>CP106717.1:7510000-8760000 GCA_025503065.1 Gossypium bickii | reverse complement strand
CCGTGTAACTCACCATCGCACCCCTGTTAGGTCACATGACCAAGTACACGCCCGTGTGTCTAGACCGTGTGGGTCAAAAACCTGGATTTTTAATATTTAGTTAATTTTAAAGAATACAATGAAATGAAAATAAGCAAATTAGCAGTGTTAACACTCTAGTTGCCTCCCGAGAAACGCTTATTGAAAATCTAAGCTAGACTTACCTTGTGTGCACAATTACGAAGGTTCGCGGAGCTGAAGCTCCTCTCTATCATTTCTAAACTCCTTACCATTATAAAGTTTAAGTCTATGATCGTTTACCTTGAATGTGCCATATTCTGGATGAGTTACCTCTATTATACCGTATGGGAGAATGGTTTGTACTACGAATGAACCTGACCATCTTGATTTCATCTTTTTGGGAAACAACCTGAGCTTTGAATTATATAAAAGGATAAGATCTCCAGCTGCAAATTGTTTGGGCTACTTCAAATGAGCATCATAGCGTTGCTCTGTGGCTTCTTTTTATAATCGCGATTTCTCATAAGCATTCGCTCGCCACTCATCTAACTCATTTAGTTGCATCAATCTCTTCTCACCTGCAAGTTTAATATCATAGTTTAGAAATTTTATAGCCCAGAATGCTTTGTGCTCTAATTCAAATGGTAGACGACAAATTTTTCCATAAATAAGTTTGTAATGAGATGTTCCTATGGGTGTTTTAAAAGCAGTTCTATAGGCCCATAAAGCATTATCCACTTTTATCGCCCAATCCTTCCAATTCGGCTCTATAGTTTTCTCTAGGATACGTTTAAGCACTCGATTTACGACTTCAACTTGTCCACTAGTTTGAGGGTGATAAGGGGTAGTTGTTCTATGATGCATAATCACTGAAATCAGAGTTTTAAAATTTATAAAAGAATGATCAAAACCTGAAAACTAACTCTGACAACGATTAAAGGCAAGTGTACGTATTGAACAGTAGTATAGCTTAGGCAAGATCGGATATCGAACCCAAAGGAACTAAAAGTACTAATACTAACTTTCTTTTTATTATTTAGCCTTAAAATTAGAGTGAAGTTACTTTTGACGAAGACTAAACTAAGGATACAAAGACAAAAAGGACGAATAGGAAAATAACTTTGAAGGAAAACTCAGTTGATTACGACGATACCCTCAGGAAGAATCCACCTAGACTTCAATTATTAATTAACCCTAAATTATATGATTTCTTTTACTTAGCTTGATCCGTAAGACTCCCTAACCTATATGGAGAACAACGTCTAACCCTAGGTTAATTAGTGGAACTCTCGTTCGCTTATAATAACCCCCTAGGATAGCAGTAAATCGATCAATGGACTTCCATATTAGGTTTTACCCTAATCTGGCAAAATCTCGTAACCCTATATCTAGGCGTTCGATCAACTCTGCTTAATTATGTTAGATCTACTCTTAGGCAGGGTCTATTCCTCCTCCACCTAAGCACATTAGATTTGGATTAAGCAACATAATTAAGAACAAACTAAGTAATTATCATATAACTTAAGAATCAAATAAAAAGATCCATCTAGGTCTCATCCCCTTCAGATATCTGAGGGGTTTAGTTCATAATGAATAAACAAAACATCGCAAGAGAAAAGATAAAACAAAACATAAGAAAATCCTAAAACCCCCTGAAGGAATTGAAGGAGAATTCCGCCGTCTTGAGTATAATTTCGACTTCTTGGGATGAATCAACTGGCTATCTTCACGTTTATTCCCTAACTTTGACCTTCTCGGCTTGGCTCCTTAGCCTAGCTTTGACGCCCCTTCAAAGGTGGTACTTAGGGGATATATATAGGCTCTTAGAATACGATTCTTTCTCCCCAAGTATCCTTTTCCGACTGAAATTGCTCATTCTGACGACAAAGGCACGGCCATGTAGCACGCCGGTGTGGATCGACTCCAAGCCGTGTTCGGATTTCTAGCTTGAGGCACGACCGTGTGAATCGGGGATAGACCGTGTACTAGATGTTAGGCGTGGCACGGCCGTGTGTTCACTGGGCTAGGCCGTGTCAAATTCATGATTTGGCCTATTTACTCTGTTTTGGGCCCGTTTTATGTTCCTTTCATCCTCGGGTGCTTTCCTGGTATAAGACATCAAAAGAAAGGATTAAGAGCACCTTTTTACATAAATCAAGGGATAAATCATCCAAAAGCATATTAAATGTGGGCTTAAAATATGTTACTTTTACGATTTATCAAATACCCCCACACTTAAGCTTTTGCTTGTCCTCAAGCAAAATTCTCAACTTACAATTAAAACGAACCTTCCATGATTCATAATTCCTATCAACAATGCCTTATCCTAATTCATAGATAATTTATACATGGATAATTCAACTCAAACATTTCTAAAGATTCAAACAAGATAAGTCATACATTTGTAGCACGAAAACATAGGTGTTGACATCCTTTAATTCAAAACCTACAAGTATTGACATCCTCACAAAAGATTCACTCAAATCACTCAAAAAGTGTTTTAAGGGTCAAAATTAAGCACTCATAAGTCAAACCTGAAAAGTTAATCCCATAGGCTTGCCTGAAAATCAAATCTCCACCACTGTAAAATGAAATGATAAACAGATCAAAAGGTCTTTGTTAGGGTTGTAATGGGGCTAGGGTTAAAGGTGTGGATAAAGGCTGAATTAGAAGGTTAGAATCGAGATTGAATTGATAAGTTACCTACCTAAAAATTTCTAAGATAACAATTACATAAACTGAAAATAATAATCCTATTAATACGAGCTTTTCTTTTGAAAATAGTCTTTGATTGTGTAAGCTCTCTTTTCATAAAACTAATTACTAAATATACTTTGATTTTTTTTTTAAGAACAAACTAAATACAAGATAAATTTAACTACCAGAATAATAAACTTAGGTAACTAGCTCAAATCAAATCTCGATCAAGGGGTAGTCAAAAGAAAGGGTGATAACAAATACAAAGGGTTTTGGGTTTAAAATTAGCCGGTAAGTCAATAAAAGGGTTGTTAGGCTCAACGGGGTTCACTAAGGGTTAATTATAAGGGTAGGCTATTTAGTGGAGTAAGTGTTAAAACCTAAGTGCCTTTATCATCTCGGTATATCAAATCATAACTTGTGGTCTTGACATGTATAATCGAGGCAAGTTCTAGAATAACAGTTCATAGTTGACATACTCATAATCAAGAAGTGAGCATGAAAAAGAATGTATGCTCTATAAGGCTCAAATTCTCTCGAAAATTATGGGTGTTTTTTACATCAACCTTATAAATCTCAAATTTCAAGATAACATTCAAATTCCGGTTGACAACCTAAAATTTTAATTTTTAGAAAATTAGACTTATCATGCTTGATTCCCTAGTATTCTTCAAATTTAATCATCAATGCACAATTAACTATGACTTATTCAAAAGCATATCAATAAAAATCACAAATCATCAGAAATTTCATCCTAATTACTAATAAGAGAAAAATACTTTAAAACAAGATTAAATTCAGGGATTTTGAGAATCATGCAAAAAGTTAGGCATTTTCATCCTCAGGGTTTGAGAATAATGCAGAAAGTTTGGTATTTTCTCAAAATAGTTATTCACCCCCCCACACTTAAGATGTACATTGCCTTCAATGTACAAGGATAGATAATGACATTTAAGGGATAAATCAAAAGAAAAGGGGAAAGAATTACTCCCTGAGTTGTGGATGTTTTCCAGGATGAGTGTCTTTGGTGGCGGTGATGGTCAGTCGGGATAACGTTCTTGCACTAGATGAAGAAATTGGGTAGCGCTTTGAGAAGTAGCCAGGCTTTATTAAGACCTAATAAAAATAAAATAAATATAAAGTTATAGAAAAACAAATTAAAGGAAAGGAGACTAAGAAGAAAACTAAAATGAAAAGAAACTATTAATGGACTGTAAAGTCCTTATTGAAGGATGGTTCGCAAGGTGGGTGTGACTTCTAAGGCTGGGGAAGTGCTGGCGGTGGTGGAAGTGAAGAGGTTATCGTGGTGGTCGGTGTGATACCTTAGCATCCTGGCGAACCTGACACTACGAAACTAAATTAAGTTAAACTAAATTAAACATAAGATTATTAAAGAAAAGGAGAATAAAAGGAAAGAGAAATGAAAAATAAAAACCAATTGGTCTCATAGATCCTTGGCTTGGTGTTGAGACGAACCTGCCGGCATGAACTCATGTTGATCATTTTTTATTAAGGAGCCTACGCTTAGCTTCCTCCACTTCTTCGGCATGTTATTGGCTTGTTCAAGGATCTAGAGTCTTAGTGAATGAAGAATCTGAGATGGAAGAGAGTGAGAAGCAAAGAAGATAGGGGTGAAAATTAGATGGAAGGAAGAGGAAGAGTTGAGGGGTTTAAATAGATGCTCAAGTTTGGTACTCCCCCACGGCTGTGGTCCTAGGGGGTGTCGATGCACACGACCACCTCGCACGGCCGTGTCGATGAGTGTGTTTGTCATACCATGCCCGTGCTGCATCACCCACGACCGTTTATGTCAAGATTTTCTTTTGGCATGGTTGTTCTACACTAACGTGTTTGTATTCGTGTGAAATAAGTCAGTAGCTTCACACGGTTGAGGGCACGGCCATGTCCTCTCTGTCGGTGCCCGTGGGAACAATGGTTGGATCCGTGACGTTGGGGGGTGGTTGGACTGACTTGCACGGCTCTGCTCTGTTAGTGTGGGGGTTCCGGTGGTCCACACGGCCACAGACACGGCCGTGTGTAAGGCTGTGTGGTCGGGAATTCTGCACTTTTGATTAGTTAAAAAGGAGAAGAAAAAGAAAAAGGAAATAAAATTTTTAAAAAAATGCAAAAAGAAATGGGGTTAGTAATCGGGTTACCTTCCGAGAAGCGCTCGTTTATAGTCTTAAGCTAGACTTTCCTCTTATAGGAAAATTTTAGGGAGGTTTGAAAGTTTGGATATCTTCCCTCATGCCTATAGTCCTATTTTCTTAACAAAGCTTGAGTCGAGAAGCGTTTACCTTAGAAGTGCCGCATGTTGGGTTGCTTACCTCGACTCTTTCGTGTAGGAAGATATTATGTACCTCAAGAGGGATTTCTTTCTTCAGGTTTGATGTGATGATACTAAGATCGGCTTTATTGATTAGTACCTGATTTTCTATTTTGATGTGATTTGATGTTCCTACGAGCCCTGCTGGTGGCTCCTTCAGATTTACAGTGTGTAGCTCTGGTTCTTCCTCGGGTATCCCTAATTTCTCTTTGAAGTGTGTTTTCCACTCATCTAGGTCATCAATTTGAACCCTTTGCTCCTCGTGAGTTATTTCTTTATTGGCAATGAGCTGAGGATCCGGTTCAATTGTTTTCTTTTTTGGTGGTTCCTGTAAAGAGGGTGTAATTGAATGATTATCAAAAGGATTTCCTTTCTCACCTTGATTCTTTGATGACCTAGCTGGGACGAGGGCTTGAAGGCTAATTGAGTCGTCACCTACACAAAGTATGAGCTCACCTGAGACAACATCAATTTTAGTCTTGGCAGTTGCTAGAAAAGGCCTTTCTAAAATTAAGGGGATTGAATTATCCTCATCCATGTCTAAAACAACAAAATCTACTGGTAAAACAAATTTATCGATTTTTACGAGAACATCTTCAATAATGCCCCTAGGAATTCTAACAATTTTATCAGCTAATTGAATATTCATCCTAGTTTGTTTGGGCTTCCCTAGACCTAGTCGTTTAAACAATGCATAAGGCATGACATTTATGCTTGCCCCTAAATCAGCTAACGTATTATCAATAGTTAAACTACCAATTAAACATGGAATTGTAAAACTCCCTGGATCTTTTAATTTATGTGGTAGTTTATTTTGTAGGATTGCTGAGCACTTTGCATTGAGTTCAATGTGTGGCTCTTCGTCTAGTTTGCGTTTGTTTGTCAAGAGCTGTCTTAAAAATTTCCTCGAGTCTGGCATCTAAAAAAGACCTTCAAGAAGAGGTAAGTTAATGTGTAATTTCTTTAAAAGTTTAAAAAATTTACCGAACTGTTCCTCTGAATCATCTCTTTTTAATGTTTCGAGATAAGATATGCGAGGTTTGTACTCCTTTATTACCGGTTTTGACTTTTCTTGTGCTACCTCTGTTATACCTTCGTCTACCTTACTTTCTGGAATTGGTTTTGGTTCATCTAACTCCTCGTTCTCCTGAGCTGTGATGGCTTGAATTTGCTCCTTTGGATTAATCTCGGTGTTACTTGGTAGACGTCCTTGCGGGCGTTCTGACATGAGCCGTGTGAGTTGTTCGACTGCATTAGTCATTTCCTTCACCGATTTAGCAATTTCACTCATTCAGCTCTCATTGCTTTTAATTGTTATATTTATATCTTGTAGGCGTTCTTCTGTGTTTGCTGATTTTTTAGTTCCACCTCGTAGGGTGGTTTCTTTTCTCGTGGATAGGGCTGATTTTGGAAGTTCTGAGGAGGTTGTTGCCCTTGATTTCTTTGATTGCCTTGACCTCTCCATGAAAAATTTGGATGGTTCCTCCAACCTGGATTGTAAGTGTTACTATAAGGATTATTATTAGATCGGAAATTATTACCTATATAGTTCATCTGTCCGTTCTCTGCTTCCGGTTGGTAGGATGGGTACTCAGGATTCGCCACGGTTCCACTTACGTCACACTGCATGACTGGATGTACCTGCGAAGAACATAAACTATCAAGCTTTTTATTCATCATCTTAAGCTGCGTTGATAGCATGGTCATTGTGTCGACGTTGAAGACTCCTGTCGATTTCGTTGGTTTAGTCCTCGAAGCTTGGCACTGATAATTGTTTAATGACATCCCCTCAATGAACTCGTGAAGTCGCTTCTAGAGTTTTGTTGTTCGTTGAGTTCCACCGCGCTAAATCAATCGGGCTGCCTCGTTGAGGGATTTACACCGTTGTAGAATGTTTGGACTTGTAGCCACAACGGTAAGCCATGGTGTAGGCACCTCCTCAAGAGATCTTTGAATCTCTCCCATGCATCATATAGTGTCTCTACATTCATCTGCACAAAAGAAGAAATATCATTCCGTAATTTGGCTGTTTTGGCCGGTGGGAAATATTTCATTAAAAACTTTTCGGTCATTTAATCCCATGTAGTGATTGACTCTCGTTGTAACGAGCTTAACCACTGTTTAGCTTTATTTCTGAATGAAAAAGGGAATAACCGAAGACGTATGGCATAATCAGAAACGCCATTTATTTTGAAGGTATCACAGAACTCTAAAAAGTTAGCTATATGCATGTTTGGATCTTCATCCTACAAACCATCAAATTGAACAAACTGTTGAATCATTTGTATTGTGTTAGACTTTAATTCAAAATTATTAGTAGCTATAGCAGACCTAACAATACTTGATTCTGCTCTGGCTAAATGTGATTTAGCATAATCAAACATTGTACGTGGAGCGTTGCGTTCCCCCACATCGTATGGTAGTGGGTTATTCTCGTCCATCCCTTCAGTAGGACTGGATCTATCTTCTTCCTCTCTTTCTGTGTAATTTAGGGCTCGCCTGGTTTCCCAGCAATTCCTTCGAGCGGTAGCTTTAATATCACTTTCGTATACTAAAGATCCTCTCGGGTTCCTTCTAGTCATAAACTAGAGGTACCTGGAAAGAAAGAAAAGAAAGACAAAATTAGCGAAATTAAAAATTATCCTAAAAAATAAAAATAAATTGCTGAAAAATAAAAAATAATTGCTAAAGTAATAAAAATAGAGTTTTCTTAATACTTTAGTTCCCCGGCAACGACGCCAAAAACTTAATCGCTGAGATTAGAGTTTTAAAATTTATAAAAGAATGATCAAAACCTGAAAACTAACTCTGACAATGATTAAAGGCAAGTGTACGTATCAAACAGCAGTATAGCTTAGGCAAGACCGGATATCGAATCCAAAGGAACTAAAAGTACTAATACTAACTTTCTTTTTATTATTTAGCCTTAAAATTAGAGTGAAGTTACTTTTGACGAAGACTAAACTAAGGATACAAAGACAAAAAGGACGAATAGGAAAATAATTTTGAAGGAAAACTCAGTTGATTACAACGATACCCTCAGGAAGAATCCACCTAGACTTCACTTATTAATTAACCTTAAATTATATGATTTCTTTTACTTAGCTTGATCCGTTCTCTCTCGAGGCGAATAACATCTAACCCTAGGTTAATTAGTGGAACTCTTGTTCGCTTATAATAACCCCCTAGGATAGCAGTAAATCGATCAATGGACTCCCATATTAGGTTTCACCCTAATCCGGTAAAATCTCGTAACCCTATCTCTAGGCGTTCGATCAACTCTGCTTAATTATGTTAGATCTACTCTTAGGCAGGGTCTATTCCTCCTCCACCTAAGCACATTAGATTTGGATTAAGCAACATAAATAAGAACAAACTAAGTAATTATCATATAACTTAAAAATCAAATAAAAAGGTCCATCTAGGTTTCATCCCCTTCAGGTATCTGAGGGGTTTAGTTCATAATGAATAAACAAAACATCGCAAGAGAAAAGATAAAACAAAACATAAGAAAATCCTAAAACCCCCTGAAGGAATTGAAGGAGAATTCTGCCGTCTTGAGCATAATTTCGGCTTCTTGGGATGAATCAACTGGCTATCTTCGCGTTTATTCCCTAACTTTGACCTTCTCGGCTTGGCTCCTTGGCCTAGCTTTGACGCCCCTTCAAAGGTTGTACTTAGGGGATATATATAGGCTCTTGGAATGCGATTCTTTCTCCCCAAGTATCCTTTTCCGACTGAAATTGCTCATTCGGACGAGCGAGGCACGCGGCCATGTAAAGCGCCCGCGTGGATCGACTCGGTCGTGTTCGATTTCTAACCGAACGCACGGTGTAAAAATCGAGGATAGACCGTGTACTAGATGTTAGGCGTGGCACGGCCGTGTGGTCACCGAGCTAGGCCGTGTCGAATTCATGATATGGCCCATTTACTCTGTTTTGGGCCCGTTTTATGTTCTTTTCATCCTCGGGTGCTTTTCTGAGTATAAGACATGAAAAGAAAGGATTAAAAGCACCTTTTTACATAAATCAAGGGATAAATCATCCAAAAGAATATTAAATGTGGGCTTAAAATATGTTACTTTTACGGTTTATCAATGCACTCCATACTTCTTAAGAACCTTATCAAATTGAGCATTACAAAAATGAGTACCCCTATTACCAATAATTGCTCTAGGTGTTTCGAATCGAAAAAAGACCTTGAGAAATATAACTACCACTCTAGCATCATTAGTGGGTAATGCCTGAGCTTCTACCCATTTTGACATATAATCGACTGCTACTAGGATATATTTCTTACCAAACGAGCTAGGACATGGACCCATAAAACCGATGCCCCAAACATCAAATATTTCACATGAGAGCATATACGTTTGAGGTATTTCATCACGTTTAGAAATACTACTTGTTCTCTAGAATCTATCACAAGAAGTAACATACTTGTTTGCGTCCTTGAACAGTGTGGGCCAATAAAAACCTGATGCAAGCATTTTATGTGCTGCCCTAGCCCCACTGAAGTGTCCTTCTGTTGGTCCTGAGTGGCAGTGTTCCAACGTTTTACTCACTTCTGGTTTTGTAACACATCTCCGAATTATTTGATCTGCACATACACGAAAAAGAAAAGGATCTTCCCAAAAGTAATTTTCACATCGGCAAAGAATTGCTTCTTTAGATCATGTGTCAACCCTTTTGGTAGGACATTAGCAGCTAGTTAATTCACAATATCCGCAAACCAAGGAACTTCAGAGTCAGTTATAACCAAAAGTTGTTCCTCAGGAAACGAGTCATTTATCTCATTTTCATCAAGATCCTTGATATGTGAACTCTCTAACCTGGAAAGGTGATCCACTGCGAGATTTCCAGTTCTCTTCTTGTCTTAGATTTCTAAATCAATTCCTGCAATAAAACAATCCATCTTATAAGTCGAGGTTTTGCATCTGATTTAGTGAGGAGATAACGAAGAGCCGAATGGTCAGTGTAAAAGATAACTTAGGATAATATTAAATTGGCCTAAATTTATCAAATACAAAAACCACAGCTAGTAATTCTTTTTCTGTAGTAGTGTAGTTTTCTTGTTTACCTGTCAATGTCTTGCTAGCATAATAGATCGGTTAAAAATGCTTGTCTCTTTGTTGTCCGAGAACTGCACCTACTGCAAAATCACTCACATCACACATTAATTCAAAGGGTAAATTCCAATCAGGTGCAACTACAATCGGAGCATTAATTAATTTATCTTTAAGGGTATTAAATGCTTCTAAACATTCTTGATAAAATCGAAAGGCACATCTTTTTCGAGCAAATTCGTTAAAGGCTTAGTTATTTTAGAAAAATCTTTAATAAATCTTCTATAGAACCCAGCATGTCCTAAAAAGCTCCAAATAGCCTTAACTGAACTAGAGTGAGGTAAATTTTCAATGGTTTCAATTTTCGTTCTATCAACCTCAATCCCTTTACTAGAAATTATGACCTAACACAATCCCTTCTCGAACCATGAAGTGACATTTTTTCAAATTAAGTACAAGGTTTGTTTCCTCACATCTCATTAGAACTCATTTTAAATTTTTAAGGAAAAGATGGAAAGAATTACTGAATATCGAGAACTCGTCCATAAAAACCTCCATAATGTCTTCTATGAGTTTATCAAAAATGGCCAACATGCAGCGCTGAAAAGTCACAGGAGCATTACATCATCCAAAAGGCATTATTCAGTAAGCAAATGTACTATTGAACATGTAAATGTCGTTTTTTCTTGGTCCTCTGGAGCTATAGGGATTTGAAAGTAGCCAGAGAGTCCATCTAGGAAACAATAATACATATGTCTTGATAATCTTTCCAACATTTGATCAATGAATGGCAAAGGAAAGCGATCTTTTCTTGTGGCATCGTTCAACTTCCTATAGTCAATGCAGACTCTCCATCCCATGACTGTTCTTGTTGGAATCAACTCATTCGTCTCGTTCGCTACAACAATCATGCCTCCCTTCTTAGGAACAACCTGCACAGGACTCACCCAAGTACTGTCAAAAATAGGATAAATAACTCCAGCATCTAAAAGTTTAATTACCTCAGCCTTAACGACTTCTTTCATGTTAGGATTCAGTCATCTTTGAGCTTGCACACATAGCTTGTACTCATCCTCCATTAAAATTTTATGGGTACAAAAAGAAGGACTGGTCCCTTTAATGTCAGAAATCTTCCAAGTTATGGCCCTTTTATGCTCATTTAATATTTGTAATAGCTCATCTTTCTCATTTGGCTGCAAATCTGAAGCAATAGTCACTGGTAATGTAGAATTATTTCCAAGAAACGCATATTCTAAGTGATTTGGTAATTGCTTCAGTTTCAATTTGGGAGGTTCTTCAATAGAGGGTTTTAATTTCAATTCATCGTTACCTCGATACCCTCATAATTCTTCTGTCTCAATGAAGACTACTTAGAATCTAAATCAACTTTTGCCTTACTTATCACAGTATCATCGTCATCCACCTCCTCTTCATGAACAAGACACAGTTCCAAAGTGTCCTTATGAACAATTTCCTATAAACAATATTGAATAACATGATCAATAGAATTAATAAAATAATAGGAATCATCTGGTTCTCTAGAGAATCTCATGGAATCATAGATTTTAAAAATAATCTCTTCGTCACCTACCCTAAGCACAAGTTTACCGTCACCCATATCAATAACAGCCTTAGCAGTTGCTAAAAATGGGTGACCTAAAATTAAAGGTACCTCAACATGCTTATCCATGTCAAGAACAACAAAATCAACAAGGAATACGAATACAGTGACACAGTAATCTTTAAAAAATGAGGATACGAATACAGTAGAATATGGCAATAAAAAATATTTTTATTATTTATATATATTATGTTAAAATACTCAATGTAAATGATAATATTGATATTTTCACTATTTTTAAACTATTATAATTTGTTTTTAAAATTTTTAAACTATTATAATTTGTTTTTAACTTTCTTACCCCATTATAACTATATAATACATTAAAAATACTTTTTGTTTTCTTTCTTAAGCAGACAGCCATACACTCATATACCCTTTATTTTCTTCCCCATTTACCCCTTTTTTCCCTCCTCATTTACTACTTTTACCTTTGCCTCTGTATTTCTTCACTGTAAAACATTTATCTATAAAACTTCCAGCATCATCATCTTCACTTCATATAAGCAAATCAAGTATGTCAAAAATCCCATAAATTATCACGATTAAATGTTAAAGTTCTTCTTTTTATCTATTTTCTAAAGTTCTATTTTTGTATATGGGTTTTTTTTCCGTTTCTGATTCAGGCCAAAAGAAAGTCCGGCAGTGTCCCTTTTTTGACACGCGTTAAGGTGTGTTCGGTACATATCCGGCCGTGTCGGCGGCGTGTCCGTGTCGGACACCAGTACGAAACTGGTACAAATGGCTTTTCCCATATTAGTGCTTCATAGGAAGAAAGTATCCTTCATCGTCAACGCCATTTTTAATGTTATCCATATTTCTTAAGCAATAAAACGGATTTAAATATCCCAAGTCCAAGTCTGACATTGACATTATATATATAGCTCATGGTTTCTCTTTCGTACCTAACCCATTCTGCTCTTGGTTGGTAAAGGAAAGGAAAAGCAGGGCCGCTGCCATGTTTTCCATTGCACGTGTCTTTCATTTGATTCACGGGAATTAAAATATGAGTTGAAATCCATTGTAAGTCTCTCCTATATTTGCAAGTTAGTTCCTATTTTTTTATTTTTTATTTCAACTTTCCAATTCAAAAATGCAAGTGTAATTGGTAATATTGTTAAAATTTTATTGTTAAATTCAAGTTAATTATAATGTTATTTTTTTATTGTTTTAAAATATCACACCAAATAACTTAAATGAAGAATTTTAACCGTGTTAACAATTGGACTTAAATTTCAAGTTTGATAAGTAAATGGACTAAATTTAAATGTGTGGATACTATAGAGACTTAGAGCATATTAAAACCTAAAATTTATGACTATATTTTTATAGGATAAATCTTAAATTTACACACCAAAAATATATATATACGCAATATGATATATGAATTTTGATTCGATACAATTATATAAATAATCTTTTAATTTTGGTTAATGTATGAAACATTTATTTAATTATACACATTTAAAAAAATAAACATATCAATTTATTTTCGTATTAGATCGTTATAATTATTTGTGCATGCAATATGTAAATGTAAAATAATCTAATGTTAATACCGGTGTTAGTAGTTTGACAAAAAAATTTAAATTAAATGATGCTTTAATGTATAATTGTACAAAGTTAAAGTTCATATATGGACCGAAGCTCATGTGCAGTTTTGATATTTATCAATATTTATATTAGGTATAATGACGTGTTTGGCCCTCTAACTTTACAAAAATAATAATTTTAGTCCTCCATTTATTTTTTTTCGCCTCTTTTAACCCTTGAACTTGTATTATTTATCAAATCACCTAAAAATGCATAGAAAAATTATTGTTTGTTAACTTTGCTTACAAGAATTACACTAAGGAGCAAAGTTAATATATAAATTTAATATTTATCCCTATTTAAAATTGCATGTAACATCCCTAACCCATATCCATCGCCGGACTAGGGTTACGAGGCATTACCGAAGAAAACACTATTCAGAACAGACATTCTTTATAATTCATGCGCCCAGTAATGTATTCTCCTTTTGTAACATCCTGGAAAGGGCCTATGCATTTTCGGTTTAATTGTACGAAATGACATATCTTAAGTTTTATGAATACATTTTTAACATTTTTGAAAACCTGGAAATGCATGGAAATGGGAATGGAAATGAACATTTTTGGAAACCTAGAAATGCATGGAAATGAAAATGGAAATGAATATTTTTGGAAACCTGGAAATGTAAGGAAATGATTCAAAAATGGAAAGTAAACATTTCTGGAAACTTGGAAATGTAAGGAAATGTCAAGTTTACAGAGCCGATCGAAAATTTTTGGAAACTTAGAAATGACCTAGAAATGACGAGTTTTAAGGTTTAAAAGGGGAAATTAAGGCAAGGTGGCCTTAAAAGAAAAAGTTTGTGAAATTTGACACACAAACAGGCTTGGAAAAGTGGCCTGAAGATGTCGCTTAGGGCCTATGGAAATGGCGCCATATGCAAGAGGAATGGGCTCGAGTTCGAGTCACTTAGGAAGCAAATAAAGGAGGTTTTATTTTTGCTTCCGTAAGACCGAGGTGGACGGCACATGCTTCTAGAAAGGAGGTGTTTTATTTTCATAAATATTCGATTAAAAAGGTGATAAATAAAGGATTTTTAAATTGGATTAATTTGAAGAGATAAATGTTGGATTAAACTCTATTATTTATGATAATTAAAGGATAAAGTTATCGCAGAGGAGTGGTGGCCAAGTAAGGGACTCCTTAGATGATAACTTCGGCTATAAAAGGAAGGAAGGAGGGCTACTCATCAATTTTTGCTTCCTCCTCTCTCTCTGCCGAATTCTTAGTGCTCTCTTCTCTTCTTTTCTTTTCTTTTGTCAAGCCGAAATTAAGTAATTGTTGGAACCTAGCCAATATTTTCCTCTCCATTAGAAGCCATAGCCGAATCTCCCCGTGAATCTAAGCAAGGAAGCAAATGATCAAGTATTAAGGGGATCTCTCTGGTTTCTACAATCATCGACTACAAGGAGGAATATTTCGGGATCTAAGGTAAGAAACTATAAGATCCAAAGGTCTTGTTTTAAGTTTTAATGTTAGATTAAACCTAACATGTGATTATAGGAATTTCGACATCCCTAGAAAGCAAGGATACTTTTCGGGATTTGAGATCACAAAGGTATGTGTTTAAGACATTCGGCCAAGGCTTATTTTAAGTATTTGGATTTATTCCCAAAAGCTGAAACTAACCTATGATGTGTTTTAATGTTGACCGAATGCAAGAAGGAATACAACAAAGTTTTGGGACTTGATTCATAAGTCAATTGGCAACAAGGTAGGTTTTCAGTATACAAATCCTACTAGGATTTGGTTTTAAAGACAAAAAAGGTTTATTAATGTGTTTAAATGATTGGCTGAATATAGGAGTTAAGGATCTAAATCAGTAGATCGGTTCTTTGGGATTTCAAGGACTTCGTTAAACGAATCAGGTGTGTACCCCATACTAACTTTTAATATGATTATGGTAATATGTAATATGTGCATATGGATAAGGTACCGTGTTATGGTACAAAATACTCAGGTACGTTTCCTACTTCCACTAGGATTATGAAATATGTTATTTATAACATGTGAAACTTTATAAGAATGTGAATTTAAGTATGATATGCATGATATGGATAATATGGGTCATTCGGGATATATGAAAAAGGGGAAGTGAATGTGATGACTACGGTCTCACTATCTGAATGTGGTGACATCGGTCACATTATCTGAATGTGGTAACTTCGGTTACATTATCTGAATCTGGTGACTCGTAACACAATTATATCTGGTGGCTATGCCACAAATTTTATATGGGCGATGAGCACGTCGACTGCAGCGACTGCCTTCGATGGTGTGTAGCGGATGGAGGGTCGACTTAGTAGTCCCCACTGTGCGCAGTTGAGTACGGGGATGTGTAGCGGATGGCATCTATGTTTGGGTTTGGGTTGCATCATTATCGCTTATCTCATTTGTATGAATAAGTGTTTGATATGAACATGTATGCCCGATCTATTGAATTTTAGTGTTGATTACACATTGAGTCTCATTGACTCACCCGTTGTGGGAAACATGTTTCGAGTGATGAACAGTGATGGACCGGGACAAGAGATCTTGTGGTGGCCATGCTCAACTTGAAGTTTTATTCAATATGGACACTTTAATTTTATTTAAGTACTTTGGAATTTTATTTTGGGATTTTACTTGTTGTAATAAGGCCATAGTTACATTTCTTTACTTTTAATTTTAATTACTATGTTACTTAATTATTTTAAATTAAAGATCAAGTAAAATTATTTCTTTAAAAATAAACCCTAAATTGTTTTGTCACCTTAATTAATTGGATTTTCAAATAAAATAAATGGGTTTCCAACCTAAGCCCAACCCAAAATGAAATATTTTTAAAAATTACACAAATTTTCTCTAAGTAACAAGAACTTTGAAACCAGTTTACTTAAGGAACATACCAGATCCAGTTAAGGCTCATGGGCTGGGTGTGGGGTGTTTTAGTTTGGTATCAGAGCCCAGTTTTAAACTCTCGGCCTGTGGACAAAGGCCCAAAACGTTTTCAAGACGAGCCCAAATGATTTTCTTATGAAATAAGCAGGTTTTCTGGCATGGCACCTAAGTCTACGACCCACAGTCCACCAGGTAAGTACCCCTAACTATCTGTGTGATTATATGATTTATGGATTATGAAAGGGTAGAAAAGGCATGGAATGTAGAATAGCATGATAGGAACTTGAACCCTAGGACTAGTCTACTCAAACACAAACACATAAGACTTAAGGAACGTTAAACAAACCTATGGCTAAGTCACAGAGTTAGGGTGTGGTAACCCCTGTACGCATGTCTAGGATTGGATCCGGAAGAGCTTGGTATTTAAGTAGTCCTAGTGACTCACCTCCTCTTCACAGGAATCCTACCTGGTGCGTAGCTTCGGTTCACTCTAACCCAGAGGGCTCAGTTGGTGCGGCAACCTCTGTGCGCATGTCTAGGAATGGTTTCGGTAGGAGCTTGGTATTTAAGCAGTCCGCGTGACTCACCTCCTCTCCACTCAAATCCTGCCTGGTGCGTAGCTTTGGTTCACCCTGACCAAGAGGGCTCGGTCATAGGCTAAACACAAGGACTAAAACCCGAAAGGGAACTAGCCGTGTTTTTATAAAATAAAATAAAAAACAAAACCCTAGTTTTAAAACTCTTAAAACTTTCTTTTAAGTTTGTGAAAACCATTTTTGCAAAATTTTCCAAAGAACTTCTGATTTATTAAAATTACAAAAATACCCTTTGTGGCAAAATTACCAAAATATCCTTGGCTTATAAAATGTCCAACTACTCAACAGCTTTACCAAAATTTCATTATTTTATAAATGCTCAAAAACTCTAATTTGCAAACTATCAAAAATACCTTGATTTTGGAAAAATTACAAAATTGCCCCTAATTTACAAAAAAAAAATTTACCAAAAAGACCCTGATTTTTAATTTTTTGCAAACATCATCGTTTTGGAAAGTACAATTCTCAAAAAAGAGAACCCCCAAAGTTTTGCAACTTTCGAAATATCCCTAATTTATTAAACTTTACAAATTTATCCCAATTGTAAAAAATTACCGAAATACCCCTGAGGTCTAAAATTACAGAAATACCCCCAAATTTCAAAATTTTTCCAAAATACCTCGAGAACTTGAAATTACTAAAATACTTTGTGACAAAATCACCAAGGACCTTTTTCTTTTGGAAAACAATTACGAAAATACCAGAGGGACAAAATTACGAAAATACCCACGGGTAGTGGGAAAGCAACAAAGAATGAAAACTACAACGTTTCTCTGAATGAACGGAAGTTCATACTTGTTTGATGGATGAATGAATGAATGGAAAGACTGTGTGCATGTATGAACACGAAAGAACCACTCCTAAAACTCTGTCATAAAACTCCTTCGCGGGTAAACAAATGGAACAATGACTAATTCATAAAACTTCTTAATCAGATTCGGACGTTAGAAATGAGCTCTAGAGGACGTGGTCGTCGTGGATGAGGTAGAGGAAGGATGACTGTGTCAGAACCCGTTAGATCGGGTCAAGGTTCTGACAATGAGATACCACCGCCACCACCCCCCCAGCTGTTGGTGTTGAGCAACAAGCTCAGACGGGGGAAGATGCTATGTCGCAGGCTGTGCTGCAAGTTTTAGAATTGGTGGCTAGTGCAGGTGGAAATTCGAGAACACGTAAGTCTGTGCCGGAATGGCTCTGAGCTAATGGAGCGAAAATGTTTCGAGGAGTATCTGGAGTGGCACCCAAGATACCGGTGGCCGGTTGGAAGCAACGGAGCGCATCATGGATGAGATTGATTTGACCCACAGGGAAAAGTTGAAATGGATGGTGGCACTTTACGCCGATGAAGCGTATCGGTGGTGGTTAATCGTTTCGGGATGGTGCCACGGTGAGAGATCCGACACAGGAATATGTTAAGGAAGCATTTCGGATGAAATATGTAGGAACCGTATACTGAGATAAGCAAAGGAAGGCTTTTCTGGGTGGTGCAAGGAGCAAGTCTGCATTGCGGAATATGAAGTCGAATTCGAGGTTGAGCCGCTATGCTCGAGGAGTAGTGGCAACTGAGCATGAGCGCTGTGTCCATTTTGAGGACGGACTGAGGGACGATCTGAGACTGTTGATAGCACCGCATCAGGAGCGGGAGTTCTCTGCTTTCGTAGAAAAAGCCAAGGTGGCCGAGGGAATTAAGGATTCTACCAAGCAGGCTGTGGATAGGAATAAGCCCAAAAGAGGTTTTGGACCATCTGGAAAGGTTCATAAGAAGCCTAGAATTGATTGGCGCGAAATCGCCAGTTTGATGTACAGATGGCGATGATCGTCCTTGTGAGCATTGTGGAAAGAAGCACTTAGGGGAGTGCTGGAAAAAGACAGAAGGATGTTTTCGGTGTGGGTCCAAGGACTATATACTCAAGGATTGTCCTAAAAAACCAGATGAAAGTCGACCAGCCGCTCAGAATGTTAGTCAAGCTGGCAGAGGAGGACAGCAGCCTCAACGAGGTCGTCGTTTGAGTAATCAAGGTGACGATGCTGGTAGAGGACGTGGAGCACAGGGCAGAGGTGCTGCTAATGCTGAGGCAAGGCAACCGGGTTTGGTTTATGCGCTTCCCGGAGGAAGATGGAGACGCGTCTTGGATGTTATAACCTGACGTTTCTTTATTTTTGACAAGCCCTATTTTGCTCTAATTGATGTGGGCTCGACCCATTCATATGTTGCATATAGTGTAGTGGAAACACTAGACCTAGACTCTGAACTCTCTGATAGGTAGATGACTGTAGTAAGCCCATTAGGCCAAACTGTAGTGGTAGATAAGATCTTTTGGAATGTACCCCTAGAGATTCAGGGTGTGAACTTTCGGGCTGACTTAATGGAGTTACCCTTCGGAGAGTTTGAACTTATACTCGGAATAGACTAGCTAGTAGAACACCAAGCCGTGTTGGATTGTGCGGCTAAACAAATGGAACTAAGGAACTTGGAGGATGAAGTAGTACTAATGGTTGGAGAAAGGAGGAACTACTTGTCTAACGTAGTTTCGGCGCTGAAGGCAGAGAAAATGGTTAAGAAAGGGTGCAAGGCATTCCTAGCCTTCATAAGTGCGTTAGGTGGAAAGGAAGAAGGTGTTAGCGGAGTTAGAACGGTTAAGGACTTTGAGGATGTATTTCCAGAGGAACTACCAGGAATACCCCCAGATAGGGAGGTGGAATTTGGAATAGATTTGTTACCGGGAACAGCTCCTGTGTCAATCGCTCCATACCGAATGGCGCCAAAGGAGTTAGTAGAGCTCAAGGCTCAAATCCAAGAGTTGTTGGATCGTGGGTTCATCCGACCCAGTGTTTCTCCATGGGGAGCACCTTCCTATTTGTGAAGAAGAAGGACAGAACTATGCGTATGTGCATAGATTATCGTCAGTTGAATAAGCTAACCATTAAGAACAAGTATCCTTTGCCAAGGATTGATGACTTGTTCGATCAGTTGAAGGGGGCCGCAGTGTTTTCAAAGATCGACTTAAGGTCGAGATATCATCAGCTGAAGGTGAAGGAGGCTGATATCCATAAGACCGCTTTTAGGACAAGATACGGCCATTTTGAGTTTGTGGTGATGCCGTTTGGGTTGACGAACGCTCCAGCCGCGTTCATGGACATGATGAATCGAGTTTTCCAACCCTATTTGGATAGGTTCGTCGTTGTGTTCATCGATGATATCTTGATATACTCTAAGTCTGAAGAGGAGCACGATGAACATCTTCGAGTTGTCTTTATGGCAACATTAAGGAAAAGAAGCTTTATGCCAAATTCAAAGCAAGTGTGAATTTTGGCTTAAGGAGGAGGCATTCTTAGGACATGTGGTATCCGCAGAGGAATAAGAGTGGACCCTAGGAAGATCAAGTAGTATTGGATTGGAAACCACCTATGTCCGTGACTGAAATCCGAAGTTTCTTAGGTTTGGCAAGCTATTACGTAAGGTTTGTGGAAGGGTTCTCGTTTATAGCCGCACCTTTGACAAAGTTGCTAAGGAAGGAAGTACCTTTGAATGGACTAATAAGCGTGAGAAGAGCTTTGAAAAGCTTAAAAGGTGTTGACAAGCTCAGTGTTAATTCAATTTGGAGCGGGGAAAAGATTTTGTGGTGTCTTGTGACGCGCTTAGATACGGGGTTAGGTTGTGTGCTAATGCAAGATGGAAAAGTGGTCGCTTATGCGTCTCGGCAGTTAAGGCCTCATGAGGTTAACTACCCAACTCATGACTTGGAACTGGCAGCAATGGTTTTCGCCCTTAAGGTTTGGAGGCACTACCTTTATGGAGAAAGGTCAGTTATCTACACAGACCACAAAAGTCTTAAGTACTTGTTGACTCAGAAGGAGTTGAACTTGAGGCAACGAAGGTGGGTGGAATTGTTGAAAGACTACGATTGTTCGATAGAATATCATCCGGGCAAGGCAAATGTGGTAGCTGATGCCCTAAGTAGGAAGGTTGTGTCGGATCTAAGGGCTTTGTTCACTCATTTAAGTCTGTATGATGATGGAAGCCTATTGGCAGAGTTGCAAGTCAAGCCCACATGGCTGAAGGAAGTGAAAGAGGGACAGTTGGCTGATAAGGACCTAAGTGCTAAGTTACAGCAAGTAGAGAACGGAGAATTAAAGGATTATGGCGTCAATGATGAAGGAGTATTGTGCTACAAAGGAAAAGTCTGTATGCCGAAGGACGAGGAGTTAAGACAAAGGATTCTTCGGGAGGCGCATGGTAGCCCTTATGCTATGCTTCCCGGAGGCAGTAAGCTGTATAGAGAGCTAAGGGAACAATTTTGGTGGTCTAATCTTAAACAAGAAGTTACTAAATTCGTGGGAAAATGTCTGACGTGTCAGCAAGTTAAGGCTGAGCACCAAGTCCCATCGGGATTGCTTTAACCAATCGAAATTCCACAATGGAAGTGGGAGAGAATTACCATAGACTTCGTTAGTGGGCTTCCCCTTACGCCTACTAAGAAAGACTCGGTATAGGTGATAGTGGACCGTTTGACCAAATCCGCGCACTTTATTTCGGTGAGAGTCGACTATTCTTTTCAGAAGTTAGCCAAGTTATATATGGCGAAGATCGTAAGGTTACATGGAGTACCAGTATCGATCATCTCCGATAGGGACCCAAGGTTTACGTCTCGGTTATGGAAGGCAATTCATCAAGCTTTAGGCACTAAGTTGGACTTCACTACGGCTTTTCATCCACAATCAGACGGGCAGTCTGAACGAGTTATACAAGTGTTGGAGGATATGCTGAGAGGCTGTGTGATGGATTTTCGAGGAAGTTGGGAAGATTACTTGCCTCTAGCTGAGTTCGCCTACAACAACAGCTATCAGGCTAGCATTCGGATGGCACCATATAAAGCATTGTATGGTAGGAAGTGTAGAACACCTACTAGTTGGACTGAGCTAGGAGAACGTCGAGTTTTGGGTCCAGAGTTAGTGGCAGAAACTGAAGAGAAGGTTGAGTTAATTCGGGCACGGTTGAAGGAAGCCTCTGATAGGTAGAAGTCGTACACAGACCTCAAGTGGAAGGAAATAGAGTTTGAAGTTGGAGACCGAGTGTTCCTGAAAGTCTCGCCTTGGAAGAAGGTTATGAGGTTCAGTCGCAAAGGGAAGTTAAGCCCAAGGTTTATAGGGCCCTATCGAGTACTGAAGCGAGTTGGGCCAGTGGCATACCAATTGGAGTTGCCACCAGAGTTGCAGTAGATGCACAACGTATTCCATGTATCCATGCTACGTCGCTACCGATCGGATCCGTCTCATGTGGTACCTGTTGAAGAGGTGGAGCTAAGTCCAGACTTATCCTACGAGGAAGAACCGATTCGAATCTTGGAACGTGATGTGAAAGTACTACGAAAGAAGTCAGTTCCTCTAGTCAAAGTGTTATGGCGCAATCATGGATCGGAAGAAGCTTCGTGGGAGTCGAAGAGAGACAATGTGACAAAGAATACCCTCAATTATTTTAGTTAGGAAATTTCGAGGATGAAATTATTTTAAGGGGTAGAATCTGTAACATCCTCGAAAGGCCTATGCATTTTCGGTTTAATTGTACAAAATGACATGTCTTAAGTTTTATGAATACATTTTTAACATTTTTGGAAACACGAAAATACATGGAAATGGGAATGGAAATGAACATTTTGGAAACCTAGAAATGCATGGAAATGAAAATGGAAATGAATATTTTTGGAAACACGAAATGTAAGGAAATGATTCAAAAATGGAAAGTAAACATTTCTGAAACTTGGAAATGTAAGGAAATGTCAAGTTTACTGAGCCGATCGAAAATTTTGGAAACTTAGAAATGACCTAGAAATGACGAGTTTTAAGGTTTAAAAGGGAAATTAAGGCAAGGTGGCCTTAAAAGAAAAAGTTTGTGAAATTTGACACACAAACAGGCTTGGAAAAGTGGCCTGAAGATGTCGCTTAGGGCCTATGGAAATGGCGCCATATGCAAGAGGAATGGGCTGAGTTCGAGTCACTTGGGAAGCAAATAAAGGAGGTTTTATTTTTGCTTCCGTAAGACCGAGGTGGACGGCACATGCTTCTAGAAAGGAGGTGTTTTATTTTCATAAAAATTCGATTAAAAAGGTGATAAATAAAGGATTTTTAAATTGGATTATTTTGAAGAGATAAATGTTGGATTAAACTCTATTATTTATGATAATTAAAGGATAAAGTTATCAGGTAGAGGAGTGGTGGCCAAGTAAGGGACTCCTTAGATGATAACTTCTGGCTATAAAAGGAAGGAAGGAGGGCTACTCATCAATTTTTGCTTCCTCCTCTCTCTCGCCGCGAATTCTTAGTGCTCTCTTCTCTTCTTTTCTTTTCTTTTGTCAAGCCGAAATTAAGTAATTGTTGGAACCTAGCCGAATATTTTCCTCTCCATTAGAAGCCATAGCCGAATCTCCCTGTGAATCTAAGCAAGGAAGCAGTCGACTGAAGTATTAAGGGGATCTCTCGGTTTTCTACAACATCACGACTACAAGGAGGAATATTTCGGGATCTAAGGTAAGAAACTATAAGATCCAAAGGTCTTGTTTTAAGTTTTAATGTTAGATTAAACCTAACATGTGATTATAGGAATTTCGACATCCCTAGGAAAGCAAGGATACTTTTCGGGATTTGAGATCACAAAGGTATGTGTTTAAGACATTCGGCCAAGGCTTATTTTAAGTATTTGGATTTATTCCCAAAAGCCAAAACTAACCTATGATGTGTTTTAATGTTGGCCGAATGCAAGAAGGAATACAACAAAGTTTTGGGACTTGATTCATAAGTCAATCGGCAACAAGGTAGGTTTTCAGTATACAAATCCTACTAGGATTTGGTTTTAAAGCCAAAAAAGGTTTATTAATGTGTTTAAATGATTGGCCGAATATAGGAGTTAAGGATCTAAATCAGTAGATCGGTTCTTCGAGATTTCAAGGACTTCGTTAAACGAATCAGGTGTGTACCCCACACTAACTTTTAATATGATTATGGTAATATGTAATATGTGCATATGGATAAGGTACCGTGTTATGGTACAAAATACTCGAATCGTTTCCTACTTCCACTAGGATTATGAAATATGTTATTTATAACATGTGAAACTTTATAAGAATGTGAATTTAAGTATGATATGCACGATATGGATAATATGGGTCATTCGGGATATATGAAAAAGGGGAAGTGAATGTGATGACTACAGTCTCACTATCTGAATGTGGTGACATCGGTCACATTATCTGAATGTGGCAACTTCGGTTACATTATCTCGAATCGGTGTCTCTTGACACAATTATATCCGTGGCTATGCCACAAATTTTATATGGGCGATGAGCACGTCGATCGCAAATGATCGCCTTCGATGGTGTGTAGCGGATGGAGGGTCGACTTAGTAGTCCCCACTGCAGTGCGAGTTGAGTGCGGGGATGTGTAGCGGATGGCATCTAGGTTTGGGTTTGGGTTGCATCATTATCGCTATATCCGCATTGTATGAATAAGTGTTTGATATGAACATGTATGCCCGATCTATTGAATTTTAGTGTTGATTACACATTGAGTCTCATTGACTCACCCTGTTGTGGGAAACATGTTTGGTGATGAATGCAGTGATGGACCGACGGTAGATCTTGTGGTGGCCATGCTCAACTTGAAGTTTTATTCAATATGGACACTTTAATTTTATTTAAGTACTTTGGAATTTTATTTTGGGATTTTACTTGTTGTAATAAGGCCATAGTTACATTTCTTTACTTTTAATTTTAATTACTATGTTACGAATTATTTTAAATTAAAGATCAAGTAAAATTATTTCTTTAAAAATAAACCCTAAATTGTTTTGTCACCTTAATTAATTGGATTTTCAAATAAAATAAATGGGTTTCCAACCTAAGCCCAACCCAAAACGAAATATTTTTAAAAATTACACAAATTTTCTCTAAGTAACAAGAACTTTGAAACCGGTTTACTTAAGGAACATACCAGATCCGGTTAAGGCTCGTGGGCTGGGTGTGGGGTGTTTCACCTTTATAAAATTTTGCGAAATAAATTAATAAACCAACCTCTTATTCATACAAGTCAAAATCATATATTTGAATCACATATCTTACCATACAAATCATGCTTTATCGAACATTCTCTTATACGAACTATATTTCAATATTTAACCATTTCAATTCCGTTTGCTAATTCAAAACTTTCAAACCAAGCCATCAAATTCAAAACCAATTTGTACCTGTTTCATAATTACAAAAATTCAAGCCATATGACCATCATTTCTATGACATTCGAATACCCAATTTATAATCAAACATATTTCATTTCATATACCGAGTATATATCGAGACACACATTTGTTTACATCTATTCCATAACAAATCAACGATCATATCATTTTATAAATCTAAGTACAATCGCATATTAAGTTGTTTCAACCCATATCAATAACTAAATAACAAACGTAACATTTAATAAACATTATACATGTGCATGTTAAACTAATTTGGCCATATCTCACAGTTTAATATTCATTTGCACATAAAACGTTAGGTAACTTTATACATGACCAACTACATTTTTAACATCATCCAACCATGCACATAACACCCTAAACACAAAATCCATTTCTAAATACAATTTCCAAATCATAGCATTTTAAACATTTTAACCTTATGTACATTTTACTAAATCAAATTTAACCATTTTCGAATACCAATGTCAAGTCATAAAATATCTAATTTGCAAGCTAAATAACATATCTAACATGTTATATTCAGCCACACACATGAACCACATACCTAGTTCTCATGCTAATTATCATGCCTATAATTCATATACACAACCAATTAATTTATTCAATAATCGATCATCCAATTTACCTTCCATATAACAATTAAATCATATACATTCTTTGTCATTCAAAACTGAGCCTAAATAGACAAATACCATAGCCGAACATATAACTACTTATAAATAACACATTTTATAATCACTCATTGAACCAACGATTTGATCTTTTTAAACCGAACTACAAGCAAACATTAAATAGGCATATGTATTCATATCACATATGTCCAACAATTTAAATAAACAAACTTTCGGTTATCAAATTTTGTAACACCCTAAAAATTCGAGAATTTTCTTTCATTGTGTGCTTTGAGTAATTATTCTAGAAAGTGAAATTTTATTATTTATTTTCGTGGTTAATATAGTCCTGAAGAAGAATTAAATTTTATTGGGATGGAATAATATTAATTTTGAGAATTTATGGAAATTGACTAAGTGGCATTGACACATAAATTAATTAAAGTGTCAATGTGTAGCATAAGATGGGTTAATGGCAAAGTGGTGTTGGCGCATGTGTTAGTGCATGAGGGTGAAGGTTCGAATCCCTTAAATAGCAATTAGGTGGCTTTTATTTTTGGTTTTCCTAGCATGTGTCGGCCAAGCTCATTTATGGAAAGAGTTGACCATGTTATTTTTGGTTAGTATATCAAGGGAATAAGGAAATTGTTAACTTAAGGAAGGGAATCAAGAAATTAAGGAAAGATATGAAGATATGGGGCAAGTATCAAGGGAATTTTTATGGAAACAATATCATGGCCAATTCACCATGCATTTGGACGGCAACTTGGACTATAGGGGGAGCCGAATTTTTGGTGATAGTTTGGCTAGGAATTTTAGTCTTTTGTTTTGGTTATTTTTTTTTTTAGTTTGTTTTGTGCATAGTTTTGCAGATTCTCTCAACCCCTCTCTCCCTTGGCCGAATTGTGCATTGGTAAGCCTTAATTATTTTGACCATTTGGTCATTTTTGTTTATTGCTTTAGTACTTGTTTGTGTCTTTCCTTTGAGTGCCGAAAATCATCTACACCAAAAGCCATTCTTTCTCTTTTCTATCTACCATTGCCGAATATACACCTCTCTTAAAGCTCATCTTTTTCTTTTCCTTTCTTCTCCATTTTCTTTGAAATCAAAGCAACATCATCACCATCTTTCTCCTATTTTAATTCTTTTCAATCGAAATTCTCTCCATCTACACTCTCATGGCCGAATGCTAATGTGCCTATAAGCCAAATTTATTTTCTCTTTTCCTTGATCATTCATAGCCGAATCTTTCATCAATCAAACACCATTCTCAATCCTTTCTTTTCGACGTGGAAAATAGGTAATAGATTCTTTTCGTTTCGATTAGTTAATAGTGATATGACCGAATTTTGATGGTGTCGTGAAGGATCATTTGGATCGAAATAATCGTTCGTTCTAGTAACGTCTTCTTTGTTACTCTTTAGTGCAATAACGGAAGTTTGGAAATCAAGAAGTCGTGGGTGACACAATCATTGGAATCAATTTTGTGGTAAGGAAATCACATCTTTAAAACCTTAGTATTATTTCAAAATTATTTTAGATTGGATTAACTATCTTTGTCCTTGAAGACATTCAAAATAGGGAAGAAAAGGGCGGTGTTTAGTCTTCGAAAGAGGAGGTTCCGTTATTCCCCTAAGTATAAGCAAAGGACTATTTACGAATCCGAGATTTTCCACCGGGTTGCGGACGCTCAACCGAGAAAATCAACTATTCGAAGTTGTTAAATGCGACGCCCAACCATTATTCGTTCGTGGGTTCGATTCGATTAGCGAACCATCAATCGGGAGAAACCGCGAGTAGAAGTGGTTCAAAAATCCGAGGTAAAATTCTAGATCGTTATGCTTAGATCGGTTTATTTATTAGATTATAGTGTTCTAACTATCGCGATACGTTTAAGTGTTGAAGAACGGGAAAGTGTAGTTCTCTCAATAACCAGTGTGTGTAATTTCACACTCATTTTCGTTAGATTTCAAATCATAAGTACTCGTGATAAAATCATGAAAATGGTAAATTCGAAATTATGTTGTAATTGATACTTTTGTGAAAATACATGAAAACGGTTAAAACCGAGAAAAATACGAAAAACTGCTAGATTGACATAATGGGCTAAAAATACTCTAGTTCGATAAATTGGGCCAAAATACTCTAGTTCGATAAATTGGGCCAAAATACTCTAGTTCGATAAATTGGGCCAAAATACTCTAGTTCGATATAAGGGCCAAACTTTACTAAATTATTAAATGGGCAATTTGCTAAATTATTTTTATGGGCCAAATGAAATGTTTATTGATAAACCCATCGATGTTATGGAATAATTGAAATTTGTTATATGACTATATTTTGTTATACACGCATGATTGCATGGGGTGGGATATATGAAGAGAAGAATGGCCAGTTGCCACAAATTTGGCTCAATGCCTCTAGTTCGGTGGCCCACGCCACAAATTTGGCTCAATGCCTCTAGTTCGGTGGCTCTGCCACAAATTCGCTAAATGCCTCTAGTTCGGTGACAATGTCACAATCTAGTTCGATGAGTGCACTACAAATTTATTAAAAAGGCTTAATGCCTACGATTGGTGTGTTTGGCGGGGTGGGTTGACTTGATCCCCACAGGTGTGTTGGTTGGTACGGGGGTGTTAGCGGATGGATACTAGGCTTGGGATGGGAAATCCATCTACATGCATTATATATTTATTTTATTTTAATTTATGCTATATTGTCAAAATCTGCAATTGGGCTCAAGCCCAAGTTAATGCCTTGATGGTCCGCCCCAATAATGATGGTAAGTGAGTTGCACATCGAGTTCCTTGTAACTCACCCAATTTTATTAACCTTTTCAGGTAATGGAAATTGATGTAGACTTGGGCCGGAGATGACTTGGTGGAGGCCATACTACGAACTTGGGTTTTATAAACTATGACTTTATTTTAATTACTATTTTAGGTTTGATGTAATAAGGCCTCTAATTATGTTTTTATGGATTTTATTGTGTGGATGGTTTTAATTTTGTTTTAGGACTATTATTATGGGCTTATGTTAAATTATATGGTTTTCTCAAAAATTCTGTTTTATAACATTTTGAACAACTAAATTATTTCTTTAAAATTTCTTCCAAATTCCTTTACAATGACTTTAAGGTTTTGATAAATATTTTTTTTCTAAATGATAAGTTTTAAACAAGTATTTTCTTGAAACATCAATTTCAAAACTTCGTACTTAATTTTTATTAAACTCTATCTACAAAAAGTTTGTAGCAAATTTTACTTTAATCACTCGAGAATAAATGAATGTTTGATTGGTGTGACAAACCAAATCTCGTCTAAACGCATAGACCGGGTTTGAGGTGTTACATTTAATGGTATCAGAGCTTTGTTCAAAAACTCGGCTGTGGTTTGGGTTCAACAATGGAATCTGTTTGAAAACAATTTAAATTTCTAGACTTTTTGATTTAAAGGTAGTATGGCACCATGAGCATCCCGCGCCAAGTCAAATAAGTATTTGAATACTGATTGTCTGTCATGATTATGATATGATTATAAGAAACACTCTAGAACTTCTAGTTTTAGGTGTTAAAACCGTAGAGATTGAGACAATAGGATATTGTTGCGAAAACAACTCTATCTCTTTCATATCATAAAACATCGTTAATAAACAACTGAAATATTATTCTGATTCATAAAACTCATAACCAGATTAACTCGAATTAGTCGCTATGAGCACAAGAGGACGTGGTCGTGGATGCGGTAGACGTGGCCGTGGTAGAGGACGAGGTGCTAGGGGCGCAACTGAAGCGCCGGGTCATATACCGGAAATGGATGCACCTGCGTCACTCGAGAGTGAGACGGGATCGCACGATCATATGGAAGAAGATAATGCTGTGACACGAGCAATGCTGCGAGTACTTGAAAGGGTCGCTGGATCCAGAACTAGGCCAACAGCTCGGGGGGTCGATATCAGAGCGATTGAAATCCAGTGGAGCTGAGGTTTTCAGATGTGTCTCTGGTGTAGCTCCCAATGTCGCTGAATATTGGCTCGAGGTAGTGGAGCGAATTATGGACGATCTTGAGTGCACGGTGGAGCAAAAACTAAGAGGAGTGGTGTCTTTGTTAAGGGACAAAGCATACCAATGGTGGCTTACTGTCCGAGAAGGCACTGATGCTGCATTAGTTAATTGGGAATTGTTTCCTTTCAAGGGAAATATGTGGGAACAAGCTATGTGGATGCCCGAAGGAAGGAATTCTTGAACCTGGTGCAAGGAAGTAAGACGGTGGCAGCATATGAGGCTGAGTTCTTACGTTTGAGTCGCTATGCTCGAACGATAGTGGCAACAGATCATGAGCGTTGTGTACACTTTGAGGATGGCTTGAAAGATGAGTTGCGGGTTCTGATAGCCCCACAGCAAGTTAGAACTTTTGCCACGCTCGTGGAGAAGGCCAAGATAGCCGAAGAGGTTAAGAATTGGAACGCCGAATCGAGAGCAAGTTCAAGCAAGAGAGATATGAAATATTCGGGTTCTTCAAAAAGGTTTCAAGAGGTCTCGAAATGAGGAACCACTTTCAAGGAAGAACACTGTAGCTGTTAATCAGAGTCGAGATTGTGCTGAATGTGAAAAAAGGCATTCTGGAGAGTGCTGGAGAAAAACGGGTGCTTGCTATAAATGTGGATCAACGGATCATCAATATAGGAATTACCCTCGACGTATGGATACAATTCAAGAAGTTCGTATTACTGATGCACCATCGGCAAGAGGAGCTCAAAGAACCACCGAGAAGGTCGTGGGCCGGTCGTCGTGGTAATGGGGCTGGGCGTGGTCAAGGTACACCGGGTCGAGGCAATGGTCCTAGAGGCAACACGGATGCAAGACAGCCAGGATTGGTTTATGCAGTCAGATGCCGTGAGGATGGCAATGCACCTGATGTGATAACTGGTACGTTCTTCATTTCTGATGTACCCGTTATTGCCTTGATAGATATTGGTTCTACTCATTCGTACGTTGCTAGCACCATAATCGAAACTTGAATTTAGACTCAAAATTTTCGATAATGAGATGAGGGTGATTAGTCCTTAGGGCGATCGGTGTTGGTTAATAAACTGTTTAGACACGTGCCCTTAGTAACTCAAGGAGAAATATTTCTGGCAAATCTGATGGAACTGCCTTTTGGCGAATTTGATATCATTTTGGGCATGGATTGGTTGGTTAAGCATCGGGCGCAATTGGATGTCTTTGGCGAATGTCGATAAGAACTGTGGAGGACAAGGAGATAGTTATGATAGGCGAGCGGAGAAATTACTTGGCAAACGTGATTTCTGCGTTAAAGGCGGAGAAGTTGGTGCAAAAAGGGTACGGAGCATTTTTAGCATTTATTAGTGCTTTAGATGCCAAAGAGTTGTCAGTAGAAGATGTGAGAACAGTGAAGGAGTTCCCTGATGTTTTTCCCGAAGAACTTCCCGTGTACCTCGGATCGGGAAGTGGAATTTGGTATTGAGCTTTTGCCCTAATCGCTCCAAAGTGTCCATTGCTCCTTATAGAATGGCACCGAAGGAGTTGTCAGAGCTTAAAGCCCAAATTCAAGAACTACTAGATCGGGGTTTTATTCGACTGAGTGTGTCTCCGTGGGGAGCACCGATTTTGTTTGTTAAGAAGAAGGATGGGTCGATGCGTATGTGTATTGACTACGAGCGCGCTTGAATAAGCTGACGATCAAGAATCGGTACCCTCTGCCGAAAATTGATGACCTATTTGATCAATTGAAGGGAGCTTCAATTTTCTCCAAAATTGATTTAAGGTCGGGTTATCACCAGCTTAAGGTGAAAGAAACGGATATTCACAAAAGCGGCGTTCAACCTGCTACTTTACACTATGAGTTTTTGGTGATGCCGTTTGGGTTGACCAATGCACCACCAAAATTGCATTTATGGATATGATGAACCGGTCTTTCAACCATTTTTAGACCGGTTTGTGGTGGTATTCATAGATGACATTCGGTTTATTCAAGGAATGAAGAAGAGCATGACTCGCATTTGCGAATTGTATTGCAATTGCTTCGAGATAATCAATTGTATGCCAAATTCAGTAAATGTGAATTTTGGTTAAGAGAAGTGACTTTCTTGGGTCATGTGGTATCAGCCGAAGGAATAAGGGTGGATCCTCGGAAGATTGAAGCTGTATTGGATTGGAAACCACCAAAGTTGGTAGCTGAGATTCGGTTTTGGCTGGTTACTATAGACGCTTTGTTGAGGGGTTTTCGTTGATTGCTGCACCCCTAACTAAGCTTTTGCGAAAGGGAGTACCGTTTATAGGGGCTGATAAGCAGCAAGAAAGTTTCGAGAAATTGAAGAAGATTTTGACGGAAGCGCCAGTTCTGATTCAACCTGAGGCTGGAAAGGAGTTTACAGTTTTCTGTGATGCGTCACATACGGGATTAGGTTGCGTATTGATGCAAAGTGGGAAAGTGGTAGCTTTGCTTCTCGTCAGTTGAGACCGCACGAAGTAAACTACCCTACTCATGATTTGGAGTTAGCAGCAGTGGTGTTTGCCTTAAAGATTTGGAGGCATTACCTCTATGGTGAAAAGTCTATCATCTATATGGATCACAAGAGTCTTAAGTATCTTCTTACTCAGAAAGAATTAAACTTGAGACAACGAAGATGGGTGGAGCTGTTAAAGGACTATGATTTCTCAATCGAGTATCATCCTAGAAAGGCTAATGTGGTAGCGGACGCATTAAGTCGTAAGGTGGTATCAGATTTGAGAGCAATGTTTGCCCATTTGAGTTTGTATGAGGATGGTAGTCTGATAGCGAAATTTCAGGTGAAGCCTCTGTGGTTGGATCAAATTAAGGAAAAGTAAATAGTAGATGAGAAGTTGGGACCTTTACTTCAGCAAGTTGAAAATGGTGGAATAGAGGATTTTGGTATTAACTCGGAAGGTGTGTTGTGTTTTTCGAGAAAGGGTCTCAGATACCTAAGGACTCGTAATCGAGGCAAATGATTTTGAGGAGGCGCATAGTAGCCCTTATGCTATGCACCACGGAGGAAATAAGATGTATCGGGATCTTCGTGAATGTATTGGTGGCCAGGTTGAAGCGTGAGATTTACGAATTTGTGGGAAAATGTTTAACTTGTCGCCAAGTAAAGGCGAGCATCAATTGCCGTCGTCTCTTTTGCAACCATTAAGATTCCTCTTTGGAAATGGGAGCGAATAACAATGGATTTTGTTAGTGGGTTACCTTTAACACCTACTAAGAAAAACTCGCTTGAGTAATTGTTGATCGTTTGACGAAGACCGCTCATTTCCTACCAAAGGCGCACGGATTACTCGTTGCGTAAGTTGGCGGCCGTATGTATCTGAAATCGTGAGGTTACATGGGGTACCGTGTCTATTATATCGGATCGTAATCCTAGGTTTACATCCCGATTTTGGAAACCTTTGCATGAAGCTCGGAACGAAGCTAAACTTCATCACGGCTTTTCATCCTCGATCGGATGGTCATCGGAGAGAGTGATTCAAATTCGGAAGACATGTTAAGAGGATGTGTAATCGACTTCAAAGGTAGTTGGGAGGATTTTCTACCGCTGGCGTAATTTATGTATAACAACGACTACCGATCTAGCATTCGATGGCAACCTATGAGGCATTATATGGTCGTGGGTGTCGTTCTCCTATCTGTTGGACTGAGTTGGGCGATCGGTAGATGTTAGGTCCTGAGATGATTTCTCAAACGGAAGAAAAGTGAAAGCTATTCGAGCACGGTTAAAAGGAAGCTTCGGATGACGTAAGTCGTATGCAGATCTCAAAACGTAAGGATATCAAATGCGCCGTAGAGATCAAGTTTTCTTGAAGGTCTCATCTTGGAAGAAGATTTTCAGGTTTGGGAAGAAGGGCAAATTAAGTCCTAGATACATTGGACCATATCGTGTGGTGAAGCAAGTTGGTCCAGTGGCCTATCAGATCGAATTACCTCCGGAATTGAGCCAAAATCATAATGTTTTCCATGTGTCCATGTTGAGGCGCTATAGATCGGATCCTTCGCACATAGTACCTGTAGAAGAAGTGGAGTTGAAGTCGACTTGTCTTTTGAGGAGGAACCAGTGGAAATCTTAGACCGAGATGTTAAGGTACTAAGAAAGAAGACTGTGCTAGTTGGTCAAAGTGTTATGGCGTAACCACGAGTGGAGGAAGCTACGTGGGAGCCTCGAGGATGCAATTCGACAACAATACCCTCACCTTTTCAACTGTGGTAAATTTCGAGGAGACGAAATTTTCTTTAAGGAGGGTAGAGTTGTAACACCACTCAAAATTCGAGAATTTTCTTTCATTGTGTGCTTTGAGTAATTATTCTAGAAAGTGAAATTTTATTATTTATTTTCGTGGTTAATATAGTCCTCAAGAAGAATTAAATTTTATTGGGATGGAATAATATTAATTTTGAGAATTTATGGAAATGGACTAAGTGGCATTGACACATAAATTAATTAAAGTGTCAATGTGTAGCATAAGATGGGTTAATGGCAAAGTGGTGTTGGCGCATGTGTTAGTGTATGAGGGTGAAGGTTCGAATCCCTTAAATAGCAATTAGGTGGCTTTTATTTTTGGTTTTCCTAGCATGTGTCGGCCAAGCTCATTTATGGAAAGAGTTGACCATGTTATTTTTGGTTAGTATATCAAGGGAATAAGGAAATTGTTAACTTAAGGAAGGGAATCAAGAAATTAAGGAAAGATATGAAGATATGGGGCAAGTATCAAGGGAATTTTTATGGAAACAACATCATGGCCAATTCACCATGCATTTGGACGGCAACTTGGACTATAGGGGGAGCCGAATTTTTGGTGATAGTTTGGCTAGGAATTTTAGTCTTTTGTTTTGGTTATTTTTTTTTTTAGTTAGTTTTGTGCATAGTTTTGCAAATTCTCTCAACCCCTCTCTCCCTTAGCCGAATTGTGCATTGGTAAGCCTTGATTATTTTGACCATTTGGTCATTTTTGTTTATTGCTTTAGTACTTGTTTGTGTCTTTCCTTTGAGTGCCGAAAATCATCTACACCAAAAGCCATTCTTTCTCTTTTCTATCTACCATTGCCGAATATACACCTCTCTTAAAGCTCATCTTTTTCTTTTCCTTTCTTCTCCATTCTCTTTGAAATCAAAGCAACATCATCACCATCTTTCTCCTATTTTAATTCTTTTCAATCGAAATTCTCTCCATCTACACTCATGGGCGAATGCTAATGTGCCTATAAGCCAAATTTATTTTCTCTTTTTCCTTGATCATTCATAGCCGAATCTTTCATCAATCAAACACCATTCTCAATCCTTTCTTTTCGACGTGGAAAATAGGTAATAGATTCTTTTCGTTTCGATTAGTTAATAGTGATATGACCGAATTTTGATGGTGTCATGAAGGATCATTTGGATCGAAATAATCGTTCGTTCTAGTAACGTCTTCTTTGTTACTCTTTAGTGCAATAACGGAAGTTTGGAAATCAAGAAGTCGTGGGTGACACAATCATTGGAATCAATTTTGTGGTAAGGAAATCACATCTTTAAAACCTTAGTATTATTTCAAAATTATTTTAGATTGGATTAACTATCTTTGTCCTTGAAGACATTCAAAATAGGGAAGAAAAGGGCGTGTTTAGTCTTGAAAAGAGGGGAGGTTCCGTTATTCCCCTAAGTATAAGCTAAGGACTATTTCGAATCCGAGATTTTCCACCGGGTTGCGGACGCTCACCGAGGAAAATCAACTATTCGGTTGTTCGTGCGCCCAACCATTATTCGTTCGTGGGTTCGATTCGATTAGCGAACCATCAATCGGGAGAAACCGCGAGTAGAAGTGGTTCAAAAATCCGAGGGTAAAATTCTAGATCGTTATGCTTAGATCGGTTTATTTATTAGATTATAGTGTTCTAACTATCGCGATACGCTTAGGTGTTGAAGAACGGGAAAGTGTAGTTCTCTCAATAACTGTGTGTGTAATTTCACACTCATTTTCTGTTAGATTTCAAATCATAGTAATCGTGATAAAATCATGAAAATGGTAAATTCGGAAATTATGTTGTAATTGATACTTTTGTGAAAATACATGAAAACGGTTAAAACCGAGAAAAATACGAAAAACTGCTAGATTGACATAATGGGCTAAAAATACTCTAGTTCGATAAATTGGGCCAAAATACTCTAGTTCGATAAATTGGGCCAAAATACTCTAGTTCGATATAAGGGCCAAAGTTTACTAAATTATTAAATGGGCAATTTGCTAAATTATTTTTATGGGCCAAATGAAATGTTTATTGATAAACCCACCGATGTTATGGAATAATTGAAATTTGTTATATGACTATATTTTGTTATACACGCATGATTGCATGGGGTGGGATATATGAAGAGAAGAATGGCCAGTTGCCACAAATTTGGCTCAATGCCTCTAGTTCGGTGGCCCTGCCACAAATTTGGCTCAATGTCTCTAGTTCGGTGGCTCTGCCACAAATTCAGCTAAATGCCTCTAGTTCGGTGACAATGTCACAATCTAGTTCGGTAGTGCACTACAAATTTATTAAAAAGGCTTAATGCCTACGATTGGTGTGTTTGGCGGGGTGGGTTGACTTGATCCCCACAGGTGTGTTGGTTGGTACGAGGGTGTTAGCGGATGGATACTAGGCTTGGGATGGGAAATTCATCTACATGCATTATATATTTATTTTATTTTAATTTATGCTATATTGTCAAAATCAGAATTGGGCTCAAGCCCAAGTTAATGCCTTGATGGTCCGCCCAATAATGATGGTAAGTGAGTTGCACATTGAGTTCCTTGTAACTCACCCAATTTTATTAACCTTTTCAGGTAATGGAAATTGATGTGGACTTGGGCCGGAGATGACTTGGTGGAGGCCATACTACGAACTTGGGTTTTATAAACTATGACTTTATTTTAATTACTATTTTGGGTTTGATGTAATAAGGCCTCTAATTATGTTTTTATGGATTTTATTGTGTGGATGGTTTTAATTTTGTTTTAGGACTATTATTATGGGCTTATGTTAAATTATATGGTTTTCTCAAAAATTCTGTTTTATAACATTTTGAACAACTAAATTATTTCTTTAAAATTTCTTCCAAATTCCTTTACAACGACTTTAAGGTTTTGATAAATATTTTTTTCTAAATGATAAGTTTTAAACAAGTATTTTCTTGAAACATCAATTTCAAAACTTCGTACTTAATTTTTATTAAACTCTATCTACAAAAAGTTTGTAGCAAATTTTACTTTAATCACTCGAGAATAAATGAATGTTTGATTGGTGTGACAAACCAAATCTCGTCTAAACGCATAGACCGGATTTGGGGTGTTACAAATTTAACTCACTAAATCATAACATTTCCATCACTCAATCTATAAGCTAAACATGTTATCACATTTCTTAACATCAAAACAATATGTCATTTATAGTTATTCAAATGACCCTTTTACCAAACCATATTATACCACTTTTCATGCTTCCAAAATGAGTTAATTAATAAGCCGAATATACACCCTACTTGCCACTCCTCATTTCCAAATCATATAACCAACATCACGACATATTTACCTTAAATCATACCTCTCAATTAAGCTTATAGCAAGACCAAATATAACTACCAACATTTGCATCATGAACAAGCCATTTTCGAATGGCTATATACATATACAAATTTCAAAACCAAATATATCAAAACTAGCCTATACATGCCATATAACCAAGTCATAAAGGTATAAATCCGAAATCATTAACCAGATAGTGTGATGCGATCTCTGCCGACTTAATATAACAAATAAATTCATCACAATGCTATAAGCTAACTATGCTATCTTAAATGTCAAAACACAAATTATCTCAAGTTTATATCATAATGTCATACCAAATCATCATCATTTAATAATATACTTACTTACTCACTAACTTAAGCTTTTACAAGTTTATTCAATTCAATTCTCATATAACATCCAAGTCTCACTTTCATATAACCAAATGAGCACAATATGGAAAATAACATATTCAATCACATATCTTTTACATGTGAATCACATATCATCACTTATACTCAAATTCATCTTTCATTCATATAGTATCTGACAATTTCACATATGCCACATTATAAATCATATCTTATTCACTTGTTCATGTTTCATATGCACATATTCACAATTCATTTACATACATATCACATAACATTCTTTGCACATATGTACTTACCTTTCATTATCAAATATTGTATACATTTCAACGTACCTGAATCGAAATGTCATTCGCCTAATCACTTATTTCTCGGTATGCCCGTTGAATTGTTTGGAATTAATAAGGATACTCGGAAAGCTCGTACAATGCCAATGTCCCAGACGTGGTCTTACATGTAATCACATATCGATGCCACTATCCCAGACAGGGTCTTACACAAATTAGATACGATGCTAATGTCCCAGACATGGTCATACACGTAAACACAAATCGATACCAACGTCCCAGACGTGGTCTTACACGAAAACACATATCGGAATCCTATGTCATGGCATATGTATCCTAACTATTCCTATGGTTCGTACGGGGCTTTCCGGATGTCGTCATGTTATCGGGACTTTCTCATATTCATATATATTCTGCTTCTCGAACAATTCAATATCATAATAACATATATATATATAACTTATTCAAAATACATACATTTGTATTACCATTCGGCATTGAATTCAATCATACAAATAATATGCATTTAAAACATGATTTTGTAATGTCTATTAAAATACAAACTTACCTCGTTCGCAGTAACGACAAATTAAGTCTACTAATCCGATACTTTGATTTTTCCTCGATCTAGATCCGAATTCTACTTTTGCCAGTCTAAATAATATCAAATTTAACTTACTTATTCAACATTTAATTAAATTTTTATCCAAAAACATATAAATGGGTAATTTGTATTTTAGCCCCTAACATTTCCTATTTCTGCAATTTAGTCCCTATTTCACAAAACACAAAATACTCGAAATTTCAACAAACCTAAGCATGGCCGAATCTTCCCTTGATCCCTAGCAACTCATTTCTTTCATTTATTTCACAATTTAACCTCTCAATTTACAAATTTTTCAAGTTAGTCCTTAATACACATTTTTATCATAAATCGCTTAATTAAACATAATAATCTATCAAAAAAATTTATATTTCATCATCAAACCACAAAAAAAATCAAGCTATCATCAAAGGCAAATCTCAAATTCTTCATTAAATCTGAAAATTAAAGCATGGGTTTACTGGTATTTGAAGCAAAGATCTCAAAAACGTAAAAATTATCAAAAAACCGAACAAAGAACATACCCAAATTTAGCTTCCTAGGTGCCGAAACTTAAAGTTTCAACAATGGTGTTTTCCTTCTCACTTTCGGCCAACAACAAGACGATAATGCATGCCTTTTGTTTTTATTAAATAATAATTTAACATATAAATTACTATTTTATCATTATAAAGCAATATAAAAACTATATATTAAAAGCCTTATGCCGTCCACTCACTTTATAATGGCCAAATTTCATTTTAAGGACTTCACAATTAATAGGCCATAGCAATTTAGTGCTTTAACAACTAGATTGCCACTTTTGCATTTTTACGCGATTAAGTCCTTTTATCAAATCGAGCACACAAACGATAAAGTTTTCACACGAAACTTTCACACATATTAATTCACATACTTTAAACACCAAAATAATATTAAAACATTTTTCTGACTGAGATTTATGATCCTGAAACCACTGTTTCGACAATGGTCTAAACCAGTTGTTACATTGCATATAAAAAGTGAGGGCATTTTAAAAACAATACTTAAAAAATATTTTACTAAAAAATAATTTTATTTATAAAAATAATAAAATTTTAAAGAATATTTAAGAAAAAAAGGGTAAATACACATTTTGGTACTTGAACTTAGCTTCAATATTCAAATTGGTACCTAAGATTTTTTTTTTTTTGTCCATTTACTTGCTTGAAGGTTTAATTTGATATCTAAAGTTAATTTCGATCCAATTAGATATCTAAAGTTTATTTTGGTCCAATTTGAACTATGAAGCCAAATTCACATACCAATTTGAGCCAAAAAGTCAAGTTTAGATACTTAATTGGACCAAAAAGAAGTTCAGATATCAAATTGAATATTAAGAACAAATTCAAGTACCAAAATATATATTTACCCAAAGAAGGTGGAGTGTCGTTTTAGTGTCTTCCCAGAGTCCTTCGGTTTTCGTCCAATCCACCAATAACTTATAATTTACTCTTAATAAAATATTTTGTAACTAAAATTAACTAAAATTTTGCTTTTTTAGAAATTTATTTTTATTACATAAAGTTAATTAATAATATATTTATTTTAATATTTTTTATTTTTTGTATAGTCATCTTAACATTATTTCTTAACATTATTTTAATTTTTACATTAGAGTAGTATTATATATTTAGTATAGGTTTATTTTCTTAATGTGGTCTAAATTACATAATATATTATAAACCTAAAAAAGGGCCTGGTCGAGCTGGGCTCAGGCCTTAATGTTCAAATCCAAGCCCGCCCCATATTTTAAATGAGCCTAATTTTTTTATCCAAACTTATTTTTTGGGCCTAATATTTTTATCCACACCGTCCTACATTTAGGTGAACCTTCGGGATTAGGCGGATAACTTGACCCATGAAAAAAATTAAAAATCAATTTGTTGAGTCCTACTAGCCCATACCCTCTTGCTTAGGAGCCTATTGAGTTTTGTAATTACCAAAGATTATTTTTGCCATTGATTGAAAATTGACCACTAAAAGACTAAAAAAGCATGCTTCAAATTTCAAATAGGTCTTAGGGTGCTTTTAGATGGGCGGTGCGTTTACCTCCAGTAAGATTAAAAATAGTGGTGGCGATGTGATTAGTTACTGTAGCTATGAGGTAAAAGATTTCACTGTACCACAGTCACTGCTCATCCAAAGGCACCCTTAGTTAAATTATAAGGTTTAAGGTTTGAAACTTCGCAATTTCAAGTTTGGTTCATATTATGTATAAATTTTATGCAAGATCTCTCTAGACATATAACTATTTAAGTTTTTTTATTTGTAAACTTTGTCTAGATATATATATTTTTTAAATTTTCAATATATTTTTATTATCAATTTGATTGTGTTTTATAATGATTAATTCTAACTTGATTATTCATATGTTTTATTTATAATTACAATTAAGATTGTACTGTAATTTTTTTAAAATTACTACAATAAAAAGTCTTGATTTTCCAAAAACTACAATAAAAAAACTTTACAAGCCAAATTGAGGGAAGAGGGTTTAAATAACCTTCAATTACTCCAAAAAAATTAATTAAGTCCCTCGTAATCTCTTCAATTGAACCCTTGAATTAGTGAATTCTATCAAAAAAAAATTTGATCGTTTTTAACAGTTACTTTTCTAACATGGTCATTAACGGTGCTGACATGGTGCTTCATGTCAGCAATAGTTGTTGATGTGGCACTAGTCGTCACGTCAACAACAATAAAAAATAATTTTTTTACTAGAACGAACCTCGACAAATGGTTAATCAAATTCATTTTAAACTTAAATTTTTTAAATTATAAAAAAATTAACATTTTTATAAATTTCTAAAATATTACTAAATCTTATAAAAAAATTTAATAAAAACCATTTAAAAGTTAAGTCCACAATGAAAAACATTCCCACTTAAAAAAAACTTTACACGTGTTTTCTATTTTTTATAAAAAAAATGAAATTCAGTAATTAGAAATTTAATATTTTTAAAAAAATTAAATTTTAATTTTTTTAAATAATTTTGAAACAAATATGAACGATAAATTGTTTAAGTTCATTCCAGAAAAAAAATTAAATATTTTTATTTAATATTTTGAATTTTTTGTTTTTGCTAATGTGGCACTATCATGTTTGTGCGTTAACAGCCACATCAACGGGGTAACGGTCCAAGACAATCAAATGGCTTTTTTGATGGAATTCACCAGTTCGAGGGCTCAATTGAGTGCAAAAGATTATTGGGGGGTTAATTAATTTTTTTGGAATAGTTTAAGGGCTATTATGGGGGGAAGTGCTCAAAAATACCCTCTTGTTAGTTAAGAAAAGAATTGGTCACTTGAAGAATACAGAAGCAAGGGAAGGAGAAATCATCCTTCTTGAAGTCTATCAGTTTTATTTGCTATCCCACTTATTGTATGATCATACCTCTTTCAACTCGAGGTATTTCTTTGAAAGAAGTAACAAGGGTAGTTATGCTATTTTCTAGTCTTAGATAAGCAACTCAAAGCCTTTCACTAAAGGACTCTACTCACTAAGTCACCTACATTTGCTTACGATAATAGTCAAGATAGTAACCGATTACACTCAATAGGTATTGGGAGAAGTTTTCATACATCATTTCTTTCAATCTAATTTAGCTCTTCTTGCATGGTTTGAATCTAATTTTCATTTTTGAGAGCTCTTAATCTTTTTTGGACTTCACAGAGGAAATATAGCATGCCAATCTAACAATATCTTGATAATTAAGCTTAGACTTATGTTTGGTCTTGACTCCTTCAATATCACCAACAACATCATCCAATGAATGATTCTTCTTTACTCTTAAGGATGGTTAAGGTTGAGAAACATCATCATCATGTTGATTATTGGCATATTTGTAGTTATTGTGATATGCCAAAAGAAGTGCCCACTTCCTTCACCACTGCGACAAACAACAACTTACCATTTTTGGAAGATTGACAATTAAGCTTAGACTTATGTTTGGTCTTGACTCCTTCAATATCACCAACAACATCATCCAATGAATGATTCTTCTTTACTCTTAAGGATGGTTAAGGTTGAGAAACATCATCATCATGTTGATTATTGGCATATTTGTAGTTATTGTGATATGCCAAAAGAAGTGCCCACTTCCTTCACCACTGCGACAAAACAACAACTTACCATTTTTGGAAGATTGACAATTTATTCAACCAAAATTTTAAACTATGCTAATACCGTGGAATGATTCAAGCCCTTCAATGAAAAGCAATTCACTTAGAGAAACATATACTGAGAATCGGATCGGATTGAATCGAGTATATCAAATCCTTTGGATCAAGGAAGTTGGATTAGTCGAAACTTGAAGTCTTATCTACCATAAATCCATTTTACTTTGGTCATTAATATTATATTGTATTTAGCTATTTTAGCTATTGTTTAGAAGATCTCGTGATTAATCTTCCTTATGTTAGCAAGTCTCAAAAAAATTTATATAATTGAAAGTCTTGTATAGGTTGTACTAATTATTAAGAGTACTTATCTATTTAGTAAGGAACATTATTTGTAAGAGTGCATTTGAATTGTAAAAACCTGTTTATAAGTGGTTTTACAAGCTAAGTTTTCGAAGGGAGAATTTATTAGTGAGAGATCTAGTCTTTGAGATATAATTATGGGGATTCTTTACTGGGGTGTGTTAGAACTAAGATCACTCGTTATATTTGTTTCAAAGATAGTGGATTCATCTCACTAAGCTATGCTTCGCAGATTAAAGGAAACTAGACTGCATAAACAATTTTGTTGCCCCTGTTTTCATTGTGGTTGTCACAATTATTGTAGAAGTGCCTACTTTCACAGTCACTTCTCCTCGTACTATGTTTCGTGTAACATAGCAATTGGTTCAAGTCAACAACTGGTATAAGAGTTTCCACTTAACATAGCTAGTAGAGAATCTTGGTATTGTTAATTGCAAGTTATGGAAGGATCATTAACCACTAGTCCCCCAATGTTAGATTATAGCAATTATGTTTACTAGAAGGCACTCATGAAAGCTGTAACACCCCTCATCCATCCTTGTCAACGAAATTAGGTTACGAGATGCTACAACAAATAACAAAATGAGAGCTTGCAACTTTAAATAAAAAAATTATTTAAAACAATCATTTAATCTCATACATCATGCTCTAAAATCATTTAAATTGAACTTATGAATGCTCTAAAACCAACCCAGAATCAAACAATGACTAATTTGAAATTTTTCACAAAAGAAAGGCAAAATTGCAAAACAGGGGTCACATGACTATGTGATAGGCTAAAATGGTGTAGCATTGGAGTCACACGACCATGTAACTCATTGATGTCGTGTGGATCAAAGTGCAAAAATTCAACAAAAGTCACACGGAAGTGTAACTGGACTGTGTAACTAATTGTGACCATGTGACAATTTAACTTACCAAAACTATAGTACTCACACGAGCGTGCGAACAGCCCATGTGACAATCAAAAACCGTGTGACCTAAATGCAACCTATTTCCCAATGGTACACAACCGTGTCACAATCTCATGAGTAACACACGATTGTGTGGCTAACCGTGTGCCATTTTGGTAATTGAATCAAGCCAAACATTAAGGTAACTTTCAAGTACACATAGGCAACTTGAAACCTTATTCTAAACACTGCATAACCAAGCTAAAACATGTCACATAGCATCCTAATAGTGCCTAACCAATATGCCACATTGGCACCATCACAAACAAGTTATAAACGATTTAGTAACTATCTTTGTAGCCTCATAATGTTTCAATTTATACTCCTACCCTTTATCTGGATATACCAGGAAAGATGTATGGTCTAATGAGGCTACTACAAAATATTTACTCATGAGTGGGGCAAGCTCTTCTATTCTAGTTCATCGTTTCTCTTGGCTATATGGTTCATTCGGGGGAGAGATCGAGCTTTAAGAAATAATAAATGGTCTTATCAATACACAAATGCATAACTCCCTAGGAATTTCAATTGCGCTTATATTCATCACTGTTGGAATTGGGTTCAAACTTTCCCCAGCCCTTTTTCAAGACTTACAAGATCATGCTGGGGAAATGGGAGCAAGTATGTGATGTGAATGCCTATTGCTACAAAAAATGGTCATTTGAAATAAGAAAAGGCTGGTCAAGCAAAATGAAGCTAAAGAATACTACTTGCTAAAGAACTTAACAACCTAGTGAAGACCCAGAAGGAGCTTGTTGCAATCAAGCTTATGCTTAGAAAATTCAATTTCAGCAGTAGCAAGCTTAATGAAATCCTTACCATAGGAAAAAAGAGATCCAAGCAAGGGAGGCATTGGATATGTAGACAAAGGAAAGGCAATCATCAAGAGTCTCATTGTTTTTGTGAAAGCTTCAAATCATGAAGAACTTGGTGAATGTTCCACCAAGCCTGTGTTAATCGGGGTTTTTAAGAAGGTAAAAACTTTTCATAGAGTGATTTGTCATTATTGTGGTGCCTCCGAACATATTAAACCTCAATGTTTTAAAATGTTTCATTATCTGATATGGAGATGCACAGTGCCAATAAAGATGCATAGTGCCAACAGAAGTTTTCACTTCTTGTGACACATTGCTTTTAAAGAACCTGAAAAATGTTTAGATGAAAAAAGAGCCAAAACGTTTGCTCATTGCACATCGATCCTTGAAGTTAACCATGAATGATGCATGGTATTTCGTTGCAAAGGGACGGTGGGGGGAGCGGGAGAGGGACGGTGGGGATGGTAGAAAAGTGTTTTTTCAATATTAATAATAATTATTTTTATTTAATATTAATATTAATATATTGACACTTTTAATTGATTGATATAAGTTTTTTTTAACGAAGTGGAACAATAAAATTTAATTTTAATTACGGAATAAAATTTAGATATTCACTCCGACCAACAAAAATCAAATTTTTAAAACAAATGGAATAAACTAATCCTTTAAAAAATAGCCTACTCAAACTTTAATGATTAAGGGGGGGGAAAAGCCAAAAAAAAAAAAAAGTACGAGGATTTTAGGCGAAGGGCAAATTATGTAAAATCGAGCTGATATTCATTCATATAAGCTAATCGCAATTCGCAGCCCCCAAAAGTCCCCCACCCAACAAAGATCTCCTATTCCTGCCTCTTTCTCACTGTTGTGTTGCTTTCAGCGATCCCTTTCTCTCCTCTCTCTCTTTTTTTTTTAAACGAAATAAATCCCTCCTTCGTTCTTTATTTCAACTCTTGCGAACATTTCTATAATCAGTTTGATGGATCTCAAATTGGGTTAGTTCCTTTTTTATTCGATTCTCATCTCTTCTGGTTTTTGCTTTTAATTAATTGCACGCATATTTTTCATTTTATATTTTTGTTATCCTATCCTGTTTCATGTTTATCGCAAATTGGATTCCTTATTGTTTCTTGTTCCTTTTCTGCATATCTAAACCTCGGAAATTTAGATTCAATTGTAGAAAATTAAAAAAAAAAGGAAAAAATCATGGAAAAATTGTTCAATATTTTAGTATTTGTTGTATTTGCTTGCATTTTCTGTTTTGGGTGAGCTAATGTTATTCTAGTAGCAATATTACTGGCAAATGACTTGTGTTGCTAAAGTCATCGTTCATATCAATTTCTGGGTGCGATCAAAGTAATATTACCAATAAAATTGTGCATTGAACTATTGAAATTCGTAATAAGGGAGGCTGTGTTTTTTATATCTATTTAGTCTCTGTTTTTGTTGTAATTGAATTATGTTGATTTACTTTGGGCTCAATGTGTACCTTGTCAGGTGGGGTGGTTGTATGTGAAATTAGCAGGGAGGAATGATGAAATAATTGCCATGCAGATCTATTACCGGCGGGTTACTTCGCAGATCCAGTTGTCACCGAATTGTATCTTTTATCGCACTATCAATTAGTACATTACTTGCAAAAAGGCGTTATCAGCTTGCTGATATAGAGGCTTTTGGTCCATTCAGTTAAGTTGGTATCGTCTTTACAAACATGCCATATTATATACAGAGACTTTATAACACTTGCAGAGCGGCGTTCTCGCCCAATGGCCCTGTTTCTGATGAAGCTCTTGAAAGAGTTCGTACTATGCTAGGTATTCACTATTTGATTCTTTCTTTCTTCATGTTTGTTCTTTGAGCTTATAGTTGAACCAAGTCTGCTATGTTTTATTAGTATTATAACTGAGATAAAATCATGTTGAAAGTAATACTTAATTTTCTGCATGTTTTCAGAATTAGTAGTTAGTAAGTATTATGGAAGCTCCTTTTTCTAGCATTTAGCTGTTATTTATTTTTCAATCAAAATTGGAACATATGAATTTACTCTTAGGTTAATTCATTTAAGTAAGTTGGATCTTTCTTCGGATGGCATCGGCTATTGGAAGTTGCTTAATGCTACTCCTACTATGTTAGTTTCTTGGCAAGTGCATGATCTACCAATAAATAGTGCCACGCCTTTGGCTGATCTGAAAACCTTGTTTCCATGTGGCTTGATAGTTAAAACAGAAAGAAGAAGAAGAAGAAGAAGAACAAATGTTATCCTTCATTGTTTAGGATGTAAAGCTCATTTTTGTTTAAGTTCAAACTTTTGTCCTGTAGGAAGAGGTCCTGACATTATTTAATTGGCAAAACTTTTCCAGATTTTCACCAGCATTAATTACAAAAACAAGAAAAAAATTTTGGCAAAGTGAATTTCAGTAGAATGAGAAATTTGTTATCCAGCTCATCAACCTATATCAGTACTTCATTGCTAGTTGCCTTTGGCCTTTAAAAATCAACCTTGAAAATAATAGCTACTAGTTATCTTTGAAGCACTTTTATCTTGAGCATAAAAGCTTGTTGTTTGATGAGTTAAAAGTCCAAATTGTTCTGCTTTCTCCACATTAAGCTGCTGCTCCATTGTTGTGGAACAGTATGTTTTCTACTCGCTGGCCGCCTTGATAATTCTTTAGCATTTGGATGCTTCTAGATATAAAATAGAAAAACAGTGATTGGGGTTTTCTGTATTTTCCCTTTTTTCTTATGTGGTCTTAGAATCTATCTATACTAATTCCAATTTTTTTTCCTATCATCGTGAGTTTTGAAATCTGTTGGTATTTTAATGGTTTTGGATCAACATATCATCATGAGTGGTTGCAACTATTCTAATTTAGAGTACAAAGTATAAGGGTATACCATAATATTGAGACAGTGCTTTTCTTGGTAGAGTTGATCATTACAACTTTTCTGTTATTTGATTAACCATGCAAATTTTTAAAATGTAACTACACGTTTTTTTTGTTTCCACATGAAGTGATGAAACCAAGTTTTATAGCATATTCGTTGTATTTTAACACAAAATGTCACTTTATTTCAGAGAAAATGAAGCCTTCTGATGTAGGTTTGGAACAGGAGGCACAGGTGGTACGTAATTGGTCTGGTCCTGTAAATGAGCGGAATGGAACCCATCAGTCATTGCCACCTATCAAGTATCTGCACTTGCATGAGTGCGACAGCTTCTCTGTAAGCACAAACTTTATATAACCTATCGTTTCTATTATTTAAGATATCACCTATTATTGAGAACCTAAAATTTTAGAGTTTTAAAGTGAGGAAGATGCATTTAGTTGAAAGTCTCCTAGAATTTATTAAAATAAACACCTCCGTTGAAATTAAATTTGAACTTTTGAAAATAGTAGTTGCATTACCAGCTACCATCAGGCCTTCATTTTTCTGATTTCCTTTTTCTCTGCAGATGGGAATTTTTTGTATGCCACCTTCCTCTCTCATACCTCTGCACAATCATCCTGGAATGACAGTGTTGAGCAGGCTTATCTATGGCTCATTACACGTTAAGTCATATGATTGGCTTGACCCAACAGAGCCTGAAGATCCGCTACAAGGTATGTTTTTAACATTTCCATATTTCTTCGATGAATGCTAGCTAAACCATAATAAGGATGTTGTGTTCTTAGAATAATATGTTCTTGCATATAAATTTGGTAACAAATTAATATATTTATATTCAATTGACTCAGTACTGATATCATCCTTTGTATTCCCTGAAACCTCATCAGTCCCATTTTTAATTATTATTCTTTTCCAAATACCTTTGTTTCAGAAGGTCTAGTACCTTTATAGAGTTCTGTTAATCTTCTGATGTTAGAAATCCTATGTAACTGCTGTTCTTTCCATTTATATTATAGAGTTAGTATTCTTGAAGGACAGAGAGAAATGGACCTCCTTTTAAATTTATATTTGCTTTGTGATGTACAGTTCTTTGTGTTACTGCATGTGCTGGTGGTTTGGTTAAAAATGACAGAAAATACATTTAGAACGAAACTTACTTGATCGAAAGTTGATTGGAATAGGAGGAAGAAGGCCTAGGTAATTCTAAATGTACTAATTGGTGGATGTCTCATTGTTACAGCTAATGACTCTTTCAATAGGGTAGATGTAAAGAGCCTTTTGGCTAGCATCTAAGTGAAAGGCCTGTTCAATTTCTCATCTTGTATGGATGTAGTTTAGGTTATGGAGAATGCTTATGACATAACTTCTTAACTGATTTGGTGAAATACTTGGAGACCACTGGGCTTAGCTAGGGAAATGCATAGTTAAATTAGAATGAAACTTTTGTCACCAAAAAGAAAATGTTTGAAAGCAAACCAGACAAAATGAAGGGTTATAGAAGCCAACAAAAGCATAGACCTTATGAGATTTTGACTTCAACTTGGGTTTAAAATAACAAATTTTAACTGGAATATGATCCCATCTAAATATTTTGACCACCAATTCAAATCGGATCATTCATGGAAACAGGGATACAGAGCCGTGTTAGTGGTAAATTTAGAACCAAAGAATTTCTTCTTAGGGTACATTAGTTTGATTTCAAGTTGGTGCTTGCAAAGTAAGTGTAAGGAAGCTGATGAACAAACTTGTTAACGAAATAAAGTAACTAGACAATCTAGGGGTTTTATGTTGTAATCTGACGTTTCAGGTAAATAGGACCTACTAAATCTGGATTAGGTCTTTTTTCTGATTAACAGAAGTGATTATTGGTGGCCTATGGAAGCTAAACCTGCCTATCTGTCACCAATCGCAACTGAAGTAGTTGCTTGTTCAACTGATGTAATGGTATTGATAATTTATTCATGGACAAAGCGGTGATGTATCTGATTTTAAATAATGCGTTTTCTCCTCACCCTTCCTAGGGTATAGGGCACTTATTGTATATTCTTCAGTCTTTGACTTTGATTTGCTTATTTTTGGTGGTTTGTAGCAAGGGCTGCAAAACTTGTCAAGGATACTGAGATGACAGCCCCTTGTGCAACAACAGTGCTTTATCCCACAAGTGGAGGCAACATCCATTGTTTCAGGGCACGGACTCCCTGTGCTATTTTTGATATTTTATCACCACCTTACTCCTCAGAGCATGGACGACATTGCACTTACTTCCGGAGGTCCCCAAGAAGGGATTTACCTGGTAAGAAATATAATTTTGAACCTAGTATTAGATGGTAGCTTCTATGATATGTTGTAACCTGAAGACAAAATTTGCATGCTATTTTCTTATTCGTTTCCTCATTTAAAATGAAGGTGAGATTGAAATGAATGGAGAAACGTTCTCAGAAGTGACATGGTTAGAAGAGTTTCAGCCCCCTGATGACTTTGTGATTCGGAGAGGGCTGTACAAGGGTCCTGTTATTAGAAGATGAAATATTCTTGTAGCATCCATCCAATATTCTAATGAATAACAAGGAACATGCATGGGGTTGTAGAAGTTAGGCATTTGGCGTTGTACATATTACTACACCAATGTAATCCTGTGATTTTACTGACCTCACATTTTATTAGTGGGACAGAGAGTGGGAATTGAGAGGAACTACTCGCTTAATGACTTTTCTTTTGTTCTTTTGGATTTTGTTTGCTGAATGACAATTGAGAATTCATGATTATCTTGTTTGTTGCCTTGATGTGGTAATTTTGGATACTTAATTCATTGTGGAGCTCTCATTTTTCTGCAATGGACAACAGTAAGTTTGTAGCGCTTTGTGCCTATTCTGATGCCCAAGTAAAGCTAGTTTCTTAGTCCTTTAGATATCCTCAAGGGGCTTTGCAGCATTGTTGGCAGCAAAGATCATGAAAGCTGAGTTTTATTGCCTCATTCTGGCCATGGTAGAGATGTGAAAAATATACTTGAATATATGTTGTAATAAGAAGATGTCAGTTTTCACTGAAGCTGAAGCCTTTAGTGATCCAACAGATAAGCAATCACCGAACGAACTTGTTTGTGTATCCAATTAACTTGAGTTGGTGTGTTACAAGGAAAAAAAAGTCTTTTGATGAAATTTGCTATCTAGTCTATTTATTTGTTTTTATTTCTTTACTTAGAATCCCTTTAGATACAAATGTGGCTATGTTCACAGCTTTCAATGCAAAATTTTAGCCCTAATATGTTTTTCGGATATCACCATTGAGGTGAGGTGAGTTTGATTAAATGCGTTGTGAAATTTTCACTGAAGCCCTCAATGGGTCTTCAATTGGTTTATTGGCTTCTCTAGTATGTGGTTTTAGAGTAAAAATACTTTAGAGGCCTTTGTATTACTAGTTAAATTGTATTTTACCTCCCTCAAGAAAAAAATGTATAATTTAGTGCTTATTTCCATGCTAAATAGTTTGATTGAATAATCAATAATTGTGATATTTGCCTAAAATGTCTTTATCTTTCTATCTAATCATTGCGTTAAAATATTAATATTAAACATATAACATGATATTATGAGTATTTGATATATTAAAAATCATTAAAAATATTTATAAAATAATGATCAGGACACTTGGATTAATATAAATAATTATTTAAATAAACTATAAAGAATTATATCAATGATAAAAGGTTTAATGTATTCGGAGTTATTTGAACTTAGGCATTTTATGTAGTTCACAAGTTGATATAATTTGTTATGTACTCAAACTTGAAAGCAGGCCAACTTAGTATAAATATTGCGTTTTATGTACCCAAACTTGAAAGCCAACCAACGTTGTACTTTTTTAGTACTCGACTAACATTGTTAAAAATATACATTAACGTCTAACATTACGGTGACACATAATGTATATTGACATAACATTAACGTCTAACATTACGGTGACACATAATAGCTTCATATTGAAACGTGGTAAAAGTTAAAAATATATCTTAAAATATATATAATTTATTTAAAAAAATTATAATTTCTTTACACATAGGGAATGATGGTTATCAAGATTGATTTTATTTTTTTTATTTTTTCCACGTGTCAACATGTCATCATGCTATTGGTTACTAGTGCCACATCAACGTATTTTTTCGGTGTTAGTAAGGAACCTATAAAAGCAAGTTGGCTTATAGTTTTCAAATTTAAATACCAACTAGGTCAAAAAAAGTTTGGTTACCGTACAAGTTCAGTTAACCTCATATATATTAACCCATAATAAAACTATGAGAAGTACGATAGTAATTTCATAAAGTTGATATAGCTTCCATTATCTGGTTTTTTTTTGTATGTATAATATTGAGTGCATGCCGCCTATTAGCTCAGTTGGTTAGAGCGTCGTGCTAATAACGCGAAGGTCGCAGGTTCGAGACCTGCATGGGCCATTTTTACTATTTTTTAAGATGCATATACTTATTCCGCTTTCTGCTCATTCGATACCTACAAGGGCCACAAACATTTCACTTGGGCTTGGTGGACTATTTTGCTGTCAAAATCTAATTTAAAAATAAATGGGATTTATATTATTTAATGTTATATCACATTTTAGATTGGAGTTTGTGATAAAAACACATTTGAGGTTTTCTTCACAAGTTGAGACATATTCCCAAAGTTTTTTTTTTTCTTGAAATATTTTATGACAAATATTAAAATATCTGAAAAAGTAGTGGACCTTGTGTGTAGTTCACAATATTCAAAAACTAAATCAAATCTCTTTGGATATATTGGATTATGTAAAATTCTATTTCTTATTTTAAATCCATTTTGCAAATAAATGTTATTCACATCCACTAAAATTCCCATTCAGTTATAATCCACCAATAACTTATAAATTACTCTACTTGAAAATTACAATAATATGTGTAGATAGATTCTTCTGAAGTTTGCTAATCACTGTATGCAATAATACTCTTGGGATTAGAGAAACACAAAAATTTTGTTTACATCAATGTCAAGTTATACAACTTTAAGAGAGCCAAAACTAGACGTTAAACATTGTTTTTTCTTTTAACAAAAATACTTATTTAAATTATTGAACTTTTAAAAAGCCAAAAATACATTTTCATTTAATTAAAGTTTTAATTTTAAGAAAAAATTAAAAACCAATTTGTCAAGCCCTACCTGCCCACCAGACTCCCTTACTGAGTTGTAGAATTACCAAGATTATTTTTGCCAAAATTTTGTTGAATGAACTAAAATACTACCAAAAAAACAACTGCTCCTTACTGGTGAGGTAAGATAATTAAATACTTCTTACAGCAGCAGCAGCTAATTAAATACTTCTTAATCTCACCACCATTGTGTCCGATCTCGCAGCAGCTAATTAAATACTTCTTGCAGATCAAGCTTATAATTGAATACTAGCAGCCTATCAATAATCAATAAAGAAACACAACTACATATTCTAAATGCACCAACAGTTCTAATAAAAATAATAAATGCAAGATTGAAGTTGTTCCACAATTTAGTTTCATCTAAGCAATGAAAGCCTAGGCAAAAATTGACTTAAGTTTACTGTAATCAAAACAAGCAAGATAGATGAATTATTTCGCCTTAATGCTTTTTCAATCTCTTCCTTGTTGTAGAGGTTCCATTTGCATCTTGAAATGTTTGACTTTGAGCTCCTGCAGTAGCATAAGTCCTAAACTTCTCAAGGATCCTCCTCTCACTTATTCGTAACATCAAAGAATGATACAATTTCCTTTCTGTCATGCAACATCTCTTTAGAGCTTCGACATCTTCATCTATCGAATTCAAACCATAACAACTCTCACGAATGTCCGCAAGTGCCAAGAGGGCACGACAAACTTTTTCTGTCAACAATAAGTCCTTGCTGATTTCTGAGCTTGTGCTCCATGTAATATCATGTTTTTCTGATAAGATCATGCCAATGTTTGCACTAACCTTGTCTGCAGTGCAAATGCTAATATCCAACTTATGACATGTATCATCTGGCAATAACATTATGTATAATAATGTCAATAGTTCCAATTCAGGTTCCCCATCAGATGAGACCTCAAAATATTCAGAGTTCTCACTTACGCTTCCAGAGATATTTATTCTTCTCCAAAGGGATAACCTTGCTCTGCAGTACCGACTAGAGAACAGTGAACAACCCCACTTGAGAACCAATTCCAAATCGATGTTCACTATATCAAAAGGATTATTAGCCTCTGTAAATCCATATCTATGAAGCAAAGCAGCATTGCCAAGTGATCCGTATGTGTTAAAAACCTGAGATAAGAAATTTTAGATTCACCGCGAAAAGGAAGCCAGTGAAAAATAGAGAAAAAGCTGGATGTGAGAACTAAAACAGGAAACTAAAGTTAAGTAGATGAAAACTACCAAACCACCTAAGATGTAAAGTAGACATGCTTTTTCATCACGCCCCAAAACTGGGACATAAGACTGCCTTATCATCCCAAACCAAAGCCATATTATCTCAAGCAATGCTCCAAGATAACACAAATCACTTCTTTTTCCAAACAAAAAAGCCCAAAAGACATTCTTATTGCAAATCCGATATTGGAATTCAATACAACTAACTTACAGGTCTCTTCAAGAAACAAAGAAACTACACAAAATATACAAATTTCTTTACGCTATATGATCTCATAGAGCCAATTGCATCTCAATACCAAGAGTAAGCTCCCAAATTGTCTCAGTTTTCCACCAAATTAAAGCTCTTAACATTTTATAATCTGAAAAAAGTAAAGGAATTTATGAGCAATCAACCTCTCAGTAAGTATAGGCTCACAGTTTAAGCATCATTTTCAGTATAGCACATAAGTTATTCAAGAACCTTAAAATCATGCCATCCAAACAGTCAAGAGATCATCAAAGCAACATAAACATATAAAGAGAGCAACAAGTTTGTCTTGGTTGTGATTGGAGATTGGAGGTGATGTTCTTTTTCAAGAGTTTTCAAGTCTTTGAAGTGGGAGACTGGTTTTCTAGGAGAATTTTGTGAAGTTTTGGATGCGAGATTGATCTGTGTCCGCTGTTGTCTTTTATGCTTTAGTGTTGTTTTGTTTCTTCTGATTCAGTTTGGAATTGTATTTTTGACGAATTGCTTCGGTGTTGGTTTTGATTCGTAATGCTACTGATTCTCAGTTGCATCTCCTTTTTCCATAAAATGACTTTTGGCTGAGAAAAAAAAAAGAGAGCAACAAGCTACAAATGGGCCTTTATAATTAAATATAAGCTAATGAGTTAGTTGAAACATTTCAAGCAAGCTGAAAGGTTTAAATCAACGCTACTGGGCACTAGCAAAGGGGTTTACACAAACTCAAGGGATTGATTACTTTGGAACATTAGCATGTGGCAAAAATTACAACTATCCGAATCTCGATATCACTTCCAGTTAAGAGATTGGCAACCATATCACTAGGATATTAAGAATGCCTTCCTCCATGGAGACCTAGAAGGGGGGTATAAATGGAAATCCAACACAGATTGAACATTGAGGAAATCAAGAACAAGGATATATTGGCAGAAAAAGGCAACATACGGACTGAAGCGATCTCCAAGAGCATGGGTTGAAGGTTTGGGAGGATAGCTATGTTTATGTTACAAATAGGATTCCACCAAAGTCCAGGGACCACATGTTACTCATTAGGCATAGAAGAGATGGGAAATGATTATACTAATCGTATTCATAGATGACATCGTGGTGGCTGGGGAATCTAAAGTGTGGTCTAGTTTATGTACAAAACATGCAAGTTTTTTCATTGGTCAATATGCATGATTTCCTTATGGTCAATGTCTGTCGTTGAATGCTCAAATATTGAAAATATAGAGTTTGATATTATCCCTTTCTTACTAGTAAAGGTATATCAAATGAAAACTGTAAAAAAGATTAAAGAGAAATTCAATCAAGCGGACTTTTTTCCATGCTTATAGCCTTACAAACAAGCACACCTAGGTGCACCACCTGATCTAATAGGCCTCGCCTGGAAGGGTCTGAGGCGTTTTTGTCAGATTACAGTTTCCTAATAAGGAATATTCAGTGTATCAGATAAAATTCTGTAGATATTTTATTGATTGCTATCCCTAACTTTAAGGCTGTGTTTTAAGGAACAGCATCCCTAGAATCAGTTTGCTTCCTAGTTTAGAGTTTCCTAAAGTTAGGCTCACTATGTATATAAATATTAGTGTAATTTCTTGTGAAATAATATAATAAAAAAGCCTATTTCTAACAGTTTTTGTTGTATAATACGCAGGGTGCAGGTGTGCCTAGGTGCACATATTGACAACATTGGTCCCAACTCCCAAGATGAGAAGAGCCTATCCAAGCCTAACACAAAACTTCGCTTTGTTTGGCACACATGCAAGTCCCAAGGTCAAAATGCAAACAAAACAGAGCCAAGTCCTAATCTCCTTTACCCTATATCTCTCACTCTCAATCAATTTACTCCAACCTCCTTTCACCATCTCTCTTACCACTCTTGCTCATAATGGCCTCATACAAAGTTGAGGAATCTGGGACTGCTGGCCTCATAAAATATTGCCAACATGATTTCCCTCACAACTATTACTAAAACCTTGTTGCAGTACTTGATCATTTGCCTTTTGCTTTTGGAAGCAGAAACACAAAAAGTTCATTTTAAATACGAAAGCAAAATTTTTTGCAAGAATTATACACAATAGTTTAGACGATAAAATGCATACTTTTCCTACGATCGTTGCTAAGTTGTAAGCATTTGTCCACCTCTAATTATTATGCTATTGCTCAATGTTGTAAGGGTGCAAGGCACACATTGTGCACTAGAATCCTCGCATTTCCTGGGGTGTAAGACACACACACACACACACACACACACACAGAAAACATGCACCTTAAGTGAGGGAGGGTGCAATACATAGATACCTGCAATATTGTATTCATATCTATGATCTATATACAGAGTAAGCTTCAGATGTAAGATTCAGATAACAAATTCTAAAGAGTAGTCTATTTATAATAGAAAACATGCAAAAGTTTCTTTCTATTTTGTTGACCAATATGTATGACTTCCTTATGGTTCCATACTTGTTGAATACGCAAAACATTGAGAAGTACAGAGTTTGATATAGTCTCCCTTTTGCCTATAGTTAATCAAAAAAGAAATAATAACTTGAAGAAAAACTTCACTCAGACAGGCTTTTCTCGTGTCTACCACAATACAGAAAAGGGCTCCTAGGTAACTGCTAACTCAAAAGTATCTCCATACTTGGGAAGCATAAAAGAAAAGTGAGGTGGTTGAATAAAAAGCCTTCAATCCTAACTCAAAAAGAGACCTATTTTCCTTAAAAGTCAACCCAGTGCACTTGAATCCACAATCCATCAACAAGCTCCTCATTTTACTCAAGCCCTAGTTCAAGGGAAAAATTGAGAAGCTAAAAATATAACATAACACTAGTAGAATTTAATCCAAAAAAATCAATACAAAGCACAAGTTGATGCTAACCTCATCACCTGATTTTACTTCTCTCACCATAATCATTTGCAGCATCATAGGATCCTCTCCTGTAACTGATGAGTACTCTGATTCCGAATCACTATGAATGTATGAATTTTCACAGATGGAATCTCTCTTATCATGGCCAGAAATTTTACTTAGTTCGTTATTATCACCATTTTCACTGTCAACATCATCTTCATATTCTTGATTAGGGGATACAGAGGTGAAGTGTACATCCTCTGCTCCAGTCTTGTGATTAAAGCTGGAATTAGTAGAAAAAAATAAAAGAAAAGAGAAAAAATAATGAGGCTAAGAATATAATTACTATACGCTTATCATGTTAAGCTATCACAGTATATAGAGTAAGCGACGTCAAAACCCTAATCACAAACTTGAAAATTTTTTAGGCATTTTGCCTACATGCAATGGTTGCAAAGATTAGGAAATGGTACTATGGGCTATACCAAAGACAGCTCTGAGTTTGAGCAATGAATTGAGGTAGAAGCTGCACCCTTCTTTAGGATGCAAGCATTTTAGGTAATTCGAATATCCCATAATATTTGTAAATGGATATATATTTCACAACTTTATTTAGAGATTAGGAAGTTATCATAAAATTGCGAGGGTAAACTTACAGATCTGCCAAAGGAACCATCCCAAATCCATGGTATTCATCTATCTGAAAAGATCGAGAAGCAATAAGACTTCTTGCAGCGAAGTATTCTTTGTCACTAAAAGAGCTTGGATTAAGGGATTGAGGTGCCGAATATACGAGGGGCAGAATATTTTCTTTCCAATCCTCATACATAAGAGTTTTGTCTTCCTTAATTGCCTGCCTATTATAGAACAAATTATCAGAAAGAGAAAATGACACCTCAAGAAAAAAAACATGTTGCTCCTAAATCATGCCAACGTACTAGCATAATAACTTCCAGAATAATAAAAGATTAAGCAAAAAAAACACTAGAGAAACAACTCATAGCAGCGGCACACGACTATGCACAACATGCTCCTAACTCAAATATTGCACCATGATTCCAATTCCCACAACTTTCCATAACATAAATTTCAAATTCTCAACGTATAATTAATAGAACAGTTCCAGCCTCCCTAACTATGATTCTTTGCCAAAATGGGATTCTTTCTATATCATCAACCAACATGTAGAGAGCAAGATCCCAACAAGCCAACACCAAAAACAGGAAGAGAATCAGTTAGAAGATGAGTCATACCTTATGAAGTTCAGTCCCAGGAAGTAAAGAATCAACCTCACCCGGAGTCCAAACCAAAGGCAGGCATTCTTGAGGTGGCAAAAGCTGAAGGTAACCAGCCCAAGGAGAATCCTGGGCTAAGCTCTTTTCATACATCAAAGCCACAGAGAGACCTAAATGACCATCCAAACCAGCGGACTCAATCATTTCCCGAGCCCCACTGGTCTTGATAGTAAGGCAAGCGGTTTTTGGTATTTTGGCCACCACATCGCCTTCATGTAAATCAGATAATGCTCTCACAGAAATCCCTTGCTGGGGGCAGTCCATGAAGTCGAGGGTATCGCTGCATTGGATTCCTTGGGATTTCATCCACCTCTTGAATGCCCTTAATCGTCTGCTAGCATGCATAAAGAGACAATAGGAAGCGCTGAAACTCTTAGCATTTTTGTTAATGGATACAAAGCAGGTTAATAAAGATAATAAGACAATGTTACCTGGAGGCCATGAGATTAGAGGAGGAGTAGTTTCGACGGCTGCAGCTATGTGTATATTGGTTGAGGAGGTAAAGGGGGATTCAGCGGGGCGGCTCTTCCATTTTTAGCGTACGTTGGAATTGAGAGAAACCTTCAGATTTCAAATAGATTAGGCCCGGCCTCTCAATTTTCAATGTGATTCAAGCCTCATCCAATTCCAAATCACCTTTTTTTTTTTTTTTTAAATATTTCATTTTCCTATACATTTTTTTACTGCCTCCATTATTAAATTTCTTATTATTTAATTTTTTATATCATATAATTCTCCAAAAATCGTATCATAAAAATACAACAAAACTCGACTTTTGAACTCGTTTTTCAAATTTAATAGTAGGCTTTGGACTTGTCCTATTTTATTTTTTTTTATACAATAGAAAAGGTTTGTGTTTTAAAACTTAAATATGAGCATTTTGGTTTTAATATAAAACAAATAAGTTGGAATTATCTTCTGATTCAAATAACAAAATAGGAGAAGTTAGATTTGTTGGCCTTCCTTGTAGGATAATTGAAGTGAATCCCATGTTAAAAAACTCTCACAAACCAAGAAAGAGCTTCATTTACCATTTCAGTTGTTAGCTTTACACCCATCTTGGATTTGCATGCATTACTACCCACACATTAAGACTGATTCCTAAACCTCTTTCCACATTATCTGCACTATTCTCGCATCTCAATCATAAAAGCAAGGACCATATTATCATAATTCCTTTTTTTGTTTTATTGCAAAAGCCAATCATAATTAACATATCAAACTATACCTTGCTATCACTAAACCTGCCACACAAAAAAAAACCAGCCTAGAAGGAACAAGTAATTCAACTCATTCTACAGAGTCAAAATGCCAAAAACAAATTAATCAGATATAATGAAATAAAATAAGGAAAAGAGAAGATCTTGATACAACCATGTTAGCCAGCTTCACATGGCACCACAATTCTGAGACCAAGGTTCTTAAACTGTTTGCACTTTCATTCTTTCTATAGCAATCCTGATGAGAAGGCATCGGTCTGTTATCGAACCTTCTGTCTCTTTCTTTCCTGAATATTTTTCTAAAGCAACCACACGAAAAGTATTCGTCTTGGAATTTTGCGTTTCTTTGCACTACAGAGTTGCTAAAGCTAAACTAATGGGAAGAAGGACAATCAAACCAAGCTCAGTTGGTTTTCTTCTCATCTTCTTTGGCAGTAGTAATATCTGTATCGCTAGGCGTCTGCTCATCCTCACCCCCGAAACCAAATTCATTTATTCGTTTCTTATCCACAGGATATACCCACCTCTGGTACAGATAGATTAAAAATATAAGATCTGCAAAATAAGCATGAGAATGAGAATTACACCTGAATAAGTAAAGAATACAGTATGTACTCACAGTACACCTGTTGTTCAGAATGAATTTTTTACACAGATTATATATATATATATATATATATGCAAGCTTAGCATTTTTTATTATGCATACCCAATCTCTCTATGGTACAAATATATATGTTCAAAACCAAAAGTAACTTCAAAGAGTAAAAGAAAGGTCAAGAAACACAGTAATAGCTAAGCAACCTCTCACCCTTTGTGCATGTAAAATATAATGGCTGATGAGATGCAGACTATGCAGCACTTATCTCAAAAATACATACCAAGTTTATGAGTTCCAAGTTTCTGTCCTTTAATTTTTTTTTTTTTTTTTTTAAATTGTGGTTTACTGAGGGTATTTCATAATTAATTTGCCCTTACTAAATCAAACAAATAATTGGGTAGTGACCTAGTCTGCCCTTTTTATCTCTTAGGATTATAAATCCAAAACAAACTTGGTAAGGATGAATGAGAAAAGGATGGAAACTTCTTTAATGCAATGGTTACATTTCATAATTCCCTTCCTATTTCGTAGCTTAACCATTGGTTAAAAACCTTTTCTTCTTCTCTTTGCATCCCCCAAACCAAACAAAGCATAAGGGGAGGAAAGGTACAAAACAAGAAATAATAATAACTTACCATCACGGAAGACAGAAAGTCGATGAAGTGTTGGCATTTTTATGACAAATGCAAAGAGATCATCAATGATGGTGTTGAGGAACTTATAAGTCATCTGCCTCCAAGGTAAATGAGCCACGGACTTAAGCTTATAGTTTATGAAAAGTTGAGGGCACATCATAATAAAACCTACCAAAAACATATAGGAAAGCAACATTATTGCAGTTCAAATATGCACAAATTGAAAATTTTGCAGCAAATAAGCAAGTAAACGAAAAAATTTCAATAAAAGTTATAGATGAAAACGAAAGCTATTATTCACACAAGAAGCAGAGGTTGAGGTTCATTGACCAAACCAATTTATGCAGTCATAAGGACAAAGAGTCAAATTCATCATTATTTAGATGGCCCTTTTCTCTTCCTGATATATAACTGATAAGCTAGATCATAACATAATTTCACATAATGATTAGATATTATAAAACAGACAAAAGACCAAGAAGTAAAAAAGCCCAAATTCCATGAGTTATGTTAATCTTCAAATGTCCCTGCTCACCAAGTTTTTTGTCCTCTACCTAAGTGCAGTACTTGGTTGCCAAGGATTGAATCCTCATTAGTCCAGCACATCAGACCACACAGCTATGGCCTATCAGGAGCTTTTTCCTAAGCCTGACAGGACATGGTATCTCACAATTGTTTTGCCAAATAAAACAGCACAGGCATGTCACAATAAGAAAGAATATCAATGTTGTTTGTATAAATAGTCCAGAGTTCTTATACTAGTTGGAAAAACTTATGGGAAAATGAAATAAGGACCAAGGCTGAATAGCTTTACCAATGCATAAAGGTTAAAAAAAGAGAGCAGATGACAACACTAAAAGACCCCAAGGAAAGAAACATTTTAGAAGTAACTGTTATTTCTTCTACGATGTTAATGAAATCAAACTTTCACAATGTCAATAAGTTGTAGTTGTCAGTAGGTCACCAATAAAGTTATCAAATAAAGGAACAGGAGAGGACAAATGGCTTACCGAACATGTAGACACAGCTTGTGAGTGAAGAGAGAACCCAAGAATACCAGCTCTTATGGCGCTCATACATAAGGGAGTAAATAGAAAAGCCTGCAACAAGGAGGAAGAGCACGTAGGACAAATACTTCATTGCTATATCATCATATTCCTTAGTTTTATTGCTTGCATATGAATCACGATCTCGGAACCTCAACATAGGTATCTTTCCGGTTCTATCGACCTGAAGATGAAAAAGAATTATTGCAAATTTTGATATTGTTGCGATGAATTAACTAGAAGATAGCAGATAAAAAATGAGTTCCAAATGGAAGGTGATGATAATATAAGATATATGCAACATTCAGTGAACCTACGCAGACATACTACCAAAACGTGACCAGGCTTTCAGATGTCATTCAGACAAATAAGCAGAATGGCATGCCAAGAAAAATTATGGATCTATTTTAATCTTTCCAGCTACAACAAAAGAGAAGAATGAAGCATCTAAACAAGAATCATGTATGGAAAAAAGAATTCAAGTGATAATATGCCCCCAAAATATTTGAAAGCGGATTGAAAATGATGGTTTTCACATAGAATATAAGATTTATACTCAAAATATATTAGCAATCCTCAAAATAATGGCCTTTGAATATAGAGCACAAGATTATCTAAAATACAAAGTTGCCTATATCCCAATAGAATCTGAGACCTTTAGCACAGAAAGGATCTCATTAGTATCAAACTTTCAGTACAAATGTATCTAAAGGTTGGTCTTTCGTTTTTCTTTTTCTTTATTAGAAGAGTGCCCGAGATATAAATGAGATCCAGCAAAATAAGTGCATGTATGAACTCATACCTCTATGTGCATTGCTTTCCCTATCTTCCAAAACTCGATGCAGCAACCAATTCCAGAACTTGCCAGTATCATCCATGAGGTCTCATTATCGAGTAGATAGAGGAAAACTATAAGCTGACACAAAAAGCTCACCACAACAGACTTTGCAGACAATCCTTCCATAGACTTATTTTTGTTCCAAAACTGGATATCTGCAAAGAAGAAAAACCAGCATGCTAAACCTAAGTTTCCAGAGTGTATAACAGAACTGTAAAAGAACCCATCCATGTGTGGAACAAAACATTTTCAAGATAACAGAAACATTTACCATTCTTGAAAGCCAAGAAGTCAAACACAGAATGAAGCAAAGAAACGACCATTGTGATCATTAGCAAGTACGGATTTCCTTCCAGGAAGACCCTCTACAAAATTTATTGAGTAAATGTCAGCATTTGAAAGATAAATGAGAATAAAAGGATCCTTAACACCACGGTGGCAACATCCACCCAAACTAAGAATAAACAATTAGCCCTTTCAACTTCTGTGGTTCATTATCCATAACTTTTTTATCTCCCTCATCAATGGAAGAGTATAGCATGTTTTCAGTTCAAGAGTTACAAACAAACTCAATCTAACGACAAAAAGAATCCAATTAATATTTATACATATATATGAGAAAAAAGAGGTGCTTGAAAATACCCTCCTGGTGGTTCCGTTAGTTAAGAAAAGAATTGGTTGCCAGAAGAATACAGAAACAAGGGAAGGAGAAATCATCCTTCTTGAAGGCTATCAGTTTTATTTGCTACCCCACTTATTTTATGATCATATCTCTTTCAACTTGAGGTATTTCTTTGAAAGAAGCAACAAGAGAAGTTATGCCATTTTCCAACCCCAGATAAGCAACTAAGAGCCTCTCAATAAAGGACTCTGCTCAGTAAGTCACCTACCTTCGCTAGTGGATTAGTTTAGTTATAGGTGGGATGATACTATAGAGCTTAAATATATTCATGACCTGACCAGAGTAAATTTAAATATCAACATCCTAGTACCCAACTAGCAGAATTAATCAACCCTAGTTTGAAAAGAAACCCAGTCCATATAGATTATCTAAGGATTATATTCACTAGTATGGCAGCAAAATTTCTTTTTATCTTCATTTACTTACCTTTTTCTCTCTTTAAATAGATTATGATGTCACTGGAAAGCAAACAAAGCACAGAGAAAGTACACACATAAAAAGCTAGTGATGTAAAATATCCATAGGCTCTTCAAAAAGAAAAGCATCCGATAGATAACAGAATTCTAGCACTTACATTTCATATTGATTATATATCATGGGATGCAACTTTGAGCAGCATATATTTATCATATGCAAGGCGCTCAACCCAGAAAACTGGCCTAACAACTGGGTGTCCAATCTTCTATATGTGAACTCACCCTAGCATAAATTCAATGCAACTAGCACGCAGTTGTGCCACATGACAACTCCCTATTCATTGAGCCTACATTAGATGAGGGGTTTGATGCCATTATGCCTTCAAGTCTACATTATAACACCCCCAACATGGCTCTTTACCCCATGTTACAGGCATGGCCCTCAACAAGAAGTCTAACTTATTAGGTGAGATAAACATCCCCCCTATTTATTCTCAAAATTGACCTAGTGCCATTTCTGATGTGAGACTTAGCACTCACTTGTGGCATGTTAAGCGTGTTTCTAACGAAGAGCGGTAGTTAGCCTCATCTTATACATTCAAACTCCAATTCAAGCATGTTGGTGGTAAGGGCTAGTTTATCCGAGTCAAAGAGATGATAAGATTTATTCCATATCCTACATTTATTTGCTTTCTTTTGCGAAGTGAGATATCATTTTAGTTTTAAATTTCTGAAATGTAACTTTAAAGGTAAAAATCATATTATATAACCAAATCTTAAACCTTTTAGCCAGTCATTCTTCATAATGATTTCTAAGATGACAACATTCCAAGGCAATAAAAGATAGGAATACCTTAAGCTCATCAGCCTCGCCTTCAACCATGCTGCCATAACTACGATGAATTTGGAATGACTGGTCAATCTGCATGAATAGTTGCCACTTCATCATGCTTATGGGTCCAACCTCCAAATTGAGAGGCAATACTGTCACTGTCTCATTGATTGCAATCAACTTATCTCTAAGTAACCAAAACTCATTGAAGGAGATGGTAGGATAGTAATTTCCTTGACTAGGATCAATATTTAAGTCTGCAAATCTGAAGTCAAGAAACTCAAAGCTGGTCCGCACTTTGCAGCTATAACACATTAAAATAGTAGCCACCAGAGGTGACCATCGGATTATCAAATATCGGCTCAATTCAATAAACATACTATATCCAGCAAGATGGTTTCCAATTAAGAAAAGAAAAAAAATGAAAGCTAGGAGCATTTTTCTGGAAGATACGGAGATCACTGTCAGTAAGCTAGTTATGGTTATATTATGGTTATATCTACAATTGTTGCCAACAAGTTATGGTAAAAATCAAACAGTGTTCCAGGACAAAATCATACTATGTAAAATCTAAATAATTTTCTTCAAGAATAAAAATCTTTAACAAGACTATAACAGAAAACCAAGAAAGTGGCAAATTATGTGTAAGTCTCAAACAACCGTAATTGAAATGTGGAATGAAAAAAGAGTAAAGAACTGAAGGATACAAGGAGCAATATTTGGTGGTACAGCATTATGCGCATATCTGGAATAGGAAAAAAAAAAAAAAAGAGCCGAAATATTAGTTTATTTTCAAGAGAAAGAAAAGAGAGCAAAAAAAAAAGCCACAGAATAAAGATAAACAGCAATCTATTCTTTTTACAGTGTATTACAGAAGCATGACATTAAGCAGAAATTTACCTTGTAAAATCTTCAACCAAGTTAACAGTAATATTTGGTTTCCAATAAGAAATCCATTCAATAGGGCCCTCATCTTTAGAGTCAGCTTCAGCATCATCAGCCACCTGAATCAATATGATTCGGCACTTAGATCATTATATTGTAGTAAATTTCAGTGGAACTGGAAGGGAATTAAAGATTGGAAATACAAGAGATGTTATTATGAGAAGCATCAAACGATTCAAAAGAATAAACACCTAGAAAGTTTAGATCTACCCTACTCGAACCCAAAATAGTTTTTCTTAAAGGTAACAACATTGCTCAGCATAAATAAGCTATGCCGATACTAGTAAGAACAAACCTGTGGCTCAGGTTCAAACACTTCACCGTCCTTGGAGTTCCCAAGAAGACTTTTCCTCTTATCTGATCTTGACTTGGGCAAATATTTCACCACAGCTGAAATCAATTAAAAGGAGGTTAATTGTTCACCATTAATCTCCAAAAAGAAATGTAATGACAGAGAGGGGAACTCACGGTGAGTCCTCCCAAAGGCAGCTTGAGGCTGGTATTCAGGGTCATTTGGATCTGGAGGGTAACCCGAGCGTGCAAAGAAAACATGCGCATAAAGACTGCCATTGTTTTTCAAGGTCTGAGAGATTAAAACATCAAACTTCATCAGCCGTTCTAAACTCTAAAGAAATAAACAAGCGAATTGCAAGCAAGTAAAAGATAAGACATATTGTCGAACACCTTACATCGGAAGGATGGTAGTCTAAAGAAAGAGTACGAGTGCTTTCAGGACCCCAAGTGGCATAAGGTATATTAGTTTCATGCCAAACAAGAGAAGCTTCGTTCCCAAATTCATTGAACCTTTGGTGCTCAGAAAGATACAACCACATATCCTGAAAAACGCCAAAAAAAAAAAATCATGCAACAATGAAAAACAAAGAAAGAGGAAGCTTCCTAATTGAGGAACAACCGTACCAGTGGTTCGCCCTTCTGGAAGAGATTGGAGATGAGGTTAGAAGGATCGACGGGCTTTTTGGGAGAGAAGAATTTGGAAGCGAAGTACCAGAAGACGGCGATCCTTATGATTCCGGTTATGCTCTGTCCGAATCCACCTTGTTGCTGCTGCCGCTGAGGCTGTCCTCCTCCTCCGCCCGCTGCCGCTACCGCTGCTGCTGCTGGCGGCGACATTTCGTTTTTCCTTTTCTTTTGTTCTATCTCAGATGGGGTTTTCGAGATTCGATTGCTTCGAGATGGAAAACAGAAAAAGAGAAAAAGAGATATTTTTGTTTATTTTATCATAAACCAACCAAGCAAGTTGTTTGGTTCTAACGTACTGCCATCATTTCTATTTATTTACCTTTTTTTATGGGTAATTTATCAGAAAATACTCATTTTTTCAAAATTTACGTAAAAAGACCTATTAATTAATTATTTATCAGAAAGGGTTATTTCTCCCGAAAACGCATCCACATCAGAGCGTTTTCAGGGAATGCAGCAGGAAAACGCGTCCACGAGGGAGCGTTTTCTACCACATTAGCCAAAATAGCGTCCTTGAGGGTGCGCTTTGTTGATGTGACAAAAACGCTCCCTCGGAGACACGTTTTGTCTGCTTTCCAACGACCATATTTTTTTTACCGTTAGGCCTTCAACGGTCAAAAAAAACTATAAAACCCCCCACCCTTTCATTTTTTTCACACAAAGGTCCCTACTCAATTTTCTCTCAAATTTCTCTCAAATTCCTTTAAAGTTTCTCCCAATTTTCGCAATAGTCCTTTAAAAGTTTTTTTAAATATTTTTTTTGTTAAATTTAAAATATTCGATCGTATTAGCAATGACCGGAGAATTAATTCGTCTCGACAATAAACACATCTCCGTCGATCAAATAACAATGGTAAGTTATAATTTTAATTTTTCAATACTATTTAATATTTTTTAGGTTTATGCAATTTTAATTATTTTTTATTTTTTAATTTTTTAAACAGTCTGTAGATCGAGTGTTGCAATATTATATTCGCAATATGTCTGGTCCGCCAACGCCATTGATCAAGAATTACCTGCGGGAAGCGGGTTTTTGGCACGTGGCCACGATAGGCTGGGGGTGCAAGTTGGACCCCAAGCTAATCAGTACGTTGATAGAGAGGTGGAGACCGGAGATGCACACTTTCCATCTTCCATGCGGAGAGTGTACTATCATTCTGGAAGACTTGCATTTGCAATTGGGATTGCCGGTGGATGGGTACGTAGTCACCGAGTATGCAACTTCTGGAGATTGGGGAGTCGTATGCTACGAGCTTTTGGGTGCTATTCTGGATAATATTTACGGAGGTCGGATCGAGATGGGATGGTTACGAGACACATTCCCGGAGCTGGATAATGATTCGACCGAAATAGAAAGAATACGGTATGTTCGGGCATACATTCTTGAGATGACTGGAGGCTATCTGATGCCGGACTTGTCACGAAACCTCGTGATCTTCGAGATGGTCAATAAACTCGTTGATTTTAGAAAGCAAACCGTGAATTGAGTTGAAGTCCGCCATGCTAGCAAAATTGTATCGGAGATGTGCGAGCGACGCGCCAAATAAAGCGAAAATCGGAGGTTGCCTATCACTACTGCAATCATGGGCACTGTTTCTCTTTCTATTTTTACGTACTCAAGTGGACCACCCATATACATTCCCACTCATAACGAGGTAAATTTAATATTTTATTTTACAATTATTACGTAGATTTAAAATATAATTGTATGCTAAAATTTTATTTAATTAGGTGGAACCATTCGGCGAGTTATGTTGGAATACTTACCTCGCTTGAAGATATACGGTTTCTATTAGAGCAACGGTCGGAAGCACAAGTAAGTATTAAATAAAATATATTTTCGTAATAAAATAGTCCTTTCATATTTCGTATTTAGTATTTAGTATTTAGTATTTAATATTTAGTATTTAGTATATAACTAATATTTTTATCATGTTAATATAGTTTGAATAGACACCATACGAGGATCCGTCAATTTGGGCAATAATGTTGGAAGAGTTTTTTCAAAATCCAAACATTTGGCATGTGAAGGTGCCATTGGTCAACTATGCCACTATGGAGATGCACCAGTCAGATCGGGTTCTGCGTCAATTTGGATTTCGACAATCGATTCCCGTGGCACCTGAGGTGCTCGATGATGAGCACAAAGTCGACTTATGGCAGTTGCATACGGATTGGCCAAGATTTTGGTCAGTGTATATCGAATTGTGGGAAAACCGATATGATTATATACCTACTCGGGAACCGATCATCGTTCCTAAGTTAGCGTGCGTGCCAGAATACATGCCATGGTTTAGGATCCATGAGAAGCTATATTTATTATCAGAAGAGGAGAGGAGACGACAACTTCGTGCACAAAGGGAAAGATGGGGCCCTTTAAATCCAAGGAGAAGGGATGGTGAGACGGACCCATCAACAGCGTCGACACAATCATCGAGCCCATCAACAACACCAACACAGTCACCGGGCCCAACACTTCAGCCGACAACACACATATCATAGCCTTTTTCGGTTATGCCAGGTGCGTATCCTAGCCCTTATATGTATCCTAACCCCTATATGTTTCTTTTTCCCAGTCCAATAGCAGGTTGGAATGCATGGCCCGGTTCGAGTCCGTTCTCGACTACTCCGACTGGGTAGCCGATCTATAGGCCGTCGTCACATGAGGGATCGCACGAGGTGTCGTCGGGGAGCTCTTCTTTTTACCAATCTCCTTCACCTTATGAGATTCAGAAACCTCTGCCATGGGTGATGCAAACACCTCCGCAGTCAATATTTTATCAAAGTAGGTCATTCTCCCAACACCCACAACCAGACCCCCTGCCGGAGGAATCAAAATCCCCGCCTGAGCAACCACAACCCCAGCCGGAAGCTAGAACAAGGAGGAATCCAGCGCGTAACCGTCGAATACCCCCATGTGACACTGATTCCGACCGGCACAAACATTGATGTTTTTAATATATTTGTATAAACTTTTTTATATTGTTTCATTTAATAAAATAAATGTTGTTATTAATATTTCAATTGTAAATTAATTTTTATATTTTTTAAAAAATAAAAGTTTTTTTTATTGTACTTTTTTTTCATTTAATAAAATAAGTGTTGTTTTTAATATTTCAATTGTAATTTAATTTTTATATTTTTTAAAAAATAAAAGTTGTTTTTTTTATTTTTTATTTTAATTTTTTTATTTAATAAAATAAATTTTGTTTTTAATATTTCAATTGTAATTTAATTTTTATATTTTTTAAAAAATAAAAGTTGTTTTTTTATTTTTTATTGTAATTTTTTTTCATTTAATAAAATAAATGTTGTTTTTAATATTTCAATTGTAATTTAATTTTTATATTTTTTCAAAAATAAAAGTTGTTTTTATTTTTTTATTGTATTTTTTTCATTTAATAAAATATATGTTGTTTTTAATATTTCAATTGTAATTTAATTTTTATATTTTTTAAAAAATAAAAGTTGTTTTTTGTTTTTTATTTTTTATTGTAATTTATTTTTTTATTCTTTATAAAATAAATGTTGTAAATATTTTAAGTGTGGACCAATCTAGAAACTAATAAGAAATGGATGAATTAGGACTAAATTGAATAAGTGAAAATGTATGAGGGGTTAATTTGTAATTTTATCAAGATGGATATTGATCCAATGTATGAATTTTGAAGGATCGTAAGGGGTAAAATAATCATTTAGCAAGAAAGATAATTTTGAAGAATAATGATGATGGTGATATTTTAGATTAATTGAATAACTTTTTTATTTTTTTTGGCAACTTAGTCATTCTACAAAAGTTCACCATTTTCATCAAGAAATTAAAAGAATTTTCATAGCCAACAAGAGACAAAAATGATAAGGAGACTATCAACTATTCTGATTTGGACACGAGCGAAATGTATGGCATGGGTTCCTACACCATCCGCATAACTTCCGTTGGTTGGCCATTTCTCGGATATCCATATTGTTGCGTATTCTAGTCGAGTAAGGTCAAACATTTGGTTTGCGACGCAGTTCTCTATCTGATAACAGCTTATACGGAGCAAGCGATACAGACGGCCACTTACATTCATCTGGGACTGGTGGGAATACGTGTCTCCACACGTTGTACATGTATTCTATTTTATACACTTTATCGATGTAACACCCCAAACCCGACCCAAAACACCACGGCAGAATTCGGAATGTTACTGGGAAAATGGTTGAAAAGAGTTCTGTTTTGAAAGTGAAAATTAAGTTTTAAGTTCTAAATCAAATACTTCGTTTAAGAGGGGTTTCTCGTTTAAAATTAGCAATTTGTCGACGAATAAAAATTTCGGGTTGTATAAAGTTCAAGTCGTTATTCATGTTTGAGTTTCAAGAAAAACGATTGTTTATAAGCGATCCAAAATTTACACAAAACTTCATTTGTTACTCTCATGTTATAAATATCTTAAAACCACTTTTAATTAATTAACCAATAATAAATCTGAGTTAAACCATAATATCTCAAAACATTTAAAACAGCCTTATTACAATAAAAATATCCCAAAAAGTAATTAAAAGTTTATAATGTACTTAGAAATAAAAACAGCTTATGCATGGCCACCTCGGATCCACTCCAGCCCTGTCCAAAGAACTACGAATTATCTGCATTGTTTGAAAAACAAGGTGAGTCACCAGACTCAGTGTGCAATTAAACCACATGATTCCACAAATGGGCTTGACCCCAAATCCACATCAAACCACATACCACGCATAATGATGCAATATGTTAACCTAACCCAACCTAGTATCCAACCGCTACTCACCAGCCGTATATCCATCCACCACACATCTGGGGATTACTAAATCGACCCTCCATCCGCTACACACCTCTTTGGCAGCCAATGCCGTCGGCACACTGCTCAAAGTCCATTTAGTGGTTTAGCCACTGATCCACGTGATTAAATCACAATATCCACGATGAGACTCAAGGTCATCATCAATCCACCATGAGGCTCGAGGCCATCATTAATCGTGACAGAGTCACCCACGTACATAAATGTACACACTTCCCCTTTATTCAATATATCCCGAACCCCATGCACATGCAGCATAATATAATGAAATGGCAATATAACATATGAACATACCAGATATGCATATATGACATGCTTACATAGATCCACAATTATTAACCACACCCTCAACATAGGTAGTATACTAACCTGATTACCGGATTACCCAATATGGGTAATAATACCACCACAGCCACTGTTTCGGCTACCACACACAACACATACATTTAAATTAAAGCAAATAAATAAACAGTGTGTTAATCACACACCTGATAACTCACAATACCACGCCCTCTATGTCGATACTGTCGCTAATTGACACTACCGCTATTTGCCTACGATCCTGCTCCGATGCTGGCCCACACCCCGGTAGCCAATCCCGAACCGCTAAAACTGACCGCTTCTTGAATTCAGGGGTAGAGACTATGTGTCCAACCCCTTTCTCTCCTTGGCTGATACTCGAATCCATCAAACAAAATCTTTGGTCAGAAAACCCGGGTTAAAACGTTGAATAGGAAAGAATAGTGAAACCAAATGAATGCTAAGATCGAAAGAACACCCTTACCAAAGTCGACCCAAATCCCGAAGGCTCCCACTTGAACTTGAAGGTTGTCGAAATCCTTACATAAGCCATGTCAGATTCGGCCTAACACTTATGGACAAAAGAAGTGGCCTTCGGCCTAACGTTATACTCTTTACCTTGATTGATCGAATCTCGAAAGATACTTAACTCCCTCAACGTTCGCTTATACAGAGAACCCGAAATCAATCATTCCTAGATTTGGCCACACAGAAGCAATAAAGTCAAACTCTTGGTTTCAGCAACCCAAAAAGAAACTTAGATGGATTAAAGAAAGAGTGAACCCTTACCACCACAGCGATATGATATCCGGCTTGAAAGCTTCAGTCAAGAGATGAGGTTCAAGGAAATAATATGAGAACAAATAAAGATAAAAAGGGAGGGTTAGGGGTGAATGGAAGATTCAGCCAAGCTATAGAAGGGTTATTCGGCTTTAGCAAAAGAAAAGAGAAGAAGATGGATGCTCAAGAATTCGGCAAGAGGGACAAGAAAGAAAAGAACAACCCTTAATTCCAAGTAGATGGTACGGCTAGAGAGGCTTCAAGAAAGAAGAAAACTTGAAATGAAAAGGGAGGAAAAAGTGATGCTTTTGGCTTTTGAAGATGAGAATAAGAGATGAACAAAAGTGACCCTAATGGTCCTCTAGATTTCGGCTATGCATCAAAAAGAAAGAAAATAGTTGAAATGTTAAGTGACTTTCGGCACAAGAGGATGAGAGCAAAACTAAAACAAAAAATATGAAGCACAAAACAAATGCCGAAAAATAGCCACTATACACTAGCACCAAATTTCGGTACCCACTCATTAAGCTCAAAACCGACTACTCCCCCTTCTTCAATCCCTCAAAAAATTTGGCTAACACTCAACTAGCCAACACCCCCCACGATTTTCTCCTTAACTCCCTCTATTTCACCCATTCAAATGAGTTTAAATCATTTAAACTCCACAAATAACTCTCCACCATCTATTCAAAATGTTTGACCCATTCAAACCTCCATCTCCCAAAGTGCCATTGTCGAATCCACTACCTCCCCCTCTTGACTCAAAACACAACTCAAAATACTGCCCATGTTGCTCGAACCTCCTCCCCCTTAGAACTCCCCTTAACGCAACTTCCCTACACTCCAAATGACGCCTCCTTGCCACTCTACCACTCAACTTGTTGTGTCCATAAACACCATCTTAAATCCCTTAAGGCCTAACTTCCTTAGCACTCCCCTTATCAGCTTCAAACCAAAATTTCACTAAGGCTCCTACCTAACCCCAAGGTTTCCCGAAGCCCCCAAACACACTCAAACAACCATGCTACACACAAGAGCACACACATACACAATAAAATGCGAGACCCCTAAATCCAGGATGTTACAGTTGACATAGCTCATGGGATCCAAACGGAGATTCTAACAAGCCGCAATTACATAAGTGTATGGATAACGAAGTGCATCAAATACACGATATTGCCCTCCAAAAATACCTTGGTTTGGTCCGTCAAACTTTGTCACACGAAACCATAGGTTGTCGCGATCGTGACACATTGTGTGCATGGTGTTGGCCCGTGCCTTCGCATTGTTAATTTCTCGCAATACCTTCGCGTATCATACATGGCCTCCTTGCATTTGACCTTTATAACTCGCTGCTCGCTTCAGAAATAGTGCCGCTAAACGAAAATATATTTCTCACACAACCGATGTTATCGGTAAATGATGTGTTCCTTTTAGAACAGAATTTATGCATTTGGCCAGGTTTGAGGTCATATGACCATATCGTAGGCCGCCATCGTATGCTTGTGTCCACTGTTTGAAAGGTATGTTGCATAGGTAGTTTGCGCCTTCTTCGTTAACTGAGCACAAACTCACCAATATTTTGTGAAAACGGTCCTTATTGATCTCGTACCCTGCCAATATAAGTTGATAGTGAATATTACATACCATTCTTCAGTTAAGAATAAATTGAATATTACAAACGAAATTATATTAATAAATATTACATACCCATGTTGGTCACTTACTGTCGTTCAATTGTAGATCGATGTTGCCCGTAGTAGTTGGACGCAACATACCTTAGGCAATATCGATGGTGTGTGCGATGCCGCAGGCTTCCCTGTCGCTCTATTGCGGCTAGTATTCCAGGGCCCCGATTCGATATAACGTATATATCAGGTTGGGGGCAGACATGCCACCTTAACCTAGATAGAAAGAAATCCAGTCATCAGCTGACTCTCCCAGTGTTATTGCAAAAGCAATTGGAAGGATTCTTCCACTGCCATTCTGTGCCACAACTAGCAATAGCCGATGCGTATATCTACCATACATAAAGGTACCGCCAATTTGTACCAATGACTTGCAGTATAGAAATGCGTCTCGGCATTGCTTAAATGTCCAGAACAGACGCTTGAACACTTGGCATCCACGGAGCAATCGATCGTTGTAGTATGCCGGTTCCGTTTCAAGGTCTGTTATGCTGCCTGGTACATATCTCTCCAACACCTGACACCACTGCCACACTTCATTATATGAAGCATCCCACCGACCATGCAACTTTTCTAACGCCTTCTGCTTAGCTATCCAAGTCTTCCAGTAAGAGGGCGTGTACCCCCTTTGGCTACGAATATTGGCAATTAAGGCTGGCACTGAAGTCTTGGGATCAGCCTTCACCGTCGGTATTATTATGTTAGCCAACATATCTGAATCTATCTTGGGATAATCTTGTGAAACACCTGTCAACGAAGTACGTTAAATAATGCAACATTTTGTAATATCAGTATTATTCAAAAACCTTAAACACCTAGTGATACTGTACCGACAAGACATGTATGTGGACCTTTGTATTTTTTAATCTCCCACAAGCCTGTCATTTTCCTCAATGAGGCCATGCTTTTCCATGAACATATACCGTCTTGCACTACACAATTGGCCTCATACTTATCGAGTTTGGATTTAATCACGTTGTAGTTAACCCCGTTCTTGATGCTATATTGTTTCAATGCACCAAGAAAACTATCCTTGTTGGAAAACTTTTTACCAACTTCTAATTCACCCGAATCCAATGAGGAACTTGTACGGTCACGCCTTCTGTGTGGTAGTTCAGGAAACTCCAATGCATCGTCTTGAGATAGATCGACATTATGCATGTGGGCTGGAGGCGAGTACGCCCTGAATCGTGGACCTTATTCTTCTTCATCTGGACCCCCTTCAATATCTTCAGGTACGGTTGGAACATGCTCCAGTTCAGAAAATAATGTAACTTCTGCATCATCAGGGCCAGGCTCTCGAGGTGGATCCACATCGAACTCATCATCTGACCCACCATCATCTGCAACGAACGAGGTCCCCTCACCGGTGGATATCGTGGGAAGTACATTATCCCTTCTTAAACAACTTTCGTAACGTTCCCAATCATATGTGGATTGCCAACCACTAGAAGTTGATGATGTTCCCCAATACGTATTTTTAGCATCGAACGTCGAAGGAAGGATATGCATGTCCCATCCACCAACCGAGTGTCGTGCAGGGGTTGTATTTTTCATACTACCACCAAACACGGGTGCTTCCGTATTCTGCCTCCCATTAACAGAGTGTCGGCTTGGGGTCGTGTATTCCCCTCGAACAGCAGTAGATGTTGAAGTTGAAAGAAGATCACTTGGCGATGAAAATTGTACATATACCTCAAGATAGGGTAATCAACTGGCAAGATGAGTCTCTACCATTGCCTCCAAGCTCCGTGGACCTTTGATGTCAAATCAGTCATATCTCACGGGATCAACCGAAGCACAAAATCTATACTTAATAGACTAAACTTTCATTGGCGTTGTTCCAAAGATTTTACGCCTAATTCTTTTGCGAAGTTCTGCCAAATCTATGTTCTGGTTAAAAACCAGTCGCGTTGTGTTCTCCGATAAAAAACAACACCATTTTCGGTGTCACAAACCTCACCATCATAGTAAATAACAGGACTAATACGTTCACTCATCTTCAGTTTTTATTTTACTTTTGCCTCAATTTCTATTATGCAACCTGAGAATGAAATTTGACTCATTTATAGTCTAAGGACAATTAGGAACTACTGTAGCAAAAGAGCATCCACGTAGGAGCTTTTTTCAATGCTCTTGCTGACAGTGCATCCTGCTTGAAGTGTTTTGGTCACTATTTGTTCAGAAACGTCTTCTCAAAATTATTTTTCCAGAGACTACTGTAGCAAAAGAGCATCCACGTGGGAGCTTTTTTTAGTACTCTTGCTGACAGTGTATCCTGGTTGAAGCGTTTTGGTCACTATGTGTTCAGAAACGTCTTCTCAAAATTATTTTACCAGATACTACTGTAAAAAAAAATTATATGCTGATATATTTTTTCCAAAACCCTAACTATAAAATTATTTTAATTAATTAACCCTAAAATCTAGTTCATTAATTTTCCCCTGAAACCTCTACACCCTAATACCCTAAAAAACCTTAAACCGTAGCCCTAAAACTCTAAAAAACCATACCCTAACCCTAAAAATAGCTAAAGACCCTACCGAGGGGAAAGGGCAAAAACATGTCCCCGAGGGAGCGTTTTTGCCACATCAGCAAAGCGCGCCCTCAAGGACACGATTTTGGCTGATGTGGTAGAAAACACTCCCTCGGGGACGCGTTTTCCTGCTGCATCCCCTGAAAACGTGCTGACGTGGATGCGTTTTCGGGGGAAATAGTCCTTTCTAATAAATAATTGCAAAACATGTCATTTTCCGTAAATTTTATAAAAAAGGGTATTTTATAGTAATTTGCCCTTTTTTAATTTATATTTTACATTGAAATCCATCATATATTTGTAAAATACAAAATTACCCCTCTAATTTAACATATCTTTCAATGTGAAACCTCTACTTTTAAATATTAGATGTGGTACTTTAACTTTAATTTTCATGTATCAATTTGTTATTTGACGTATAACAACAACAATTATAAATAAATAATGAAGTACACTCTTTACTAAATTAATTATTTATATCATATTGTCTCAAATTTTAGTAACATTGATTCGAAATAAAAATAAAATATTTTAGTTAAAATATTATTTCAATGTTCAAATTATATATATAAAATATATTAATTATATTTTATCTATAATATATATATATAAAAACATGAATTTTTATAAACTTTCGAACTTATGAGAATACCTTTTATTGTTAATATTATTATGTTCAAATTTTATTAATATTAATCGTATTGCTGAATTGACATTAGAATAATAAATTATTAGTATGTGATAATAATAAAAGTAATATTAATTAATATGATGATATATTAATGAGAAATTAATTAATTTGGTCATATTTTTTATAACATAATATATTATAAAGTAATAAATCTATAAATCTATAAAATCATTGAATATAATTTGATAATTTGTCAATTGAGTCTTATATTGATTGGTATGGGCATTGTTGCCAATACAGGATGACGTAGGTTTGAGTGCACTGAAGCACTTTATTCTCCTATTTATAGGTTGGGGAGGGACTATGATTACTTCTAGACATGATGTTAAAAAGGAACAAATATGATCATAATCTATAATGTGATTATTCAGAAAAATAATAATTAAAAAAATCAAATATTTAACTAAAAAATAATTTATTTTATCTTATTTTAAATATTATAATAATTAATAGTGTTTAAATATTTTTTATAATTAATAAAAATTAAATTTGTGAGATTACTAATATGTGTATATATATATATATAAAGATAATATCAATATTTGGTAATGAAATTTATAATGTATTAATTTATTTATTTATTTTGAATAAATAGGCAAATATGAATGATTGATGCTCATGTAAACTTAGTAAAAGACTAGGATACAGTTGGCACGGCAATAGGGTCATATGTGCACTTATGTATGGTATAATTGATGATATGGAGATTATAATAGGTTATTTTGGAATCCAGTATTTGTTGTGGATCATCGAATATTTTTAAAGAGTTGATGCCTACGGGCTTCGCACTTCAGTGACTTGGTGTGGTGTAGTTTATACTCGTAAGAGCTATCTTGGTGTAGTGTAGTTCACCTGCTTGTCCAAATCCATTTTAATAGGGTTCTATTGAGAGAAACATTGAAATTCAACTTTGAAACAGAAAAATGGAAATGAATCGAAATTGATCAGTTAAATAGGTACGTAACTAACATGTTTAATGCATATGAATGCTTATGATTCTTATGTTCACTTTGTTGTGACATTTAGTGCCACGTGCTTACATTTTTGTTGTGACATTCAATGCCACGTGTTAGCTAAATGTATGCCTAACTTTTGATATATTACATACTCACCTATGAACAAGATAAGTATTGTAATTTCTATTTCAATTTACTAAGCATTGAATGCTTACCTATCATTGTTTCTCCTACATGTAGATTCTCCAACTTGTGGAACTCACCAAACCGGATCAGTGCGAATAGCACACTATCAACAAAACAGTAAAATTATGTTTATTTTGAGTCCTAATATTGTGACATGTATATAAAGTCTTTATTATGTAAATGGGCATCTTTACTTGTGTATATAAAGTCTTTATTATGTAAATGGGCACCTTGTGAATTTCAGGGTTGTATTTGTGGCTAAGGGTTAATTTGCATGTTAAGTTTGATATGTACCCTAGTTTGTGCTTAGTTTTGACCATGTTTGATGCCATTCGGATTCATGATTTCAAGCTTGCATAACGAGTTTTGTGCCTTTTGAGCATTTTCAAAGTGTGATAAGCTTACATTGGTATGGTTTGGCATGGTACAATGAAATTATTTACCATTTAAAAAAAATTTTATTTGCCCGTAATGAAATTTAAACTTAAAACTTTATAATTTTTAATATCTTAACTTTACCTTTTTTTTAATATTTACACATAATGGGGTAAAAAAAGATGATTGAAGAAAGTTTTATAAAAAAAAATGGATGATTGAAGAAGGGCCACTTAGGCTCTCTTATGAAGCAATCACTATGAGCACAAGCCCCAGTCAAATACATGGTAAAATTGCGCTTTGATTTATTGAAAAACTTATATTCAATTCTAACCCCTCAAAATTAAAAACAATTATAGTTTAATCCTTTTAGAAATTGTAAAATGATAAATTTATATTTTTCTATATAAAGAATTTTCTGGATTCGTTTGAATTGACACTTGCATTGCATTGCAGCCTGCAGGTGGTGTTAATTGTCCCACATTATATCTCATTTTCATTTCTGGAACCGCACAAGTTTCTCATAAACTTGAAAATGTCAAACTTATATAGTAACTAATTAATAGTAATTAGCCACTGAAAGTTTTAGCACAAAAAAAACTTACTTCAAACTGAACTATTCAATTCCTTAGCTCCATTTGCCGTCACCCCGAACGCGTCTCCCAAATTGATCGTCCTTCTCATAGTTCTCCTCCCAATACCTCCATTGCCCTTCCTCATCATTGCTGCAAACTCCCCATAGTCTATTTGTCCATCCTGCTTATTACACAATACATTCCATTAACTGTGAACATACATACAAGCTTTTTTTTAATGTGTGGTGAAGTTGAGAAAGCAAAACAAACTCACGTTATCTTGATCGATTTCTTTGATCATCTCGTCAAGATGGACGTCGCTTAATCCAAACTCTTTGCAGGCTTGTTGAAGCTCATCAATGGTTATGTATCCACTCCCATCTTTGTCGAAAAAGGAGAAGGCACCCACCAGATTCTCTTCCCTTTCCAGTTTATTCAAGTGCACCGTGGCAGCAAGGAATTCACCATAATCGATTGTCCCGTTGTTGTCAATGTCTGCCTGCCAAAACAACATGAAGTTTTGTCCGTTTAGCAAAGGATCAAAAGTAAGTAAAAGAGGTGTACACAAGGATTGCCAAATAACATCGATGGAATTCCTTACTGCATCCATAAGATCTTTGATCTCGGATTCCATAAGTTCAGAACCCACTCGTTTGAGGCCGTCTTTTAATTCTTCATATGTAATTGTTCCACTATTGTCGGTATCTATCATTTTAAACAACTCTTTCAGACCACCGATTTCTTCTTCCGAAAGCCTTTCTGCTATAACCTAACATTGTGTATGAAAGTTAGCAGAATATCTGCACAACACACATAATATGAGAAAGCCCGAAAACAGTGTTTTTTACAATATATTCCTAAATGATGATATGGAAGAACAAATCACAAGTAACAGAGGTTATGGATTATATAACATGGAAAATAAGAGATGCAACCAATCTTCTACTCCAAGCTGAAACCGATCAATCTAAGGCCATCAATAAATCTAGGTAACTTGTAAATACTTGGTCAAAACTCAAGATGGCAATCCATATTTGGAAAACTTCAGCAGTTATCATATAAGGGAAGGAAAGGGAGAGAAAAAGGGGAAGCCTGCACTCTTTTTTTTGTCTTGCTGGACTGTCCTAACTCATAAGAGCTTAGGAAAAGGTCTAGTTTCGCAACATTGAAAGTACCGCCATATCAACAATATTTCACAAAGAAAATTCCCTCAACATCAACAAAACTCGCTATACCCCTATCAATCGAGGATAGACTTTTGTTCAATCCTAAATTAGAAGTTAAGGTTACACATCTAGGGAAAATGCATCAAAGACCAACGAGGATCTCATGAATGATATCTAATGCTTTAAGAAAAACGGTTTTACATGTTCAAGAAATCAATCATAACAGCAATTGATTAAGAACTCTATCTTGAGAGCTTGCCACTACTAAATTCAGCAATATCATATACGACAAGTACACAACATGAAATAAAAAATTTAAAAAATAGAACACAACAGAAACATGAGATGATGCAAAATAGTAGCATAAACACAATACATATACATGAATGCCTCAAAATCTTTTTAATACAAATTACTAACATACCAAAATTTAGAAATATAAAAAATAACTTAACATGATTACAACATGGTAAGAATACATAACACGAGATGGAAACACGAATGTGTAAAATATTAGCATGTTCTCAACCATTCTACCAAGAACCAACTCCAACACTCAGAAGTACATGAACTGCACTTCACTCATACTTCTATTAAAAAACTGTTTAGAATCATTCCACTAAGCTTCATGCAACATACTTCATAGGCCGTGGCCATGAGCATGTATACCAAGATTAAGATGTTGATTTTCAGGTCAACAAATCCTTTGAGATTTTAGAGATTAAACAATGTGCTGCTAACAGGCAAGAGACTTTAGAATCCATCCAACACAATAAACAGTGGGTTAAAAAACAGGCTAATCCGTAAAGAACCAAACAAAACCCACACAAGGCATACACATAGGATGGGAGGGAGACCCACACATTGCAATTGCAGATGGTGGGACTTGAACCCAGGCCTTCAAGGTCTGGGACCTTAGCCTTTGCCAACAGTGAAAAAACCTCATTTGCAGGATGAGAGTCTTAAACCTCTATAATTGAGATGATATCTGTCTTATTTAGGAAAGATAAAACAAGTCCTACAAAATTTTACATGACTTGATAGTACTAGCTTAAATATATATGAGGTAGATAATATTCACTAGATTTACTTCAGCAGTTATAACTATGTCGCATTATCTCTAAAGTGAAACTAGAAAACTGGTAAGAAATTTGCTCATCACACTGATCTTCCTTGAAGCCTTTTCTATAAGTGAAACTGAGAAAGGGTATCGACCCATCAGAACAAATAAGAAAAAAACATCAGAGAATAAAATATTTACACAGCATACAGTATTTCAAGGATGTAAACAGAAAAGTGAAGCTAACAGGAGCCAGCAAAATGCTTCAAACATAAGAAATCTGCTCATCTCATGTTGAACCAAACTAGTTTAGATGCAAATGAATATTTTCCAAAGAAATTGAAAAAAGAAATGTTAAAGAGAAAAACAAATAAGCTCTAGCAGTCCAAGAACATATAAGCTATCTAATTAAAAATTAAAATACATATTATGCATTTACTTACTCGCAAAGCCATCTTTTTAAGTTTGTTCATTGCTGAGAACTGCTTCAGGCGTGACAATACTGCAGAATCAAGAGGTTTATCGGGTGCAATGGTGTCATCTACAATCCATGGGTGGCCTGACATAAATGGTTACAACCATAAGGTTGTGAGGACATCAGCAGTAAATTTCCTGACAATTCTTTTTTGTGTTTGGGACTATAAATTTGCGAAAGTGGATTCGCTTTTGATTTGAATATAAATGATAAGGATGAAGGCTCACATTATGTAAATACTATCTAAGATCTAATACACTTATGTATTTTAGATTGCATAACAAGATGGATTTCAATTCCATATTTCATTCAGGTATTCTAAATTCACCATTACGCAGAGATCTTGGAAGTAAATGAAATCAAAATAATCATGAAAGTCATGTTCTAATGATTCTATTACACATTTTATATTAAATTGAGATCGAAATCCCTTCATACAAATTCAAGTTCCGAATCTCAATAATAGCCATATCTGACAAATCCATTATCCCCTTTATGCAGCAAGAGAAACTTACACAAGACTTGGTGAGCAGTTAGCCTTCTCTTTGGATGTCGGTCAAGCATTTTTCTTATGAGATCCTTTGCACTATCAGAAATAGCAGGCCAAGGTTCTGAATCAAAATCTATTTTCCCTTGTAAAATCTGCCGGAAAATTCCCATTTCGGTTTCTGGAAGGAATGCAAGAATGTCACCAATGATCAGATTTGGAAGTATAAAAAAGAATTGCTCCTCAAAACTACAAACTTTTTCTACCAGCAATATATACACTAAAAGAATCTCTACCTGCCCAAAATGGTGGCACCCCACTCAATAATATGTACAGAATAACACCAGCACTCCACACATCTGCTTCAGGTCCATAATGCTTCCGTAAAACCTCTGGTGCAACGTAGTATGGACTCCCGACAACATCAGAGAAAGATTCACCTAGAAAGATGGGGGAAAAACTATAAGTTTTTGTAAAAGAGTGATACAACAGAACAACTTAATTAAGACATGCTTGAAAGTTTATAACACTCGGAAACATTAAATAAGGCTAAGAAACACAATCCAGATCTTGAAAGTCTTTTCCACCACAACAAAAGCGCTACACAGCCATAGAATAAAAAAAAGATCTTGCTGTAAAATCAAACACGATATGATAAAGGGGTTTCCCTACATTTTCTGCTGCTTATCGTTGCAGTTACTGGCACCAAAACATTAATGACAGCATATTAGTAACTTCTAGGGTTTTATGGTTCTGAAAGGTCCCTGCAACACACACTATGCTGTATGCACTTTTAACCCCTATCAGCACTCATTCCTCCTTCCTTTCACCCTTTGCACACTCAAGTAATCATCAAGTACCTATGTTTGTTGCATTCCAGTTAACAGGCTTTTCCTTTTCATCATCTTAAATTTTTAGCCCATTGGCCTTCCCACTGTATGTATATGTTGACATGTATATCGTTATACACAATAAAAGCATATAAGGCTTTCTTCGCAGCCTACTTCTACCACCTGCAAGTAAGTCCATTTCCTCCTATTGACTATTGACACACCTTAATCCGACTAAATCCCATCTCTCATTCCCTTTCCCTCCCTCACTAACAAAAAGTGTATCAAATGATATTCCAGCTAATACTAAGCTAGGCAAATCACAGTGCTCGTATCACTGAAAATGAAATTGATGTGTTTGACTAATTCAGGACCAGGATTTCATTGCCCAAGCCCAAATCAAAAGTGAACCCTAGTTTCCCAACAAAGAGAAAACACAATATGGCATCAATGACAACCAATCAGAGATGAAAAAAGATAGAAAAGAATAAACCTGGCTTGTAGAAAACAGACAACCCAAAATCAGTGGCCTTGAGGGTAGCATCTTCCTCAACCGTATCAAACAAGAAGTTCTCAGGCTTAAGATCTCTGTGCATGACCCCAAGAGAATGACAAGCCTCAACAACTCCAACAATGGTTTTGATCAACTTAGCAGCTTCCCTCTCACTGTAATGACCTTTCTGGACTATCCTATCAAAAAGTTCACCGCCCTCACAAAGCTCCATCACCAAGTGCACAGATAGCTGATCCTCGTAGGTACCCCTGATCCTCACCACATGTGGGTGCTCGGATAAGTGGTGCATTATCTGGATTTCTCTCCAAACATCATCGTAGTCCTCTTGACAAATCAGCTTCCGCTTTGGGATTGACTTGCAGGCGAACTGCTGCCCCGTTGTTTTGTGGGTACAGAAATATGTAGTCCCAAACTGACCTTGCCCAAGTTTCTTCCCTGTGCTGTAATGCTCTGTCAAGCTTGGGGTCTGGTAGGGAAGAACCATTGTGGGTTTCGTCCCTGAGCTTGTTCTACTCATTTCCTTTTCCTTTTTTCTACTTTTCTTACTGTAAAGTTTCAAACTTTGAGTGAGTAGAGAAGAAAGATTGATTTTTTTCCCTTTCTTTTTTCAGTTTCAATGCCAATATCACATCATACTCAATCAATCGTATACTCTTATAATGTAAGGATTGAACGGGTACTGCGATACTCAAAAAAATAAAAATAAAAATCAAGATAGACCCAAGACCTTGACGATGAAAGGGCAAAGCTTTACCCAAAGGAGGGGGCAATCAATCACTATTAGTAATAAAAAGGTAAGGCCAAAAAAGTCCTCACCAATTACCATACATGGCCATCATCAGTATAAGCTTTACCCATTTTGCATGTCAGTCCCTGTCAGCAGCTGATGTCTTATTAACCATTTTTCTTACATTTAATTTTGTTTATTGGTTCTTCAAGACAAGATCTGTGTGCTGCGTTGGATTCCCCGTTACTTTTGTCATTCCTTTTTCCTTTTGTTTACTATTGAAATTCCTATGTGCTACCCGCTCTCTTCAACCATAAAATTATTGAACAAATATTTCTTTTCTGATTTTGAGCTTCGTGCCTAAATATTATATTCTAATTCGTCATTTTGATTTATGTTTTTCACGTGCGAGTGTTGTATATAGTTTCACAAAAATAAAGGTAAATTGTACAATTTGTCATCTAATTTTTATAACTTTCTAATTTTCGCATTAAAAAATTTGTAATATTGCAGCTACTGGGGAATAGTGCGTGATGATAATGAAGTTTAAGGTTTTGGATATAATCAATACATACGAAAGTGTTTGATTTAACTTTGGGACATTCTGAAGGGTTTCAACCTCATTTAACGTGGTGGTCACGATAAATTGATAATTTAGAAGTTTTGAAAGCTTTACAATGAAATTTTTTAACTCATTAAACTTCGTATTGATATAGCAAATTTTGTCTCAATAATGTCAGTGGTTTTTGTGTTACATCCCTAGATAGCACTACAATACATATTGTTTAGCAAAGTTGACTTTGGTCAAAAAAGAAGACTTGCAAATTTTTTATTCACCCCAAATGAGATTTTAGCTTTTATTGAATAAGATAGACTTGAGGGTTTTATTCCTTTTCAGAATAACTTTATGTAATTTAGATAGGAATTTTCCTTTTTTCACCAAAAAAAAAATTGTAATATTCATCTAAGTCACTTTCGTTGTATATTTTTATCATTTTAATATTTCATCGTTAATTTATTATTATATACATTCATTTTAATTGTCAAACTTTAATAAATTTGTATTTCGATCATCAAAAATAAGTGTAAGTAATAACAAATTAAAATTAAAAAATTAAATTTAATTGTTTATCTCTGTGTTGTTATTAATCTTGAGTTAATGTCGAGTTAACTTGTGACACAAACTCAATCAAATATTAAAATAAAGCTTTAGTTGAGTGATAAATTAAATATTTTACTGATAAAATTGGTTTGGTTCAAATCACACCATAAGCATATTTTTTTAGGGGGGTTTGTTTAAATGGAAAAGACTTAAGTGCCATCGAATAATATAATTTATTTTAATTATAAAAAAATATTTTCATAATTTAACAATTAAACTGATGACTCGATTGAAGGTGACATAAATTCAGTAAAGTAATCAAGCAATTTAATCATCTAGTTCAAAATAAATCTATGTACCAATAACAGGACTTTTGGTCTTACCAAAAAGAATACTTGAATTTATAAATATTTTGTATTTTGTGGGAGTTTATTATTTTACATTTGATTGGAATGTGAGATTTTATTATTTGATTAATAGAGTGTAAAATATTAAACACTTCACTAAACCGCTTTTAATAGTAAATAAAAATTAAAAAAATATTATACTATGCTTAAAGTGATTGAGTTTTAGCTCGGTTGGTAGGGACATTATTATTAATATAGGAGGACATAGACTTGAGTATGGCGAAGCGCATTATCTAACTATTTATGGATTGAGGGGAGACTATGCTTAAAGTAAAAGTTAAACGTGAAACTGTGAAAATAGAAAAAGACAAACAATTATAATGTATATAAAATGTTAAAATTTCTTAACTCATAATAATTAATAATAAATCATTTGGTAATATCATATTACCAGATAAAAAATAAAAATAATTTTATATTTCATCAACTAAACGCGGTTTAAGTTATTGATAATGATAATAATTGTGCGAATTTAAGTTCTTTTGAGATGAGATTTAGGGTTTAGTCCTATGTGGAACCTTTTTTCTCAACGTGACAAAAGACAAAAAGCATGTATTATGTAATAAATATATTTTGTGTATTTTTTAAATTAAAATAATGAAAATAAATAAATTACATTTATTTTTGTTATATTAATATTAAATATATTTAAATTAAAATGATATTAAAGGTTTTATCAAATATTTTAAATGTAATAAAAACTTTTGTTGTTAATGTATACAATATAATGTTTGGAAGGCTGATGAATTAGTACTTAAATTTTATCCGCTTTCTCAATTATACTACATATAATAGTACATAGTTTGTGCACCTTTGACTAATCAAATAATATAGTCATGGCCGAAGTCAAAAAAATATTTTAGGAGAGGTCGTAATTAAATTATATGTTTTTATAAGAGTTAAAATGTAATTTCGGCATTTTAATAGTTTATATAAAATATGAAGGATCAAATTTTTTTAAACAATCTCATTATAAGTTCTGATAGTATCTGTTTTTTTTTTACACAATACCTAAAATTACCCATAGCCTCTCCCTAACTCATAAATAGAAGGATAATGCGCTTCAGCGCACTTGAACCCATGTTCTCCTACATTGACAATAATGCCTATGTCAATCGAGTTAAGACTAAATCAGTGACGGAGCTAGGATGTTAATCTTGAGGGAAGCTAAAATTAGACGTGCTACGTAACAATAAATTTAAACATATAAACAATCGATTCAAAAGTAGCAATATTTCAACATAACAATCAATTTAAACATATAAACAATCGATTTAAAAGAAAAATAAACAATATTTCACCATAATAATCGATTCAAAAGAAGCAGTATTACAGTATGACAATCGATTTAAACATACAAACAATCTATTAAAAAAGAACAGTATTAACAAGCTATCATTTAACATAATTTTAAACTAAGTGACATAGGTTTTCTTTTTCCCCTTCACTTTGGCTGAAACTTACTATAACATTATCTAGCTATTTTTGTTTCGTTTTTACACTTCTAACAAGTTAGAAACCGTCTCCTAATCATTTTCCATAAAAAACATACACATTTCACTTAATTTTATAAGCTTCCATCAATATCCTTTAACAGCAACTTTTAATGCACTTGATAAAATAAAAAACTATTGGTACATATATGTAAAAAAAGCTTCAAATATTCAAAGTTTATGAAAAATTTGAAGAAAAACATACCTTATACTTAAAATTTGGAGGAAAATGATGAAGATTTTTTTCCTTCTTCTTTTCTTGCTAGGCACGAATATGAAGAAGAAAGATGATAAAAATATGTTCATCTTTTCTTTTCTTTATATATATATATTATTATTATTATATTACTTATAAAATATTATTATTTTAAGTAAAATATTAAATTATTATTTAACAAAAATTTCATTCAAAAGTTATCATGAAAAATTTAGCTTCTTCAAGAAGATTTTCCCTTTGTTTTTAAGGCTAAATATAAAATTAGTATCCGAACTTGTTCACTTCTCCCAGATTGGTACTTATGTTTTTTTCTCCCAAATTGGTATCCGGACATTTTTTTCGTCAACTAGTTTGGTAGTTTTTTTTTTAGTACCTTTATGTTTGGAACATGTGACAGTATCAAACAGTGACACATGTCGTTAGTGACATCATGAAATGTTATTATTTTTTTTCTTTAATTTTTTTTATTTTTTACCCTTCCACTTTTCCTTACACATTCCTCCTAGTCTCCCCAATTTTCTTTCCTCCTCTTTCCCCCCTTTCTCTTTTTCTTGCCTCATTGCCACCGCCATCGTCGTTGCTGATATGAATCGCCACTCTCTGATATGAGCAGCCACTCTCAAACTTTCATCCATGTCAGGAGGATAAGATTGTACAATGAGACTTTTTGGCATTATTTTGGGGAGCTTTTCCCTTTTTCATTTTTTGGAGTGTTAATGGATTAACTCATGGATAGGTTTTGAACAAATATATTTTTTTTATTTTACAGATTTGGGTTAGTTCCTAACAAAGGAAATTTCTGAATTAAAGCTCTAAATTTCGCAGATTGGACTAAGTGTTTTACAAAGATTTTTTTTTTCTTTTGTTTCAAATTTGCTTCAGTATGTAATAAAGAAAATTTCAAATTTTGGGGTTGGGTCCAACATATGCATTCCATAACTGTGAACTTAAGTTCTTCACTGATTCCATCATTGATTATTCGATTTAGACTTTGAAAACAAAAAAGAAAACCCAAAAATTACCTATGAATTTAAGCTTGAAAAAAAACTTAAACCAGTTCATCATTTCATCCATGTCAAGAGGATAAGATCATACAAGGAGACTTCCTGGCATTATTTTGGGAGCTTTTCCCTTTCTTTTTTGGACTGTTGATGGAGGAACTCATGGGATTGAGCATTGATTGGAATGGATGGGTTTTTAATAAATATATTTTTTATTTTACAGATTTAGGTTAGTTCCTAACAAAGGAAATTTCTGAACTAAAGCTTTAAATTTCGCAATTTGGAATAAGTGTTTTACAAAGAAAACTTTTTCTTTGGTTGCAAATATACTTCATTGTGTAATAACCAAAATTTCAAAATCTGGGGTTGGGTTCAGCACATGCATGCCATAACTATGGATCTAAACTCTTATCTGATTCATTCACCGATTTTTCGATTCAGCCTTTGAAAACAAAGAAGAAAAAAGAAAACCCAAAAATTAGCTATAAATTTAAGCTTGAGAAAAAACTGAAATTAGTTCATTAAAAGTTTCTCACATTTTCTCTCTGTTGTATCTTTATTTTCTCACACTTTCTCACGTGAGGATTAAAAAAACAAACTAAAAAATGAACACATAAAATAGCTGATGATGGCTTTTCAAGGGAGGCAAAAAATGATGTTGTTGCCGTTGGTCAGAGAGCTCACCGGACGGTGGCCTAGCAGCGGCGTAGAAGCAGGGCAGCTAGGGTAGGAAAATTAAAATGAAAAAGAAAAAGATCTATAAAAGTAGTCCACATAGCGCCACGTGAGTGGCCAGCGTTGCCACATCAGCAAAATTTTAACGCCGTTAGGCTCAAGTACCAAACTAGTGGATGAAAAAAATTTGGGTACCAATTTGAGAAAAAAAAAACCATAGATATCAATATAGGAGAAGTGGACAAGTTCAGGTACTAATTTTATATTTAACCATTATTTTTATCAAGAATAAATTTTTTAATATTATTTTTAATACTATAAAAATATTAGAGGGGCCTACTTATATTTTTGGAAGAGTTATAATATATATACAAAGGGAGAAATTGCAAAAATATTTAACCTTGGAGGGTCTACTTATATTTTTGGAAGGGTCATGGTATATCTACAAAAGGTTAAAATGCAAAAATTTTAAACCTTTAGGGAGCCATGGCTCTTTGAGCCTCTATTAGGCTCCGCCATTGGACTCAATAGATTGAAAGATCAAAAGTTAAATTTTCTATCTTAAAGGAATGAGCACTTCCCAACCCTAATGCAACCATGTTATCTTATTTTAAAAGAAAACTATAGGCTAGCAAGTTAATGGGCTAGTGATAACCATTTGTGTGAGTTAAGTTGTGTTGAAATAAGGTTGGGGATTTGATCTCACGTGCAATCATTTCCCATCTCATTTAATTGTATTGAAAAAGTTTAGGTTAGTTTATGAATTTTATTTCTATACGAAAAATGAAAAATTTAGTATCTCTAGTTTAGTTTGTCATAACTTAATTCTTGTATTTTATAAAAATTGATAATCTATTTTTTTTTTTTTTTGTATAAAACGGGTGTGCTTTTTTAAAACCAACATTAAATAAAAGGTTCAAAACTCGATAAGCCAACAAAATACAAATAAAAGCAAAACCACCAAAGCATTAAAACCAACAACACAAAACCGGGAGAAGAAATCCACCAGCCTCCTATTGCTGGAAAACGTCAGTGACAGTCATCGGTCGGTGGTACGCCGATGGTAATTATAAAGAAACAGAGTAGAGTAATAGCGTTGATAGTTAGGGCATGAAAATAAGGAGAAACGAAAGTAATCTGAAAGATGTTTTCATTAAGAGATAAAAGGAATATTTTTAAATTACACCCACAACCTATTTATATATTAACATATTAGTCCCTAACTAATTAACTAAGTAACAACATTTAGTTAGATTTACAAACTAACCAGTAACTAACATTAGCCTTTCAACACTCCCCCTCAAGTTGGAGTGCGATAAAGATCCTTAACCTCCAACTTGGACATCAAAAAATCATGTCGTTAGACTTCAAGCTGCTCATCAGAACGCACATGTTGTGTCTGAATTAACCCTTATCGTATTTTTTCTTTAACAAAAAGACAATCAATTTCAATGTGCTTGGTTCGCTCAGGAATACTGGATTTGCTGCAATCTGAAGTGCTACTTGGCTATCAGAAAACAACAAGGCTGAATCAAATTGATCAAAACATATATCTTTAAACAGACCACTTAACCACATTATTTCAGCAATTGTTGATGCCATACTCCTATACTCAGCTTCAGCTGATGAACGTCTTCTTTGACTTCCAAGAAACAAGCGAATTGCCAAGTTTAATGCAAAAACCAATGATTGGTCTTCTAGTCATAGGACATGCAGCCCAATTAGAATCATAATAGGCAACAAGTTGCGCTTTGTTTTCAACAGCCAAACAAATCCCTTGCCTTGGACTCTTCTTTATGTACCGAATAATTTAAAGTGTTGCTTCATAGTGAGATTTATTTGGTTTTTATATAAATTGGCTCAAGTGTTGAACCACATATGATATATCTGGCCGTGTATTTGTTAAGTACAACAATGGACCCATAAGTCTTTGATATGCTGACACATCTAGTAGCAACTCATCATCACAACTAGAGATGTTCATGGGCCGGGTGGCCCGACTGAAATTTGGGAGGGTTTGGACAAAAATATAAGCCCGAAAAATGGGCTTGGACAAAAAATAAGGCCTGTTTTAAAAATGGGTCGGGCATCGGGTAAGGTATTTTTGGCCCGGCCCGAATTCACTAAATGACAAAAAAACTGCTATTTTTTTTAATGTTATTTTCTCTATATTTTGCTACCATATTACTATTATGTTGCTACTATTTTGTTGTTATTGATTGAATATTGTATAAAACTTATTTTATTGTTAATTTTGTTTTTATTTTAAAGGCATTTGTTAATTTTATTATTATTTTAGAGGTATTTGCTTGTTAAGTTACATCTATCTTAGTGTTATTTAAGTCTACATATTTTTTTAAAATTTATTTTCAATTTGTTGGGAAATATTTATTTTGATTTTTTTAGTATTTTTGATGTATTATATATATTTAAAAATTATATAAAATATTATAAAAATTAATACGGGCGGGCTGGGTCGGGCTCGGGTTTTAGCATGTCTATATGGGTCGGGCTTGGGAAAAAAATTAGGCCTATTTTTTGTGCCCGGCCCGACCCGAACCCGATGAATGGGCCTAAATTTTTAGTTGAGCCCGACCCAAACCTGTCCCGACCCGGCCCATGAACACCTCTAATCACAACCTCTTAAATACATAAGTTCATCATATTCAGCTATGGTAAACATCTTATTTTGTTCAAGTGGTGTGCTGGCTAGCTTGGCTTCGCTGAACCCAGCATCCAATATCAACTCTAATACATACTTCCTCTGACTTAAAACGATGCCCTTGTTTGATCATGTTATCTCAATGGCAAGGAAATACTTCAGTTCTCCCAAATCTTTCTTTTTAAAACTCCTATGAAAAACTTTTTTTAACCCACCAATCATCCTAATGTCATTTTTGATAATCAACAAGTCATCTACATAAACAAGTAATACAACAATCTTATCACCTTGTTTTTTTTTTGTGAACAAAGAATAATCATGTTTGCTCTGAACATATCCACCATGTAAGAGAGCCTCAGTCAGCTTCAAATTCCATTGTTGAGAAGCTTGTTTCAAACCATAAAGGGACTTGAGTAAACGATAAACCTTATGCTCCGCCTGTTTACGAAAACCCTCTGGAAGGTCCATGTAAACCTCTTCATACAAATCAACATGAAGAAATGCATTATACACATCCATTTAAAAAAGTGACCAATCATTCATAGCAGCAACACTAATGATAGTACGAACAATAACCTGTTTCGCGACTGGAGAAAAAGTCTCTTGAAAATCCACTCATGCTTGCTGTCGACAACCTTTACCAACAACTCGTGCCTTGAACCGCTCAATGGAGCCATCAGATATATATTTCACCTTATAAACCCATTTGCAGCCAATGAGAATTTTACCATGAGGTAGACTCCACCTCCCACGTGCCATTCTCTTCCAAAGCCCAAATTTCTTGTTTTCATAGCATCAATCCATCTCGAATCTAGAATAGCCTCTTGATAAGTTTGGGGTTCAGTAATAGCAAAAATATTGGCAGCAAAAGAACGAGAAGGATATAGTAAATGAGAAGAAGAATAAGACCAGGAAATGACATATTGACCTGTCTCAAGTGAATGAGAAGAGGATTGGTTAGAACAAATATAGTCTTGCATCATTGTGGTTGTTTAGGAAGATGTGAAGTACGACGTAAAGGTGATGTAGGTGATGAAGGAACAACGGATGAATCAGGGGATGAAACAGGAAGAACGGATGATAAATTAGGTGGTGAAGCCATGATATTAGGGAGATGGGAAAAAGAATTATCAAGGTCAAGAAAAGTGGTACTATCAGATGTAGGGAAGAAAAAATGAGATTCAATAGGAAATTTAAAAGGAAGAATATTTTCATGAAAAATGACATCTCGATTAACAAAAAATGTTTTTATGTGGAGGTTGAATAAAATATAGCCTTTTTGGACAGTAGAATACCCCATAAAAATAGATGGTATTACTTTTGGGAAAAATTTATCACGATAATTAGGCGTGGTGGCGTAGCAAAGACAACCAAAAACCTTTAAACAAGAAAGATCAGGTAATTTCTTGTAGAAAACCTCAAAAGGACTTTTCCAATCTAAAAGATAAGTCGGTAAACGATTAATAATAAAATAGACTGCTAAGACACGCTCTTTCCAAAATTTGCTAGGTATATGAGATTGAAATTTTAAAGAGTGGGCTACCTCAAGTAAATGTCGATGTTTATGCTTAGCCACCCCATTTTGTTGTGGAGTGTGAGTACAAGAACTTTGGTGTATAATTCCTATGGTACGAAAAATTTTAGTACATGCAATGTTAAAAAATTCACTTCCATTATCACTCTGTATAGTTTTAACAGTAGCAGAAAATTGATTTTTGATCATGAGAAAAAAATTGTTGAACATCACTCTTTAAACGCAAAAGATACACCCAAGTCAAACGAGTAAAATCATCTACAATAGTCAAGAAATATCTATGCCCACTATGGGTTGAAACTCTATACGGACACTATAAATCTAAATGAATAAGAGAAAACGCTGCCTCAACCTGAGCTTTACTTATTGGAAATGGCAGTCTAGTTTATTTTGCTAGAGGACATACAGAACATTGTTGTATAAAAGTACTATCGAAAAAATACATGGTTGCAAAGGCATCTTATTCAACCTCGAAATAGAAGCATGACCAAGTCAGGAATGCCAGAGTGAAGACAAATCAGTAGTGGAAGTTGTATGAAATGAGATGTTACCCATGGTTGATGTAGGTTTTGGTGACAGAATTGAAGCTGAATTTGGGGAAAAAATAGTTCGAGAAGGATGAAAGATATACAGACCATCTTGTTCTCTACCAATCCCCTTCATTTTCCACTTAAGAGATCCTGAAATATGTAGAAATGGGGATAAAATAAAACGAAACAATGTAAGTCTTTAGTAAGCTTAGAAATGGTAAGCAAATTATAACGAAAAAATGGTATATACAACACATTGGCTAATTTAATATAAGGAGAAACATTGCAAGAACCAGTATGTATGATTGGCGAGAATGATCTAGTAGGTAATCGAACACAAGATGAAAATGATGCACATGAAACAATAGATTCTAAATAGTGAAAGTTAGATAGCATGTGGTTAGTAGCGCCAGTGTCCAATATCCATTCACAAGGTAAGACCATACCTGCCAAACTAGTCTTGGCCAAACTTGTAGCGGGTGTTACAGAAGGCTCTTTGTTCAACAAGCTTAATATTTATTGATATTGAGCTTGTGTGAAGACAGGAGCTTAAGGAGTATGAGATGGATGAACATGAACCATTGTATCCACTGTGTCAGTTGCAATTACATTATTCACCATTGAGTTAGTAGAATTGGCAGTCTTCTTTTTTGTGAACTTAAAATCGGGAGGATATCCAATTAACCTATAATAATTTTCCCTTTTATGTCCCTTGATTTTGCAATGGTCACAAACACAATTAAATCATTTCTTTTGAGCTACATTAGCTGAAAAAATCGATGTTGGTTCGGAAGCAACCGGCCCTGAAGCATGAAACCGTTGAGATTCTTCTTACATCAACATGTAATAGACCTAATTAACAGTGGGTAGCGAGGTCATTAACAGAATCTGACTACGAATAGCATCATAAGTTTCATTCGGACCCATTAAAAACTGGAACAAAAGTTGCTGAACAATATGGTCAGCATTTTACTTTGAGTGTTCAGAACAACCACAATAGGCGCATATTGGTGAAATATACAGACACTGGTGTAGTCCTTTGACAATGAGAAGCAATCTCACTGTAACACCCCAAACCTGGCCTAGACGTTAGGGCTGAATCTGATGCGTCACATTGAAGTGTTTTTAGAAAACCATGTTTTCCTTGAAAACCCTTCTTGAAATTTAAAACTTCTTGCCATTTAATACTGGTACAAAACCTTAGTTTGCGTTTGTTTATTTTCAATAGTGGTTTATTAAAAAGTTATTCCCTTTTAAAACGTTATTGCATTTAAAACCTTATTTGTTACGGAAGCTTAATTTAAAACAAATGATTTATGAAAACATGATATTTAAAATTGAGTTTCGGAAACGTAGTGTTTGAAAATGTTATTGTTTTGGAAAACCGTGTTTTACTTCTAGCAGATATAAATCACAACCATTAAAATCCTAAATTTTAAATCCATAAATTATAAAGGCCTTATTACAACCTGAACCAAAAAGCTCATTCTTAAGTAAATGAGCTAAACAGACTAAAACTTGTGCAGTTGTGTGGCCCTCTCCGAGTCCCTCGCAGCTCCAAACCGTTTAATGCTAGGGATTACCTGAAAGGTTAAAAACGGGGTGAGTTTATGAAAACTCAGTGTGTAATCCCCTTATTAAAGAAACAGTCAGTATACAGAAACAGAATCAGTCTAGGCTTGACCCTTTAACAATAACGGTGCAGTGTGGGCCTTAGCCCATTACAGTAACGGTGGCAATTGGGCCTTAACCCCCACCAGCCTTGGTTGGGCCTGAGACCATATCAAATGTCACATATCACATCTATTTGGGCCTAAGCCCATTTCAATATCAGAATCAGTATATGCAATGGATAAATACTCAAACCAACCTTGCACTCCGTCTCCTGTCCAACCCTGCACTCCTATGGGGATTAAATTAACCCACCCATCCCTACACTCCTTATGTAGCACTGTTGCGGCACTAACCAATATTGCAGCAGAGCTGCCAATCACATAATTCTCTTAAAGCCATCGATGGGTCCACAGTCGTCTCCTGCGACCCGTGTGACCTTCACATATCAATCACTTCCTCCAATACAAGATCTCAACCCCATGCAATATGCCGTGTATGCAGTATGTCATGATCAAAATCAGTCATATCATTCATAGTTAAATCAATCAAATCATAGTCATACAATCACAGTCAAATCAATTGAATCGTAGTACAAATCAGTCATTTACCTTCCAGGGGCATTACGGTCATTTTATCTTACAGGGGAATTACGATCATTCTACCCTACAGGGGCATTACGGTCATTTTACCCTACAGGGGCATTACAGTCACTTTACCCTATATAGGGCATTACGGTCATTTTACCCTACAGGAGTATTACGATTATTTTACCCTACAGGGGTATTACGATCATTTTACCCCACAAGAGCATTACGGTCATTTTACCCTACAGGGGAATTACGATTATTTTATCCTACAGGGTTATTACGGTCATTTTACAACTTTTCCAAGGGTCTACAGTCGCCTCGAGCGACACAAATAAAATATATAGTTGAAATGGTGCAAATGAGCCCAAAGCCCAATATTTGGCCCAAGCGGGCCCACATGCTTGTGTGGCCCATTTATCCCAAATTCAGTCATGGTTATGTGAACGTTATAGGCCAGTTCAATAATTGCCACTTATCGTGGATTTATTTTGTGTGGGGCTTACAATCCTATTGAGCCCACACGGCTCATTTCAGCCAAACGAAGCCCATAATAGCCCAAGAACACGAGAATGCTCAAGGTGGCCTCTACAGTCTATCGTCCATGATTGTGGGCTCAGTTTATCGTACGAGTGATCGCACGCTCGTGAGGCCTCAAATGCAGACATTTCGACTTTTCGATTTTTTGGCTTTTGCCGACTCACAGAAACGATAGTGTGATTACATACCTTTTTCACGAGAGCTAGCGAAACTCCTCTTGGCACCAACCTACATTGATTCAAACTTTCAGTTAGTTTCTTACTTAACAGTGCTCATAGTCATCTAACCCCCAAACAATACTCATGCTTACCTTAACCAAATGGAGTATGGCCAAATATAATTAGATCGTGGCTAGAATCAACCACACGTATCCTGGCGCTTAACTGCACACACGACAGATAGATAGATAGATAGAATTGATTAAAAAGTAGCCCAAAACCTTATACATAACATTTCCAAAAAGTATGAGTAATTGGACTATACCCAAAAACAAGGTGTCAAAAACACCTTAATCAAAAGACAGGGTTCTGACAACTCGAGAACACTTGCACCTTTCACCCCTTAGTAATACCTGGAATAATAGCGAACTAGAGACGGAACATACAAATGCAAACTGATTTCTCTGAAGTCTTGTAAAACTGAAACCAAAATACCAAGGAGTAGTTGGCTTAATATTTAAGAGGGGAAAAGGAGTTCAGGGAACAAGAGAGATGTTAAGTTCGACCAATACCAAGAGATATTGAGAGGAGAAGAAAGGTGAATAAAGAAGGAAAGAATAATAATGTAGTCGACTTTAATTGTGAGAGAAGAGGGACAAGGGTTCGGCCAAATGAAGGATTAAGATCGAGAGTAGAGAGATAATGTTCGGCTTAAAGAAATTAGCAAAGAAAATTCCCAAAAGCAATTTGATCACCAAGGTAGAGCACAAAATCGCAAAAGACGAGAAAGCAGGAAAATTTGGCACTCAAGAAAACCAAGACTAGTTGTCACAACACCAAAACTCGAAACTATCACAACAATAATATCCCAAAATGCTCTCAAATTGCCGAAATGCACACAAATGAGACCCTAGCTGAATTTGCATACACAAGCTTCCCCAATCAGCTACAACTCTCCAAGTTTTGAATTCCTTGATTTCCTCCTCCTAATTCTCCTCCAAATTACCCAACTACCAACCACATCCCTTGATTCTCTCATCTTTGACCAATTCAAACCTCATTCAGCAGAGTTTCAGTTAAACTCCACCTCTCTCACCACAAAGGAATAATAAAATAAATATCCCTTTGCATTCCATGGGATTCGAACTCGAGCTCCCCTGCAACCTTAAACAAGCCATTTTCCACTAGACTAGAAGTTCTTTTGTGACATAAATTTACCACATTTATTTATAAGGCCTACAGTCCAGAGTCAATGTTTACTTAAGAGGAAAACTAAAATTTTTGCTAAAGCCGAGGTTTGAACCCATGACTTCTCCAACACTTTTCAGGACCCTTAACCACTGAAGTAGACATTTAATTGTGTCATTTTCTTACACAGTTAAATACTTATGTACAGCCTCGTTACTGATCCATACACAATGCCCAATACTTCTAAGCCCAAAATTCGGGGCGTTACACCCACGATGCAAAAAGAAAACTTGAGAACCATCAACTTTGTTGAAACATTCACTCAGATCTATCCAAACTGTCACAACACTAGAAGTAAAGACTATTTCAACCGAAAGCTCCTTGCTAACAGTGTTTAAAATCCATAACAACACTAGAGTATTGTATCTATCCCATTGTGGATACAAATCGGCTGACACAGATTCTTTAGAATAGGAACTATCAACAAAACCCAATTTATTATTTGCCAACAGTGCTATTCGCGTAGCACGACTCCAAACAGTAAAATTCTTAGGCCTAAGAAGTTGATAAGAAACTAATTGTGTACCTGGAGTTTCAGAATGATGCAAATACAATGGATAGTTGAAATCGACAACATAATTTGATGGAGTCACCATTCTAACCAATCAACAATCAACAACAACCACATTTATATCTCGAAAGTTACTGATTGGTGAATAATTAAACAGAAGAAATTTACAGAAGAAGAAAGCTACGTCTGTAAAGGAAAAATCAAACAGAGAACAAACTCATGGCAACTGGAAAAGAAGCAACCGACGGTGGCTTTAATACCATGCTAGAAAACATCAGTGACCATCGTTGGTCGGTGGTACGCCGGTGATAATCACAAAGAAATAGAGCAGAATAATAGCGTCGATAGTTAGGGCATAAAAAAGAGGAGAAACAAAAGTAATCTGAAAGATGCTTTCATTAAGAGATAAAAGGAATATTTTTAAATTACACTCACAACCTATATCAACATTTTAGTCCTTAACTAATTAACTAAGTAACAACCTTTAGTTAGATTTACAAACTAACCAGTAAACAACACCAGCTTTTCAACACCTATGCACACCAACTCAGAGACCTTTCATTTTTGATCCCAATCTCCAGTGAAAGCTCCAAAACAAAGAGTGTTCATGAATTGTTTCCTAGATTCACGAGTACAACTTTCCCAAACCACGAAAAGGCTATGAACCGGTGCGATTGATCCTCATTTCCTCCATCGCCAAGTATCACCGTTGGGCCCTCTTCACCTAGTGCATGTCTCGTTTTTTACGAAAACCTTCATTGGCTAATAGGTGAGCAACTCGATTCCCTCCTTTTATTATATGTTGAAATTTAAACTTCTAAAAACCCATAAGTAACTGTTTGGCTTCCCATATATATATGCTAACTTTCGATCTGTCCAAATGTTGCATCTTTATCTTCGAAATGACCACCATTGAATCCCCCTCAAAGGCGACTCTGCGAAAACCCATGTCCTGGGCAAAATGAACAGCTTGAACTACACCCAGCGCCTCCACCACTTCAGTTGACTAGATATTTCTATTCCAGATACAATATGCCCCCATTAACAGACCATTTTCATCTCGAATAACAACCTCCGTACTGGATTTTTGCAGGTCATTACAAAATCCCCCGTCAAAGTTGGCATTCAGTCATTAGGTCTCTAGAAGGGTCCATCGCACAAGCTGGTCTTGGCTAGCCTTTGGGTAAGTCTTTTCTGGAATTTCCAGTTCTTTAACATACCCTAAAACAAACAAACTGAGCTCACTGACTGTTTGCCTTCTTCCTTCATGCATCAGTTTGTTCCTTGACAACCAGAGAGCCTATATTGTTGGTAAATACATGAATTTGAGTCACTTACTTTTAGTAATTTATTGCACACAAATTATTGAATTTTAGATTTTTATTTATTTTATGAATATAAATTGTTAAATGACTAATTTTTAAGGCAAAAATTTAATAATAATATTTAATTAGGCTAAACCTTTTAATTTTCATACATTCAAAAATAATTTTTTAATTTTCATGAAGTATAAAACAAAATTCAAATAAATTAAAGTAAAAGTAGTGGGTTTTTTTTTTTAATTTTTTATAAAGTGGAGGGATCAAGATTAAATTTACAACTGTAAAATATATATTTAAAACTTTTAATAGATAAGCATGGGCAAATTACCAGAAAATACCCTTTTTTTACAAAATTTACCGAAAAGGACCTGTTTTTCAATTATTTACTAGAAAAAGCCATTTCCCCCGAAAGCCCGTCCACGTCAGCGCGATTTCAGGGGATGCAGCAGGAAAACGTATCCCTGAGGGAGCATTTTTGCCACATCAGCAAAAAACGCTTCCTTGAGGGCGCGCTTTGCTGATGTGGCGAAAACGCTCCCACAGGGACACGTTTTAGCCCGTGTTTTTTTCCAAAAAAAATTTATCTCGAATTAAATTTTGAAAAAAGGTCATTTTTTACCTTTATAAAGGCTCAAAGTGACAACACAATTTTTTTTAAGGTGTCACCAATTAATATGGAAGTATAATTTACAAAGCAAATCTTTATATAGACCCAAAGTCTCATTTGCCTTATTTTCTTGAGCAATGTAGGATATGAGATATGTGTATATATAGACTCATGAATAGTTTTGCAACTTGTTCCTAAACAATGTGGGATTCCTTCCTCTTTTAACTAACAACATGAGATTAAATGCTACACTATATTTGATATTTTTTTTACTTAGTGTTTATTTTTTTTTACAAAAAAGTTAACATTTGTTACATTATAAATAAAACTTTTTAACTCTAAGTAAAAAAAAATATAAAATATAAAATGAGTATGGTAAAATATTAAAAAATAAATATTTAAAAAATTACTAATAGTTGAGTGATCATTCTGTAAGTTTTTATAATTCGATAGCTAAAAAATATAGTTAAGTGATTATTAATGTAATTTAATCTAGATATAAAATATGAAAAATAATTATTATATTTTATGTATGTAAGGCCCAATTTCTTGCCCGGGCCCAATAAAACAAAGTCCAAAAATAAAAAATTACAGTCCATTAAACAACCAGAGCCCAAACAATAAACCAGAAAGAATGAAACAAAGAGTCCATTACAAAAAAACCTTGGGGCCCAATTAAGCTAGCAACCCGAACGGCCCAAAATTTCCAAAATCAGAAAACCCTAGGTCTGCTGGTGGAGTCCTCGCGCCGCACGCCCCTCGCCAGCAAGGCCATTTCCATTGCACGCTGCTACCCATCTCCGCATCGTGCGCTGTTACGCATGTCACCTGCGACTTCCGCGATCTTCGCCCGAATCTGCAAACACAAGAACAAAATAAAGGGTTGTATTTTCGGCTATATAAAGCCGTTCAAAACAGTGTAATGGCGTTTTTTTTTCACAGCAAAAATACATACTTGTAAAAGCAGAGAGAATACCAGTTAATAAAGGTTTTTTCCCTATTTCTTCTCCTTTTCAAACACTGATTGTTTTTATTTTTCTTGAAACTATATATATATAGGTGTTTGAAATAAGAAAAAAACATACCTTGTTTTAAAATTCTGGCCACCGTGCGCGGTGGCCGGAGACGGTGGCGATGAGGGATTGCCGGAGGTCGGCTAGAGAGAACCTGGAGAGAGAGTTCTTTTTTAAAAAAAAAATGAAAAGAAGTGAAGATTTTTTGGAAAAAAAAGGGGTTTATATAAGGCCACAAAACGGTGTCATTTTGCACCTGGCCTTAAATTATCAAAACGATGTCGTTTCAATTTTAACTCGTATGCGTGACCCGACCGGTAAGGGGGGGTTCGTGCGTTTTGGTTAATTGGGATATTTTCTACCCTAGTCCCTTCATTTTTCAAAATGCTTCAATTTGGTACATTTGTTACCTTTTATTGTTTTCTAATTCGGCCACAACAATTTGTTGGGTGTTCCAATTTGGTCCTTGATGTGCTGATCCACCGAGGAAGGGACGCGTGTCCTAGGGGGTTTATTACCTATTTGGCCCCTGAATTTCTGTTCCATGTGCAATTTAGTCCCGTTTTTGTTTTATTCTTTATTTATATTATTAAATTGATTGACTTTACTATTTTTATTATTTTTATTACCTATGTACCATTATTATTATTATTATCATATGTCCTATTATGGTTTTTATATCTATTATTTTACTATCATTAATATTATTAACGTTATTATACTATTATTTACCATTTATATTTTTTTTACTTTCATTATTGTTATTATTTTATTATTAATACTATTTTCCTTTTACTAGTACTATTATTATAATCATATTCTTTCTATTATATTTACTATAATTATATATATTATTTTGCTTACTTTAATAAATTTTTTATTGTATATTATTATTATATCTATATTTTTATTATTAATATACCTTTGTTTTTTTTACTACTACTTTTTTATTAGTATTCTTATTCTAATATTATTACAATTATTTTTTTCTATTAATATTTTTTTGCTTATTGTTGTTAGTATTCTATTATTCTATTTATTATTTTAGTATTATATTTAACTTTTGACTATATTTATTAGTTTTATTAGTAGTATTATTATTACTATTTATTTTATTTGTCACATATTATTTTTGTGATTATAATATTATTGTTTATGTTTTGTTTCCCCTCTTTCATATTTATTGTTATTCCTTATTGTTATCGTGTTTACATTTCAACATTTTTTATTTTTTATTTTTTAATTCACGAAAAAGGTTTCACAAAGGTAATATTTCGTGTTTGGAAGGTCGAGAAATTGTGCTCAATCGTGCTGGGTTTCGATCTTTCGTTCGTCTAGATGACTAAATATCCTTTAAAGATTTTGATCGCGTTTTTTTTAAAATAAGGCAATGTTTCGTGTTTGGAAGTTTAAGAGATCGTGCCCAATCGTGCTGAGTTTCGATTCTCCGTTCGTCCAAATGGCTAAATATCTTTTAGGGGTTTTGACCGTGTTTTCTTAAATAAGGCAATATTTCACGTTTAGAAACTCGAGGAACCGTGCCCAATCGTGCTGGGCTTCGGTTTTAGTTTGGCCAAATAGTGGAATACCCTTTTTAAATCGCAATGCATGAATTTTGGAAGTCATGAAATGACCTTGGTATCGAGGGTTTGAAACATCGTGTCCTATCGTCCTGGATATGGTATTTCATCTTTTCGGAACAAAAGAATTTCGATATCTAATTCGAATTATCCCAAACATTTTATAAAGGATTCATATTTTAAAATCTCTTCCAATTTTCGATATTAGGACATTAATCAATCAATCAGGTACCAATTTTGGGCGTTGCGAGGGTGCTAATCCTTCCTCGTGCGTAACCGACTCCCGGACCCGTTTTCTTAAAATCCGTAGACCAAATGTTTTATAAGGTGACCCAATCACACCTCAGAAAAGATTGGTGGCGGCTCCATATTGTTAAAGTCGGCCCGTTTTTCCAAACAAAAAAATGGTTTCGACAGCTTGGCGACTCCACTGGGGACTAATAAGAGAGTCAAGCCGTAGAACTGATTGATTAATGTCCTTTTATCGAAAATAAAATGTTTTAGTTTCGTTTCTTTCACTGCATGAGTTTGTGTTGCGTCATATATTTGTGGTGGTTTGAGACCCATAGGATATTTCTGCATTCATATTGCATGACCGTTGTGGCCACACCCTCTAAATGGGAGCGAGAAGCTATGCCTTCGTGAGGTTTTCACCTCTGCATAGTCTAGGGGACTGCTTCCAGGATACATCCGTACCTATGATTCCGTAAGGTTTTCACCTCCGCATGGCCATAGGGAAATGTATTCCCCTGAACTAAACTCGATCTGTATGAGCCTATAATAAGTGAGGATTGAGGAATTTGCTGGTTCAGGTACCCTTCCTTTAGAGCCAAGCCACATATAGAAATCCTTAAGAGCCCACCCTAGATAGAGCCATACTGAACCTTAGTAGTTACCTGGATAGTTGTTTGACGTCCTTTTACTTGCTTTGGTTACTATTATTCGACACTAACCTGTTTTATTTTGGTTATGATTGCATGTCATGTCATATTAAAAAGGTGTCGATTCCTGTTTGATTATTGAATTAGAAGGCTTGTTATAGAGAACAAATTCCATGATAAAGTAGAAGATAATACGGCTGTATGTGTGACTCTGTTTTATGTAAAGGATTTTGTTTTTTAAATAAGTTTCTAAAAGAAATTAAACTAGAATCGACGCCTTTTATTTTTGCATTCATATCATGCATTTGCATCGCGTCGCATCACATGCATTTAATATCATAAAAGAACCATATTAACTAGAGATCGTATTATAGCTACCCTGGAACATCATTACTACACTCGAAGAAAAACGAAAGCCATAGATCAAAGGTTAGAGAGGTTAGAACAGATGTAGAAGGAGATGTAGGACCAATTGCAAACACAGATGCAAGAACAGTTGGCTAAAATCCAACAGGACATGAGGGATCAAATGCTGGAATCCAGAGAAGCATGATGAGCCAGTTGACACATTTGTTGACTGGAGGGCCTAATAAAGGGAAGGGCCCTACGGTTGATACCAGAGATGACAATGAAGATTCTACTTATCCTCCAGGCTTGACCCTGGTAAATTCCCAGGTTCAACCACCAATAGTGTCCATCAACATTAAACCTCAGTACCAATCTGGTACCCCGGCACTGTTGAACTTCCCGGCAGGCTCGACCTCCAACCTAGGGGATAATTTGGCAAAACCTACAGTCCCTGACTTAGATGATGCAGCAGAAGGAGAAAAAGCAAAGGCAGAACTTCCAAAGAAGTTTGAGAATCGATGTAAATGATTGGAGGAGAAGTTCAGAGCATTGGAAAGTACTGATTACCAATGCGAGGTAGATGCTAAGAAGTTGAGTTTGGTCCCTGATTTGGTACTTCCACCAAAGTTGAAGATGCCAGAGTTCGAAAAATATAACGGGACCAGTTGCCCTGAGGCCCACATTATAATGTTTTGTCGGAGAATGACGAGAAATGTCAACAACGACCAGTTGTTGATTCACTGTTTCTAGGATAGTCTGACTGGAGTCGCGGCTAAATGGTACAATCAGTTGAGTCGTACTCAAATCAAATCGTAGAAGGATTTAGCACAAGCATTCATGAAGCATTATAGCCATGTGACTGATATCGCGTCTGACAGGATCACATTACAAAATATGGAGAAAAGATCGGGCGAAAGTTTCAGGAGATACGCCCAGAGGTGGAGGGAGGTCGCTACACAGGTCCAACTGCCACTACTGGAGTAAGAAATGACCATGCTCTTCATTAACACCTTGAAAGCACCTTTTATCAATCATATGTTGGGGAGCACCACTAAAAGTTTCGCAGACATAGTGGTGTCTGGTGAAATGATAAAAAACGCGATAAGGTGTGAAAAAATAGAAGCCAGAGAAAGCACGAAAAGACCAGCTCTGAAGAAAAGGGAGAATGAAGTGAATAATGTAAGTGCGGGTTATTCAAAACCCGTTACTGTCAGTCAACCAAGAACTGTAGTTGCAGGCCTCACCAAGGCAGGAGCCCAACATGAGGCAGAATATTGAGAAATTTCAGTTTACTCCCATACTTGTGACGTATAGGGAGCTGTATAAAACTCTGTTCAACGCACACGTTGTAGCCCATGTCTACTCAAAACTGTTACGAATTCAGGGCCCTAGTGCAAAGGTTAATGGATAACAAAGAGCTGGAGTTCTTTGACTCTCTTGGAGGAGAAAATGTATGTACCATAGGAGGAGAGTCGGTAGAGAAAGATGTCGAGGTCAAATGGGGATCAATGACTTTTCCCTATATATCCAATGCATTCGTATCGGAAGAAATTTTCCATCCGGGATAGAAGAACATGAATGAGGAAACGGCTGAAGACATGCTGAAAACTGTGAGCACCAACGCCGTATTTGAAGAGGGATCAAAAGAAGGAAACTTAACGGGCATACGCCCCTATGACCTTGGAAGTGTTCTGAATAACTGGACTGCGGAGGAAATTCCTGTAGTTTTAAAGCTAACATAGAGTAATGTTCAAAACACACTTGTTGTTTTAAGCCTAGAAACAATAAGAATCTTTTGTGAAATAGGCTCATGTTTAAACATCTTTATTTTCAATAAAAAATGCATTTTTGTGCTTCATGCCGGGCAATTTTTTTCCTTGTTATTCTCTCATTTCATTCATTATCATACCATATAAATAATAATCCTTAGATTATTCTTTGGAATTTGCCTTCGTACCTACAATAGGTACCCAGATATTGAGACATGAGCAACGCTGTTATGGACTCCCTTTTAAGTGAAATATGGGTCTAAAAGGATTTGAGGATTTTGAAGATGTCAGAGATTGTAACTTATCTTTTGATTTGTTAAGGATGGTAGAACAAAATGAAAATAGACTCTACTGTACAAAGGGTTAGTGGACATTGATAGTCTAGGAAAGGAGTGAAGATCGAAGTTTTGTCCACCACAGAAACAAAACAATACATCATTGAGTTATTCCAAGAATTTAAAGATGTCTTTGCATGATCACATCAAGATATGCCTGGGCACGTGGAGGCTATGGAGTGTTTGAAAAGGCACATGCTAAGAGTTTTCCGATAGCCAGGTCGATTATAAGGTCCGGGTACTGCTGGTCTACCATGAAAGGGAGATTGTATCAGTTATGCCGTAAATTCCAAATTGAGAAGACATGACTTATATGTTTCCTCTATTTTTTCCCATACGTGGGGCATAGATGTTACAGGGACGATCTCGTCAAAAGCATCTAGTCGACACTTATTAATCTTCATTATTGTCAATTATTTCACTAAGAGGGTGAATGTCGGTTCCTATGGCAAAGTTATAAAATCAACCGTCATCAAATTCAATTTCAATTTCAAATTCAAGTTCGAATTCAAAGAAAAAAGAAGGAAAAAAGAAAAAAAAAGAAAGAAATCATCAAAAAAAGATGATTGAAACTTGTAAAGATTGGCATAGACTAGTTACCATTTACCCTCTATGCTTCTCGAATGTTGGCCAGGACCTCCATCGGGGCAACACATTTCTCATTGGTTTATGGGATGGATACAGTCTTGCCCATCGAAGTTGAAATTCCTTATCTTCAGATTTTGTCAGAGCTGAAGTTGGATGAAAGGGAATGGGTTCAATCTCGGTATGATCAACTGAATCTGATCGAGGAAAAAAAGGTTAAGAGCCAGCCGTCATGGTCAAATGTACCAGAAGCAAATGATGCAGGCTTACAACAAAAAAGTCCACCCCAGCGTGTTACATGAAGGGGACTTGGTATTGAAAAGATCCCCCCTATGCAAAAATAAAAGTGGATGCCTAATTGGGAAGGACCTTATGTTGAAAAGAAGGCCTTTTCTAGAGGAGCATTGATACTAGCTGAGATGGACGGCAAGAGTCAGCCGAACTCAGTTAATGCGGACTCAGTTAAGAAACACTTTGCTTAAGAAGAAAATAGGCCAAGCCGAAAACCCGCAAAGGGCGCTTTGAGACCAAAGGGGGTTTGAAACTCGAACAGGGTGGCTCAAATTATGATCAAATCGTGATAGGGCATACAGTAGTTTTGTTACGCTTGAATTAATAATGAGGAAGTATGTTTCATCTTGGGGCATCGACAAAGTACTCCGGATCCCCTAAACACATATTGAGCTTAGATGGACCTCAAGAAGTTTGAACAGAGAAGCTCAGTCTGCGATATCTGGGGCACCTAGTTTCCATCTTACCCATTCTGAATTTGCTCGTGTCGAAATGCGCTACCAATAAATTTCCTTTTTGATTGCATTTGCTATCTTATTTGTTTCGAGCTATGCTCCTAAGTAATTTCTTTCTTGTCCATTATTATGATCTTTTTTAAGCATTTTTCATTGAAATAATGATTAGTGGACTAATAATGCTTTTACAAAATAAGTTTTGTGTATTACCCTGAAAGTCTCTAAATAATACAAGAATCTGAAATAGGACAATTATTTAGAACTAACCAGGCTTAAAGGGCTCGGAGCACTTGAGATAAGGGTCTAAGCGGTGATAACATTTTCAGATTCTCTGTTAGAAGTATCAGCTGAACAAAGGAGACATATGTCAGGGATATCACCTTAACCGGTAAGTAACGACAGCCCAAGTGTTAAAAATGGATCATTCTCATGACATTTTGCATTCATTCATAACATTCATAATACATATGGTTAGGAGTATTTTTCATGACATCCTAATCATTTGGCATAAGCATATACCCCATGAAATCAATTCTACAGGTAGGTTCCCCAGAGGACAATGTAGCAAAATTTATGGGAGTTACAGAAGTTAGCAGATCTTATCTCTACTGAGCAAGAGTAGAGCAGATCAAAGACAATGAGCCTTAATCCCCTAAGCAGTAGGGTAGCAGGCTGAAGATTACAGATCTTATCCCACTGAGCAGGAGTGGAACAGATCAAAAACGATGAGCTTTAATTCCCTAAGCAGAAGGGTAACAGGCTGAAGATTACAGATTTTATCCCACTGAGGAGGAGTGGAACAGATCGAAGACGATGAGCCTTAATCACCTAAGCAGTAGGGTAACAGGCTGAAGATTACAGATCTTATCCCACTGAGTAGGAGTAGAGTAGATCGAAGACAATGAGCCTTAATCCCCTAGCGGTGAGGGTAACAGTCAAGATTACGAGATCTTATCCCACCGCGAGAGTGGAAACAGATCGAAGACGATGAGCCTTAATTCCCTAAGCAGTAGGGTAACAGGATGAAGATAGCAGATCTTATCTCTACTGAGCAAGAGTAGAGCAGATCGAAGACAGGAGCCTTAATCTCCTAAGCAGTAGGGTAACAGGCTGAAGGTAGTAGATCTTATCTCCACTGAGCAGGAGTGGAGCAGATCGAAAACAACAAGTCTTATCTCCATGTATTAGCAATGGAGCAGATTTAAGCCACTAGCATTATCTCCACTGAGCAGCAGTGGAGCAGATCGATGATGATGAGCCTTAATCCCCTAAGTAGTAGGGTAACAAGCTGAAAATAGTAGATTTTATCTCCACTGAGCAGGAATGGAGCGGATCAGAAATTACGAGTCTTATCTCTATGTATTGATAATAGAGCAGACTGAAGAGTACAGATCTTATCCCCAGTGAGCAGGAGTGGGGCAGATCGAAGATGGCGAATCTTATCTCCATGTATCGGCAATAGAGCAGATTTAAGCCACTAGCCTTATCTCCCTGAGCAAGAGCGGAGCAGGCTAATGATAGCAGATCTTATCTCTGCTGAGCAGGAGTAGAGCAGATCGGAGACAGTAAGTCTTGTCTCCATGTACCGACAATGGAGCAGACTGAAGATAGCAAATCTTATCTCCACTGAGCAGTAGTGGAGCGGGTCGAAACAAAATTCCTATGCCCCTGAAGATGCAGTGGATGGATTGAAGCCCCCTGAAGAAAAGAAATATCAAGAAGTCAATATTCAACATGATGAGGCAAAATTGACCCTTTTAAAGTATTTGCTCTATTCCATTACACGACAACGAGCAAAGAGGGGTAGCTGTAAGGCCCAATTTCTTACTCGTGCCCAATAAAACAAAGTCTAAAAATAAAAAATTACAGTCCATTAAACAACCAGAGCCCAAACAATAAACCAGAAAGAATGAAACAAAAAGTCCATTACAAATAAACCTTGGGGCCCAATTAAGCTCGCAGCCCAAACGGCCCAAAATTTCCAAAATCAGAAAACTCTAGGTCTGCTGGTGGAGTCCTCGCGCCGCACGCCCCTAGCCAGCAAGGCCATTTCCCTCGCATGCCGCTACCCATCTCCTTATCGTGCGCTGTTACGCATGTCACCTGCGGCTTCCGCGATCTTCGCCCGAATCTGCAAACACACGAACAAAATAAAGGGTTGTATTTTCGGCTATATAAAGCCGTTCAAAACAATGTAATGGGGTTTTTTTTTTTCATAGCAAAAATACATACTTGTAAAAGCAGAGAGAATACCAGTTCATAAAGGTTTTTTCCCTATTTATTCTCCTTTTCAAACACTGATTGTTTTTATTTTTCTTGAAAATATATATATAGGTGTTTGAAATAAGAAAAAAAAAACATACCTTGTTTTAAAATTCGCACGGCGGCCGGAGACGGTGGCGATGAAGGATTGCCGGAGGTCGGCTAGAGAGAACCTGGAGAGAGAGTTCTTTTTTTAAAAAAAAATGAAAAGAAGTGAAGATTTTTTGGAAAAAAAAAGGGTTTATATAAGGCCACAAAATGGTGTCATTTTGCACCTGGCCTTAAATTATCAAAACGGTGCCGTTTCAATTTTAACTCGTGTGCGTGACCCGACCCGCAAGGGGGGTTTGTGCGTTTTGGTTAATTGGGATATTTTCTACCCTAGTCCCTTCATTTTTCAAACTGCTTCAATTTGGTACATTTGTTACCTTTTATTGTTTTCTAATTCAGCCACAACAATTTGTTGGGCGTTCCAATTTGGTCCTTGATGTGCTGATCCACCGGGGAAGGGACGCGTGTCCTAGGGGGGTTTATTACCTATTTGGCCCCTGAATTTCTGTTCCATGTGCAATTTAGTCCCATTTTTGTTTTATTCTTTATTTATATTATTAAATTGATTGACTTTACTATTTTTATTATTTTTATTACCTATGTACCATTATTATTATTATTATCATATGTCCTATTATGGTTTTTATATCTATTATTTTACTATCATTAATATTATTAACGTTATTATACTATTATTTACCATTTATATTTTTTTTACTTTCATTATTGTTATTATTTTATTATTAATACTATTTTCCTTTTACTAGTACTATTATTATAATCACATTCTTTCTATTATATTTACTATAATTATATATATTATTTTGCTTACTTTAATAAATTTTTTTATTGTATATTATTATATCTATATTTTTATTATTAATATACCTTTGTTTTTTTTACTACTACTTTTTTATTAGTATTCTTATTCTAATATTATTACAATTATTTTTTTCTATTAATATTTTTTTGCTTATTAGTATTCTATTATTATATTTATTATTTTAGTATTATATTTACCTTTTGACTATATTTATTAGTTTTATTAGTAGTATTATTATTACTATTTATTTTATTTGTCACATATTATTTTTGTGATTATAATATTATTGTTTATGTTTTGTTTCCCCCCGTTCGTATTTATTGTTATTCCTTATTGTTATCATGTTTACATTTCAACATTTTTTATTTTTATTTTTTAAATTCACGAAAAAGGTTTCACAAAGATAATATTTCCTGTTTGGAAGGTCGAGAAATTGTGCCCAATCGTGCTGGGTTTCGATTTTTCGTTCGTCTAGATGACTAAATATCCTTTAAAGATTTTGATCGCGTTTTTTAAAAATAAGGCAATGTTTCGTGTTTGGAAGTTTAAGAGATCGTGCCCAATCGTGCTGAGTTTCGATTCTCCGTTCGTCCAAATGGCTAAATATCCTTTAGGGGTTTTGACTGTGTTTTCTTAAATAAGGCAATATTTCACGTTTGGAAACTCGAGGAATCGTGCCCAATCGTGCTGGGCTTCGGTTTTAGTTTGGCCAAATAGTGGAATACCCTTTTTAAATCGCAATGCATGAATTTTGGAAGTCATGAAATGACCTTGGTATCGAGGGTTTGAAACATCGTGTCCTATCGTGCTGGACGTGGTATTTTATCTTTTAGGAACAAGAGAATTTCGATATCCAATTCGAATTATCCCAAACATTTTCTAAAGGATTCATATTTTAAAATCTCTTCCAATTTTTGATATTAGGACATTAATCAATCAATTAGGTACCAATTTTGGGCGTTGCAAGGGTGCTAATCCTTCCTCATGCGTAACCGACTCCCGGACCTGTTTTCTTAAAATCCGTAGACCAAATGTTTTATAAGGTGACCCAATCACACCTTAGAAAAGATTGGTGGCGACTCCATGTTTTTAAAGTCGGCCCGTTTTTCCAAACAAAAAAATGGTTTCGACAATGTATATTATATATTTATATAAAAAAAAACTTATTTAACATAATTATATACTATGTTTAAATAGATTATCTATCTAGTCAAAATATATCTGAAATAAATTTATCGGCATTCATTAGGTAATGAAAATTAAATTAAAATTAGAATTTAAAAAATTAATGAGTATAGTAAAATATTAAAAATAAAAAAATATTTAAAAAGATATATCAATTTTTTAAAATTACAAAAAAACACTATTTGAGTACCAAATACTCACCATTTATTTATTAATCAAACATTCATAATATAAAATAAAATAAATAATAAAAAAATTAAAAGTATAACTTTTAAATTTAAATAATGGAAAATTATTTTAAAAATTAGAATTGCATTGATATTAACTTCAAACATTTAAAATTGAATAAAATATTATTACATGTACAAGTTTCATATGTGCAATTTGTTCTCTTTTTTTTAATAGTTCTTTTGTATATGTTAACAATTCTAAAACGCAACAAGATTAAAGATCTCAAAAGATAATTTTATAATATGATAAAATGTTAACAAAATATAAAAAAATAGAAATTATTTTGTAAAAAAGATATCCAATATAATGTAGCATTTAATCTCATGTTGTTAGTTAAAAGAAGAATGAATCCTACATTGAACAAGCTGCAAAACTATTCATAAGTCTATATATACACATATTTCATATCCCACATTGCTCAAGAAAATAAGGCAAATGTGACTTTGGGTTTATATAAAGATTTGCTTTGTAAGTTATATTTCTATATTAATTGGTGACACCTTAAAAAAATGGTGTTGTCACTTTGAGCATTTATAAAAATTTATTCTCGTAAATTTTTTAAAAAAATTGGTCTATTTTTATAATATCTAAAAAATGACCTTTTTTGAAAATTTAATTAGAGAATAGTTTTTTTTTTAAAAACACGGACTAAAATGCGTCTCCTGAAATTGCACTGACGTAAACGGGTTTTTAGAGAAAATGACCATTTTCGATAAATAACTAAAAAATAAGTCTTTTTTCGTAAATTTTATAAAAAAGAATATTTTCTGGTAATTTACCTGATAAGCATTCTGAAGTAGTTGTAAAAATAATAGTGTATATATTATTTTATAATAGAGATTTCAAGTTTCAAGGTAGTACATGATGGATTTGGACAGATTTAAAAAGATGCTTTTCAGGATATTTTGATTGTATGATTCCAAGTTCAACCTCCTTCCAATTTTTTGTTCATGTTTGCACATCTTTACCACACTTCTATTTTATATCACATGATTTTTACACAAATAATATAAAAAATAAATAATTATAAAAATGAGACAAGTAAAAAATTAATTACGAAAATAAGTAAAGTAAACAATTTTGGCAGGTAATGTATGATATATCGGTGGCATCACCCCATTCCCCCCCCAATTATACTATCATCATTAGTTTTTTTTGGTGCCATCACTACGTTAGACGATACTAATATGTATTTTTTTAAATATTTAAGAAAATACATCCGGTGTTGATAAAAAAAATTGATTGAAAATGAAAAAATAGCCATGAAAAAAGAAGAAGAGTAAGAACTCCAAATTTACTTGCAAAATTGTTTCCTTCACCTTTTATAAGAAAAAAAAAATTAAAAACTTTGAGTCTTCACTTTTTATTTTCTTTTCAATAGTTTCGATTTCTTAAGAGACGAGGAGTCAATTGATTTTCGGTTCTCTTGAGAATAAATGATTTAATTGACATCATTATGGGGTATCACTATTGATTAACTAAGCATGCTATTAAAAAAAAGATAGGCTAAAAATGAAAATGAAAATAATTATATACATGTATAGGATAAATTTTTGTTGATTGATCTTGTGTAGACTTCTTCAATTAAATTCTCATATTTAATTTAGAAAAAAAGGTATTTCAAATATATCCATTTATAAAATAATATTAGATAAGAATATAGATTTAAGATAGATTTTGAATTCTTAATTTTTTTATTTAATTAATTATTAATAAAAATTTAATTATTTTTTAAAATAATAAAAATTTTTAATTTTGGGTTTTATAAAAAATAATTTCATTGTTTCTTTTAATAAAAACATTTCAGTCAACTTAAAATAATTTAAGTCAAAGGAAAAAAACAAACTTTTTCACACAGTCTATGATTTAATTGTATAACAAATTAAAAGTTATTATTTTGAGACTATTAACCATTCTTGGTATGCAACAAATTAAAAATTGTTTAGCTTGATTTTGATGTGTTGATAGGAGCATGGGACCAAATTTAATAATAATAATAAAAACTCAGCCTTTTTTAAATAATATGCTTAGTCAATTAATAAACAATATCTCAGGTCAGTTGAACCGTTTATTTTCAAGTTAACTTCAAATTGATTGGCTTCTCATCTCTTAGGGAATCCAAATTACTTTTTAACTTTTTTATCAAAGAAAAAAAAATTAATTGTACTATTCTACCTTTTTATCAACCTTTCTTATTTTTATATTTGAAAACATTTCATCTTTCTCAACATTTGAGAATATTTAATTTTCTCAACGTTCGAAAATTAGAGAAGAGAAGCAAAGCAGGGACAACGACAACAAAAAGTGAAGACCCAGAGCTTTTATCTTCTGTGCTTTTCAAAAGCTATTCTGGTTTTAAAAGTACTTTTGAAAGAAAAGTTGTGCAGAACAAGCTGTTTTTAGTTGAAATTTTTAGCTTTTTAGAAGTGCTTTTCAAAAGCACTTTTGAGAAGGAGAAACTAAAATTTTTAGCTTTTCCTCTCCCAAAAGTATTTTTAGTGCTTAATTATTTTTTTATCCCTCCAATAACATAATATTTTTCTTTTTTTTTCTTGATGCTTAATTATAAATGTGTTAAAATTATTAATTAAAAATAAAAAAATATATTTTAAAATACTAATTACAAATATTTAATGGTTATATTTAAATATTTAAAATGTAGTTTATATATTCTAATTAAATTTTATAAGTAATTAATATTTATTACTTAAAAATATTTAAAATTTTATATTTCATATATTAAAATATTAACAAGTTATAGTATTTTTTTATATTTTTACTAAAATATAATAATATTAACTAATTTAAATTTTATTTAAATACATATTTATCACTTGATAATAACATGCCTAAAATGGATATTTTATTTCTCAAAAGCATTTTTTGACAACAATGCTAAACACTCAAATTTTAAAGTAAATTTTTCAAAAGCATTTCTTAAAAGCACTTTTTCACGGCACTTTTCAAAAGTATTGCCAAACTAGCCTTTAATTTTTTTTTTCTCTTATAAAAGATGAATGAAATAGTTTTGCAAATGGATCTGAAGTTTTTACTCTTCTTCTTTTTCTAGGGCTATTTTTTTAGTTTCTTTTTCATTTCCAATCAAATTCTTTTTTATTTTCTTTGGTCTTGCTTAACAGACCAACGGCTCCATTAAGAAACTATTTTTTGTTTCCTAGTATACTCGTATTTTCTCGAATATTTTGAAAAAGATATATATCAGTGTTGCCTGACATAGTGGCGACACCAATTTTTTTTTTTTAAACTAATGGTGGCCACATGATTAGGGGGAAAGCGGGATAGTGTCGCCGGTGTGTCAAGCGGTACACCGACAAGAACTGTTCAGTCTACTTATTTTTGTAAATGTTTTTTATATATCAATTTATAACATCTTTTGAAATTGAGATGGATATATGATAGTATCAATTATAAACTTGAAGGTTAGAGAAAAATTGATAGCACAATGTAATTTGTCTTATTCTATTGGCATGTTTTGAACAAAATGGATTTCATCCTTTAATTGTTGAATGATAAGAATTACACTTTCGAGACAACTTAAGTTTCTATAAATACAAGAGTTAATTTTTAGAAGTGTTTGATTGCTAGACGATCTATAACACTCTATGCTTGTATTGACGAAGACTATGGATAAACATTGTTACAATTGATGTTCACATCCATCTACTAACTTACAAATCAAGATTTTGGTCTTTATTAAACTTAATTTCGATGATTAAGACTCAAGTATAAACATTAAAACATCTTTTAAACTTATTAGGTCAATAAAAATCTCTCTTTTAACGAATTGGGCTGCAAGTATTGATACCTTGCAATAGGGTATCAATACTCTATCCCTTTAAAAACCTCATTTAGATACTGTTTGAGTAAGTATTGATACATTAATTTTAACTACTATTTACCCACATATCGATACCAATAAGCCAAATATCGATACTTAGGTGTAGGACTTCAAAATTTAAGTTGAAAAATCACTTTTAAAACCATACCAAAACCATATAAAATCTAGTTGTCCTATGCCCACAAGCATCGACTTATAATAGGGGTAAATTACTTGTAGGTGGGTGATCCAATTGGACAAAGCCATCTGTCGTATATTGAGCCAAATTAGTTAATTGATCAGCATATTTGTTGCATTGTCAGTCAAATTAAAAGCTTAAAACTCGTAATTTTTGTAATAATCCTGTCCAAAAATTTTGTTTGCGCAATCTTTACTAAAATAGTCGAGTTCTTGAACTTGAAATCGAGTGATTCAAAGTGCGTTTCAAAGCCAAGAGATAGATTTTTGAACGCTATGAAGACATCTTAATCCAAAAATGCCTAAATCCCATCCAAAAGTTTGTCGCAAGTTAACTAATTTTTTCAGCTTGAAAATTAACAGTTTGGTTGAATTGACTTTACTACATTTCACTCATTCCGTGCATGTACTATTCCTAGTTTCCTCGAAAAAATTCATCCTCACATATTGGCTTTGGTCGAATCTTGATTTGATTTGCTTGACCTTTGTCTCTGTTGTTGGGCCTTGAGGTAGTGTAAGCCCATCACATCCATGGGCCTAAAATTGAACCTTGAGACTCGTATCACACTAACACCATAAAAACAATTCTCTAAGCAAGGCAATTTAGTCAAAAATATAAAACATATAAAAAATTAAAATATACAAAAAAAAAAAAAACCAACTAAGCTTCTGTTACTCTCTTATTTTCATTCTCTTTCGCTTTCTAACTTTCACCAACTTCCTTTGCTTTTCAAAACAAAAACAATAAATCAAGTTAGAATATCAAAATAAACAACAAAAAAAAATCCAAAATCTAATGAATAATGCAATTTGATATAGTGAAACACTAATTTCACTTCTTGGACCACTTAAGAGAACTTCAATTTAAACCAACCTCAAATTGAAATCTAATAGTTTGCTAATGGTTTAAAACTCATAACCACTCTAAACCTCTCTTACTTATAGGTAAGAACACCAAGAATTTCTACTCTTTTTATCTCTCTCTATATATACACCTTGATTCAAAACTTCAAAAAATACTTACCAAATTTGATATTTCTTTGTTTTAAATTTATTCTAAACTTAAGAATACTCCAAATCTAATCTAAAATCACTAAGAGCACATCAAAGTCGAGTGCTTTCTCTCTCTACCTCCTTACTAAGGTAAATTAAAAGGATGAGAAGAAACTGATGAAATCTCAAATTCAAGAATTAAATTGATAAATAAAGGAGTAGAAATCCTATTTACCTCAATGAATTTAATGGGTTAAGATCAAACTTCCTCTATTCTCACCTATTGAAGAAAAAATGGAGAAGATGATGAAATTGATTTTCCGAGAAGAAATTAGTAAGAGATTGACTTACCAAACTGAAATAAATGAATTAGAATGAAGATCTATCATGAAATGAAAACCAACTCCACTATCCGCTCTTTTGGCATCTATCAAATGGTTCTTTTGGTCTTATGCCCTTGGGCTACTTACCTCTTAAAACCTCTTACTAATACTAATCCAAGGTTTCACATTATGACATTTGCCTCACCCATTTTGTTTTTCTTACAAAATAATTCATACTTCGAATTCTAATTTCTTTAATACTAACCAAATAAAGTTCAAAAACTAATTATTACCCACAAATAAATAATTATATAATCAACTCGATACCCATTTTTAGAAACCTCTTGATTTAAATTTTTGAAATCTTTCAAATTGCTCATTTCGACACAAAATCGAATTTTTTGATACTAAAAATTTCAAACCGTTACATGATTCCAAATTTAATTCATTACCACAAGATAAAATTATATTCCATCTCATGTAGTACCCTTTCCATGTCTAACTTAACTATCCCCACTAATATTATTAATTAACTTAAGTTTCTTCTCTTGATTTTTTTTTATCACTATTTTTCATTCTTGGTATAGTACCATTAATGACACCAAAATTTTATGGGCTTTATAAGATCTCTATTAGAATTTAGACTATTTGAAGACATTTTATATGATTATTTTAGTGGAATAAGCGATTGTAATTTATTGAAATTCAACAACCCTTTTAATTTTCATATGTTACACGACTTATTTAGGTTATAAGTTAATTGTACTACTTTTGGAAGCACAATACTTATTTATCTAAGAATTGTTTTAGGTGCAAATTTTGTAAGTCAAATCAATTTACATATAAGCTTTCAAGAGGAAGACTTAGAGGGAGAGTAATATAGATAGAAGTATAGGAGTGAAGTTATAATTTAAGTGTGTGAGTTGAACAGGGATTGTACTTGTTGATAATGAATTAATCTTTGAGGCCCAACAAGCGTAGTATGTTTTCGAATTGAGTGAAAAAAATTTTGGTGTCTATATTGTTCTTTCTTTTTAAGTAGTTATTTCATCTAATTGCAACTGGATGAATAATTAACAAAAACAATCAAAGAATTTACAATTGGTATCAAGGTGAGACACGCGATGCACTAAATGGATATCTTGTTAATTTTGTATTGAAAAGGAAGGTGCTTTAGGACTTGTTTAGTAGTGCTTAAAAAAAACACTTCTAGATCAAAAAATACTTTTAAAAGAAAAGTTGTGCTAAATAAACTGCTTTTGACTGAACTTTTTGACTTTTTAAAAGCACTTTTGAAAAGCATTACTGAAAAGAAAAATTGGAAGAAGGTCATGAAAAGGGAAGAAAAGATGTGGTAAACCTTAAGGGGACGAGCAGGTACAGTACTCCAAACGAAAGAAGGCTGCGATAGTAAGCTGAAGGGGATGGGAATGGAATCGGAAAGGGAAAGAGATGGAAGAAGGCTAAAGGAGAGCGGTGAAGGGGTTGGCGATGGAATTGGAACGGGCAGGTGAAGGGATTAGGTGATTTGAAAGAAAAATGGGGTCAGTATAAATTGGTAGCGTGATATTAATTATGGCACAGGGAATGCTATCTTTAATCTTTGGAGTCACGTGGATTAGAAACGGTCCATCTGCGCAAAGGGTGGGATCCAGCTGTTATTGATTTGATTGGATTTAAAGTTGATTTATAATTTCTGTTTTAGTTCGGTTTGGTTCTAGACATTTGTTTTCTTTACTTAGTCCGGTTAGGCTTCTAAAGTTTTGCTTCATGTTGTTTCTTTCTCTGTTTTCGTTTGGGCTAAAGCCCAATTGGGTTTGTTCCTTTGTTTCTTTTCTATCAATAAAAAAGTCCAGTCAGATTTTATTCAAAAAAAAAAAAAGCTTTTCATCTTTCAAAAACATTTTTGGTGCTTAATTACTTTTTCACCCCTCCAATAAAATAATACTTTCCCTTTTCTTTGGTGCTTAATTACAAATATGTTAAAATCATTAATTAAAAATAAAAAATATATGTGTTAATATTTAATTACAAATATTTAACGATTATATTTATATATTTAAAATATAGTTTATATATTCTAATTAAATTTTATAAATAATTAATATTTATTGCTTAAAAATATTTAAAATATTTATTTCTTATATTAAAATATTAACAAGTTATAATAATTTTTTTATATTCTTACTAAAATATAATAATATTAACTAATTCAAACATTATTTAAATGCATAATTGTTACTTGATAATAACATGTCTAAAATAGACATTTTATTTCTCAAAAACACTTTTTGACAGTAACGCTAAACACTCAAATCTTAAACAAAATTTTTAAAAGTGCTTATTAAAAGCACCTTTCAAAAGCAGTGTTAAACTAGCCCTTAGTTACCAAATCCTCTATGTTGGATATCTCCAATTGTACTTGTACTTAGAAATAGCCAGGATGAAAGCTTTTATAAAGTCTACCGGTAAAAAAAGCATGACACTCGATGATAACACCTCCAACAACTAATTAATCCCGTACCAATATATGTACCATTTTTTATTAGCATTGATGCATACCGAGATGTATCGGTTTGGATTTATCACTATATTTTGAAAAAATATTTATAAAATACATGCAAAATCACACATTCATATTCAAAATCAATATCCATTTTGGTCTAAAATACATGTAAAGCATCAATATCCATTTCTAATTATTTGAAATACATGAGCAAAATACAACACAACCTGATATCTAAAATCAATTCATGATTTCTCCTATTTTGCCTCCATGAAACTGTTTCTTATATTTCTTCTACTAATGAAAGAAAAATAAATAACTACCAGAATAAAATAAAAGACTCGAAAAAGAAGGAGGATCACACTATCTAACAGAACACTAACCCTCAAACAGAAACAGGATGCTGCAGAAGGATGGATGCTAACGATGGCTTCAGATACTGACCTTGCAGATGCTGCTTCCGTTGGCAGAGGAGCGGTAGTGAAGGGGCAGCTGGGTAGAGGCGCAAAAATACAGAGGTACAGTGACAGACTCGATCGGGAATTTGTCGGTCAAAGATCAATTTTGACCTTACATTGATTTTTAAGCCTTTCTTTAAGCATTGGTTTGGTGCCGGACGGTACCTTTAATTCCGCCGGAATAGCCGAAAATTACTTAAACAGCCCGAAACCACCGAAACGGAGCCGAATTTCAAGCGAAACTGATTTTACCCCTAATCGTCCCCGTTGAGCACTGAAACAGAGCGTTCCACTTGGTACGGAGCTGACTCTCGTGGTTAAGACTCTTAAGCTTGAATTGACTTGGACGAGTGACGAAAAGAAGTTGGCTAGTGGCAGCTTGAAGGCCTTTAATGCGATCTTTTCTAGAGTTGACCCTCAGGAATTTAGAGAATTTTCAAATGTACCGCTACCTAGGAAGCTTCTTTAGTTTTTGAGACTCCTCGCCGGACAATTCTTCAAGGCTAATTTACCTTTGCTTTTGAAAAATGTTTTAAAAGATGCAGTGAAAAAAGTGTTTACAACAAATAATTTTGATAAGATTAGTTTAAAATTTGATTGTTTAATATTATTGCTAAAAAATATTTTTGAGAAATAAAATATTTATATTAAATATTGTATTATAAAGTAACAAATAAATATTTAAATAATATTTAAATTAGCTAATATTATAATATTTTAGTAAGAATATAAAAAATAATTTATTATAACGTATTGTTAATATTTTAATATATGAAATACTAATAGTAAATATTTCTAAGTAATTAATATTAAATATTTATTTTAATTAGAATATATAAATTATATTTTAAATATTTAAATATAATTATTAAATATTTGTAATTAGATATTAACACAGTTGTATTATTTTTAAGAAAAAGTTCTTTAAAATCTTGAAAGGAAAATAATAAATAACCAAAGAGAAGAAGAAATGAAGAAAAAATTGTTACATAGAAAAATGATGAAGACAAAAAGATAATTAATTAGTCAAAAGCACTTTTGGCCTAGAAAAAGTTTAAAATTTCAACTTTTTCAATAGAAGAACAATGACATTTTAATCGGGCTTTTTAAGTTAAATTGAGTTTGTTCAGTAAATAATTTAAAAGAAAAATATTTTTTTGAATGAAAAATGTTTTTTGGAAGCATAAGCAAATAATGTCTTAGTTCGATTGACATAAATATTATTATTAATATAAGAGAATGTGTTCGAGTACACTAAAACACATTAAGAGATGTTATAAGTAATTCTAGGTATTGTTTAAAAATATCAAAACAAACGTTTACACTAAAAGAGGAGTTCGCTCCCTCCTTTTACCGGGTGTTGTGATAAAAGTAATGTAAAAATTACATTAGTAGTCGAACCAATCAAATCACTAATTTTCGATTGAATTATTATAAGAAAACATACAAATTAAATTTTTTTAAAAAAATTCAACAAAATTATTAACGTCAACCTTCATTTTATTAATCCTAATAACAACTTAAATTTGATTTGAATGATTTTTTAATTAATTTTTTAATGATTCAACTAATTTTACATTAATTTATTTTTTTATCAATTTTACTATACTGTTTGAATCAATTAAAAAATTACAAATTCTCGATTTAATCAATTATTTTGTACGAATTAGAATAAAAATTTGTGTTACCAAATAATATGTATATAGGTGAGACAACCCTTTCCCTTCTCATAAAAGAAAATTAAAATTAATAAATTTTTTTGATTTCATAAAAATTTACTGGAGCGAGTCTAATAATTAATTCTTTACATTCTATAGACCCGTTAAGAAGTAGATTTATAAAATTAATAAATATTAATAAATACTTAATGATCAATTGGAAAATCGTACCTCCCAAGTTTGCAATCCGTCGCCGATACGATATTTGGGTGAGGCCTTTGACTTCGTGCGTACCGCTTCAGTCGTTACTCTATTCTCTTCCACAGCAAGCTTCATTCTGTTGGTTTTATTAGTAAATTGGACCTTGAATTATACCTCAATTTTTAGATTAGTCCTTAAATTTCTTCAAAATTTATCTAAACCAACGATTTTGTTACATTAGGAATGAGACACATTATAAGTTCTTATTAAATACCATAAGATTTTTGAATCATACCTCAATTCTTAGATTAGTCCGTATGATTTTTGAATCGATGAGATAAATTGATTGTTTAGTTTAAAGACTAATATGCAAATTGGATATAATTCAGGGACCAATTCACTAATAAATCATAGTCTGTTTAATGAAAAACAGTGTATTTAAAGAAGGTTAAAATTTGTCTATAGTCCCTGTACTTTTTGAGAATTAAGAATTTAGTCCTTCTACTTGTATTTCTAGGAATTTAATCCTACTTTTGCGGTTTCAAAAATTCAAGCCTAACCGAGGGGCGGATCCAGAAATTTTTTAAGGTGGGCCAGAATTGATTTATAATTTTTTGAGAGGTTAAATATAAATTTATTATGTATTATTTTATGATTTCATTATTTTCTGAAAGGGACTTCATAGAATTACTTACAATTTTGAAGGTCCGAAGTGTAGTTTGACCATATACTATTTATAATTTAAACATTTTTTAAAGGGCCTGCATAGAAAATTTTCCATTTTGGTGGCCAATCGCCCCTGAGTCCAACTATTGTAGAGGGACTAAATTCCTGGAAATACAAGTACAGAGACTAAATTCTTAATTTTCGAAAATAACAGGAACTGTAAGCATATTTTAACCATCAAAAAAACAAGAGTGTATATATAGTTTCACTTTTTCTCTGAAACTAAAACCCCATCCTAGCCCCAGGCTTCATAGAAGATACATGAAAGAACATCCATTCATGGCAGAAGTTGGGGAATCCTCTGGTTCACAATCATCCTCCCAAATTTGGGCTAAGCTTGGTATTACCTTTTCCCCACCCAATTTCCCATTCTTCAGTCGTCAGTCTTCTGACTTGTATTTTTCCCTTTATGCTTTCACTTATCACTTATTTTTCCACAAAATTCAATTGGGATTTCTTAGTTAGGTTCTTTTTTTGCAATAGCTGCATTTGTTCAAAAGGCATATTGTACCTGAAACGTGAAAAGATTTATCTCTGGCATCACCCCCAAGGACTAAAATCATGAATTGAGGGCATGCTATTTCACTCTTGAATTTTTTAATCGAATAATTTCAAGGGCATGCTTTAAAGAGCGTAGTTTCTATCACGGAAACGGAAAAATGGTAACTTTAGTATCTCTGGAATATCCATTCGATCACCCAGTTAGAAGCTATTCTGATGAGTGTCTATTCTTTAAGCAATTCATTAATTTAGGCAAGTCCTTGGCCGTTCTTTTATTTCACTGCAACCGAACAAGTCTTGTATCTTCATTACCTTTAATTCTTGACTTATTACTAAAATGTACCATTGTTGTCGGATATTTTGCAACTCCTATTGCTACAAATTTTAGTGCAATTGGGATAATTTCTGATATGAGGAGTTCTCAAAGAATCAAATGCCAGATTTTGACATGAAAATTCTTTTGCTTGCGATATTGAATACATGAAGGAAGATTTTACTGTAGATTTTTGGTGATTTATTTACTGTTAAGGCTTTGGATATTCATCAAATTCTTACTTTTGCAGTTCCCTTACACGCACAACAGTCGGATATTGAGGTATGTTCAGATGAGATGATAGTAAGTTCTCAGATCACATCTTCTTCCCAAGTGAAGCATGACTGGTGCAAAATAACAAGGAATGCAGATATGTTAACTGCAATGATGCAAAATAAAAGGTATCTACAAACCATTGACGTGCCCATGCATGCTTTCTTTTTTGGGTAGCTAATGAGGTTTAGTAGAAGCTTGCGTCTTATGTCATGAATAATAGGTTGTCTCGATCAAGTTATCTGTTCTGATCTCTAAATGTTGGTCTTACTGTCATTATGAAAGAAAAATGTGCATGCACAATTACTACCAGCCTCCTCCATAATATTGTTCGATAATGTATAGGATCAAGATATAATTCTACCTGCCTTTTCTTTTAGAAGATTTTACTGAAGTTATTTGTGAATGCTATAGATTTCTTGACCCTTTAAAGTTTATATGATGCAACAAAGTAGTTACAGAGAAAAAGTAGCATTAACAAAGGATATTGATAGAAGTGAAACATCAAAGTAACAATAAGATCAGGGTTTCAGTAGCTCTGTTGTAGTGGAACACGGTCCCCATTTTAAATATTGTATTCTATTATGCAAATACTACAACTTATATTTATTTTTACTTTATTCTCTTTTCTACTTATGCTTTGAGCTACTGCAGTTCAAATGATATTCTTGTTAATGATGCTGTTGTCCGAAGAGAAGATGTTGTTGAAATCAAATGTGGAACTGAAATGGTTTTGGGTCCTAATAGAGAAGGTCAGCTTTAATTTTATTTGATTGTTATGTTTCCATAACTGACCTGTTATGACTTAAAATTACACCTGTTGAATAATTTTAATAGACCACTCAGTAACTCGTTCTTTTAATTGTTTATGTTAGATAGTAATTTAGGAAAATGTTTCTCATTGATTAAAATTGCTCATAAATATCAGTGGTTGGATTGTAAAGTGTTAAGATTGTTTTCTGATGTGTTTTTTTTCAAATCAAAGGGAAGTTAAGAGTTTAGTATCTATTGAAATTAAGTACACTATCATTTTCTTAAATTTTTATCCTTGGACTGGTGGGAGGTAGACATTGTTCTCATCTATCAAGGGCTTCTCTCACTCCACAAAAGGTGATAGTTTGGTTTAATATTGTTTGGAGTGATGGAAAGTTATATGAATGGGGAACATCATTGTGAATATTATGCTATTGCTTTTTGGACTTTACTGTTTGGTTCATACCCTGCTGCTACATATTTTTATAAACAGAAGTTATCACTAATACATCTTAATCAAATACAAACCATTCTATTATTTTCATTTTTCTGCTTATGAGCAAGATAAGTCTTTTTGGTTACTCCAAAAACACTATGGCAAAATGGACCTACCAGTTAGCACAATACTGACAACAAATGTGTTGTGTAAGTTTTAGGCTTAATATATAGATTGACCCCTGAACTTGGCAACTTTTCTCGCATTGGCCCCTAAACTTTTTTTTGGATCATATTGGTCCTTAAGGTTAGGGTTGTGCGTTTGATTGAATTGAGTTAATCTAGTTGACGAGTCCTATTTTATCATCCTAATTTGAATTGAAATTTTTTCGAATCGAGTGAAATGAAATTCAAGTCGGCTCGAATCGAGTTAAATTAAAAAATTAAACATGTCAAATTAAAATTTTGTTAGAGTATGACTAATTTCATGTTAGAGCACATAAATTTGAAACCATATATCTTTGAAAACTTTTTCAAAGCAAAATAAGAAAAAAAAAAAAGACATTTTAATTATTAATCTGATAAAATTGAATTATTAATTACTTTATTTAGGTTCCAAAAATTATTATTTTAGAAATTTTTTAAAATTTTAACTTTTTCAAATATTCTTTAGAATTTATTTTTAAATTTTTATAATTTTTAAAAAATATATAATTTTTAGAATTTTTATAAATATTTTGTATTTTAAAACTTATTTTGAATTTTTGAAAATTATTTTGAATTATTTTGTAATTTTTGTTGAGAGAGAGACCGATTTGCTCATTTTCAAAATTGGTAAGGACTAAAGGGGTATTTACATCAATCTGTTATTCGAATTATTCGAGTTATTCGAATTGTAAAATTCAACTTGACTTGAACTTGAAACTTGAATTACTTATTCAAGTTGACTCGAAGAAATCGAATAATTCGAGTAACACGATTTAATTAACTCAAAATTCGATTTTTTTAATCGAATCGAGTTTTGCTCACTACTACCAAAGGTTGACATTACTCAAATTGGTCTCTATATGTTTTCTTTAAAGAGTTTGTTGATGTGGACAAGCATGGGGCTGACAAATGGAGAAATAAGGGGACGACACATGGATTCATATTTAACCATTCATAAAAAAATTTAAAATTTGTTAAAAAATATAAGAAATATATAAATTATAAAACTTTAAAAAAAGAATATATATGTATATAAATTGAAAATAAAAAAATAAAAAAGAATATGTATAAATTGAAAATAAAAATATCAAATTTAGTTAAAATTTCAAAAAAAAAGTTTGAAAATAAATAAATTTGGTTAAATTTTTAGTAAATTACAAGAAATTGTAAAAATATAAAATTAAAAATATTTTAAACATTAAAGAAACAAAAATTGACTGGTTGACGTCGATCAATGCTAGTCAAGCCTGGTTAACTTTGGTCAACGCTTGATCAATTTTTCATTATTTTTTTTTCTTTTTTACTTTTTGTAAATTTCTAAAAAAATTGACTTTTATTTATTTGTATATTTTTAATTTTATTTGTTATATATTTTTAGATTTAATTTTTTTAATGTTGAATATTTGAAGAGTAAGCTTTTAAATGTTAAATTTTAACTTAATTTTTTAATTTTTTTGTATATTTAATTTTTTGAATTTTTATAGTTTATAATCTCTCTTAAAAAATTTAATTTTTTTTTCAAAATTTAAGTTTTTTTAAATTTTTTTTTTTTTTTTAAAGAATGATTAAAGATGAATCCATGTGTCATCTCTTTATTTCTCCACGTGTCATCCCCGTACTTGTCCACAGCAGCAAATTCTTCAAAAACAAACTGTGTCAGTGTAGGGACTAATTTATGCAATGGATGCCAACCTTAGGGACCACTATGACCCAAAAATAAAGTTTCGGGGCCAATGTGAGAAATGCTGCCAAGTCTAGGGGCCAATCTGTATATTAAGCCTTAAAAAAACTAACGGTGTTAACCATAGGGACCGATTTGTGTAACGGATGCCAACCTTAGGGACCAATGTGATCCAAAAAAATGTTTAGAAGCTAATTTGAGAAAAGTTGCCAAGTTTAGGAGCCAATCTATATTTTAAGCCTAAGTTTTATATTGCTTTATATATGCCACATTTAAGGACCATTTTTAACTGAAAAATCATGGTCATACTCTGATGGCTTTTAAATAACTGGTTTTGAAGCTATGGTTGAAGGATGTTATGGCCTCTATTAGACTATATCTTTCTTTATTTTTTCCTGCTTACCTTCTCACCATATTTTCTTTTTCCTGTTATCCTCCTCTTTAAGCAATATCATTGTTATATTTTCTATTACTGTGCTGCTTTCCTGAGTTTAACCAAAATTGACAATAGTCTGAGTTTTTCTATTAAAAGAGAAACATATAATTCAAGTTGTCCATGAGCCAATACGTGTCAATTTGAATCCTTCTTTTTTCTGAAGGAACTCATCTTTAGTGCTACAAAACTTGGTATTTTGTTATTATTACATTAAATAATAGTAGTAGTAGTTTTTTAAGTAATGTAACATGTTCTAGTTGGTTTGTGGCATTATTTGCTCTTGTTTCTTCCAGAATACTTGAGCTACATATTTAAACTCATGCCCAGTCAAGAAACCTGCAAAAAGAAATTGAAGGTGAAACAAAGATATCATTAATATTTTTCTCTCATGTTGACTGGTACATCTATTGGTATGCTTATAGCATATATATACATTTATTTTCTTTTCCTGGTATTTTTTCAGATCTCTGTAGATGTTGAACATGCAAAATGCAGCATCTGCTTGAATATATGGCATGATGTTATCACTATTGCTCCTTGCCTTCATAATTTCTGGTTTGTAATTTATTTCTTGCTTAATTCAGTATTATAGATTACCATAATTGACTCTAATTCTAGATTCCTTCTATTGCCTTCAGCAACGGATGCTTTTCTGAGTGGTTAAAAAGGTCACAGAAGAAACATTCAGGTGTGCTATGTCCCCAGTGTAGAGCTGTTGTACAATTTGCTGGAAGAAACCCATTTCTGCGCAATATCGAGGAGGTGAAATTCTGAATTTCTTTTTATTTTATAACTATTTGGGTAATATGGCTTGAATCGTCTCCTATGACTAGAGCACCCTATAAAGTAAATCACAAATTATTAATTTAATCAAAGGTATCGACTTGACACCTTGTTTGAAGGAAGAGAAATTATTGCTCATTATTTTGTAAAAAAGGTTACTTGAAATCCTAAATTACCCTAAACTTACCCGACCAAGGATGACCTGGGCTATGAAGAGTTGAAATGGATTTGAATCTAGAAAGACATGAACCTCTGAACCAAATCTGAAACTGTTTGGATCCAAAGACAACTTGACTTAAACTTTCTCATTTGCCAGCTCTAGATATAGCAGGATAACTTTTATTGACGAATCCCGTTTGTGTTAACAGTTTATTGCTCTTGTCCTGAGAGCTACTTGTTGATATTTGTTGTTTGGGCCTCTTCTGTATGTATTGAGGTCTCCTTAACACATCATGGTGGTTTTTTTTTTTTTTTTTTTTTGGTATTTCAATTTGTGAGCACTTTAAGGGTTTGAAACCTGTGTCATCATCCTAGAGTAGGGTGTGATATTATTTTTATCTTATAAATTTATTGAATCAACTTCTTTTTTGTTCAGGAGATCCTGCAAGCTGATCCTTCTTTAAAACGTTCAGATGAAGAAATTGCACTTATAGACTCTTACACAACGATAAGATCAAATCTTGTGAGTAGTTGCACTCTGTCTTGTTGTAATTTGTATGTTTGCTTCTTTTATCTTTTATTTTTTATGATGTCAACAAGAGATCTTTACTAAGATAAATTGCCTCGAGTATTAATGTTCCAGGTTAGGCAACTGTGACATCTAATGATTAACATGCATATATTGGTTGTGCATCCTAACCTATTGCTAGCACCCAATCCTTGTAAGTTAGCTTTTGTTTTGTTATGTTGTGTAATAACAGGAGGGTAAATTTTCCAAAGTTAAATGTCTTGCACAAGATTAAATGTAGTTTTGTGTATAATTAATTGCTGGACATCTAGGAGTTCTTCCAGCTGAAAATAGAGTAAACATTGTGTTTAATTTGTGCCCACTTCACCTCATCAGGTCTTCATTTTATTTGGGAAAGCACTAAGCGATGCCTTCAAGATTATCCCCAGATAATAATTATAAATTCTAAAGCACTAGAATGTATGTGTTACAAAATATTCATTTTAGTTGATGTCCCCCTAGAATTAATTTCTTTCTTATAACATCCAGCCTTAGAGGTAAGCCATATTTATTGTATCGCATAAATTATTTAGCTATCATCTATTTGTCTCTTTTTTCTCCTATTGTTGGTTATTGTTTGTACTTGTTCTAGGCCATTAGGTCTGAAAGAGGTTCGCGAAGGAAAAGGGGTTGGGCGTATGATGGTGACGAATATGCTAGTGAGGAGAGTGATGACGTAGGACCTCAATGCCCTCAATGTGGTGAGAATTTTTTTCCCTATTTTTCCGAATTCTTAATTTTTTTTTCTCTTTATGCAGTGCCAATTTCTCTTTGTCTTTAATAGTTCTATTGTGCAAATAAAAAAGGGATAACATCAATATCTCTCTGTTTCTTTTCCTACCTTTAGTTAGTGTTTCTTACTTGCACTAGATTTTATTCCCTGCAAGGCAGGGGATTTAAATAATTAATTACAAAAATTTTAATTTTAATTATATTAAATAATTATTATTTACATATTTAAATATTTTTATATTATATATACATAATTTAAAATTTAATATAATAATTCTGATAAATTATATAAAATATGATATGAATTAGATAGACAAAAACACAATATGATAGTAGTACTAAAACATGGCATGTCATTCAATATATGGATCAATCTATTTAAATAGCATGATTTAAAAATAAAAGCTGACTGAGTGTTAGCTCAGTTGATACCATTGCTATTATAATAATTAGGAGGATGTGGGTTTGAACGCGTTTAGGTGCGTCCTTTCCTCCAGTTTAAGAATGATGACGGCTTAGGGGTAGAAGTAAGCTTCATATAAAAAGAAGTAATAAAATATTTTTCTAAATTTAATTACTAAGATAAATTATTTAAATAATTTAAAATCAAATCATTGTGATTATGAACACGAACACAATTTTTTTGTAAATTGAATTAGGATAACAAACTATGTGCAACATTAACTGATTAGAATATGACATAAACAAAACATAAGATAAACAATTATAAAGCAATGATAAAAATAAAATGAACACAATATGAATAAATAAATATGTGAAAAGATAGATGAATTATTAATGTATATAAAAAAGCATATTGTATAGTAATAAATCTATAATATTTTAAATATATTAAAATAACTAAAATCACAGAAAAGATCTCTTTCCTTGTTTTTCCTTCCTATTTCTTTTTTTTTCCCCCTCTTATCTTTCCTCCCTTTTCTCTCCCATTTCATTTTTTTTTTCTTTTCTCTTTCCTCATTCTTTCTACCCATTTTCGCTCCTCTTTCTAATTAACCTTCCATCCAATGTCCCCAACTAAAATAAGAAAGGGCAGATGTCAAAATCTTAAGGCCTAATATTTACTATAAATTTTTGTATCCAACTCTTATATATAATCATAGATGCTTTGGATAATAAGCTTACAGCATTTTTGGTTTGTTGAAAGGAATACATGAGGAATCGAATATATATTTGATAGGGAATTGAATAGAGGGATAATAAGTATTACATAATTTGGTTTGTCGAATATGATAAAAGAATAGTACTATTACATTGTTTAATTGTCTGAATTTATAGATAAGGAATGTGTGTAAAATGACCATTTTCCCATGAATTAAATAATAATATTTTATTTATAATATTAGTAATAGATAATAGTACCATAAACACTATAATATGTATAATAATATCATAAAATATTATTAACATACTATATAAAATACAATTAAACATGCTACAATAGTAATAAATTATCAAATAAAAATAATAAAATTATTTTAAAAAATACTTTTAAGAAATGTAGTATATGAAAGTTTATTTTAATAATTTTTGTTTAAGAATTATATTTAAATTTTTTTGGAAATAATATTTAGAAATATAATTTTAAAAATATATTTATATATAATATATAGTATTTAATATAAATTATATAAAAATAATTTGATATAATTTCTTATGCATATTATAACTTGTAAGTAGCTTTATTTTATTTTCTCCTCTATCACTCTAACTTCGCCTAAACCTCTCTATCTTAAATTTAAGCAACCACCTTCTGATTACATGAGTCTTCAATAGACCCAGATTCTGGCAGCTGAAACCCAGTATCTAGTCTCTGTCCAACATTGACTACTAATCCAGAGATGATCCACGATAGACATGAACCTTCCCTTTTGTTTTTAATAAAGATGACTGGAAAATCCTAGACCTACAAAAAATTGTGCCAAATGATATGCCCATCTCTTGAATGTCCTCTTCAGCCTCCTCAAGTAGGAAGCCCTAAGACTCAAAAATTCTCTTAACAGTGCCTTAGGAGAAAGAAGCTCTGCCTGCATGGCCCGGCATCATTTCTTTCTCCCATTCCCTTCTCCATTTCACCTTTTTCCTTCCATTCCTCCTTTCTCTAGTATCTACTCTTGTTTTAGAAGGGCAAAATGGGAAGACTATTTTCAGGCCTATTCCTTTCTGAATGGAGTAGGCATGAGTAGCAAGTATTTTTTGCTCTCAACCAATAATAGCTTTTACAGCCTCGGTAATGAGGTTGTAAGGTTATTCCATTGATTAACCATTATGTGAAGTGAACATCTGCATCAGGATTGGAGATTGAATGTTGGTGAATGGAATGGTTATGCCCTGGCCAAACACTACGTTAGCTCTTTTTAAGTACTTTTTGCCTAGTTCTTGTTTCTTTTTTTCTAATTGATGACCTTTCAATTGCAACTTTCAGGCTCCGCAATTGGTGGATTTCAGTGCAACCAGCAGACCATCCATATACAATGTCAAAATTGTGGTGGAATGATGCCTTCTAGGGCTGATATGGATGTACCACAACACTGTAAGTATCGGATTGTGGGATTGATGGGGAATAAAAAATACATACTTGTCTAAATACTTTATTAATCAACACTGTTAAGTTTTATGAGTTCAATTGTTATCATTCTTTAGGATGCTTTGTGTTAATTTCACTCCTTTGATATCTAGATATACATGACCTTAAATGTGATATATACAAAAATAAGTCTGGACACAACTCAAATTTTTTCCTAGGTCCACAATTAATCCCATCTAGTCATCCTTTGGATTGGTCAAGAAATTTATTTCCTACAAGATATATATATTTCTATTTAAACTAACTTCCTGAAATAAGAATATCGTTTGATTTTGGGTTATTCATATGAAAAACATTTGGTCAAATTCTGCTATTAGACCATGTTCTTTGCATAAGTTGTAGATTTATTACTTGTACTTTAATTTGATCAATTTTAGTCCCTGTACTTCTCAAAATTTGAAGAGTTAGTCATGACCAAACAGTAGCTGTTAAATCTGTTTGGTTAAATTATACTATTTAGAGATTTAGTCCATTTTCTCCAATTAGATCATTCTTAATTGTTATATTTTTTGAATTTCGAAATTTTAGTCTTAATGTAAACGATAGTAGTTAAATCTATTAACTGATTTTTTTTGTTAGTAATATGTAGAGATGTCAAGCTGACATGGCATTATGCATGTGATAATATGTTTGACGCATCAAATTTTGAAAATAACAAAACTTAATGAATTTAATAGTTGCCATTTGAAATTCTAAATGTACAGGGACTGAAATGACTAAATTAGATTTAAAGTACAAGTACTAAATCCACAACTTACACAAAGTACATGGTCTAATAGCTTAATTTGACCAAAATAGTTTCTGGTGTTTGTAATGCAGTGAAAATTTTATCAAGATTTACCAACATAAATGCTTATTATACGATACAACCCAGTTTTTTATTTTCCTTCAAAAGTTAGAAGACAACAATGGTCCTCCTAGTGTACTGCTATTTTTATTTTTTGTTCAAGAAAAATCACCAAACAAATTTTCCTTATTCTCATTTAGAACTATAAAACACTTTAAATAAATATGATATCCCATTACCTCAATTTCAGATAAATAAAGAAGGAAAACAAACAATAACCTCGTGAACTTGGACAAATTTTGTGTTTGGAAAGTTTTTATTATATATATATATATAATATATGACAAAGAACAAGAAAAAGAAAACTGAAATCAAAGGCTATTTTGGGATGTTAAGCGCTGGTTATAGAACAGAATAGATATTAGTGATGAAAGAAGGGGAAGGGGAATGTAGCTGCTGGGTTGAGGCTTGAAAGAGAAAGAGAAAAGGGAGATCTGAGCTGGCAATGAGAAAAGTGCAATGGTTGGCTGGGTGCTGAGTTCGGGTCTTGATGACTCATGGGTTCCTATGGTGGAAGTGAAGGGTGAATGCTTTGATATGTTTCAAAGTTGTTTTACTCCCAATTAAAAGAGACAACTTTTGTGTTCTGGCCTTTTTTTTTTTTTTTTTTTTTTTTTTTCTGCTGACCGCTATATTTTCTGCCATCCAAACATTTGAAAATGAAGAACTGAACTTCCTGAAGTTAATTTTATCGAGAGTGATGTTTGGTATTTTTGGGGTTTATGGCTTGATTATAAGTATGTTTTTTCAGTTTTCAGAAGGTTAGATGTATGAATATCTGTTATTTTTAGTGTTGAATTTTGTCTCTTTCTGGTTTACCCTCAAAATTTCCCCCTTATTTCCCTCCAATTGCCGCTGTTCCTCTCTAGGTTATTTTCTCTACCTTGCATTTTCTCGCTATAACATTTTTCCTTGTCCAACCCTGGGAAGTAATTGAATGGGTGCTTGGTTTAAATACCATTCCATCGCTCAGAATTTATTAAAATCTCAATTTAGTCCCTGTCCAGCTGTATGCATACTTTGAAATTTGGAATTTCTAGTCTGAACCTCTTGGGAATGTGGCATAACATTCCAAATCAAGCTGCTTTCTTTTCTTAGCAATTTTTGATTCACTTTTGCAGGTTCAGGATGTGACAGGTCATTTTGTGGTGCATATTGGCATGCTCAAAGGGTTACCAGAAGTGAATATCATCCTGTGTGCAATCATGAGACATTTAGACCGGTATACGCTGCTAGTTAAAACATATTGATCTAACATCCATGTCTATTGTTTGTAGACAAGTTCCCCAATGTGTCACTGTTTTCTTTGTTCTCTTAGCATGTGGTGTTTGCTTACATATGACCAATGTTGCACATTTCATTAAACATTCCTTTCACTACAAGCAAGCCTACCTTGATGTTCTGTCCTACAGTCTTTCAAATTTCACACACTATGGAAATAAAATGGTGGCTGCATGAGCGATTTGGTTTCACAGTACCCCTCCTCTTTAGAGAAAGGTCTTCTATGAAATTGCTCAGCGCTCCCTCATTTTCTGTAATCTCCCTCTCTATCGGACCCCTGCTTATTATGCCTTCCATTTCATAGAAATAAGTGGTATTCTTGAGCAGATTACTGGTTCTTGAGTATTATTATTTTCGATCTTTCATTCCCCACTATATTGCTGAATTTTTATTTCTTGAAAAGTTCCTCTTTATCTCTGTTTGCAAGACTGCTGTACAATTTCATGTTGCCAAAACTCTTTTGGGCTCCAATGTTTTGACGTACAAAAATTTACAACTTTTACTGATAAATATGTTGCGCAGATTTCTGAGCACACTATCACTAGGATTCCTTTCTTGGCACATGAAATGAACAGACATGAACAAGATGTATGGTTGTCTCTTCAACATATTGTTATTATATTATACTACATTACTAGTAAAATTCTGATTTCGTGCACCTTTTTTTCATAGATTACAGAAAGATGTATTAGTCAGTCTGGCAGAACCCTGCAAGAAGTTGTTGCAGAATGGATTAGAAAGCTAAACAATAGGGAAATTGGTATGTTGATATTTTAACATGTTCTTTTTGCTCCAAAATTGGGTAAGTAATTGTCTTGTGTGTTTGAACTCTAGTTCCTAAAACCCATTGATCAAATTTAATATTTCAAAGTCAGCACGGGAATGGGGGTTGCAACTTCAGAAAAATAGAATGCAGCTGTGTTTAATATACTCGTGTTTGATTCTGACACTGAGTAACAAAGGTTCTATTGGTACATCATCTTAGTTTCATCTGTTCTCTCTCTCTCTCTCTTTTTTTTTTTTTAATTAAATAGTGTTGCATCTAGAGCTTATTTCATCTGTGCACAAAATGTGTCTCATTCATTTTTTCTCTGTTGGATGCTTTGGTAGAGCACATTTGCTTAACTAAACATAGGACCAAAATAATCTGTACCTTTGTGCTAACTGTTTCTGTTTTTCTTAAAACAGTATGTTCTATTTATTTCATTTCATTGGTGCAGATGATTTATCATTAATGCAGCTTATATTTCAATAGCATCTTTATATGCAGCATTTTGTACGTAATTAAGAACAATATGAAGAAAATTGTATTAAAATGAAAGATAAAGGAAAACGTTCCCATATTGGGTGAGTTCAATTAACAAAATGATTTTAGATTTCTTATTACCAATTTTTAGCTGCCTACTAGAATTGAATACTTTCATGTTTTACGCATACCCACAATCACACCAAAAGATAATACTGGAGCATTTCTCCCCTAAAATTATCCTCACACCACCTGCCTCTATGGCCCTCTTCAGTTCTCTACTTCCCCCTCTGATTTCAGTGGAGACTTCAAAGCTAATGTAGAACTCTACTACGTTCTTCTGAAAAAGCCTCTGATCTTTGAAATTGTTGATAACTATCATTATGGTCACCACTAAAACTTGGACCGTCTATCATGGCTTTTGCACATTGATGAGGGGAAAGAAATGCCTTTTACAAGGAAAAACCAAGAGAAGAATGTGAGGGTGGTTTTTCTCAGAGCACTTTCAATGTATTTGAATACAAATTGCTTCAAATAGACTGAAACTGCCTATAAGATTAACTGGTCCTAGCGGTAGAGTATTTAACAAAATTAAGTTTATAATATACTGTTTCCATCAGCTTGTAAAACCGCTACCAAAACAGTAGTAAATTTATGCACCGTTTTGTTTGTGAGGATAGTTTCTGATGCTTTTTTGCAGACCGAACAAGGATGCCGCTCAATCACGCTGAGAGGATAACTGCAGCAACTCATGTTTGCAGGTTGTTTTTTCTTCTGTTTGAAGCTTTTATCTTCTATGCCTTCTCTTTCTTTGGGTTGGCTAATGAAACCCTAAACCAACTAATTTAGGGTTTCTATAGGTCTGATAATATGCTGGCTTCCCGTGTTCAATAATTGGTGGTTACTAGTATTTTTTTTTATATACCATGTTAAAACTTTTTCTATCCTCTGTAAGGGAGTAATGTGCCAAAGCAGGTGCATTTCCGTGTGTTGTGGGGCAAAGGTACAGTAATATTCTAAATACAATTTGCTAAGCAGAATTGCTATTTTGAAGTGGTATATAAAACAACCCTGTCCTATAAGTTCAGATTACTTCATTTCTTTAAACAGATAGTCATTCCACATTGAGAGGCTGAGTCATTTTACTCGTGGTCTTAACCCCTCTTAAAGGAAATGCTATGATGTTTATGGATGATTATATTTGTGGTCCTAAACCCTCCTTTGTGAACCTTACCAAAAGAACCCTTATGTTTCCTGCAAGGCTTCACCATTTTATTTGATTCTTCTCATATTATAATGAAGGTCTGCTTGGTTTTCCTTAGCTGGTAGTATCATTTTTTATGTGAAAAATGGTGAATTTATAGTAACCTATTTTGAATGCAGCACTTGTTATGAAAAGTTGGTCTCCTTTCTTTTGTATTGGTTCCGGATTTCACTGCCCAAATATGTAAGCTCTTCTATTTATTAATGGATAATTATTGCATTATAAGCTGAAGTTGAGTTTGCTTAGATAATATGTATGTATAATTTGACATAATGTAATAGCATCTGCCCTCGGATGCATCACAAAGGGAGGATTGCTGGTATGGATATGCATGTCGAACGCAACACCACAATGAAGAACATGCTCGGAAAAGGAACCATGTTTGTCGTCCAACTAGGGGCGCTTAAATCGTGTTAGTAATGTCTCTTTTTAACTAATTTAAACGCAAGCTACAGTTTTCTCCTGCAAAAGAGATGATGTAATCTTACTGCTACATTTAATCAACTCTCTATTTTTATTTTGCTGCAAAAACAGTCCCGTTATTTATTTGGCTATATTATACTTTCACTTAGTTTCCTTTTTTAAGCACTCATACGTCATTGGCTGTTAGCCATCGAAAAGATGATGATGTGACGATTTTTAAAAAAATTAAAATAATATGAAAAAAATCAAATTAGTAGTCAAAATATTGTTCCATTAATGTTCAGATTTGTCACTTTTTTCATGTCTGCATTGTGTTCTTATGAGTAAAGAAACTATGTACCATGAAATGCTCCCAAAGTTGATAGTACTTTCAAAACTGATGATGTGAGATCCTAATGATAAAATAAAAATAAAATAGAAAAAGGAAAAATAAGCTTCATTTTGAAAATTTTTATAGATTTTTTAAGAAGTTCAATATTGGTTAAAAGATGTTGCTTAATATTCAAGTTAATATTAGATGGCTTGGGTAAAAATATTGACCTGGTTTGAATTTGGTTAAATTTTTCTTGTTATTGATTTGCTGTTACTTCATTGCTAATATTTTATTGTTATTATATAAATATTATACACTTTTTATTTGTTTACTAAATTACAATTATTTTAATGCTATTTAATTTACTTAAAATTTTTAAATTATTTTTAATTGAATTTAGACAATTTTAAACTAGTTTTAGATAAAGCGAGACCCAAGCTTAAAAAATAGAACTAGAATTTTAGGTGAACCCGAACCTGGCGGATAATGTAGAAGTCTGCACTGCATGCTGATGCTCCATTGTATTTTCAAACAAAATAGAAAAATAAAAAACAAACAAAAGATGTGCTAAGGGACATTTATTAATATTTATTTATTTGTAAGGAAACAGAGGGCAAAAGCAGCCATTGTCATGCATGCATATATTTCCAAGTTCTAACTAACAGTTCCTAGTACAGAAGCAACGGTGGCGGAACCCTCGGCACCACCCATCCAAGAAACCTTCGTTCCTACACACCAGCCCGCAGTTGTGATCACTCAGACACAGTCCCTTAAATCTATGGCTCTTCGATTCGCATATTCTGCCCTCTACCATCCCCCCATCTGCAATTCCACATCCATATCATCACATATGCTACCTATAATGTATTAAAAAAAAACAATAACAGATATAGAAAAATTGAAGAGATTTACGAGAAGCCAAAGCAACGAGGATCAGCAACATGAACAACATCCCAAACAGCTTCTTCGTCCCCATCTCAACGGCTAGCTCAGATACTTTTTCCATCGAATAATGTGTATATATATACAAGGTGGTGGTGAAGGGAAGTGGCAGCAGGCTAGCTTGTGGTTGACAAGTGGGTCGATGCGGTGCAACCTGCTTCGTTACGTGTTAGGAGAAACGCCACAGTTGTCACCTCAATCGACCTGCAACCTTCGTCTTCTTTTCTCACTCGCGGTTTGCTCGTGTACGTACAAACAAAATATTTACTTTTGTTTTTGTGGGTTCAAAATACAATGAATACAGTTTTAAATCGTTTTTTTATAAATTTCAATGAGTTTCTTTAGAAAATATTTGATACATGCACCGTTGATAACATGACATTTTATTATTAAATAATAAATAAATATAAATAAATATCAATAATTTTATTTAAATATAATTAAAGAATTAATTATAAATAAATATTAAAAATTTAGGATTTTAAATTTAAAAGTTTATATTTTTTATTTAATTTAATAATAATGTATTATATTATTATTCATTAGTGAACAAGACTTATGTGATGGTACATCAAATATAATTATTATTTCTAAGCATAAATATTTTTTTTTATTTCTTAAAGCAACTATCGGAACAAATTTTGTAACTAATACTTCACATTCTGTAAGCTCATTAACAAATAGATACTGATAATGAGTTTTAAAACTACTCTGTAATCAAAAGGATAAACATTTTTAATACATCAACAAAAGTGAAACAAAATAGCAGAGAAGAAAATGAGCAAAAACTAATGGAAGCCAACAAGCTTTATCCGTACACTCAATATTGTTTGCATAAAATGCTGTCTTCATATCTTGATAAAGGAGTTTGAACAGTTTTTCCCCATACTAGTTTCAATTATTATTAATTTTTTAAGAGGTAAAGTCCAAACTATGATTAAGCTAACTGAAGGACCTAATTATTAGAATATCAATACTTTGAAGACTCAATTGAAATATTTAGAGGTTTAAGGCAGAGGCGAATCCGGCTGCTGGCAGGGGCCCGACCCCCCCTAAAATGTAAAATTGTTATTTAGGGCTTTGAGATTTTTAAAAAAAGTTAAATTAGTAAAGATAAAATTACACTTTACCCCCTAAAATTATAAAAATTCAATTTGATCTTTTAAAAATTATAAATATATAGACTATAAAAGTTTAAAATTTCATCCGACCCCCTTAAAAAATTGTTCTGGCTTCGCTCTTGGTTTAAGGATGAATTTAGAACGTGAACTAAAACTTAAAAAAGATAAATGTTGCAATTAACTCTTTTTCTTTAATAACAAAATCGTATGATTTTCATTTCAAATCCACAATCATCCAAGGCTTTAGATATATTAAAATTGCATTCATAGACAGTATCCATAATAATAGTAATAGAGCAAGATGAATATTTCCAATAGAAAATTTAATGAATTATTAATTTCTATATTGCATTAAATAAAATAAATGTGAACTAATTCACTTTGACTCTATACCCATCATTTGGGAATTTCAATCATCAATTCTTTACCAGGTTCATCGGATACGTCAATTCATTCAATCCATGCATGCTACTCGATTAACTCTACTACAGTATTAGCCAATATGATAGTTTCAATGGATACCTTAAAAAAATAAAAAAAAAAAATTACACATAAAATTTAATATTTGTAATTTACAAATATAAGCAAAACCTAAAAAAAAAATGCTCTCATTTAATTCATAATGAAATATTTATCTTAACTTCACCTTGAATTCAATATTTTGGTGAAAAAAAAGGTTGTAGTTTGATTTAAGGAAAATAAAATTTATATGATATGAATTATATAATATATAAAAAAAATTCAAAAAAATAGATTATAAAAAACTTATGTTAGACATTTTCCTATCATCCCTCTCACACCCCACTATTAAACAGCAAAATCAGAAAAAGAAAAGGGGGACTTTTTCACCATTTTTCTTCATTCCTCTTGACTCCCTTACCACCATCCTCGATGTTGACCACCTCCACAAGCCCACTATCATTTAATCACCACACCAGCGTCACTCACTGTCACTTCTTTGCCAATACACCACCACCATAACCACCAAATCTCAACCCGTAAATATTCTAGACCCATGAAATCCCAACAAAAACAAAAATACCAAATAGCAAGCATCCAAAATTAAATCAGCAAAAAGAGAACATGTAACTCCCCAAACCTAACTCAGTCATTATAGTCGAATTAAGAAAGCTACATTGGCCACCGGAATGGCCTAGAAAAACCTTATTGGTTTTCAAACATACTTTTTAAACCATTTGTGTAAATCGTTCAAAACTAGTGAAATCAAATATTTAACTTAATATCACAAAAATATGAGAATTATAGAAATAAATGATTTTGGTATTTGTAAAAGTTTGATCGCTATTCAAAACTTTCATAATTTCAATCATATTTCAAAATCATTCATTTATTTATTCAAAACTTAAGAACTTGGTTATTCGTCGTTATTTAGGAAAAACACGTTAACTTCAGAAATCAAATGTCTTAAGAAAACTCATTTGTAAATATTAGTAATTTTGAAAGCTAAGCCTAATTTTATTAAAAACTCGTTTCTCAGAATTGCAGCGGAAAAATGTAATTTTGACATATTTTTATAAGAATCACAACGAAAAATTTTACTAAAATTATATTTTGTTAAAAATCAATATTTCATGTAAATTCGATAAAATATCAATAGACAATTTAAAATCTCAAAAACCAAGTCTATTTTTGTCTAAAACTCATTTTCATTGTCAAAGCGAAAAATAGTGATTTTATCAAGTTTTAATAGAAACCAAGTTTCGTGTGTATTCTTATCAAATATTAATTTATGCATTTTTTAAAATTTAATGTTATGCAATCAACTCATGCATATCAAAATGAAAAATCCCCAAAGTAAAATCTTGTGCCACAGCCCATACTCAAACTTATAACAATCCCAAAATAACAAAATATTAAGATAAACTTTAATTACTTAAATTTAAAAAGAATTCTGAGAAACTCCTACAAATGTCATCATTGAATCTTAACCTCGAGGCTATCTGTAAAATAAAAAAATTAAAGGAGGTGAGCTATAAAGCTCAATGTGGGTCTTAACTTAAGTATTAAGTAGGAATTCAGTATACAAAACAAATAACAATAAATACTTACTCATCATTCAAAATATCCAATATTTATGCACATGACCATGGTAATGTAGTTTTTGTAAAACAATTATGCAAATCTTTTTGAAACATCCTACCTATCACTTGTACACTCTAAAATCAAGTTCCCTAGAACTCGTTCATCCAAACACTCCAAATTTGCAGACAAGCTGCCACATAGGTTGTGGATAAACCACTAATATTCGCAGACAAGCCGCCATATAGGTTGTGGACGAAACCACCAATATTTGCAAACAAGCTGTCATGTAAGTTATGCATGAAGCCATCAATTCTTCCTCTTATAGTGTCCCACCCCATGCATGAGATATGGTCGGCTATTTTACCAAAATAACCTAAAAAAATTTGATATTTAAAAAAATAACCCAAGTTTAAAAACAATCACCAAAATGACCTGAAATTAACAGTAGATATGGGTTTTGGCCTATCAATGGTCGGCACCACCTGGTATTTTGGACCCATGATTGCCTGATTATTGTGCCAGACTTTAAAAAATTAATTTTTTGGTTCTGGCCTGTTAATGGCCGGCACCAGGGTATTTTTTTTTAAATCGTATCATACTAGTATACAAAAATTTTAAAAAAGAAAAAAAAAAAAATTTTGGGTGCTGGCCTGTCAATAGCCGGCACCAGTCTAGCAGAAAAAAAATTGGGTCCTGGCCTATCAATGGCCGGTACCATTGTACCAGAAAAAAAAATTTTGGTCTTCGCTTTGTAAATGGCGGCAACAACGCATCTGAGAAAAAAATTTTTGGGTGCCGGCTTGTCAATGGCTGGCACCACTGTACCAGAAAAAAATTTTTGGGTGCTGGCATGCATTAGTATACGAAAAAAAAATTTGTTCTGGCCTGTCAATGGCCGACACCAGCAGTACCAAAAAAATTTTTTTGGGTGCTGGCCTTCTAATGGCCGGCATCAAACCTTATATATAATGAGTGATTTGGGTGCTGATAGTGTAAATGGAAACGAAAAAAAATTTGAGAGAGCCATCAAAATAAGAGTGTTTTGTAGTATATCATCCAAAGAGTTTTTTTGGAGTAGATTGTATATGGAGTTTTTTGTAGTGTACAACCGAATTTTGGGGTTGAATTATATACTGTCATATTTTAACGGAGTTGAATTATATACTTTCATGTCCACCCTAAAGGTTATGCCATTAAGGGTTGGATGATTATTTGCGCGATAGATGGCTAATCGAGTTGTCCAACACAGATGGACATTATCTATGGTGCAATAGTGTTTATTCCGCAACTAGGTTGTGGTTGGAACCGGTTGGTAGAGTCTCCATGCAAAGATATCTCATGGGACAATAGAAGAAGAAAAGGTCTGAAGCAAAAGACGATTAATTGTGAAGAAACTAGTACCGATGCAACGTAGACCTGATTCAAGCAGAAGACGATTAATTGTGAAGAAAGTAGTATTGAAAATAATTGTATTATTTCTTAAAAATGTTTGTATTTTTTTTATATCTGTAAATTTAATATAGTTGTTTAGGATTTAAGGTTTCATTTTTATATTTCCGTGTAATAATTTCTTAGAATGTTTGTATTTTTTTATACGTAAATTTAATTTAATCTGTAATATATAAAGTTCGAAAATTAAATTCGTGTGTATTAATTTTACCCATCTATTTGTAGTTTATTGTGTGTTTAAATTTAATATAGTGCATATTATTTTTGTTTGAAATTTATATTTTTTGTATTAATATTGTAGAATGATTGTATTTTATTGTGTATATAAATTTAAATTGTCGTGTAGTATTACTTATTTGAATTATTATTATTTAAATATTATGAAGTCATTTATTCAAACAAATAATTATTTTAGAACAATAAAATAGATATTAAAAAACAGAAAAATTTAAAAATAAAAGAAATATTTACAGAATAAATTTAAAATAAAGTAAAAAGTAATAGAAAAAAATTAAAATTGTCGCGATCCCGGGGACGTTCTTGGCGCTGGCGTGTAACGATCTGGATGCCTCCGTCAGCAATGCGTCCGTCGGCTATGTCGTGCACCTTGCTCAGTCCTTTGATAATTGCTCGGTCTGGCGTCCTGTTTCCCGTCCAGTGTACTTGGAAAGGTAGAATAATCATATGCACTATAATCGAAAGTTAAATGGTATTGCGTGACCGAAGGTACCGAAGGGAAAATATCCTCAGTGGTAGGTGTACGTGCCTCAGAATGGAACTCCGAGTGGTATGAGGATGATCCGGATCGTGTTGTGTGTTGAGGCTCGAGGTTGTCACCAAAAATATCTTCGAAGGATGGAGGAATTTCATGCAGCGGATTTGGATCCATGTTCAATGATGATGAGCCAAATTCTTCATATTGGGCTTAGAGATCGGGGTCCGAGGCAGTATCGGACTCGATGTTACCGAATGGCAGAACTCGGTTACTGCGTGGTTGTGCGTTCCTTGGTTGCCATCGAGAAGATTCAGGGTGCGCGTCTCTTTGGATCAGCATGCACTTACCTTGGAATATAAAGGGTTTCCCGTGTGCCATATACCATGCTGCGTACTCAGGCGTAGGAGAGAACCCTCCCTCTAAGACATACAAGGGGGGACGCCTCGAATGTCGTTGATTCCACAGAAAGATATACGGTTCATGTTTTTGCGCCCAATTTAAAGCGTCTCGACCCGAATCCTTTTTGTCCATTCCGTGGACTTCTTTGATGTTGATGGGAGGATTCGGGACAGGTTGTGCGCAACCGAACTGCCTCAAAACCCGACCTCTATCGTGCCACTCAACCATATGGAAATGAATTAACAGCACATTTAACACGAATAGCTGTTGCTGCTCGATAACCTACGATGGTTTGAGCATCACGATATTTTCCTCATTATATGGCATCCATATAAACTGCAAAATAAAGACATCATGTTATTTTTTTCTTTTGCAATTATTGTATTTAAAAAAGAAATATTCGGAATCGTATTTTACGCCATCCCCAGAATGAGTCTCTATCATCATACGGTATATAGATACGATGAACGATCGCCCGATTCCTGGTACAGTTGCCTATCTAAAAAAATAAAAACTATCAAATTATTTTTTCCATGCAAAAAATAAGTATATTATAGTATACAATAAAAAAAGATTGCAAAATTAAACTATATATTTACCTATTAACGAGTGGCCAGACATACGGTTGGTGGGCTCACTGATGCAAGAAACAGCGTACGGTATAATGCCCAAGACTGCAGTAGAAGGCAGCAACCACCCATTGTTTTCGTAGACGGCAATGTCGCTCGACAAAGCTCGCAGTATAAGCATGCCAATACTGCAGAGCCCAAACTAAATCTTCCGGCAAGCTTGAGATCCTCTAATAAGGGGAGATACATTATTGAGACTTTATTTTGATTGACGTCCGGCAAAAGTATCCCACCTATCAGTTGAAGAATGAACGCTCTTGCAACGTAGATAATGTCCATTTGTGTTGGACTGCTCGGAAGATGCTGGAAGTTTTCTTTTAACCAATTAAATTAAATATAGGTTAAGCGTCCTTCCTCTTTATTTGGGGGCACTCTTCCAAGTAACCGCTCGCAAGTGGCCCACGGATCGGGCACTCTTCCAAGCCCGATCACTGCTTCGCCGTCTATAGACAGCTCGAGTTGTCCTACTACGTCTTGCAATGTAATATTTACCTCCCCACACGGGAGGTGGAACGTATGTGTCTCTGGGCGCCATCTTTCAACTAATGCCGATATTAAATTGGCCCGTAGTTCAGATATCTGAATGTACGCGACAACCCCAAAACTCGCAACATTCAAATACGGTATAACTCTTCGATCAGGAAAATAACCGGGATCATGCGACCAGGGTCTCACAATTCTATATAAATCCTGCGTTTATAGTAAATATATAATGTTATATTTCTCGTTTTAAAAATAATTTAAAAGAATATTTAAAATTAAATAATACATTTTATTTCTCGTTTACCTTATGCACATTGCTTGCAATGTGGTCGTTGTCATTTAAAAGAACATTCAGATTACGATCCATGGAGTGATCGGCGGCACTCGGCGTTGCTTGAGGGTGAAAAGCCGCGATCGTCAACGGTGGTTGAGGGTTAATAGCGGCGGTCGTCGGAGTTGCCTATGTAAAGTGGGGGACCATTTTGCCTATTTATAGTCGAAGATGCCAATGGAAAAAAAAAATTGCCCATTTTGATGGGTCATTTCAAGTTTTTTTTTATTCAAAAGTTATTTTAATGCCAGTACTTTTTATTTAAGTTTCATTTAAATTTTCTTAATATCAGAGTAATTTAATTTTTTTCATTTATTTTTTAAATGTTTTTATATTTTATTTTTTTCAATTTAAATTTAAAATATTTGTAAAAAAATTAATTTTTGTAGCTTTTTAGGCCTGAGACCCCATTTAGATAAATTAATTTGTTAAAATAAAGCTAATTCCAATTTTTGTATTTAATATTTTATTTAAATATTTTCATTTATTTATTATTTTGGTCAATTAAAATTTTAAATTTTTTAAAAAATATCTGATTTCATTTTTTTGGGGCTTGACACCAAAATTATTAAGCCTGATAAAAGTTATTTCAATTTTGAATGTGAAAAAAAAATGCCAAAAAAAAAAGGAGGTGTAAGGCCGGTCATTGGAAGGCCAACACAGGCCTGATGCAGATGGGTCATTTCAACCTTTTTTTTTTTGTTTCATTTTTATTTCATTTTATTTTTATTCCATTTCAATTTCATTTCATTCTAATTTCATTTCGATTCTCATTCCCCTTTAATTTCATTTAAAATATATATTTTTTTCAATTTCAATTTATTTTTTTCTCAATTCATATATATTATTTTTAACTAAAATTTAACATTTTCCACATTTCATATAAATTTTCTATTTTCAATGCAAATTTTTTTTCTCATTTCATTTAAATTTAATTTACTTTCAACATTTTTCTCTTTACATTTAAATTATCTAATTTTTTAAATACTTACAATATTTTTACAAGAACATGCGCTGAATAATATATCACTCATCATCTTGGAGTCTAGCATTACGAGACGGTTGACCAAAAACGTAGACACGATGTGGGCATGTTGATCGGTTGTGTCCGGATGTTCGACACACAGTGCACAGTTTGGGTTCACCCGTCTCCTTAACATCCATGTCATTTCGAATTCTCGTCGATTGTGGTCGACCTTTAGGATGTCTGCGGAGACTACGGTCAGGCACCATCTCGATAGCAGGCGGTGGAACTTCCCAGTTTGAGACATCGGGCATTACAGGAAATTCGTTCCCCCATATACGTAATGTGCATTGCAACGTGTAGATATTGTCTATGAATTGTTCAACATTTAAGTTTGCTTTCACACATGCTGCATGAACATGCGCACACGGCTATCGAAGAGTCTGAAATAACCCGCCCTCGCATCGCCTATTTCGTAAATCAACTGCGTACGATCTAGGAGAAAGACCCGAACGACGGTCGATGCACTCCTAAACTCAGAAAGTCTCCAAGTCGCGCGAATGCAATTCTGCGTTCATTGTTTGTACCCTTCGACTATTTACCACCATGGCCTTTCGGACGGCCTTTACGTACACATGCCCGACCTCGAACTGCTTAGCTTGTCTCAACCCCATCTTAGGTATCAATGTCGCTAACCTATAAAATGTTACTGGGAAAATAGCAGAAATCGGGAGATGGCGTGTGCGCCTCAATAAAGAGTTGACCCCTTCTACCAGGTTAGTTGTCATCTGCCCATATCGAAACCCCTCATCGTAACTTTGAGTCCATTGCCAGTTCTCCATGCTGCCCAACCATGTCCGGAGATTTGTTGGTAAAGATGACATCTGAGATTGAAGCCTTACGAATCTCTGCCTGAATCTTCTCGGTTCTAACTCATGGGCTGCATATTTAATTTGAAATCACCAATTTAAAACCAACAAAAAATTTGAGAAGTAATTTTTGAAATAAATACGAACAAATTTTTTTTACCCATGTTCACGAGTTCTTTTTTTCAATCTTTATTCTTATAATCTCTATGAAAGTTTGCCACGATGTGCCGGATGCAATAAACAGACCTCCAGGGAACCCCTGATAGCCTTATCGCAGTAAGTAATCCTTTCGATCTATCTGATATAAGGCAAATGTTGTCTTCTTTGGCGACGTGCCTCCGGAGATTTGTGAGGAAAATTTCCAAGACTCGAAGCACTCACGCTCCACAATGGCGAAAGCGATCGAAAGTACATTTCGATTGTCGTCTTGTGTAACAACAATCAGGAGGATTTGCGTGTATTTGCCATATAACCATGTCCCGTCTACCTGCACCATTAGCTTGCACTAAGGGAAGGCCCTAACATACGGCTCGAATGTCCAAAACAATATGTGAAAAACTCGTTTCCCCGATTGTATCTCCTCGTCAGGGCCTTTATACGACAGTGTTTACAAAATAGTCACTGTCCCGGGCACATACTCCTGCATCCCGACTATCCACCCTTGAAGCTCGTTGTATGACGTATCCCAGTCACCATACAACTCTCGCATCACCATTTTCTTTGCCCACCATGCCTTCCGGTACGACATTTTGTACTTGAATCGAGCTTGCATATCCGCAATAAAGACCGACACTTGAATGGTGGGCGACTCTTTCACCAAAGGGATGATGCAGTTGTATATAGTTTTTGCATCTAACTTTCCATGGTCTTGCGACATACGAGCGGACGTGCATGTGTATGGACCTTCTAGTTTCCTTATCATTCACATTTGTGTCTGCTGCATTAACGCGACTTGGACACGCCATTTACAACCACTCGACGCTTTCCAACATTCTCCTATGTACAAAGTCTGCGTCGACTTCGTTACTTTATAATCCACACCTAACTTCAAGCTAAGTTGTTTTATAGCATATAACCAGTCTTTTTTGTTATCAAATTGTTGTCTTACAAACAACTCATCTTCGTCGAATTCATTGTCAACTAGGTGAGCCGGCACAATATTTGTATATTCTGGGAACTCGTGTGCAAGAGCCACATCAGGATCCACGTCGGTCATGAAAGACACTAGATTATTTCTTATAACTATACCAGGGCCCGTGTTTTCGGCCGAATAGGGGTTCGCATTTTCACCCTCCACTGGCCCTTCATCGTTTTGTCTTCAGGGATTTTATCTAAATCGGGGTCACTAAAATCATCGTTAGGATCACGGTGAGACTGATCATCGTTATCGGACCCTTCATCACTATCTTCTATGGTGGCCAACACCTCTGGATGTTATACGAACAACCACCGGTGTTTGGATTTTTGAGAGTTGGCGTTGACCGTCCAAAACCCGACTGATCTTTCCAAGAGACGTTAAGATCAAAATCGATTTCGGAGCGCTGGCTTCCTGGAATTACCACTTGAATGGGATCCGGTTCAACTATCTCCACGAACAACTCAACTGGGCTGGGATTTTCTATCTCAGTGGGGCAATAAATTGCCATCATTGTCCCTAAATCATCATCATCTTCAAGCTCCATTTCTGAGAACTTTAGCAGATCAATTGAAATCAGAAATTTGTAAAGCAGTCTCAACATTTGCTTTCCGCAACGGGTTGCTATCATTGAACTAATTTTTCATTTTAAATCCGACAGCGAAATCCGCTTGTTGAATCTCATTCCTATTTTTTTCCGACTTTGAAATACACAGTCTTCTTCGGTTGTATTTATCATTTCTCCATCGAAATGAACATAAACAAACAACATTTGAGAACTCATTTTAAAAAATGTTTGCTTTCTTCTGAACAAAGGAAAAAAAAAATTAAACCAAACAAATTATAAGATAAAATACCTATATATAAGATAAATTTGGTGCCGGCAATTGACAGGCCTGCACCCAAAAAAAAAAATTGCATGCAGGTGCCGCCATTGACAGCCCAAGACCCAATTTTTTTTTTTTTTTTTTTTTTTTTAATTTTTGTATACCAGTATGATATGATTTAAAAAAAATACCTGGTGCCGGCCATTGACAGACCAGAACAAAAAAATTAATTTTTTAAAGTCTGACACAATAATCAGGCGATCATGGGTCCAAAATACCAAGTGGTGCCAACCATTGACAGGCCAAAACCCCTATCTACTGTTAATTTCAGGTCATTTTGGTGATTGTTTTTAAACTTGGGTCATTTTTGTAAATATCAATTTTTTTAGGTTATTTTGGTAAAATAGCCGATATGGTCACAATAAATATATATATACATATTTTTCATCTCAAGATATCACTTGTCACATTGGGCACGTTGGTACATGCAAATCAAATTTCTCAATATATAATATCATGTAGGGCATGTTTAACATATATCTAACACGCGTTTCACGTATTGTTTCAAGATATTGAAATATCACAATTTATTTGGTATGTAAAATCGATTATGGCATAATATCACATAACACGAGAATGAGAATAACATACTTTTCAAACAATGAAAATCATAACCACACAACATACTTTTCATAAGCTACTTGGTTTGGGTCACTTACTTGGTATAATACATATTGATGGGTTTAATCTCCCTTTTTGGAATACTTTATGTATTCGCATAAAACACAATATAAATAATATTATTTATTTAAATACTAGAATTAACGTATATTAATTTTTTATTTTAAATTAGACCCACACCCGAGTAGATCCAAAATGAATCACCCCTCTAAAGAACGCTCACGCTTGGATCTAATCGATAGGTCACCTACTTATCAACAAACGTGATTTCTCATTAGGGAGGTTACTTTTAACGCTTTATGAAATAAGTCAATTTAATAAAATTTCCATCAGCACTTACTCTTATAAAAATCAACTGAAATGTGAATACTAATTGCCTGTCATGTCATGTGTATATTAATTGCCTTAGGAAAGAGACAAATCAGTTTCTATTTTTATGACTAACAGTATCAAACTTCTTTAGTTTCAAATATGATTTGGATTAAAGTGCATGATTATTGTTTGGTTATTTTCTGCCATGTGAATGATACTATTTTGGATTAAAGTGCATGATTATTGTTTGGTTATTGTACATGACAGAAATGGATTTTTTTTTTTTGTGTTAAATTTTTTTTTTGTTTTGGTTATTGTCTGCCATTGCCTCGGTTGTATTAAAGTGTTTGGTTATTGTTTGTCGTGTATATGACAAAAATATATTTGTTTATATTAAATTATTTGGTTATTGTACATGATAGAAATGAATGTGTTTGTATTAAATTGCTTTTGTACTGATTATTATCTATCATTGCCTAGGTAGTATTAAAGTGTTTGGTTATTGTCTGTCACTACCTTTATTGATATTAAATTTGTTTGACATGTTTAATTGATGATGAATTTAATGATAGTGAAGAAGAAATGTCTGATTTTGATGTGTATGATAGTGATGTGTCTAGTAGGATTAGGGTTAATCTAGATGGCTTAAACATGGATGATATAGAAGTAAGGGAATTGTATGATAGTGATGATTCTGATAAGTTAAATAATGCACATGAATCTAATTTAGATGGCCAAAATTGGCCTGAGTTCAACTCAGACAGTGACAATGACATGAGTAATTTAAAACTTCAGGTTGGAATGTTATTTAGGTCCAAATACAATCTAAAAGAAGCTGCCATGCAATATAGTAGGTTGAATAATTATTTTATTAAGTTCCTAAAAAATTATCTAAAAAGGTTAAAGGCAGTTTGCAGTTCAAAATGTTCTTGGTATATATGGGCCTCTAAACTACACCCTAATGGCCCTACTGACTAGACATGGTAAATTAAGAGTTCAAACCCTAAGCATACTTGCTCTAAAGTCTATAAAACTAAGAATATAACCTCAGATTGGATAGGTCAACATTATAAAGATAAGTTCATTGTTGATCTTGACTATTCTTTGACATCATTGCAACAAGATGTGTAACACCCCAAACCGACCCAAACACTACAACTGGATCTGGTATGTCACTTGAGTGATTTTACAAAACATGTCGCGTTTTGGAAAACAATTACTAGGTTTAATTGTTAATACCGAAAATTTAATAGTTTATTAAGTTATATAAGATATAAAGTTATAAATTGCCTTGGTGAATTTTAAATAAAAACAGAAATCTTGTACATGTCATAGTTTAATTTTTAAAACATAATTTAAAATGTCTAATAATAAAACCCAACATAAACCCAAAAACATAAATAATAGTCTAGTGGCCCATGGCCTTATTACAACGAGATTTTAAACCCATTAAATAAAAATATAAAATAATAAACTAAAGTCTTTTTGCTGAATCCAAATGTTCTTTTGCATGACCACCATGCTCACCTCTCCAACCCTGTCCGACACGCTAAGTGTCACCTTAAATTGTTAAAATAAAAGGGTGAGTCGCGAGACTCAATGTGCAACCCTCGTGCACCATTAGATTTTGGGCCTCAGCCCTACAGAATATATAACAGAATATAATACAACAGAAATTATGCAAAGCCCAACCCAAGTCCTAGGTTTCCATCCGCTACACGCCACCCTTACCTACCAGTCACACCATTGGGGATTTCTACAATCAAACCACGCCGCTACACGCCATTGATGGCAGTCATGCTGCTCATCGTCAGAGTTGTGACAGAGTCACCAGGCTGAAATGGCGAAAGCCACCAGAAACAGAGTTGTGACAGAGTCACCAGGCTGAAATGGCATTAGCCACTGCGAGCAGTCACGGCGAGCGCTTCTACAAATGAACACTTCCCTTTCAATAAACCCAACCTCATGCAATCGAAAAAGCAAAGATATACTTATCACATATGTCATCTTAACAGGAACATTCATTTAGGAATGACAGAGATCACTAACCTGGTGATTCGCTTTTACCCTCATTGGGTTTCAATCATTATGCCGGGATTTCGGCATTTAACAGAGTATAGCAAATTTAATACATATATAAATATTTATTAGCAAACAATCTAATGGTGTGAGAAGTTACACACCTGGTTTCCATTAGGACGACACTCTCTATGTCGACACTATCAGAAGTTGCTAAAACTGCTATCTGTCTAAGATTTTGTTCGGATACCAGTCCACAACCTAATGGCCAATGCTGAACTGTTGACACCGCTCGTTTTTTTTAAACTTAGGGATTCTCTCATTTACCTGATCCACATTTAATTCCATCAAATCCTTATCAGAGCTACTATCACAATATTTAATCGTTAATCCTCATTATACAGTTAAGATCTTGTATCCAATGAACAAATCTAATAGAAATCTAGGGAAATATTCTTACCTTAAAATCCCAAAATTGGAGACTAATGATTTTCGGCTTTTAGATCTAGTCAACCAAGTTTCCTTCAAATCCCGGAATGCCACCCAACATAGAACCATCAAACTATTAGCTTTTTCGGCTTTTGCCTTTCAAAAACCGGAATAGAATATGAGAAACTAGCAAAAGTCGACACTTACCTTAACACAGGGATTTCGGCTAGCACTAGAAAGAGGATTCGGCAATGCCAAAGTAATAGATTTTAAATTCCAAAAGAATAGATTTAACTCACAAATAGGATGAATAAAGAAAAATTATAGAGATTTTGGCTTTTTAGAGAAACCGGCACAAGGGAAAGAAGAATGGAGAAAAGGTTTCGGCTTTTGAAGAAATTGAAGAAGAGAAATTGGAGAGGAAGAGGCTAGAGATTTTCGGCACAAGGAATGAGGAGAGAATTAGGGTTTTAAGTGTCAGAATCAAGGAGCTATCCCCTCCTATTTATAGGATTTTCGGCACCTCCTGTATAAAACCGAAAACGCCCTTCCTAATTAATTAAAAATTCAAGCTAAATAAAAAGGGAAAATTTGGCACCCCATTGCCATGCAGTAGCCGATTTCTTTACTCCTCTCAGTGGTGGATTTTCGGCCATCACTCTCCTTGTATATAGGCTCCTATTTTTTCTCCTTTTTATCTTCTATATTATCAATTATAAAACCTAAATATATCTTCTTATTTTTAAGCCTTGTAGCCGTCCACCTCATCAAGTCTTAATGCCAAAATTTAACTCACTTAAATTAAAAGATTTGGGCTTCATTAAACCTAAATTTTGGGCCCCTAACTCCTTGTTTGTGGCGTCACCTTCTAATTCCTTTACAGTGCCACATTTTGTTGGGCCACAAGCCCACATTGGTATTTTAAACATAATTACCACTCTTTTAACTCTATAATGCCAAATCTATAATTTAACCAAGGCCTTTGCCTAATTGTGAGCCCAATTTGGACACCTATTACTTAAATTAACATATTAAACATATTCACCCATTAAACGCATAGGCCCAAAAATTCAGGATGTTACAGTTCTACCCCCTTAAAGAAATTTTGTCCTCGAAATTTCCAACTAACTATTAATCGTACTACCTAAGTCTCATTACCATGCGTTGCTGCGCACTCCAATTCTAAACCCAAAATAAACACTTAGTACTCTATGGTAGAGTACGCACCAGTATTCACATCTAAAGCGTCCTCGTCCCCTTGTACTCATGCTATCAGTTCGCGTTTATTTGATTAAAAAAATTTTATGAATTACTGGTTTTCTTCCACTAATTATCCACGAACAGTCTTATGATTAGTAGTTTTAAGAGTAGTTCTTTCGAATTCACAATTCAGTCTCAAGTTCACCTTTCCTAGTTCTATAAACTACATACATTCAACAATCAACATATAGACAACATCCATACATCCACACTCAATACATAGGGGTATTCCCGTTATTCCACTAACCAAGGGTATTTTCGTAATTTTATCCTACAGGGGTATTTTATAATTTTCAAAATCCGGGGTACTTTAGCCATTTTATAAATTAGGGGCAATTTGGTATTTTTTATAAGTCAGAGATATCTCGGGAAATTTTTACAAATCAAGAGTATTTTCAAAATTTCACCAAAAATAAAGTTTTTTTTTTAAAAACTAGGGGTGTCTTGGGGAATCTGATTTCAAAAGGATAATGGTAGTGTTCAGGTGTTTGTAAGTTTTTGGTTGTGGTCGTGTGTTGTGTGAGTTTTTTTTTCTATGGAAAATTTCGTTGCCTTTGTAAATCGGGATATATTTGCAAATCATGGGTATCTTGGTATTTGTTTTCGAAATATGGGTATTTTAGCAATTTATGAAAAATAAGGTGGCTGGTCCCTTTCGAGTTTTAATTATAAGGTTTAGCCTGTCAACGAGTCCTCATGATTAGGGTGAACAGTCACTATGCACCAGGTAGGATTCCAGCGAAGAGGAGGTGAGTCCCTCGGACTGCTTAAATACCAAACTCTCCACGAATCCACTCCTAGGCATGCGTATGCCCGTTGCCACACCCAAACTCGACTAAGGTGAACAGTCACTACGCACCAGGTAGAATTCCAGTGAAAAGGAGGTGAGTCACTAGGACTGCTTAAATACCAGGCTCTTCCGGATCCAATCCTAGACATGCGTATGCCTGTTACGACATCCTAGTCTTGCGGCCCGTTCACGGGTTTGTTTAGTGAAATTAAGTCTTATGAGATTTTAGGAGTTGTTTCAGCTAGGCCTAAAGTCCATCAAGTTCTAATCTAACTAATCTACGTCCCATAAAGCCCATCAAGCCCACATATATTTCACACAATGGTTTAGAATACTTACCTGGCAGACTTGGGCGGGAGACGCAAGTGCCATGCCGAGTTAACAAACCTGTTATCATTTAAAAACATGTATGTTTCAAAAGCCCATTTTTAGAAAATGTTTTGAGCCCAAAACCCCCAAAGCCGAGTTTTGAATCGGGCTCTGATACCAATTTGTAACACCCAAACCCGACCCAAACACTACAACCGGATCTGGTATGTCACTTGAGTGATTTTACAAAACATGTCGCGTTTTGAAAAACAATTACTAGGTTTAATCGTTAATACCGAAAATTTAATAGTTTATTAAGTTATATAAGATATAAAGTTATAAATTGCCTTGGTGAATTTTAAATAAAAACTGAAATCTTGTACATGTCTTAGTTTAATTTTTAAAACATAATTTAAAATGTCTAATAATTAAACCCAACATAAACCCAAAAACATAAACAATAGTCTAGTGGCCCATGGCCTTATTACAACGAGATTTTAAACCCATTAAATAAAAATATAAAATAATAAACTAAAGTTTTTTTGCTGAATCCAAATGTTCTTTTGCATGGCCACCTTGCTCTCCTCTCCAGCCCGATCCGACACGCTAAGTGTCACCTAAAATTGTTAAAATAAAAGGGTAAGTCGCGAGACTCAGTGTGCAACCCTCGTGCACCATTAGATTTTGGGCCTTAGCCCCACAGAATATATAACAGAATATAATATAACAGAAATTATGTAAAGCCCAACCCAAGTCCTAGGTTTCCATCCACTATACGCTACCCTTACCTGCCAGTCACACCATTAGGGATTTCTACAATCAGCTCACGCCGCTACACGCCATTGATGGCAGTCATGCTGCTCATCGTCAGAGTTGTGACAGAGTCACCAGTGAAAATGGCATTAGCCACTGAGCAGTCACGCAGCGAGGCCGCTACAACAGAACACTTCCCCTTTCAATAAACCCAACCTCATGCAATCAGAAAATAGCATACTTATCACATATGTCATCTTAACAGGAACATTCACTTAGGAATGACAGAGATCACTAACCTGGTGATTCGCTTTTACCCTCCTTGGGTTTCAATCATTATGCCGGGATTTCGACATTTAACAGAGTATAGCAAATTTAATACATATATAAATATTTATTAGCAAACAATCTAATGGTGTGAGAAGTTACACACCTGGTTACCGTTAGGATGATACTCTCTATGTCGACACTATCAGAAGCTGCTAAAACTGCTATCTGTCTAAGATTTTATTCGGATGCCGGTCCACAACCTAATGGCCAATACCGAACTGCTGACAACGCTCGTTTTTTTTTAAACTTAGGGATTCTCTCCTTTGCCTGATCCACATTTAATTCCATCACAAATCCTTATCAGAGCTACTATCACAATATTTAATCGTTAATCCTCATTATACAGTTAAGATCTTGTATCCAATGAACAAATCTAATAGAAATCTAGGGAAATCTTCTTACCTTAAAATCCCAAAATTGGAGACTAATGATTTTCGGCTTTTAGATCTAGTCAACCAAGTTTCCTTCAAATCCCGGAATACTGCCCAATATAGAACCATTAAACTATTAGCTTTTTCGGCTTTTTCCTTTCAAAAACCGGAATAGAGTATGTGAAACTAGCAGAAGTTGACACTTACCTTAACACAGGGATTTCGGCTAGCACTAGAAAGAGGATTCGACATTGCCAAAGTAATAGATTTTAAATGCCAGAAGAATAGATTTAACTCACAAATAGGATGAATAAAGAAAAACTATAGAGATTTCGGCTTTTTAGAGAAATTGGCACAAGGGAAAGAAGAATGGAGAAAAGGTTTCGGCTTTTGAAGAAATTGAAGAAGAGAAATTGGAGAGGAAGAGGCTAGGGATTTTCGACACAAGGAATGAGGAGAGAATTAGGGTTTTAAGCGTCAGAATCAAGGAGCTATCCCCCCTATTTATAGGATTTTCGGCGCCTCCTGTATAAAACCGAAAATGCCCTTCCTAATTAATTAAAAATTCAAGCTAAATAAAAAGGGAAAATTTGGCACCCCTTTGCCATGCAGTAGCCGATTTCTTCACTCCTCTCAGTGGTTGATTTTCGGCCATCACTCTCCTTGTAGATAGGCTCCTATCTTTTCTCCTTTTTATCTTCTATGTTATCAATTATAAAATCCAAATATATCTTCTTATTTTTAAGCCTTGTAGCCGTCCACCTCATCAAGTCTTAATGCCGAAATTTAACTTACTTAAATTAAAAGATTTGGGCTTCATTAAACCTAAATTTTGGGCCCCTAACTCCTTGTGTGTGCCGTGACCTTCTAATTCTCTTACAGTGCCACCTTTTGTTGGGCCACAAGCCCACGTTGGTATTTTAAACATAATTACCACTCTTTTAACTCTATAATGCCCAATCTAATAATTTAACCAAGGCTTTTGCCTAATTTTGAGCCCAATTTGGACCCCTATTACTTAAATTAACATATTAAACATTTTCACCCATTAAACGCATAGGCCCAAAAATTCAGGATGTTACAAGATGTCAAAAAATATTTCTTTTGCCTTGTCACATTAACCAAATGTAGGAATGCTAAACTTAGGGCATTAAAATTTACTTGAAGGAGCTTATAAGGCTCAATATGAGAATATTTATAAGTATCTGTTAGAGGTTAGGATCCAAATATTGGAACAACAATAATCTATTATCTAGATAACAGGCTATTTCAAAGGCTGTATGTCTGTCTGCAAGCATGCAAATATAGGTATAGGGTTGGTTGTAAGAGGATAATAGGTTTAGATGGATGTTTCTTGAATGGCTACTTTGGTGGCTACCTATTGGCAGATGTTGGGATAAATGCAAATAATGGCATCTATCCTATTACATATGCTACTGTTGAAAGTGAAACCAAGCATCATGGCTCTAGTTCTTAGAATTGCTTGCATTAGACTTAGAAATTGTAAGTTCATATCAGATATCTTTCATGTTTGACAAATAGAAGGTAAAACTCCATTTATCTGCTATGTTTTATGTTGTTAATGTTTAGAATGGTATGTTAAAGAATTAATGTAACACTCAATATTAGTGGGTCCTGAGTCTAGGCGAGTAACCCGAAGGAATCTGAATGGCGTGGTCTTGTCCGTCCAATTGAAACTTCCGGCATATACGAAAGGCGCATAGCTAATGTTAGATTATAAGGCAATAATTTCTCTCGAAAATGTGTGAATATGTATAGAAGAAGAGATTGATAAGTGTGTCAAGGGTTCTTGGGTAATGAGGGTATCGCCAAAGGTAAGGTACACCGAGTTTGCCTAGTTATGGTGCAAGTTGTGTTCTAACAAGATGATCAGGAATGAACGAAGGGATAAATCAAGGATACATAAAGATTTTGGATTCTTGTATATGTTTCTATACAACTGTAAGCCACTGATAAGGACAATTTTAAAAGTTGGTACAACGTGTCAAATTCTACTATGAGAACATGGGTTCTACATATATATTGATGTGAGTTTTATAAGAAAGGGGAAGTTATCTTCTTCTTTCTAGTTGAAAAAACCATTACTAACTTGTTTTAAAGCTGATTGAGTATCTTTCTTGCTAAGCTGAAACTAAAGATCGAAGTTCATGTAAAAGGTTGTTCATATCCTGGGTAAGTATTATGGACTTGCATGTTGACTGTTGAAAGAGTAAGTCTATTTTATGTGTGTAAATAGTAAGATGAGGCAGTGAGGTGTTGCATAGAGGTTATCTGGGTTTCAGATGATGATAGAAGTTATACGGATAAGTTTTAATGGTATCCCTATGTATTATAAGCAATGAATTGCTGAGATTTCGTGATGGGTGTTCAGATTTGGAGATTAAGCTGTTGTTTGTGGGTGCAAGGTGAGTCCCTAAGCTGAATCCTATGTATGTAAACTAGTTTAGTCTAAATACTTCTATGAAGAATCGTATGAACTATGAACTGAGATTAGAAAAGGATGATATGATGAGTATGTTGATATATGAATGTTGGATAAGATTTGCATGTATAGTTTGTATGAATCTGAAAAGTATAGAGTATGTGATAAGAAATCTGGAGTCGAAAATATAACTGTAAGAGCATGTTTGAGATGTATGTTAAGTTTGGTGCTAATACATGAAAGGTCTATTACGTGAGTTTGTGTCTGTTCACCGCAGTGAAGTCTGAAAGGGGTTTGTCAGGACTTTAAACACGATCTCCGAAAGATAAAGTCTATGGCCATGGCACCTTATTGTGTAAGATCATAGCTGAGCTATGACATTATATAGAGAGAAACTAAATGAATGTGATTATCCAAAAGGGGTTCTCTGCATAACCCAGGACGATGAGGGGCAAACCTCACAAAATGTAAGTTTATGTAAGTTTATGCAAATCCTTATGGTAAACACGCTAGAAAAGGAAGCCTTTGTGGTGATCCGTGAAAAGGAATCCTTTTATGGCTATCTATGAAAAAGAAGTTTTTATGGCTATATATGAAAAGGAAGCCTTCATGGCAATCTATGAAGAGAATGCCCTTATGGCGCACTTTGAAGAATTGTATTCACAGTGAACTCTGAAGGAAATGCCCCTATGGCGGGCCCTGAAGGAAAGATATGGCATTCACGGTGAACTCATAAGGAACGATAGTTGTAATAAACTCGAAAGGAAAATCCCATGTGGCGCATCATGTTATACATTCGATGAGATATTCTAATGAGCTTCCTTTGTGGTGAGCTTCGTATAAACTGTTATGGCATATCTTACATGGTCTTAAGATAAGAGTAAAGAAACTATAACGCGCCAAAGCATGTGGCGAATTCAGATTATGGGTTAATTAAACTTGAAGAACCAATCTGAATAAGGGTTATGTCTGGTAAATTGAAGAAGGTTATCTGTCTGTAATTATTAGAAGAAAAAGGGTGTAGAGCCCAAATTTTGCCCGGGGCCCAATAACAAAACCAGATCCCAAACCAAATAGCAGCCCAAAACCTAAAGACAATTCAGAAAAAAGAAACCCTAATCCCCTTTTAATGCGCCGCTGCCTCCACGTGATTGGTCAGCGTGTTTAACGCCCGATACCTGACCAACCTCCGCTCCGCCTGCGCCCTTACACCGAAATAGCAGCCTTTGCCCGTTGACCTTTGCCCCAGACCTGCAAAGCAACCAAAATGGCAAGACAACAGTAGCAGAGAAAACAACACAAAAGCAAACAGACAACAGAAAAAATAGGATTAAAATGTAATATATTTTCGGCTATATAAGCCCGAAAACACCAAATGTATTGAGGGGGATTTTTGGAATAAAAAAAAAGAAAATACGAACTATCAAGAATCAAAAACAAGAATAGAAGGTTGATTTCGTTTATTTTCTTTCGACTTTACTCTTATTACTGTTGTCTTCTATCTATTTTTTTTATTTTTTTATTTTTATTTTTTATTTTGTATTTTTATTACTTTCGAATTTAAAAAAAACAAAATAATAAAAAAGAAAGGAAAGAGGGTCTACCTGAATCGGCTCACCGCCTCGTCGTTGAAGGTCTCCCCTCCCTCGTCAGAATCGGGCCTGAAATGTGGGCTAGAGACCCTTTCTTTCGACCTCTCAGGTTAGGGAAGCTTAATCTCTGAATAGGTTCCAAAACGGGGGTTAGAAAGGCCTCTCGTGCAACACCGGCCACTAGCCACGGCGATAGAGCAGCCAATCCCCGATCAAACTCACGATGGTACAAGAATGGGTTCAAAAACCCTAGCAGAGGAAAAGAAGAAAAAATGGGGGTTCTCTGTTTTTGTTTTTAAAAAAAAACTTATAAGCTTTTAAAAAAAATAAGTATAATAAAGGTTATTTTTTTTTAAAGTGGTGTCATTAAAAGGAGTGAAAGCCTACGCATTGAAGATTTGAAAGCTGGATGTGCGCCTTTTCAACTTAAATAGGAAATTTTCGCGGCCAGTCCCTCCCATTTGCGCTACCTTTAAGTTGATCCTATTCTGTTTCTTTCATTTTTTTCCCTAAAGTTTGAGCGCCATTCCAATTCAGTCTGCGCCTGAGTGCTGTTTTTGGGGGTTGGGAACATTTTCACTTTTAGCCCTTGAGCATTCACGCGCATTACGTTATGGTCCTTATTCGCCTTTTCTTGATTTATTGCAATTCCAGCCCCCTGACTTTTATTATGCTTTCAATACAGTCCATTAATTATTTTCATTTAATTATTCATTTATTGAGTTTCCTAATTATTCTCCTTTTTTAATTAATATTTAATATTATATCTTTTAAATTGTTTATTTCCCTTTAAATGTTATTTATTTTCATGGTTTTTTACATTATTATTACTATTATTATTTATTTTTATTTGTATTTTGTTACCACTATTATTATTATTACTTTTACTCTTATTATTTTTATCATTCTTGTTAAAACTACTGTCGTTAGTATTATTATCATTTTATATGCTATTATTCTTTATTTTATTAGTGTTGTCTTATTATTATTGTTTTTATTATCATTTTATTATTATTATTAGTTTTATCATTTCATTATTATTATTTTCTCTTTACTATTAGTATACTTATTATCATTTCTATTATTGTTTTTTCTATTATTGTTATTATTGTTATTATTATTACTATTATAATTATGTTCTCTTTTCGTATTTATACTTATAATTATTTTTTTATTATTTTCTTCTTTATTTTTCATTATCTTCATTTTTGACTCGTACATTTTATTCTATTTCATTTTCGTTCTTTATACTATCATTCGTACTAAACGCATTTATTTCTACTTTGCTGCACATGTCCGTATTGTAATTTGTTTTTACATTTCATTATAAACTTGTCGCACTAACCCTTTTACCTGATACATTAAGTTTTCAAATAATCGATATTTCGTATTAAAGATTGGAGAAAATCGTGCCCTAACTTACTGGGTTCCGGTTTTTCTCGTTCAATTTGAATAACGGAATATCTTTTTAAATCGCAATACGAATTTTGAAATAAAAAGCTTATTCTCGAGAATTCGAGATGTTGTGTCCTAACATATTGGATGTGACGTTTCGCTAACTCAAGATAAGATTTTCTAAACAAGGCAATGTTTCGTGTTTGGAAGTTCGAGGAGTCGTGCTCAATCGTGCTAGGTTTTGATTTTCCGTTCGTCCAAATGACTAAATATCCTTTTAATATTTTGACCGTAAGGTAATATTTCGTGTTCGAAAATTCGAGGAATCGTGCCCAATCGTGCTGGGTTTCAGTTTTTTGGTTTGTCCGAATAGTGGAATACCCTTTTAAAATTACAATATATGAATTTTGGAAATCATGAAATGATCTTGGTATCGAGGGTTGAAACATCGTGTCCTATCGTGCTGGATGTGATTTTTCATCTTTTCGGAACAAGAGAATTTCAATATCCAATTCGAATTATCCAAACATTTTCTAAAGGGTTCGTATTTTAAAATCTTTTCTAATTTTCGACATTAGGACATTAATTAATCAATTAGGTACCAATTTTAGGCGTATTGAGGGTGCTAACCCTTCCTTGTATGTAACCAACTCCCAAATTTATTTTTCGAGTTTCATAGACCAAAGTCGTTGTTTTGATAAATCAAACTGTTTATTAAAAATAACCGTTTTACAAGGTGACCCGATCACACCTCATCAAAAAGGATTGGTGGCGACTCCCGTTTTATTTTTGTCTTCAAAACCAAAGTCGAGCCCCGTTTTCAAAAAAATGGTTTCGACAAAGGGTATTCTCCACAAAGGATCAAATCGTATAATTAAAGAATGTATCTTCTATAAGTACAAAATCAATCATGGATTGCGAAGAAACAATGGCTTAGAGTATGTATGTAAGAATAACAGTATTTTGTCCCTATAAGGCTCTAAAATGGGTATGGTTAAGAAATCACGAAAGTGCTGAGTGAAGAACATGAGTAATGTATCAAAGATGTGGAAAGTAAGGTATGATCTCAAAGTCAAGGGTACATCTAGAGTACGATGAATGAAATTTTAGGAAGGTATTCGCTAGAGACAAGTTGAAGAATAAATAACAATAAGATGATAGATTGAATTACCAAATACGAAATACAAAAACACTTCAGGTAAATGGGTGTTTATCTCACTAAGTTCTCATGAACTTACCTCTGTGCCTTATGTTGCAGGTAAGTTGATTTAGTTCTATGCCAAGAGGGATGACGCTAGGGCTACGCCAAAGAAGTGGCAGGGCGGGCTATTATGCATATAAAATGAGTTGGTAGCATAAATGTAGTCAGTAATATTATTTAATATTTACACTTTGAGATAATGTAATTAAGTTATGAGGCTCATCTAAAAGTCCTTAAAGTATAAATTCTTGTACAATAATAATAATTGTCCAATGTATATTCAATTGAAATTTTGGTTGATAGATTATTTTAATTAAGTTGTATTAGTTATGAAAGTCAGGTATGAGTATATAAGCATAAGTTTGTATTTGTGTTGTAACACCCAAGATCCGAATCCAGTGAATCAAATCGAGTTGAGGGCATTATAATTAAATTGTTTTTCTCTATTTGCAGGGACTTGTAGAAGCAATATCCATGTTGTTTCATAATGCAGAAACAAGACACTGTGTTAGACACCTACATGCCAATTTCAAGAAAGCTGGTTTTCGAACAAAAGATTTGAAAGATTTACTTTGGAAAGTTGCCAGAGCAAGCACTCCAAGGAATTTTGAGGATGTAATGGTTGAACTGAAGAATACCAATCAACATGCTTATGATTGGTTGAAGGAAAAGAACCCTACTTAGTGGTCAAGGTCCCACTTCTCAATTAGGAGCTATTCTGACATGTTGGTAAATAATCTTTTTGAATACTTTAACAAGGTAAACCCCTATTTATTTTCTACATGCAGCTCATTAAGGACCTTATCTCACTAATCATTTATGTTACTTAGTAGTAGGTGATATTGAAAGCAAGAGGGAAGTCCATTTTGACCATAATGGAAACAATTAGGACCAATATTATGTTGCTAATTGTCAAGAAGAAAGAAAAAGCTAAAAAAATTAAAGGATTCTTGCGTTCAAATATCAAGAAAAAGTAGGATGTCAATATAAAAGATTCACTGAGGTGAATTGATACTTTTTTAATATATTTATGCCTTTATTCTGCCATCACATGCTGGTAGGGTTGATCACATGTTATTTTTAATACATGTATGCCTTTATTCTGCCATGACTTTACTTAAGTATGATATGATATGTTTTAGTGACTATTTTTTAGGTGTGTTCCATCGCATACTAGTGGGGAACATATATCAAGTTGAATGTGGTCCAAGCACTCAGCATGTGGTGGACCCTAGTTGAGAATTCCTGCTCCTTTAAGAATTGGAATCTCACTGGCATCCCTTACATGCATGCAGTGGTTTTCATTCATCAAAAAGATGAATACTCTGAAACTTATGTAAAAACCTGGTACACTAAGCAAACCCAACTTTCCATTTACTCTAACTTCATAAGGCCAGTAAGGGGTCCTATACAATGGGAGTCTACGCCAGACATGCTGCCAATATTGCCTCTTACACTAAGAAAGCCACCTAGCAGACCTACTAAAGTGAGAAGGAAAGAATCTGATGAACCACAAACAACATAAAAGCTGACCAAGAGAAGGGTGGAAATAAGATGCAGTAAATGCAAGAAATTAGGCCACAATAAGAGGAGTTGCAGAAGGGAAAACGGTCAAAACATTTTAGTAAGTCATCTGCCTTGGCTTCATTAGATTACTTATATATGCAATGTGTTTGATGGATTTCACTTTTTCATGTAGGTCAAAAGACACAAAGTTGGTGTTAATAACCAAGTGGTTGCCCCAACTCAGTAAGAAGCTGCCCCAACTCACCAACAAGTTGTTGCCCCAAGAGAAAAGCTTCCATTCAAGAGGAAACCAACCACTGTTAGATGGATGTCTTCTACTCAAGAGTCATCTATGTCAGACCCATCGATGACATTGTGAACTGAGCCTTTATTTTGTTAACTTTTTAAGCTTGTGTAAATTTACCTATTACTGCTAGTGATTTCTTAATTTTGGCAAATTATTTTTTGTAAATTTGCCTATAATTGCTACTATTATCTAAACTTAGGCATATAGTTATTGATTTTTCTTTTTTAAAATTTGTCGGCAATTCAAATTTGTTCAATTGTACTGAATTGTTAGCCCTTCTTTTTGTAAACAGTTTGGCCTTAATTTATGAATGAAGTTTAATGCTGACCAATGTTTTATACTTTTTTTTTTCATCTATTTTGTCTCTTCTACCAAAATGATCCATGCAATGTAAGAAAATGAAAACCAATAACCAAATACTTTTTCAAGTCTTAAAAGAAGATTAAACATTCCACATGGTATTCAGAAAATCAAATGAAATAAAATACAAATGTATGAGATTGGCATTAGTCTTTCAACTTTCAAGTCTCAACTAAAACATACAAGCAAACTAATACCCTTTACAGACCATGACATTTAGGTCTGTAAGCTTCCAGTCACTATGAAAGAATACTCTCTCAATACCAGCAGCCACATAAGCTAGTTTTCCATTTCAACAACAACAACATCAACTATCACACAATTTGGTTTTTCATTTAAACAACAACATTACAAATAACAGCACCAAAGACCATGTTTTTCTCCCCTTCCTCCTTGCATCCTCCAATGTCCTCACCTTTTTCAGAAAACCCAACAACACAATTTGTGAACGAGGCGTCAATGGTGGATCAAACCAGGCGAAAAAATGGCATGGATTTCAAAACCCACTCCCATTCTTCTTACACTCCAAAAAGGGTTGTCATTGGACCAAGGCGTCTTTAAATTGGTTGGATTTCCACAATAGCACACCAAAATCACAATCGATATCTCCATTTCTTCTGGTATTTTTCTTTTATTATTCTTCTCCTCCTCCTCTTCTTCTTCTTCTACTATCTAAACCCCTAAACTCTTAAATAAGGCTATTTAAACTGATGTTAACTGTCCAGCTAGCTGATTAATGACAACAAGGACTCCATTAAATGTCATGTTACTTTTCCGTTACATCTGTAACGGAAAATGATTAAAAGGACTGATTTGTTATTTTCGAAAGTTGAGTGACTAAATTGAAATCAGGGTGACTATTTTGTCAGCTACATCAAAATTGAGTGACTATTGATGTAATTTACCCAAATTTTAATTAAATCCTACTATTTAAAAATTTCATTAAATCCAAAAATTTTGAAATTTAAGTGGACCATAAAGCTTAATACTAAGATGAACCACTAGTGATTAATCATAAAAAAAAAAAATCCACCCCTTCGACATTCCATTATGGGTTCCTCATTAATGCTTAACCTCCACAAGAAAACCTAATTGCTTCCTCATCAAGACCCTTGTGGTACGTGGTCTTCATGGATAATTGCATGATTTTTTGTTCTTCCTATAAAAAATGTAAGCTTGCATGCATAAAACTTTGATGGAATGTTTGCATAAAATACTATCTTCATATGTTGATTGAGGAGATTGAAGAGTTCTTTTGATGTTAACTTTAATTTAATGAGATATATAAATTGTTGATACGATAAACATATGTGTATTTCTAATTTGATTAACGTGTTTTAAATGTACTTCCTATTATATTTGAACAAGTATTTAATGTCAAAATTAATGATTAGGTGGCTGTAAGACCTAATTGACAGAATACTCTTACTTTAAAGATTTAATTAAAACTAAAACATTTTGAAATTTCAGGGCCAATTTAGAACTTTGAATGGATTGTAGATCGGTCAAGCAAATGTGTTCGAAGTTTGTTTGTTCCATCTTTTTTACTGGTCCAAATATTTCTTTTAAATTTTTTAACTGCAGTTTTGACATTATTAATTCATATTTATTTTCGAATGATGAATTAAAAGCTTTAAGGAAAAAAAATTGGGATAACATAGATATTAAATAAAAGTTAAATGATTCAGATAATAATAATAATAATAATATGATAGAAGAAAAGCAAATTATTTTATTGCGATTACAAGTAAAGATCATTACAATATATCGATTATATTACTACTGCCATAATAAGGAATGCAGCCTCCACAACAGGTAAAGTCACAACAAATTACCATCCACGGCTGCTCGTGTCTCAAGTAAAGTCTTAAAACTATTCCCCGAATCAGTGTGTGACCAATGGATTTAATTAAATATTAAAATCTCAGCATCCAATCCCAATATACTTTCCCTATTAAAACATGCTCTATTAGAATGCTATATAGCTTTGTTGCTTATCAAAATTTACACTTTTCAGGTACAGACAGAGAGAGTGTGTGTCGGATTTAGTGGAACAACGGCAATATTCCCCACTGGTGCAGAAATCCCTCTCCAGTTGTGACCTCCAGTAGCAGCAGCACAAGCACTGCCAGCATGGCTGCTCTGCCATTCCAAGTTTCAGCACTTTTCGTCCAACCCCATTCCCAAACGGTCACTGGTGCTGGGAGCTCCCTTCGTTGCGAATCATAAGTTGCCAATAACTCTTCCACACTTCCAAGTGGAACTAATGACTGCACAGAAAACAAACACATCTCCCACTCAACCAAAACAATGATTGGTAAACGATGGTGGTCTTATGCAAGTGAAACAACACAATAACATTGGTGGAAACTGGAAAGTTTCAAGGTACCTGTCTAGCTTCAAGATTTGAAACTGCCATAGCTCCAACATATGGAAGAGACTCAATTACAGCATCTGCCAAGTCTGAAATGAACATTGGTTCACATCCTAATGCAGGAACACGACCCCAATTTTGTATACCGGATTCTAAAGCCAATTCTTTATACTCAACATCAATCTCTTCAAGAGTTTCAATATGCTCGCTGACAAAGCTGTGAATCAAATATCAAAGTTTTAGCAGGCCAAGGCGGAAATGTTGATTCAACAAAATATGCAACACTTATGGCTAGAAGAAGTCAAATAGGAGCTATGTGATGTCATTACATTATTAGATCCTAGTTCCCTTGTGAATCCAACTCTTTATACCCAACATTAATCTCTTCAAGAGTTTCAATTACTGGCCTAAGAAGCAGTGAGTCAAACCTCAAAATTTTGAAAAGACACTAAGACTTCATATTTTGCTTGGATAATCAATACTACAGCTTCAAAAGCCAGAGAAGTTATGACTGAAGTAAAATGCAACATACACATAGCTAGAAAAATTGTAACTAGAAGCTATTGGATTTCATATATCATCATTGTGATAATCATAGTACCTAATTGGTACAGCCAGAAGACCTTTAACTCCTTTTCGCCCTAGGTCAACTATTGTGTCATCAGTGTAGGGCTTCAACCATTCCACAGGCCCAACTCTGCTCTGCAGGAACATTAACCAACCTTTAAGAAAAGAAGGCACCATAGAAAATTTGTTCAAGATATGTTACAAGTAAAATCATGTGGGAAAAGATGATGGTTAGGAGATATAAAACATACATTAAGTCGGGGGTGGAAACCCTTGATCATCATAAACTCCAACCTAACCTAATTCTTATATATGGAACAATAATATTTTTTGCAACCATAAAACCTGAGAATCCCAACCTGACCAGCTTCACTAATTCAGCGAGACCCAACATGGATCCACCAAAAGAAGGTTACTACCAATACACAAAGTGACTCATTCAAAACAACCTAAAATTTATCATTAGTTCAACAAATAGATTTCTATAGTTTTTGAAACACAGAGAGGAAGTCTGAAGGGGAGTAAAGGTTTGAACCTAAAACCAAAACCCCTCTAAAGAGGAACAACAACTGCTCAAAATCTAAAAATACCTATACTCATATAAAGTAGAAATGTAACGGAAACAACCTGTAGCTGACAAAGAATCGTAAGGCAACTTTAATTAACTTCAAAGTCAAATATAGTTATAGGGTACATTGTCTTCAAGTTTTTTTTTTTTTTTTTTTCTGACACTAGAAATTTCAGATTGTAGTATTTCTCTAGTATCTAGAAGACTATGGATGATAAATTTCATTTATGCTTTAAGTATTGTTATAAGTTGTGGCAATCAATTTCCAAAAGAATAGTAGAATTCTTTCTTCCTTTCCCAAATAAGACTCAATTTCAATTGTTAAGTCCCAAAAAAAAAAAAAAATTCCTATTAAGGCTTTCCAGCCATGTAAGCAAAAAGGAAGTGAGTTTGAATACCCAGAGAACACAGTTCATCATTAATCCTTTATCCTCTCATTGCTGCAAACAAATGCTAGTCTACCCTTTTATCCACTCATTATAAGCTTTTATGAAGTCTTGTCCTCCATCATACTCAAAATTGTTGAACGCTATTTAACTAGCTCTTCAAAGCGCTTTTGGAAAAGGTTAGACATCTTACCAAGGATAAAATGCAACCATTTCTGTAAATCTAGATTAATTACAAAAACAGCAATGACTGGTAGCTGAATACATCTAAAAATGTCAATATAAGTACAGTAGAGGCTTATTTATACTGAGTATTAGCCCTCATCAAAGTAAATAATATTGAAACAAGTGAAAATTATATTTAGCCACAGCATTATCCCAACAGCACAGGCATCTTCTGAAGAGAAAATTAGAATCTCTGTAAGCATTGACATTGGGACTTCACTACCCATCCACATAATTCCAGAATCCAGACTTCGCACATATCAAAAACCCATAACTTGAAATTAAGAAGTGAAATACATGAGTCAGGAGTAATATGCCAACAGGAAGTACCTGATAAGCAAGAGTGTATGCATTAGTGATCTTCCTCTTCTCTAATTCCTCTATTATCAAGTCCACACATTCTTCCATCTCTGCCTTGTAAGGATCACCTGCCTCTTCCACATACGCAAGTGGCACCCCGTGTGCACTAAAAAATATTACCACCTGTAACATGTACTCTCATTTAATATGCAGATTTATTGTAAGGAGACAAATTTTAAATTTTGGATAGGCAAAAGCACCTAAATAACTAGAAAATCAAGGAAGCATAAATCTAAGAAAAAATTGCTTCTTGCAACAGGATAATAGCCAAGGCCCTCTTCACCACACACAGCCAAAGAAACTTCCCACGTGATCACTAAAAGTTCAAGAGGTTTAATAGAGAATAATATCAAGAGAAACATAGTTTCTTATTTCGTGATACAGGATTCTTTAAATGTAAATAAATAGACAACAAAAATAAAAGGAAGAGGTCACTCAACACCCCAATAAATACATAATGATTTCAAACTAACTTGCAATTTAAAATCTGGTTCTCAAATATTCTAAAAAATAGGCACAATAGAAAGGCCAAAGCTAAGAAGCCAAAAAGGCAGGAATCAAATGCAAAACTGCTATCTACCCGTGCAAATTCAGATGACAACAAGACATGTTCAACATTTCAAAGAGTTCATGATTTTGACTAGTCAATCAAGACCAAAATCAAACTTTAGTAATCAGAAACAGGAACTTTTTCATGTATTATTATGCTGCTTACAGTCTTAATGTACAAATTTCTGAAGATATTTTAATAACTAATAAACCGTAGCTTTGGCAGGGATAATGAGTGAGGGCTATTGCTGGAGAGATCAAGAGGGACACTATAATATCCTAATCGAATGGTCATCAGAGTTTCCGATTCTCCAGGCCTTCAAGATGATTGATACCTTCTACAAATACAAAAGACCCAACCATTGAAATTCGACTTGTCCTTGGAGATGACATATTTAACTCTAAAAAACTGAACATGCGTAGCAGTAATGGCTCCTATGACAGACTTACCACAGTAAAGGTCAGTAACATATTTCGAAAATTTATAATTTAACATGTAGCATATCAGATTCTCAATGAAAACCCTTTGAAATCCCGCCACTAGAAAAGACTGTTGGTAAGAAGATTTTCAGAAATTGACCCCACAACATCCCAAAAATAAGAAATCTTCTTTACCCAGAACTATAAGATTTCCTATGCATTATTTACACATCAATAAGCTTGACCTCTCCAACATTTACCTCAGGTTCCTTTTAACCACAGTAGCCGGTTTCCTGCATTATTGCAGACAAGCTATTCACTAGACATTTCATACTGGGCTACATAAATTTTGGAGATTTCATTTTTCACCATCAACAGACAACATGCAAATTTTTTACAGTAATCCTTGTTCATTCAGCCACATTCAAGATTTTAGTTATATATCCCCAAACAATTACTTTATAACAGATTGCTTAAGTTAATTTCTGCTAGTATTAACAAAAGGCATAAAAGTGCTAAAGAAAAAAAACTGTTTGTATTTAACAGTATAACTATTCTTTTAATAAACACAAGAAATTTCAAAGCTATGATAAACTCACTTAGGCTGAGAACATATAAAAAATATATGATCCACTTTGTTTTCTTGATCTGTCTTAAAATAAATAGAAACTAGTAACTTTAACCCCCATCATCCAAAGGCTTAGCCTGAGCACCTAGGCAACAATATCTATCTCACTGCTGCATGGAAGTTTTATTTCAAGCAAGAGAATCAAACACTCCAAAACTTAATATGTGTGCTTTTAGCAATCAATTACTAACCAATATTCTTGCTATGTGGCCATAGTATAAAACAGAAATAACAAATCCAACTGCTTGAGCTAAAATTTCCAACATTCTTTAAATTTCTGCAATAGGCAATTTTGGCAAAATAGACTACATTCTTAGACAAAAGATAGATTTAATTGCCGGGGACTTATTTCTCTTCCTTATATTGCACAAGTAATAAACCAAGCTCTTTTTTTTTCTCCTTTTTTGGTACAAATAAAGCTAACCATGTAAGATATTTACAAACCAACAATAACCAGGCAATTCCCATGAGTAATAATACTAAAATCCAATAATGCAAAAGGTCAATAGTTTGAAAACCATTTTTAAAGGTAAGATTTAAACTGGCTGTGCTTATTTGCTTACTCAAAATAGCATTCCTCAACTTCAAAAGGATAGTTTTCTGAAGATCAAGAGGAAGGAAGTCAACCACATCCATTCAGGATTGTAATGAGGTAGCTTCCAAGTTTCAAGTACTATATAGTGAAGCAAAACTTGACAAGAGAATTAGAAACTCACTTAGGAACACTGCATCAGTTCCATACAAAATTTAGGTTCAACAACCTTTCTTCTCACGTGAAAATCAAAAAGTATATAGCACAACTACCTCACGTATTAATTCAGATAATGACCAGCCATGAAAGAAAAAATTGCCAAAACTCAGTCAACAAGATTACAAAAAGGGTTTTAAGGACATACCTTTTCAGGAAGGTCAAACTTTTGCAACTCTTTTTCAATTAAATTTGCCATAGATTTTATATACCCTTCACGTTGATACCAAGAAGGTATGACTGTATGCTGCATGTTCACTAGATACTCATCATCGCTGATGAACCAATTGATTACGTGGTCAGAGGAGTTTAAGATTATATTTTAAGATGACATCAAGCAATGTAAGAAAAGTGTCCTTCCTCACCGAAATATACTTTCCAAGAGCCGAAGGCTTGAACCGCTAGTTGATATTGAAAATTGAGGATAAAGTGGAAGTACAACAAGCTTTGTTACTCCATCCTTTTTTATCTACAGTATTGTTAGGAGGAAAGTAAAAATATTTATAAATCACCAGAATCAATGTTCAAATAAGAAAAGGCAGAGGGAAAAGGATTTTCTTTTAAACCAGATTTATGCATTCAGAGGCCACCAGATAGACAGCAGAACTACCAAAAGAAACAAGCAGATCATTATAAGTAATACCTGAATGAAACTATATACATATATATTTATATATAAAGCAATATTATCTGTGAAAAAGTGGACTCGTTTTAAGAAAAGAAGAAAACAAGCAGACACCTAACCTCAAGTCAGTTCAATCTAATTATAAAGCATTCATATAGTAGCAACCCATAAATTTAAAAAGTAAGGTTTAAAATGTGCACATATAAATAATAACTTACAGTTGAAACATTACAATACTTAAACAATACTTTGGTTATTTTTCACTTACTTCTGCATCAGGAAAAACATTAAAGAAATTTCATATCGAATCAAGATTGAAAAAAGTTCATCATGAAACTTCAAAAATGTAAAGCAATAACCTCATCCAACAAGTTCAAATGATTTCAAATCAGAGACTAAAGTTAACTGCTTCAGGAGACATACAGCAACTACATATACACCATCCTTCTTCAGTCCTCATCAAACAAGCAGGAAAACAACACAAGGAAACACACATATTGGGCCATCCTTAAATATAGTTCAAACAAATTCGTTACTTACACAAATAAATCCAATAATTACTTTTCACTGTTCCGTCCCAATATTAGCAGGAACATCAAAAGCTAGTTTTCTGACATGTGTTGGCCAATATGAACTAACATTAATTTGGGATACAAAACACCATATGGAGGATCTAGGAAGAGCCTTCAAATTTCCAAAGACCCATGTGATTGTTTATTTGAATATATATACATATATATATGATACATCACATTCTGATTGTAAATTACCATCAAAATGAAGTTCTGTCAAGTACAAAGTTTCAAATATCATTGACATGCCCAAAGTCAAGTGGAAAAGAAATAGAAGTGGATTAATAAAATAAGAGAAGGCAGACACATCAGAGTTTCAGCCATCCCAAAAAAAGACTAAAACTAACCAAATACCTGCTCAATTGCTTCTTCAGTGAATGGATGCCAGTAACGCATACCAACGTACACTTTTGCAGGGACATCCTTCGCCCAAAGTGACTTTCTTAATTCTTCAGCCTGAAATGAATCATGATAGGCGATACATATTAAAGACTGGCAGAAGAGATACTAACATGAAGCAGATCAGGATTGCTTAAGCTATATATTTCCGTTTTGATAGCCTAGGAATCATCCAAACCATCAGCCAAAACAATGCTAATTATATATCTACTCTATTAAGGAAGAAGTTAAAATCCAACCATAAACAAATAAACTCTAGAAATGACAATTAATCGATTTCCACAATTTGGACTTGTCAATTTTTTCAGTTACATATAAAACAATATATTTTAAAAAATTAATTGGCTGTCACAATGAACAGAGCTAGAAAAGTCAAAACTAGAAGCAGTACCCTCTAGGTTGATAGTTTCCATTAGCAGTTCCAATGTTTAATTAATTTCATTTTAAAATTTCTAAAACTCTTTGAGTCAAGGTTGCAAGATAAAGGATACACTTCTCTGACAGAACTTATTGAGGGGGGAAGGGGAATAAAACATTACCATTAAAGGTAACATCAGATAACAGCATAAAAGAATTAGCAAAAAGTGATCGTAGTAAACTGAAAATGGTAGGTTTTATAACATATAAATGTGTCCATAAGAAACAGTAATGATAACAAAAGCAATCGTGCCTGATCATCAGTTATTCGTCGAAGAGGAGAACCACCACCAATTGAAGCATAGCCTTCCTTGCTCTTAGGTGCTCTAAGAACAGATATAAATTGTGCCAACGGCTTTTGCAAAAAACAGAACAACCTCGGTAGCCGTATAATATCCTGTCCGAAACAGAACGGAATGAAAAAATTGTCTAAGTAACTTTGATTAGAGGGAAAAGATATTACCAAATTCAATTTTTTGGTAACTAGACATGGCAATAGCTAAGGATCTTCTTGTAAATAGAGGTTATGGGATAACTGTATTAATCTCTTCTTTTACATACGATAACAAGAATCTAGGGCTGTTCAAGTTCTTTTAAGAAGTGCTGCAGTACTTGATCCACATTACTAAGAAACCACAGCCTTAATATAACTACATTTTTGGCTCATGATGAACTTAGTAGCACAGCAAAGCAAGTAAAACTTGAAACAAAGGATCTAAACTTTTAATATGATACCCAAATCGAAAAGTGCTGTTATGCAGCCATTTAGGATTTGTTGTGGCTTTAAAGATGGATCTCTCCAACACTTCCAATTGATTCTGAGGTTCTTTTGTATAACTATGTTCTTTTCACTCACATGATAAGCTCAATTGTACTTGTCTGTGTGAAAGGGAGTAATATACTAGTTATCATATTGAAGAAGGGTCAAAATAATTACTAAAGAAGAAGAAATTGAAGCAAAATAATGCAACGAACCGGGTCGGCAAAAAGGTTAAACAAGAAGGGCTGCACATCATCAAGGGTCTCGGGACCTCCAAGGTTCAACAACAACACTCCAATCTTTTCCTCGGCAACAAGAGGCCCAGTGGAGATAGCTTCAGTGTTTGAAGTCACCAAAGCTCCCACGTCCACGGGAAACAAACGTTTCTTATTGGCACTAGACTGTTTAGAAAATGAAAACTGAGTTGTCTCAGGGACGAGGCAATTTCTGGACACCCTTTGAGAGAGAGACAGAGCTCGAGGCGACAGTCTGGGAACATTCCAAAGTATCAAAGAAAACAAAGACTAAGGGTAAAAAAAAAGAAAAGAAAGAAAAAACAAAAGGCAGTCTAAGTGGATAAGCACATACAGACGAGGGAACTTGCAATGGCGAGAAGCAGAGGAGAGGCATGGAGGATGAGGAAATGTGGAAGAAGATGAGGCTGAGCAGGAAGCAGAGCTCTGAATTCTGCCACTTCTCATTGCTTTCTGTTGAAGTAAATGAAAACCCAAAACAATCGATAATTCTGAGCAGCCAGAGATGAAAACTGTAAACCAAGCCAACCACTTTATTTAACAAATAGTAATAATTATGCTGAGTCTAGTCCTCCATTTTTAATCGAAGCGAAGGAAAGGTGTGGGTAAGGAATTGGGAGAGAGACACTTGAGAACTGAATGGAACAACCACACTATAAAATCTTTTATCGTTTTCATCCTCATCCTTCACTTTTATTCACTGCCTACCATTTTTTTCTTCTTCTTTTTTTTTTTTTTTTTTTTTTTTTTTGCATGTTAAAAAAAGTAACAACATAATCAATTTAAATATTTAAATATTTAAATATTTAAATATTTAAATAAATTTTCACTTTTTATATACTCTCCATCAAATTTATTTTCGATAAGATGAAATATCAAAGATGAAATATCAACTTTAATTAGTATCTATTGCTATCATTTTTTTTATTAATATATAATATAAATTATGTAGTCAAAAATTTTAAAAGGATTAAAAATTAAAGATGTTTAATTTAAAAATATATATAAATAAAATCAATTGAATTAAAAATTAAAATCTCCCACCAAGTTAAACTTGGGCGTAGCTTCAAAAATATTGGTGTAAGGATTAGATTACATTAGATGTGAGGACCATGCGTTAGTCGATTTGTGATTTTTTTTTTAAATGGAATTACATTTTAGTGTTCCGAAAACATAAAACGAATATATCAACCAGCTAAAATTAATATTTGGTATAGACACATTATGATCCGTCAGTAATAAATTTTACATCGAATTGGGGTTCTACAAGCAATTATAAATTTAAATTTCCAGTTACATTATACTTAGTCATATAATTGACAATCCCATTATGATTCCTCAGTGCATGGCCAGAAGTTGGTGTAACAAACGTAGCTCCACTGAACTGCTATTAGCATCTCCACCAGCCAAAAGCGATTCCACCAGAAGTGTACTATTATAATCTAGTTTCTCAAATTATGAAAAAGTTTTTCAAAACTGTTTTTGACTTAATTTTAAAAACAAAATCCTTATCAAATGCCAACAAGTAACTATATAACTAATTTGCATATGAGTCTCTAAGTACAACTTCGATAGATGCAGTACGTCTGCTATATTTCAAAAAAGATTACAATAATATTTAATTTTTTTAAAAGAAAAAATGCTATATTTAAAAAATGGTATAAATATTGCATTCAAATTGATTTTTTAATTTTATAATTAAATTATATATATAATTGGTGATATTAATTAAAAAAATATTATAATAAAATAGATATAGAATGTATCATCTGAAAAAGAATATTGGCCCACAATGATAAATTTAAATTTGTTTTTATATGAAAATTTATTTAAAAAAAAAAAAACTTAAGTTTTCTTGTGTTATTTTGGTTGGTTAGAAGGGCGCACACGTTGTTGGGTTAAGCTTTGTTGTTTAGCTTAAAGTTGAAGCAGAGCCTTAAATGCATGAAAAGGTGTCTGTGTCATTAAATGTATACTTATATATTAATTGCATCATTACAGAGGGGTGAAATTATTATAAGTTTTAGAATTACTTATAATTGTTTTTCAATTCATAAATATGAAAATAATACGTTTTAATAAATTTAAATTTAGGTTCTCTTATATTGTTAACAATATTTTTGTCGATTAAATTAAGATTCAATAAGCAAATGGCGATGCGATGATAGATTTATTAAAGAGACTGAACTTAAACTAGCATAATACTTGATGAAGTAACTTTCTTGATATAAGTGGGGTTTGAGTGGGCGATACAGTGTGTTTAATTTACTTTTTGTCTCACGTTACAGTATCTGATCTCACCATCACTATTGTGTTTACACTAACCATAAATAAACGCACTATCCATCCAAATTTGACAAGGCTTTTTCTTTATATTTATAACATATTGGAAGTAAAAAAATTAAACTAAATTTTATTAGATATAATTATATTTTATTTGTATCTTTTGGGGGATAAATGTAACCGAAGCATAATACAACCAAAATACAGTAGATTAGTATAGAGGTGTACTAATGGATTAGATATAATTAGTATTACAGGTGTATTAATGGTATTAGTAGACTGTTGCCATTCTCTTATAGGATTTAGTAATAGCCATGTGACAAGCTAAATTGTAGAGCTTTGGATACAGCGTTTGTCGAGAGTAGAAGTGTTCACGGGTTAGATTCAACTTAAGTATAATATTAATATATTTTATATTTATCTAAGTTCGACTTAGATCGAATTTAAACTTATTTTAAGTCTATTTATATTGTTTTTAATTTTTTAATATATTTATATTATATTATTTTAATATTTATTAATTTTATATATTTTTATTTATTAATTTTTTTATATAATAATCTTAACATTATTTTTAATATTTACATCATAATAGTATTATATATTTAATATGGGAATAACTTACGTAAGAATGATCCTAAAAATTAAGGTTTTTAAGTACCAATAAAAATTTACCACATCATCAAATTTTAAATATATGAAATTATTATTATACATTAACCCATAGAGAAATTATTTTATAGACATTTCTCATCATATTATTCATGGTCTTTTTTCAATTATTTAATCACATTTCATCAAATTTTTTCATGCCAATGACACATAATTTTAGTAATTTTTTATCTTGAACCCTGAATATAAAATCTTAAACCTTAAATTAAAAACCTAAAACCCTAAACACGAACCCATAACCTCGAATCTTTAAACAATGAACCTCAAACTCATAAACAATAACCCTAAACCCTTAAACATGAGCCTTGAACCTTAAATCTCGAACTTTGAATATTGAATCTTAAACCCTAAACCTTAGGGTTTAAGATTTAAAGTTTAAGGTTGGAGTTTAAGATTTAGGGTTCTGTGTTCGGGGTTCAGGGTAAAATAATTATCAAAATTATGTGTTAATGACATAGAAAAAATTGCATAAAAGTTACTAATTTTTTTTAAATTGGTTGCACAAAAATTAAGAAAATTAATTTATGAAAATGAAAAACAAAATGATTAAAATTTGTATAAAAGAAAAAATGTTTGTTTATAATTTTAAAAAATTAATTATTTTAAATAATTTAATTAAAGTTAAATTAAGTTGGAGAAGATATTAAATATAGATGAGTGTAAAATAATATTTTGTTTTCTTTAATTTTTAATGACATGTCACTATTTTATTGGTGCCTAAAAACTATACTTTTTAGGATCATCATAATATAATTTATTCCTTTTTAGTGTAGGTTTATTTTTTAATATGTTCTAAATTACATAACATATAAAAATAACATAATATAAAGTATTATAAACTTAAAAATGGTCAGGCTCGAGCCTTGAATATTCAAATCTGAGTCTGACCCATATTTTAAATGGTCATAATTTTTTTTGCCATAATTTATTTTTCGAGCTTAACTTTTTTACTGAAATTGTCCCAATATTTGAATGAACCTTCAGACTTGTACGGATAACCTGACCCATAAACAGGTCTAAGTTGAAAACAGCGAACTGGTTAAGTAAATCTCGGCCGGCACTAGTATGGGTGCAAGTTTCCAATGACCGTGTAGACTTCCTCGAAACAGTTTTTCCATTTCAATTGCAAACGACATTAGGGGAAGTTCGCAATGGAGTTTGGAGAGTCCCATGTAGGATGTACCCATAATTAGAGGGGAGAGGACAGGTCCCGTGATTGTGGCGGCACCACCAAACGCCGTCGTGTTGCTATGGTATGTGAACGCAATGATGATTGAGACTAACAACAGATGATGGAAACTAGAGATAGTCGAAGAATGCGTGAATTGCAGTGACCTTAATAAGTGGCTGTCTCTGGTTAGTCCTCGACGAATGCAATAATTTTATTAATATATTGTTATTATTATTTTATTGGTTATAAAAATTAAGTGTAAGATTTTGTATAAAAAAAGAATTAAGTTTAATATAATTTTTAACAGCGGTGCTAATATTAAATTAGTATGCAAGTTAATATATGAATAAGTTTTTTAGATATATCATTTATCAATATAATAAAGGGTAAACTATCAAAATAGTCACTTTTATTTGTCTCACGTTACATTTTAGTTACTTATGTTTGAAATGTTACGTTTTAGTCACTTACATTATCGCGTTGTAACATTTTAGTCACTAAGCTGTTAATTGTCATTAACGGTGTAATGGTAAGCAGACATGGCACGTTAAATCATTATTTCAAATGAAAATTTTAGGTCAAATTCTACAATTGGTCCCTATATTTTTTTCATTTTGAGCAATTTATTTTTTCTTTTATATTCTTTAAACTTTCATTTGTTTTCCCATTCTCTTCTACTTCTCCCTCTGTTTTCATCCCGTCTTCATTTCTTTATAGTTTTTCTATGTTTTTCATTTGTTAAAACTAGTCCACATACTCGCCTCACTCAAAAAATTAAATTGTTCAAAAAAATGAAAGTATAGGGACTAGTTTTAACAAATGAAAAACATAAAAAAAACTATGTTAAAAGAAATGAAGAAGGGAGGAAAACAAAAGGAGAAACAGAAGATAATGGAAAATAAAGAAAAAAAGAAAAGTTAAAAAAACATAAAAGAAAAAAAATTAAATTACTCAAAACGAACAAATAAGGGGATCGATTGTATAAAGCAACCTAAAATATTTGTTTGAAATGATTATTTAATGTAAGTAAGTGACTCGGTGACTAAAATGATACAACCTGATAACGTAAGTGACTAAAATGTAATATAAGGTAAACAAAAGTGACAATTTTGATAGTTTACCCTATAATAAAAATGTTATTCAGGTTAGTATAAAAATTAAATGTAAAAATTCATTCTTTGAAGACAATATTGTTGAAAAAAAACGATCACAAATCTTAAATATATTCTATTAAATACAATAAATAAATAAATCGAACCACAAGTATAGTATATATTGTAAGGCCCAAATTTATGCCCGGGCCCAAGAACAAATAATCAAAAAAATACAGGCCTAAAACCCAAACACAACGAGCCCAAAAAGCCCAAAATAAAAAAAAAATAAAAACAAATCGTAGAGCTCAAATACAGTATGCCCCAAAGAGTCCCTTCAACAACGTGTGCAACTCCAACGCCAGGCTCGTGCCCACGCACTGCGAGGAAAAAGGAGCACAACAATAACAGAATAACGGATAAGTAGGATAGAGTTCTATTTGTTTCGATCTACCGAAAAGGCTATAAAAAGCCTTCGAAATTGTTGTAAAAGGGGGGGTTCTTTTTTTTTTGAAAAACGATTTATGCAGAAAAAGAAATACAGAGGTTATAGAGCACTATTTTTCAAAAAGAACAGAATCAAAGCAAAGAAAAGGTTTTTCTTTTATTTTAATTCTATTTTCGAATCTTTTGGGTTCTCCCTTGTTTATTTATTGTTTTTTTCTCTTTGTGTTTTAAAATTCGAAAGCTAAAAAAAAAAAAAAAAAAGAGAGCGAGAGGATTTACCGGGCTCCCTTGGCCACCGCCGTCGATGCGTGCATGGGGGGGTAGCTCTTGGTTGTGTTTCGACACAGAATGAAATCCAAGCCCCTAAAAAAAATGAAGGGAGGGGGTATTCTGGTTTAGATTGAAAACAGAGAAATGAATGGAAAAGGTTTTGTTGTTATGTTTTAAGCATTAAAAAAGGGGTGGGCCCGCGCAATTACTTGCTTTTGCAGGTGAATATGCGCAAGTTTTCCCTAGATGAGAAAATTGCGCATTAGGTCCTCCTTCTACGCGCGCCTGTTTAATTGCGTCCCCCTTCAGTTTTTGCCATTTTTAAAATTTGCCCCTGCATTTTAGGCGTTGTTTCAATTTAGTCATAGTTCAGGGGCAGTGTTTAGGGGAGGGGTTATTTGCTGTTTCGGACCCTCCAAGTTGCACGCGCATGACGATTTAGCCCTTCTATCTTTGTTTTGTTTTAAAATTGGCCCCAAAGCTTTTGTTTTGATCCGATTTGGTCCCCTTTGATTTTTTTTTCCTTGTTTTTTCGATTAATGAGTTTTATTATTATTTATTTATTAATTCGATTACTTTTACTTTTGTTATTTGCTGCCCTGTATGTTTGTTATGTTTATATATTATCAGTCTTGTTGTTAGGTATTATTATTATATTCATTATTACCCTTTTTTTATTAATATTATTGATGTGCTTTATTATTACTATTATAATATATATGTTATAGTTTGCTTTAAGATAGTTACTGTATATTATTTGTCTACTATTACTATTACCCTTTTTATTATTTTTTTTCACCATTATTTTACATATATATGATTATTATTGTACTGTATTTATTATTACTATATCTATCGTTACACTATTTTATTACTAATTTTTTATTTATTACTGTTACTACTTTTATATTTTTATTTTTATATTTATATTTTATTACTAATATATCTTTATTTTTACTACTTTTTTATTAGTATTATTTTATTATTACCATTTTCTTCTTGTCACTATTTTTACACATACATATTATTATCATAATTTTATTTATCATTATTATTATTTTTTTTATTGCTTGTTTTTTATTTTTATGATAGGTTTATTTTTTTGTTCTTATCCTGTCACGTAGATCGATGATTTTGAATTACATCTTAACGTTTTTAACTCTTTTACCCAAGTTTATAAAAAAAGATTTTTTTTAAAAAAAAAGGCAATATTTCATGTTTTGGAAATTCAAGGAATCGTGCCCTAACGTGCTGGGTCGTGGTTTCTGCTTGACTAAATCATTAAATATCCTTTAAAACTGTGTCCGTTTTTTAAAATTAAAAGCAAGGCAATATTTCATGTTTGGAAATTTGAAGGATTGTGCCCTAACGTGCTGGGTTTCGGTTCTCTCATTTGGCCAAATGATGAAGTACCCTTTTTAAAATGACAATGCATGAATCTTGGAAATCATGAAACGATCTCGGTTTCGAAGGTCTGAAATATCGTATCCTAACGTGCTGGACGTGATATTTCACCCTTCAAAACAAGAGAATTTCGATATCCAAATTCAAATTACCCGAACATTTTCCAAATGATCCATGTTTTATAATTTTTTCTAATTTTTGATATTAAGGACATTAATCAATTAATACGGTACCAATTTTGGGCGTTTCGAGGGTGCTAATCCTTCCTCGTGCGTAACCGACTCCCGAACCCGTTTTCTTAAAATTCGTAGACCAAAATGCTTTCAAAAGTGGCCCAATCACACTTCAAAAAAAAAAATTGGTGGCGACTCCGTTTTCCTTCTAAAGTCGGCCCGTTTTCAAACAAAAAAATGGTTTCGACATATATGCGACTCCACTGGGGACACTTTAAGAGAGTCAAGCCGTGTAATTGATTGATTAATGTCCCTTATTTGAAAATTAAAATTGGATTTTAACTTCTTTTTTTCCATAGCATATGTTTTATGTTTTACGTGCCTGCGATATATTTGCATCATATTGCATGACCATAATGGTCGCACCTTTTTAGTGAGAGCGGCTACTCCTTCGTGAGGTTTTCACCTCCGTGCGGGATAGTGGATCGCTTTCGATACATCCGTACCTATGTGTCTTGAGGTTTTCACCTCAATGCACCATAGGAAATGTATTCCACAGGCCCAACTCACCGTATGAACCTATAATGGGTGAGGATCGAGAATCTGCTGTTCGGTACCACTTGCTTTAGAGCCAAACCGCATATAGAAAGCCTTAGGAACTTACCCTAGATAGACCCATTTCAAACCTTAGCAATCTTCCCAGATAGGTGCTGTATTATTTCTCGCATGCCTTGAATTTTATTGTTGCTACATGACACTAACTTGCTGCATCTTATTGTAATTGCATATCATTTCATTTTTTTAAGAGGTGTCGACTTACATTCGGTTTCCAATTTAGGAAGGCTTATTATGGACAACGAATTCCCTGATAAAGTAGAGGATAATGCGGCCGTTCGAATATGGTTAGAGCGAACGCAGTTGAAAAAGGGGGACAGCCTAGCTGAGGGACATACATCAGAGTTATATAACTACACTCGCATTAGTGTGACGCAAAATGATCTTCAGGAGTTAAAGGAAATATGGGATCAGTGAGATCAGGAGACGAGACAGTTGTTTTATGAGAATTATGGGGATTTGTCTCACTTATTTGGAATCAATATAGATGAGCATTTATTTAGGGCCCTCACTCAGTATTGGAATCCCGCCTATAGTTGTTTTACCTTTGGGGGGATAGATTTGGCACCTACTATAGAAGAATATAAGGCTTTACTTCGTTGCCCGAAGGTCGAAGTTGATAAAGTCTATATTAAAGCTACTTGTGGCCCAACCTTTTTAAAGAGGATGATGAATGTTACCGGGATGAGTGAACAGTGGGTTGCAGCGAGGATCAAGCAAAAAGGTGAATACAAGTGCATCCCATGGAGGATTCTGAAGGATTTGATTCTAGTACATCCTGACACGAAGAGGAGAGTTGACGTTTTCGCTCTAAGCATCTATGGCTTAATGGTTTTCCCTAGGGCATTGGAATATGTAGATGAGGCAGTCTCGGATCTCTTTGACCGACTGGATAGAGGGGTCACACCTGTTCCTGCGATCTTGGCTGAGTCGTTTAGATCTTTGAATGCATGCAGGAGAGCTGGGGAAGGCAGATTCACAGGGTGTGCACAGTTATTGTTAGCTTGGTTTCATAGCCATTTTTGGAAAGTGGATAAAGTCTCTTGTCGGTTTTTTTTTAAGAATTACTCACCGTTAAAGGAGTTAGCAGCCACATCCAGAAGGGACGACATATCAGAAGAGAATTGGGTCGCACTTCTTAGAAATTTCAAGGAGGAGGATGTGGAATAGAGAGCACCTGGGTTGGTTCCGGACGAAATTCTCTACCGGTGCGGAGGTTATGATTGGGTCCCTTTGCCAGGAATTTGGGGAGCCGGGGGGTATGCTCCTTTGCTTGTGTTAAGGCAGTATAGATCAAGACAGTTCATACCGGCGACGTTTGGGCTAGCTCAGTTTGAGTTTTCATATAGGGACGATCATTATAAGAAGAAGGTTCGAGAGATTTCTGATGCTTGGAAACAGACTCGCCGAACGAAAAGAGTTACTGTAGGTCCGATGGTAACCCTCGAGTATAAGGCATGGAGGAATAGGAGAATCGATGATAATGTCCCTGCACCGATCTGAGGATGGTGCTCGACCAATAGAGGAATATCTGCAAGTAGTTCCTTCTGAGTTGGAAATCATAAAACAAGACTTCAAAAGTAAAACCTCGGAGTTAGAGAAAAAAGTAGAACAACTGGAAGAGGACAAAATGAATTTGAGGTTAGATATTGATATCCAAAAATCGTAGGTCGAGAAACCGAGAAAAGGAAAAAGGAAGGTCAAGAAGATCTAGAGCGACTTGAAAGACCGACTACAAAAAGTTGCATTTATCCATGAGGACTGCTAGGTTTGGTAAAACCACGGAACAATGGCGTCAAGAAATTCACAAGGAGATGGCCAAAGTCGATCAGTGGAGGAAGAGATTCCATGAGGCTCAAGCACAAAAGGAGGCCCTGAAAAAGACTGTGAGTGAGAGCCAAAGCGAAAATAAGATTTTAAGAGCTCGAGTAGCAGAATTAGAGAGGGCATTGTGTCAAAGTCACAACTCTACGGTGAAGTTGGAATCAAGCCTAACCCAGATTGAAGAATTGAAAGGAAAGGTGGTGGAACTCAAAATGATGCTGCAAAGCAGTGAGCTCCAGATCCAACGATTAGAGGCAGATAACCAGCGATGGAAAGAAGAACTTTAGCGATCTCAGAACCAAGTCAGAGAAAGAGACTACCTTATGGGTGAAGCTGTGGCTCAGATACAAGAAGTGGCTGATCACTTACAAACCTTAGCAGTTCAGGCTGATGTGTTAAGTATAGTATATGAGTCAAAGTCAGACCAGGGTCGAGAGTTAGCTTCGCTTCTTGAGAAAGTTAAAACTTTGGCAATAAGGGCTAGGTCGTATATGTGACTCTGTTTTATGTAAAGGATTTTATTTTTTTTCAATAAGTATTCTAAAAGAAATTGAATCAAAATCGACTCCTCTTGTTTTTGCATTCATTCATTTACATTGCATTTCATGCATTTGCATTACATCACATTATATGCATCAAACATCATAAGACAACCCTATTAACCAGAGGTCATATTATAGTTATCCTGGAACACCGCTATTACACTCGGAAAAAGACAAGAGCAATGGATCAAAGGATGGAAAGGTTAGAAGCGAGATCAGAGAAAGAGATGCAAGACCAACCTGCGAGTTCGGATGCAAGAAGCGATTAGCCAAGATCCAACAGGATATGAGGGATCAAATGCTGGAATCCCAGAAAAGTATAATGAGCCAGCTAACACAGTTGTTAACTGGAGGGCTTGGAAAAGGAAAAAATTCTATAGTCGATATTGGAAATGATAATGAAGATTCTGCTTGTCCTCCAGGCTTGGCCCCGGCAAGTTCCCAAATGCACCCACCAAGAGTGCAAGTCAATATCAAGCCCCAATACCGATCTGATACCCCAGTACTGGTAAACTTCCTGACAGGCTCGAGCTCTAACCCAGAAGTCAATTTGGCAAAGTCGATGGTCCCTGATTTCGATGATACAGCTGAAGAGGAAAAAACGAGGGCAGAACTCCTAAAGGAGTTTGAAGATCGATGTAAATGGTTAGAGGAGAAGTTCAAAGCATTGGAAAGTGCTGATTACCAATGCGAGGTGGATGCTAAGAAGCTGAGTCTAGTCCCGGATTTGGTACTTCCTCCGAAGTTCAAGATGCCAGAGTTTGAAAAATACAATGGGACCAGCTGCCCTGAGGCCCATATTACGATGTCCTGTCGTAGAATGATGGGATATGTCAACAATGACCAATTATTAATTCACTGCTTTCAGGACAGTCTGACCGGAGCTGCAGCAAAATAGTACAATCAGCTGAGTTGTACCCAAATCAAATCGTGGAGAGATTTGGCACAGGCTTTCATGAAGCATTACGACCATTTGACCGATATAGCACCTGACTGGATCACGTTGCAAAATATGGAGAAAAAGTCAGGCGAAAGTTTCAGGAAGTACGCACAAAGATGGAGGGAGGTCGCTACACGTGTCCAAATGCACCACTCTCGGAAAAAGAAATGATTATGCTCTTCATCAATACCACAAAGCACCTTTTATTAACCACATATTAGGGAGCGCGACTAAGAGTTTCGCAGACATGGTGATGTCGGGCGAGATGATGAGAAACGCGATCAGTGTGTGAAAGATAGAGCGAGAGAGAGACACGAGAAGAGCGGCTCCAAAGAAAAGGAAAAGTGAAGTAGGAAATATAAGCTCGGGTTATCCTAAACCTGTTACTATTACCCAACCGAGAGCAGTAGCTGTGGGCCAGCAGGCCCAACCAAGACAAGAGCCCAACACGAGGCAGAAGACTGAAAAATTCCAATTTACTCCTATACCAGTGACATATAAGGAGTTGTATAAGACTTTATTCGATGCGCACGTCGTATCCCTGTTTTACTTGAAGCCGCTGCAACCTCCATATCCCAAGTGGTATGACACAAACGCCAAAGCGATGTAGTACCATGAGGATGTAGTAGGTCACTCAATGAGAATCAGCACTTCATTCAAAAGACTAGTTGAGAGACTTATCAAGGCGGGGGTGGTAGACTTTAATGACCCGCCTGGTGGAGGAAATCCATTACCCAGTCATATTGATAATGGGGTAAACGCGATAGTTGAAAACAGGGGGAGAAGGTTCAAACAAGAGATTGCTAAGGTCAGAACCCCATTGGGAGAGGTTTGGAAAGAAATGCAGAAAATGGGGTTAGTTCTGCAAGAGAATGTAAACAGATCTCAAGATACAAGGAACTACTGTGAGTTCCATGACAAAGAAGTACCATGAAATCCAGTAATGTAACGAATTCAGAGCCCTAGCACAAGGGCTAATGGATAATAAAGAGCTGGAGTTATTTGACTTGGTGGAAGGAGATGACGTATGTTCCACAGAAGAGGGGTCTGCAGAAAGGATCCCTAAAGTCAATCACCCACTAGTGATTATCACACGGCCAGGGGTCGACGAGGCCGGAGTGAGGGTAGAACCGAGGGTTGAAATTAGAAAAATCGTGACTTCTCCTTATAAGAGTACACCGAGGGTTGTAATCAGACAACCCGTAACTTCTCCTCCGAGAATTATAATTCAAAAACCTATGACTTTTCCTTATAACGATGACAAGAGGGTACCTTGGGATTACAATTGCACTGTGACAGTTTCCGAGAAAGAGAGTTCGGCCAGCACACCCAACCCAGAAACTGAATCCTCTATGATGAGAAGGGGAGACGAGAAGATAAGACCACTGGTTAATGAGCCAGTAGCAGAGAGAGAGGCGAGAGAGTTTTTAAAATTCTTGAAGTACAGTGAGTACAGTGTCGTGGAGCAACTACACAAGCAGCCAGCACGCACATCAGTACTAACTTTGATCCTAAACTCAGAGGTACATCGCAATACACTAATGAAGGTGTTGAACGAAATCTATGTTGCTGAAGACATTTCGGTAAACAAGCTAGACCGCCTCGTTAGTAACATAAGCATAGACAATCTCATCTCTTTCAGCGATGATGAAATTCCGCCAGGGGGCATGGGGTCCACCAAGACTTTGCACATCACTACCCGATGAAAAGAGTATATATTACCATGGGTATTAATTGACAACGGGTCGGCACTGAATGTCTTGCCCCTATCTACACTGAACAGTTGCGTGTGAGACGCAATTTCTCATATGAAAACATGCCAAAATGTAGTGAGAGCGTTCGATGGCACCGAGAGAAAGGTAATAGGGAGGATTGAGATACCCCTCCTAATCGGGCCAAAAACGTACGAGGTAGACTTCCTCGTAATGGACATCAAGCCTTCGTATAACTATCTATTAGGGAGGCCATGGATCCACTCAGCAGGAGCTGTTCCGTCGTCGTTGCACCAAAAGGTAAAGTTGGTGATAGAGGGCGGGTTGATTACCGATGTGCCGGGAGGATATCATCGCGTCCGTTACTAATGCACAGTACATAGAGAGATGATACGGAGGCTATAGAGTACTCTTTCGTGTCATTGGAGTTTGTAAATGCGACATTCATATGTGAAGGAAACAGATCCCGTACCCAAACTCTCTCAAGCAACAAGGATGGGCCTACACATTGACAATAGGAAGAGGAGCACCGCACGGGAGGAGGACTCAAAAAATATCTCCAAGGACCGGTCGAGTACGAGGATTGGTTGACAAGCATGATCGTTTGATGCAGGGCATAGAAACATGCCTGGGACGAGAGAAGGAGGAGCGGAGAGAGAAACGTGAAAGGCGAAGGGCGGCACGATTGAATGGTGCTTTGAGATTGAGTGGGGTTCAATGACCTTTCCCATATATCTAATACATTCGTGTCGGGAGAATTATTCATTCGGACGGAGGACATGAATAAGAAAACAAATGAGGACATGATGAGAGCTTTGAACATTAATGCAGTTGGTCAAGAGAGTCCGAGGAAAAGAAACTGGAAAGGCATTCGCCCCTACGAGCCTGGAAGTGTTCTGGACAACTGGACTGCGGAAGAAATTTCTATAGTTTTTAGGACTAAAACAGAGTAATGTTCAAAACAACTTGAAGCCTAGGGACAATAAGAATCTTTTGTGAAATAGGCTCATGTTTAAGCATTTTTACTTTCAATAAAAGTGCATTTTTCTTTCATACCGTGCAGTTATTCCTACTTTTCCATTCCATTCACAATCATAACTCATAAATAAGTCATTCTTGAATTCATTTTTCATTGAATATTCTTTCGTACCTACCATAGGTCCCCAGATATCGAGGTGATGAACAACGCTGTTACTGCACTCTGCAATTTCTGACGAAGCAAGACATGTGCCTAGAGGGCCCTCAGGACTTTACAGATGATGAAGATTGTAGTGTATCCCCAGTTTGTTAAGGATGGTAGAACGAGAGGAGAAGTCGCTCTACTCATGAAGAGACAATTGAGAATGTACTTCTGAAGAGGGAAAAGTGAAAATGAAAATCGGCACTTGCATAACCAACGAAACAAGGCAGGACCTCATTAGACTTCTACTAGAGTTCAAAGTTGTCTTCGCGTGGTCATATCAAGTTATGCCAGGGTTGAGTGCTGATATTGCAGTACACCATATCCCCATAAAAGGAGAATGTAAGCCGATTCAACAGAAGCTTCGAAGGATGAGACCCGATGTTGCGATAAAGATAAGGGAAGAAGTCAAGAAGTAATTTGATGCTGGGTTTTTACGAATAGTGAATTACTCAGAATAGGTAGCTAACGTTGTTCCTGTCTCTAAGAAGGATGGAAAAGTCCGAATGTGCATCGATTATAGGAACTTAAACAAGGCTAGCCCGAAAGACAACTTCCCACTGCCTCACATTGACACTTTAGTGGATAACACGGCGGGGTTTTCATTTTTCTCTTTTATGGACGGTTTCTCGGGATACAATCAAATAAAAATGCATCCTGAAGACATGGTGAAGACCACCTTCATAACCTTATGGGGGACTTTTTTTTACCAAGTGATGCCATTTGGGTTAAAGAATGCATGAGCAACATACCAAAGGGCTATGGTAACCTTGTTTCATGACATGATGCATAAGGAGATTGAGGTCTACGTCGACGACATGATCGCAAAGTCTCAAACGAAAGGGGAACATGTGCAAGTTTTGAGGAAACTATTCTTGAGATTGAGGAAATTTCAGCTGAAGCTCAATCCAGCCAAATGTACTTTCGGGGCTCGATCAGGGAAACTACTGGGCTTCGTGGTCAGTGGAAAAGGAATCGAAGTAGATCCGGATAAAGTCAAGGCCGTACAAAAATTACCTCCGCCGCGCACTCAGAAGGAAGTCCGAGGTTTCCTAGGAAGATTGAATTACATCGCTCGGTTTATTTCGCAATTGACTGAGAAATGTGATATAATATTCCGTCTTCTTAAGAAACACAATCCAGGCATTTGGGACGATGAATGCCAGAAGGCATTTGACAAGATTAAACAATACTTGTCTAATACCCCAGATGCTAATCTTTGCCAAGTCTGCGACGCACCATTGATTACTCATCCATCGGCGGTATTCGATAATTCAATGGGATGTGTGCTAGGCCAACACGACGAGACAGGGAAGAAAGAGAGGGCGATATACTACCTCAGTAAGAAATTCACCGAGTGTGAAATGAGATACTCGCCAATTGAGAAATTGTGTTGGGCATTAATCTGGACAACTCGGAGGTTGAGGCAGTACATGTTGTACCACACAACCTGGTTAATCTCGAAATTGGACCCTCTCAAGTACATGATGGAGTCAACCGCTTTGAATGGAAGAATGGCCCAATGGTAAATTTTGCTCTCCGAGTTTGACATAGTCTACGTGAACCAGAAGGCCGTGAAGGGAAGTGCAATAGCTGATTTTCTAGCCAGCAGGGCACTAGACGACTACGAACCCCTAAATTTTGATTTTCCCAATGAGGATCTGATGTTTGTAGCGACAATTGAAGGAAATATCTTAGAAGATCGTCCCTGGAAGTTGAAATTTGACGGAGCATCAAATGCCATTGGTAATGGAGTTGGAGCAATCCTAATATCCCCGAATGGAGACCATTATCCATTCACTTGCAAGTTGGATTTTGACTGCACGAACAATATGGCGGAATACGAAGCATGCATCTTGGGAATTCGAACAGCCATAGACCGCCAAGTCAAGACGTTAGAGGTATATGGAGATTTCGCGTTGGTAATCTATCAGCTCAAAAGAGAATGGGAAACAAGAGATCCCAAATTGATCAGCTACCAAAAGTTAGTTCTGGAACTAATTGGGGAGTTTGATGACATCACATTCTTTTACCTCCCACATGATGAAAACCAGATGGCTGATGCCTTGGCTACCCTAGCTTCTATGATCAGAATAAACGAGCAAGAGGGTATGAAGCCCATCCAAATGAGTATTTATGAGACACCGGCTCACTGCTGCAATATCGATGAAGAAGAGGAGAGAGACGATCATCCTTGGTATCAGGATATTCTGCGATATGTAAGGAGTCGCGAATATCCTGATCAAGCAACAGAAAATGACAGGAGAACATTGAGAAGACTAGCCAATGACTATGTCTTAGACGGGGAGATCCTGTATAAAAAGAGGAAAGATCAGGTGTTGTTACGATGTGTCGATGCTGTTGAGGCTAGGAAAATCCTGAAAGTCCATGAAGGTGTCTGTAGAACACATGCCAATGGGTTTACAATGGCCAGACAAATCATGAGATTCGGGTATTACTGGTTCATGATGGAAGGAGACTGTATCCGTTATGCCAAGAAGTGCCACAAGTGTCAGATTTATGGAGACAAAATCCATGTGCCTCCTTCACCTCTTCATGTCATGACTTCCCCATGGCCTTTCTCAATGTGGGGCATGGACGTCATTGGACCAATCTCACCGAAGGCTTCTAATGGACATCGATTCATCTTCGTGGTCATTGATTACTTCACCAAATGAGTAGAGGCAGCTTCATATGCTAATGTCACGAAGACGGCAGTCAGTAAGTTTTTGAAGAAAGAGATCATATGTCGCTACGGTATGCCAGAAAGGATCGTGTTCGACAATGCACTAAACTTGAACAATAGTGCGATAGCAGAAGTCTGCAGTCAGTTCAACATTAAGCACCATAACTCATCGCCATATCGCCCGAAAATGAATGGAGCAATTGAGACGGCTAATAAAAATATCAAGAAAATTGTGGGGAAAATGGCAGAGACCTACAGGGATTGGCATGAAAAGTTACCGCTTACCCTCTACGCCTATCGAACATCGGTTAGAACCTCTACCGGAGCAACTCCTTTCTCGTTGGTTTATGGGATGGAGGCAGTCTTGCCTATTGAAGTTGAAATTCCTTCTCTCCGGGTTCTGTCAGAGCTGAAGTTGGACGAAGCAGAATGGGTTCAATCTCGATATGATCAATTGAATCTAATCGAGGAAAAGATGCTAAAAGCCATTCACCATGGTCAGTTGTACCAGAGGCGGATGATGCGGGCTTACAATAACAAGGCCCGCCCCAGAGTATTTCATGAAGGAGATTTGGTGTTGAAACAGATCCTCCCTATGCAAAAAGACTTCAGGGGAAAGTGGATGCCTAATTGGGAAGGACCTTATGTTGTAAAAAAGACCTTTTTCTGGGGGAGCTTTAATACTAGCCAAGATGAACGGTAAAAATCTACCAAATCCAGTCAATGCAGATTCCGTCAAGAAGTACTTCACATGAAAATGGGCCTAGGCGAAAACCCGCAAAGGGCGTCTTGAGTTCAAAAAAAAAAGGGGAAAAGGAGAGGCCAAGGCAAAAACCCGTAAAGGGCGCTTTGAGACCAAATGGGCTTTGAGTCGAAAACCCGAAAAAAGGGTGGCTCAAATTATGACTAACTCGTGATGGGTCGCACAGTAGTTTCGCCACATCGGAATTAACAGTAAGGAGGTATATTACGTTTTGGGGCATCGACAGAGTACCACGGTTCTCCTAGACACATGTTGAGCTCAGAATGGTCTTCAAGAAGTACGTGCAGAAGAGCTCGAGCTATGATATCTGGGGCATCAATTCCACTCTTACTCATTTTGTACCTTGGCAAAATTTACTGCCTTTATTCAATTCATTCTTCACGGGTTTTGTCCCGAATAAATTCCAGTTTCATTCATCTCTACTATCTTTTTCCAAGTATTTCATATTGAAGTAATGATTACTGAACTGATAATGCTTTCACAAAGGAAGTTTTAAGTAGTATTCTGAAAGTCTCTAAATAATACAAGAATCTAAAACAGGACAGTTATTTAGAAATAACCAGGCTTAAAGGGTTCGGAGCACTTAAAATAAGGGTCTAAGCAGTGACGACGTCTTCAGATTCTCTATTAGAAGTATCAGTTGGACACACGTCAGGGATCACCTTAATAAGCAGCAAGCAATGACAGCCCAAATGTTAAAAATGGATCATTCTCATAATATTTTGCATCCATTCATAGCATTCATGATACATACGGTTAGGAGCATTTTTTATGACATCCTAATCATTTGACATAAGCATAGACCCCATGAAATCAATTCTACAGGTAGGTTCCCCAGAGGAAGATGTAGCAAAATTAATGGGAGTTACAGAAAATTACAGATCCTATCTCTACTGAGCAGGAGTAGAGCAGACCAAAAACAACAGATCTTATCTCCACTGAGCAGGAGTGGAGCAGATCGAAGATCATAGCCTTATCTCCACCGGCGGCGAGGTGTGGAGCGAGGTTGAAGATAATAGCAGATCCTATCTCTACCGAAAGGGAGTAGAGCGGATCAAAGATAGCAGATCTTATCTCTACGAAAGCGGGAGTAGAGCGGATCGAAGATAGCAGATCTTATCTCTACGGAGCAGGAGTAGGGCAGATCAAAAACAGCAGATCTTATCTCCACTGGGCAGGAGTGGAGCAGATCGAATATTATAGCCTTATCTCCACTGAGCAGGAGTGGAGCAGGTTGAAGATAGCAGATCCTATCTCTACCGAAAGGGAGTAGAATGGATCGAAGATAGCGAGATCTTATCTCTACCGAGCAGAGTAGAGCGGTCGATCGCGGTAGATCTTATCTCCACCGAAAGCGCGAAGTGGAGCGGATCGAAGATTATAGCCTTACCTCTACGAGCGAGAGTGGAACAGGTTGAAAGAAAACAGATCTTATCTTCACTGAGCAGGAGTGAAGCAGATCGAAAATTACAAGTCTTATCTCCATGTATCGGCAATGGGGCAGACTAAAGTTCATAGCCTTATCTTCACTGAGCAGGAGTGAAGCAGGCTGAAAGCAAGCAGATCTTATCTTCACTGAGCAGGAGTGAAGCAGATCGAAAATTACAAGTCTTATCTCCGTGTATCGACAATGGAGCGGACTAAAGAACCAGCCTAACCCCAAAGCAGTAGGTAACAGGCTAAAAGATAGCAGATCTTATCTCCATTGAGCAGTGGTGGAGCGGATCGGAACAAAATGCAGTAAGTCAAAGCAGGGCTACTTGAGGAAATGAGGCGTCACGAAATTGGGTCTCAGCAAGACCGGGCAAAATCGGCCCTCTTAAAGTCTTTGCTTTATTCTTGTTACACGACAATGAGCAAAGAGGGGCAGCTGTAAGGCCCAAATTTATGCCCGGGCCCAAGAACAAATAATCAAAAAAATACAGGCCTAAAACCCAAACACAACGAGCCCAAAAAGCCCAAAATAAAAAAAAACAAAAACAAATCAGAGAGCTCAAGTAGAGTATGCCCCAAAGAAATTCTTCAACAACGTGTGCAACTCCAACGCCAGCTCATGCCCACGTACCTGCGAGGAAAAAGGGAGCACAACAATAACAGAACAACGGATAAGTAGGATAGAGTTCTATTTGTTTCGATCTACCGAAAAGGCTATAAAAAGCCTTCGAAATTGTTGTAAAAGGGGGGTTCTTTTTTTTTGAAAAAACGATTTATGCAGAAAAAGAAATACAGAGGTTATAGAGCACTATTTTTCAAAAAGAACAGAATCAAAGCAAAGAAAAGGTTTTTCTTTTATTTTAATTCTATTTTCGAATCTTTTGGGTTCTCCCTTGTTTATTTATTGTTTTTTTCTCTTTGTGTTTTAAAATTCGAAAGCTAAAAAAAAAAAAAGAAAAAGAGAGCGAGAGGATTTACCGGGCTCCCTTGGCCACCGCCGTCGATGCGTGCATGGGGGGGTAGCTCTTGGTTGTGTTTCGACACAAAATGAAATCCAAGCCCCTAAAAAAAAATGAAGGGAGAGGGTATTCTGGTTTAGATTGAAAAAAGAGAAATGAATGGAAAAGGTTTTGTTTTTATGTTTTAAGCATTAAAAAAGGGGTGGGCCCGCGCAATTACTTGCTTTTGCAGGTGAATATGCGCAAGTTTTCCCTAGATGGGGAAATTGCGCGTTAGGTCATCCTTCTACGCGCGCCTGTTTAATTGCATCCCCCTTTATTTTTGCCATTTTTAAAATTTGCCCCTGCATTTTAGGCGTTGTTTCAATTTAGTCCTAGTTCAGGGGCAGTGTTTAGGGGAGGGGTTATTTGCTGTTTCGGACCCTCCAAGTTGCACGCGCATGACGATTTAGCCCTTCTATCTTTGTTTTGTTTTAAAATTGGCCCCAAAGCTTTTGTTTTGATCCGATTTGGTCCCCTTTGATTTTTTTTTCCTTGTTTTTTCGATTAATGAGTTTTATTATTATTCATTTATTAATTCGATTACTTCTACTTTTGTTATTTGCTGCCCTGTATGTTTGTTATGTTTATATATTATTAGTCTTGTTGTTAGGTATTATTATTATATTCATTATTACCCTTTTTTTATTAATATTATTGATGTGCTTTATTATTACTATTATAATATATATGTTATAGTTTGCTTTAAGATAGTTACTGTATATTATTTGTCTACTATTACTATTACCCTTTTTATTATTTTTTTTCACCATTATTTTACATATATATGATTATTATTGTACTGTATTTATTATTACTATATCTATCGTTACACTATTTTATTACTAATTTTTTATTTATTACTGTTACTACTTTTATATTTTTATTTTTATATTTTATTACTAATATATCTTTATTTTTACTACTTTTTTATTAGTATTATTTTATTATTACCATTTTCTTCTTGTCACTATTTTTACACATACATATTATTATCATAATTTTATTTATCATTCTTATTATTATTTTTATTGCTTGTTTTTTATTTTTATGATAGGTTTAGTTTTTTGTTCTTATCCTGTCACGTAGATCGATGATTTTGAATTACATCTTAACGTTTTTTACTCTTTTACCCGAGTTTATAAAAAAAGATATTTTTTTTTAAAAAAGGCAATATTTCATGTTTTGGAAATTCAAGGAATCGTGCCCTAACGTGCTGGGTCGTGGTTTCTGCTTGACTAAATCATTAAATATCCTTTAAAACTGTGTCCGTTTTTTAAAATTAAAAGCAAGGCAATATTTCATGTTTGGAAATTTGAAGGATTGTGCCCTAACGTGCTGGGTTTCGGTTCTCTCATTTGGCCAAATGATGAAGTACCTTTTTTAAAATGACAATGCATGAATCTTGGAAATCATGAAACGATCTTGGTTTCGAAGGTCTGAAATATCGTATCCTAACATGCTGGACGTGATATTTCACCCTTCAAAACAAGAGAATTTCGATATCCAAATTCAAATTACCCGAACATTTTCCAAATGATCCATGTTTTAAATTTTTTTCTAATTTTTGATATTAAGGACATTAATCAATTAATACGGTACCAATTTTGGGCGTTTCGAGGGTGCTAATCCTTTCTCGTGCGTGACCGACTCCCGAACCCGTTTTCTTAAAATTCGTAGACCAAAATGCTTTCAAAAGTGGCCCAATCACACTTCAAAAAAAAGATTGGTGGCGACTCCGTTTTCCTTCTAAAGTCGGCCCGTTTTCAAACAAAAAAATGGTTTCGACATATATAATATTATTTACTTTGATAGAAAAAATGAGCTCACTAATTTTTTATTTCAAAATATAAGTAAATCTAATACTTATTTCAAAATAACTTGCAAGTGAACCCGTAATTTAACCATTTTAAATATACTATTTAAACTAAAAATAAAAATAAAAATAAATATATTAAATATTTTTTTAACTTTTTTTTATCGAATTTGGATCATAAATCTATCCTAGCATGTGAAATAATTATTTTAAAATATTATTTAAAAATTAAATTAAAAAATTTAAATTGAATATATGAATTTTTATTTAAATGATTTTTTATATTTTAATAAGTTAACTAAATGCTTCTAAAAACACAAACAACGACATAATTTAAATATTTTTTTTATATTTTAATCTCTTAAGTGAATTTATGGTTAAATACAATAAAAATCATGAATACAAACACAAACTTTTACCTAATATAATTTTAATGAGAAAACTATGAAAAATATGAAATAAATTAATATTGCCACACACGATCTGAGCTATTTGAGCCGTGTGGGCTCAAAATTCTGAATTTCCCCCTATAACCGTATATGACGTTCCAATCAATCATTGACCTTCCATGGGGTCCATTTGTGATCTGATAAGCTATAAAACATGAAATTCGATCATTTCTTAGCACTAAGTCTGTTATCTGTTGAGTATTTGAAACGGTATATAATTAGTAAACTTTAGCTATGTGAAATCTGAGAAACTGTTATATATGGTCAGTATCTGTTATCTTATGCATGTATTCTAGAAACATGTCTGACATCTGTTATAATCTGTATTCATACTTAGGATGGGTTATGATATGTGGAGAAAGTGCTTTTGTAAAAGGCGATAACTCGTCTATTTATCTGGCAACCCAGCTGCAACTATTCTATAAAGTGTCATATCGATACTAAATGATGTGTAGGTCTGGATGGGTGTTTTATACCCATATGGTGTGTTGGGATGGTCAGTGTTGGTGTGTAGCGGTTGAGGGTAGGATTATATATGTATTTGTTCTGCTCCGTTAAGTATATATTTCTGATAAATTTGCTTGATATGTATTAACTGTTTCAAGTTATTTGTTATGCACTAAGTTTTGAAAAACTTACTTTCTGTTTGACTGATATTTTCAGGTAATCCTTAGACTAAGGCAGGTCGGTGCGACAGAAGCTCGGTTATATAAATTTAGCTTTTATTTTAATTATTTTAATTTGGGATTTAAGTGTTTTGTAAATTTTGGACTTTTTAGATTGTTTGGGGTTTTTGACATTATTCATCGTTTTTGTATTATACTGTTTAAATGTTTTTAGAGATCCGCTACAAAATAATAAGTTTTTTGAAACATAAACAAACAATGCTTTCAGTAAATTTGTTAAAGAAGATACAGTTTTGAAAGATTCAGAATTTTAAGAGTTATTGTCAGTTTTGGAATTATACGAAAATTAAATTATCAACTATTTTATATAGCAACTCTAGATTTGACCATAATGTCTAAGCTAAATTTGAAGTGTTACACTTTTTGTTCTGTTTTTATATATGTTTTAGATATATACATATATGTTTGAAAGGTTGACAAAGTATGTTAAAAGGATTTGGTAATAACGTGTGTTTGTCATACATGTCTTTTTCTTTCTGACATGTTTTTATTTTTATTTTGTAATTATGTTATATTCAATATTATTGGTAAACATTTTTATAATTTTTGTATTAAAAGTTAAATTATATTTTATTTTATTTACTTAAAAAGTGGGTAAAATAATTTTTGTACGACAGATTAAAGAATAAATTGATTATTTCTGTTAAAATTTTCATTTATTTCTATTGTTAAAAACTATTGTGGGTGATAGAATAACTAAATATTTACACATGATGTATAACGTATACCTCATATTGACATATATGGACCAATTTTTAACAGAAATAATAGATAAAATTTTTAACAAGAAAACTTCTTTATGATACTTTATATATTTGTAAAAGAATGAAAATTAAAATAAGAAAAAATATATCTTGTAGTGGTTTTAGAATTTTATAGGAGAGTGAAAATGATAGGAGTAGGTTAACAAGAGACAATATATTTATTTGAAAAATCAAATCATTAATAAAACATTATTATTTATTTTGTAAATTGATTTTTTTTCACCTTCTTTACTCAATAAAAACATTTTATAATAGTATGTGTTATATTTTAGGTAGCAAATATTGTAAACCTCATATTGTACTTTGCGGATATCATAACATTTTTATAGAAGAGTCTGACACGCCACCTTCAATGAAACTATGTAACACCCCAAACCTCAACCTGTCATCGGAACAAGGTTACGGAGTGCTACCAAATCGATCGGACAACTTTATAACTAATACATAATTATTATCAATATAATATAAAATAATCTTATAGTCCCTTATATGGATCTTCAAGGCGCAAAAGACGAGTTAGGAATGGTTCGAGACTAATTCGAATACTTAGAAAATTTTCAAACATTTTAAAGTTTTTCTCAACTACAGGGCTCACATGCCCGTGTGTATTGAAAACACGCCCGTGTGCAAGGCAGTGTGGACTCAATATGAGTCTTTCTAACCTGACCAACCCTGCAAAATTTCAAACCAAAACCAATTTGCAATCTGTGTAGCAACTAACACATTTGCAATACAAATTAAACTCATGTTAATAAACTTTATTCATTTTTATTTCTTACATATATCAAATATATCATATTAGTTCCCGTTTTATATTTTCAACCAGTTTAAATCATTATTTTACAACCATAACCACAACTCAACCTATTCATTACCTAGGTACATGCCACCATTATCAAAGAAAGGTATATTACTCAAAATTTTCTCTGAGGTCGGGATTACTCTGGATACTAGACCGAACATCGACTTTCAATTAACCTGCGCACGGAAACAATCGTACGCTGAGTAAGGGTATACTCAGTAGTATTACCATAATTCAAATTATATAATAACTTATATACATTCAATTTATGATACAGTTACTTAATAGTTATTTTATTCTTTAAATCAAATCATCTAATATAATAAGCATTATTTCAAGGCTTGTATTTAATTAGATTCTTACATTATTTCACTATCCAATTTTCATTGAATTGTTTTCCATATCTCAATTCCATTAGTTCATTTCATATCATATACAATTCACTAACTTTTATCCTTTATTCAATATTAATTCTATTGCAATTTGTGTTTACTAAAGTCATATCTCAATTTCATTTTCTCATATCAAATTCACACTCAAAATATATAATTCAATTATATTTTAACTTCTTATATTATTTATATCATTTCAAACAAAATTGTGAACTTTAGTTTCATTTCTCCATCTTATATAATATTTCAATTCACAAATCATCTTTGAACATTTCCTAAACCTTTGGTTCATGCATTCAATTTCATATCACAAATCTCATTTCATATTTTATTTCACAAAATCACTTTCTTATTTCTTTCAATAGCTTAATCACATTTATTTGGAATTTATCATTTCACTTATTTACCCCTATTAACTTGACTCGGACTTTGGCGGGATTCCAACCAAACACACCAGAATATCCAACCCAAACACACCCAAAATAATAATATAAATCCTCCACAACACACTAGTATAATATAGCCTCCCAAACACACTGGTATATCATATCCTCCCAAACACACTAATAAAGCATTAAATGCCTCTTCGGTTAAACCGAAGCATATAATAACAGAACCATCTTCTCGGTCGAGCTACAAATCTCCTCATCACATCATAATTCTATGGCATGCCAACTATATCCACCCTAGCCCAATTAGTTAATAGGGTATCGGAATCACATATCCATATCACTTTCACTTTCAATTGATCATAATCATTCAGATTCAATTCAATCACAATAACAAATTCACAAAATCACATAATTTCACTTCAAGTCACATTTCAACTCAATCACTTCCTCATACTTTCAATCCATATACATTTCAAATAATCACTTTCAATTCAATTTGATTCAATTTCAAATCACTTTTCACATTTCCATTCCATTCATTTATATATATATCGTCAATTCAATGCATTTTCCACTTTCTAATCAATATATCATCAAATACTCATATATATTCAAACTTCATTTCAATTTTATTCAATTCACAATTTAATTCAGTTTTATCTAATTCAGTATCAATATTAACCTTATTTCTATTTACTAAACATATTATTCAAAATTCAACAATTGCTAATAATAAATTCAATTTCAATACATATTTATCACTTAATTCATTCTCGATACTTACTTCAATTTGTTTATCATATATACATATATTAATTTAAAAATTAACAAATAATCAAATTTGAATTATAGTAATACTAACATGAATTTCTCGTTTTTACTCCTCATTTGTTTTTCTCTTTTCCTTCCTTGCTCAATGTCTCGAATTCCTTGTTTGCTATTAAACATCCAAGCTTTAAATCATCAATTTCTCCTTTTTCTTTTCTTTCTTTCACGTTTGCTCTCTATTCTTCTTTTCATGTTTTTGTTTCTTTTTTTTTCTTTTATAACACACATATATATATATTAGTTTATAATAATAATTGTTTTTATAAAAATCTATTTAATAACAAATATAATTAATACACTTGTACAACTATATAATTTACATTTGTCTATTTTTATCACCTTACAATTGTCAAGATCATAATTTATTTATCACATTAAAATCTTATTATACTTATTTAATATAAAACTATAATAATAATAATAATAATTTAATTACTAATTTTAGGTATAAAAATCTTACACCGCCTCTCCTATACAAAATGGCTTAATTGCCATTTTAGTCCTTTATAATTTCTTTTAATCTATAATTCAACTTTTTCTCCTATTTCAATTTAGTCTTTTTTACTAATTGCTCTTAGTTGAGCTAAATTCACTTAATTAAAACCTGATTAAACACATAACTAACTTTATAAATATTTTTAATAAATATTTACGAGTCTGTTTATTAAAAACGGAGAGTCGATAACTCATTTTCTGATATCCATACTTTTGAGGTTGTTACAAACTAACAATACTACGAACCCAAAGTTAACCCGAGCCCTAGATCTAATTTACAAACCTTTGCTTAGCGAACTTCAAAATAGGGCATCTCCGTCAAGATTAAGTGAAGGCCACGTGGAGAACCAGAGTAATTGATTGCCAGTTGCCTTAAGATATCTCACCTTAAGACATAACATTGCCATTACTGCCAAGATTATCAAATCAAATTTCCACGTCAACAGCCCTAAGACACGTATCCAAATTTGTCCCCTACTATAAAATAGCCATGCAGATGTAAACACTCTACTTCTAGAACCCCATAACTCTCCCAAAAGTAGAGAATTCTCCCCAACCTACACTCCATTCTCTTCCTTTCAATCATTATCTCGTTCCCTTGTTCACCTCATTGGTTAACAATTGGTGCAATGAGTGTGAAGAGACATGGCGCATCTAGGTAGTAGTGATCCTCCTAGCATTGAGTTTGATCCTCTTAATGATCAAGTTATGAACCCCATTGGTCATAAAATCAGAACAAATACGGAGTAAACCAGGAAATCAAACCAAGACCCATTGTATGTTGGTTAGTAATATCCCTCACAAAACCAAAATCAACACAACCCTTACCAAAAAAATCCACACCACTAGTTTTACCAATATCCCCATAGTATTACAACCCTCAAAACCTGCACCACACCGGAGCATCACCAATAAACCAAGGGTCTCAACATCATCATTCCAATAATCAACATTATCTAGGCATGCAAGAGAGAATACGAGTTATGGAGGAGCAAGTCTCCTCTTAGAAAAAGAGATGCGAAGAGCAACAAAAGTTTATCTAGGAGTAGATGGATAGGCAAAAACAAGCAAATAAAAGAAATAAAAAGCTCATTAAGGAGCTCAGAGCAAATAGGATGAACCAAGAGCAAAATCTCAAGCGTAGAAGGGAAGAGTTCATTCATTTTGAAAACGATCGTCAGCATGCAAGTTAAGGTAATGAAAATTTAGTAGATGAGGATGTTGATATGGATAATAGAGATGATAGCTATGATGAGGACTATGATGATAATTATAGTTGCTCTAGTTAAAATACCTTGGAGCAAAAAGTAGGGAAGTTAGAGAAACATTTATAGGATTTTCAAAAATTAGAATCTTCTGGATTAGTGAAGAAGTATAAAAATTAGCCAATAGCATGTTTAAATTTCCCAAAATGATATATGATGGTCAATGAGACCCTTAAGACCATTTGACCCATTATGTAAATTATACGAATATATTTGGGGTTTCAAATGAAGTTAAATGTAATGCATTTTCAATGACATTAAAAAACCCAGCTCAAGTGTGATATCTAGAACTGCCACAACATTCATCACGAATTTTGAACAATTGGCGGGCCTATTTATGAGCAGGTTCTTACAAATAAGACATTAAAGCAATCTCCCACGTACCTTATGTAAGGATAAGCTTTTAAGAGATTTTGTGAAAAGGTATATGACGACTATGGTCACAAAAGATGCTTCTGAGGAATTTTTTGTTCAAGCTTTCATGTCCGGAACAAATTGCTAGCTTTTGAAATATAATTTGATTGATAAACCTCCAGCCAACTTCTCATCATTATATGAGAAGGCTCACATTTTTTCTGAAAGTGATGAGTCAGAGAAAGCTAAAGTGCAAGCGCAATAAACTAATGCACGAACCTCAGGAGATTTTCACAAATCTCTGAGAGACAGGCCCCTATTGCCTGATAGAGTTGGAAGAATTCATTCTCAACATTCATATTCGGGTGTACGAATATTGAAGTATTGTGTTAATCTTAGGGGGCGACGTCTACTACACAATTACACCAATTAAGACAGATTTTCTTCTAAGGCAGTGGTTCTTCTATGACATAGTGATTATTTTATTTGTTTACACTCAATTTATTTATTCTGTCAGTGCTGACTATTTTGTTTTGCAGTAGTATATTCACGTACAAAATAAATACACTTATAAAATATCTAATACTTAAACATAGACTTCAATACTATTATGAACCTCCTAATAGGCTCCTGAAGGTCTCTTTATAACTTTTATTCGCCCGGGGAGGAGGGAGGCAATTGTTATACCTTAGGCAGCAAACCTTATAGCATATATCGCAAATATCATAAGATATCCATAGAAGAGCTTGGCACGTGTTCTCCGATGAAACCAACAATATTGCAGACCCAAAGTTAACTCCAAGCCTCATGGCTAGTTTGTGAACCTTTGCTTGACGAACTTCAGAATAGGGCATCTTCGTCGAGATTACGTGAGGACCACATGGAGAACCAGAGTAATTGGTTGCCAGTTGAACGTAACATCACCATCACTACCAATATTATAAAATGAGGCTTCCACGTCAGTAGCCTTAAGAAACATATCCATATTTGTCCCTCGCTATAAAAGAGCCATGCAGACAACTCACATACACTTGCATATACATTCCGCTTCTAGAACCCCATAACTCTCCAAACAAATAATTCTCTTTAACCTACACTCCATTCTCCTCCATTAAATCATCATCTCCTTCATTTGTTCACCTTACCAGTTAACAATATTTATAAAATCGATGTGTATATAAAATATTATAATTAAAATATAAAAAATATGTATAAACCTAACAAATATAAACACAACAAATTTAATTGTATAGAAATATATAAACTTAACAAATATAAAAATAACTAATTAAAATTAATATTGCTGAAAAAAGTAATACCTACAACCTCCATGCAGACAACTCACATACACTTGCATATACACTCCGCTTCTAGAACCCCATAACTCTCCAAACAAATAATTCTTTTTAACCTACACTCCATTCTCCTCCATTAAATCATCATCTCCTTCCCTTGTTCACCTTACCAGTTAACAATATTTATAAAATCGATGTGTATATAAAATATTATAATTAAAAATATAAAAAATATGTATAAACCTAACAAATACAAACACAACAAATTTAATTGTATAGAAATATATAAACTTAACAAATATAAAAATAACTAATTAAAATTAATATTGCTGAAAAAAGTAATACCTACAAACTTTGGGCAAAAGAATGAGAATGAGAATTTGTTAAGAACTTCAATAGGTATATGAGAAGCATAATATTAAAACAAACTATAATTCAATTCTCCTACGATAATACTTACAATTCTTAATATGATAAAAGAAATGTATAAAAATATGACTAAGAATCATAAAATAAAACTAAAGGAAAAATATTAAAAATTATTTTAAAATAGAAAAGAATAAAATAATTAATAATTAATATTAGAAATACTATCACACTTGTAAGCGTTTGAAAAATATGTATTTAAAATATAAATTTAAAATTTAAAATTTAAAATAACATACAATAAAAATGAAACATATGACTTGAAACTAATTAATAACAATACATGAAATGGTTACGATATTAAAATAAAAAGTTTAGATTAAATTGTGAGTAAAATAAAATTTAAGCGCGTAAATACATTATATTAAAAATGCTAAATGTACTACAATTGTTTATCATTGTATTGTCATCAATATTGAGTTAGTGTCAAAGTTGACTTGTGACACCAATTCAATTAACAACATTTTCAATATTAGAAATTTTATCATACAAGTATGCATGTGAAAACCACTATTTAGAATACACATATATGTGTTTAAAAATAACATATAATAAGTAATGAAATGTATGGTTCGAAACTAATTAATAATAATACATATATTATGTTCTTATTTCAAAACACCAACTCAACCAAGGCATGAATGATTGAATATATTATGTTCTTATTTTCATTCAATAATGTATTTTAAAAATAAATGTTTTGTCTGTTTAACTCAGCCAAGTTGATTTTAAATCCAATTGAATTTAAGGTATTTGTTGAACCAAGCTTTATTTGACAAATTATTTTGATATACAAAAAAATCATTTTAAACAAAACTTGGTAAAAATTTTATTTTAAATGATATGTAAAAAGAAAAATTGTTGAATTTATACTAGAAAATCTTTTAAGGCCAAGTTAGTTAAACAAACTTTCAAACATTTTTCAAATAAGTTCGTTAAACAAACTTTCAAACATTTTTCAAATAAGTTAAAAATGCTCTAGGCCAAAAAGTATCGATTTGGTATCGGTACTTTTTGTCAAGTATTAATAAATTTTTAGTTGAGTATCGGTAGATTCGTAGTTTTATCAATAACTTTTTCGGTATTGATACGAAAATGACATTTTGCCTTTCAAAGTATTTATCAAGTATCGATACATTATCGATACCTTTTGCTTGGTATCAATAAATTTCTTCAAGTATCGGTAGTGGTACACTTTTATCGATACCTTTTTCGGTATTGATAAGAAATTGACATTCAGACTTTCAAAGCATTTATCAAGTATCGGTATATTCTATTTGATATCGATAAATTTCTCTTGGTATCAATATTAATGGCTCTAACGATCACTAAATTGGGCATTAGATGCTAATATTATCGATACTTGTAGAAAAAGTATTGATACTTGTTTTTGCAGGAGACATTAATGCACTGGTTATTTCATCCTTACTATTCTATTCAATATTCCAACATTCGCAATGATTGAAAATCAATTTAGGAGTATAAATACCATTTTCAAAAGGTTCTTCAACAACAAGATAGATTATCCAGTCTCATATTTCAATCAAACAACCTTTGTGCTTAACTTTTCATACTTTTTCTTGTACACATTTGTGAGCTTTCATTGTTATTCATTTAGCTCAAGTGTTTCTTGTTTCATTTGTGCTCAATTGGCAAACAATCCAATCTTGTAAGGGTTAATTCTTAGTTTGTTTATTTGTTTCACTCTTTGAGAGAGTTATTAAGGTTTGGGTAGAAAACTTAAGGGAATTGTAAGGTTAAACCTTGTCCTCCAAGGTAAGGTATGAGAGTAGGTAATTGGGGTTGAACCACTCTAAATCGTCGTGATCAATTGTTCTATTTTTCTTTCAAGCTTCCACAATTTTTTTAAAAGTCAATTCATTCCCTCTTGGCGATTTTGGATTGATTAATCGAGCTAACAATATTGGGTTGTATAATTTTTTATGGTTAGGTTAGTTTTAATATACCCTTTAGTATCAAATTGAATATTGATGTTAAATTTAGATACTTAATTGGGATAAAAAAAACTCAAGTATTAAATTGAAAAAAAAAAATACAATCACCAAATTGAACATTGAAGTTAATTTTAGGTGCTAAATTGAGACAACAAACTCAGGTATGGAACTGAGATAAAAAAATTTATGTACTAAATTAAACATTGAGGCCCAACTCAAATACCAAATAATGTATTGATCCCTATATTAAGCAGACGTTTTAAATTTTTTATAATAAAATCATAAATAGTAATTTAGAGGTGCCAATGGGTTGAATTAGGTTGGATTTGGGTTAGGTCAATGTATGATATTAACACAATTCATACTTGTCCAAACTTGAAACTCAATTTTTTTAAACCTGTCTATATTTGTAAATAGTTAATTCATGCTTGTTTTAAATTTTCCCATATTATTATTATTTTTTAAAATCATGCTATTCTTTGATTTAGTATTTAAAATTTTATATTTTTTTGTTGGATGAGTCTTAGCTTGGTTGGTATCAGTATTGTTGTCAATGCACAAGATGTGAGTTTAAGTGTGCTGGAGCATAATGAGGGGTTATGAGTAGTTTTAAGTAGATAAGTTATCAAATTTTTTATATGTATACATTATAATATTATATAGGCTTACCCACAAATTAGTACATAAACTACTACATAAACTATACTCATTTTCCATCTTAATACCTGAACTTTTTTTTGTCACAAGTGGTACCTAAACTATTTTTTCCCCAAGTTGGCACCTCTATTAATCAAACTGTTAAAGTTTATTTTAAAAAAAAGTTTTACAACAGAAATTGGTACGACTTTTAATACCAACAACAACAAAAAGTTTTGGTACCAACTTGAGAAAATGGTATAGTTCAGGTACTAATTTACAGGTTGAGATTTTTTTGTCATTTTTAAAAATAAACTTAACGATTTGGCTAATCAATGTACCAACTTGAAAAAAAAAAAAGTTTAGGCAAGGGCAAAGCAGGATTATGGTATTGAGGAGCCAAAATGAGGTTTTAAAAGTTTGGGGAGCTAAATGTAAAAGAAAAAAGCTTAAAAAGGACTTAAATTGAATAATTCATAACTACAATAGACTAGAATTATTATTTTACCCCTCAATTAAATTAGATTAGTGAAGTCCATCTCCATTGTGGCTTTACCCAAAAGCTTAGGATTGTTCCATATTTTGTGGCCCAAAACAAATTGAATTCCATTTTAACAAAAATACCCTTTTCTTTTAAAACACCAAACAAAGACGCCCGGGCTAAAACTCTTCAGAAAAATATTTAAAAAAAAAAAAAAATGGCCAAGGAGCTTTGCTCTGGGGTAACAGCCTTGTTATCCATAAACACTTGGCAAGGCCAGCAGCACCACCACCATTGGGCGAGGTCCCAGCTGTCCCCGCTTCCCATCTCAGCCACTCATCGACACACTAAAGACTCCCGGTTTCGAGTAGTCTGCCAGAGCGTCGAGACACAGGCCAAGACCGAGATATATGACCCGGAGTTTGGTGCCAAAGTTGGGCAAGACCGTCTCTTGAAGGTCCCTGTTTCTAACGTTAGGAATTTTTGCATCATAGCACATATTGATCATGGGAAATCAACTTTGGCTGACAAGTTGCTTCAGATGACGGGTACTGTACAGAAGCGAGAAATGAAAGAGCAGTTTCTTGATAACATGGACTTGGAGAGGGAAAGAGGCATTACAATCAAGCTTCAGGTGACTTTTCGGATTGCACAACTTCTTTTGCTATTAAAACCCAGTGCTGCAAAGTGTTTTGATGGATTTCTACACCCTTATTTCTTGTCAGTATATTACTAGGCGTAGCTTGGTTCTACTTAGAGTTGGGGGAATACAGACATGCTTCTCTCTTGTGCTTATAAGGGTTCGGTGGGAAGAGTTTATACAATTCTATTTCAAAACATCCATTTCAGTGGGTTGAAGCTCTAAGCAGTCCCGTACCATAGTGAAAAGGAACTGAGTAATTTAATCTCTATACATTTGATATTTGTGCAAACAAATAAAATTGATAACAGTGTTAGTGGAAAATCATCCAACGTGAGCTTTTGAAATGTAACAAGTGTATGAGCTGGTATCTTACAAAGCATATGTTCTTAATATAAAAAATACTTTCATTGTTTTAGTTCTATCTATAGGTCTAAATTGTCAGATTTCAGAAGTCCACAGTTTTCTATCAAAATTGTTATCAATTTTACTCATTTGGATAATATTAAAATACAAGTGCTAAATTACTCACTTGTATTGTATATGGACTAAAGTGCATCTTTGATTATATTATAGGAACTAACTAAAGTGCATCTTTGATTATATTATAGGAACTAACTCTACTTTAATCGCTTCAGTGTATCTTTCGTATCTGCACATTTGTTCTTACTTCTTGCTGACTGTAATTTGAGGAGAAGGTATCCTTGTTATCATTAGAATTAAAGTTCAAAACTGCTTCAGTTTTCATTTTGAACTGCCCAGTCTGTGCATATTGCACGTTGCATATAACTGTGTGAATGTGTCTGTGCTAGTGTGACAATTTAATCATATGATTGGCTTTGTTATCCTTAATGTTTAACAGTATCATATTGGATGTTCTATATGCATGAAAATGGGAAGAGGGATTTCCTTACTTCTAATAATGCATCCAGCTGCTTTTCAATTTCTTATTTGAATTGGTTGACATTGGAAAGTGCCACTGCAGAAATGTATAAGGAGACTTGGCTAAGTACAAGAGTTTGATAAAATCTAAAGCATCTAACATTTCCATGCACAAAAACGCTACCTTGTTAGGAAATTTCTCTTCCAATTTAGTTTCCAAAGCAAGTTCTACTTAGTTTTGTTCGGTACTTATTAAATTTTTTTCGGGTCACAAAATAGTTTTACCAAGTCTCCATGTAAGGCTGTCCTCTCTGCTCAAATCACCCATCTTATTGTAGAGCAAATAAATGAAATTGGAGTTTGACTCTTTTTATCAATCTTGCACATTTCCTAAAACTTCACATTCCAATCCAAGCCAACCTCCCATCAGGCCTGGATAAACAATACTTGACTTTGAACTCTTATTTTTCATGCACTCTACCACATTGAATGTCTTCTCTAAAGGAGATAAGATTTCTCACATCAAAAGAAACACAAGCGTGAACAGCATCTTATTTTTCATGCACTCTACCACATTGAATGTCTTTACTAGCCAACTCTCAAATTTCAACAACTTACTTTGTGAGAAGCTTTGTACTTGAACAGCATCTTGCCTTTATGCTTCTTACTTTTTCTTTATGCTAATGCTACAAATTATTAGTTCCCTCAACCCCTTTTTCTTTTATGTATAAATAATAAAAACAAACTAAGCATTTTCTCAAGGTCAATTACAAAACCGCCTTGTATGTGTTTGAAAATTGCATTTATATGGTTATATCTTTCCTATCTTCGACATCTCCTTTATCATAGTTGCAAGAAACTTCATGCCTATTAAGTTTTTCTTTCACATCCCTTCCCACGAAGTACAGCCACGCTTGAATGAGACAAAGATCTCTCTCTCTCTCTCACAAGCGCACACATAGACATTATAATTCAATTAAACATCTAACTGGTTAATTGCCAAACCTTTCCAAGTAAACACCAAAACCTTGCTTTCCCATGTGACATTTTTTGTCTTTGCTTAAAACTCTATGCCTTTTGTGGAAAGGCTTCAATACCATGTCAAGCTATCTTTTGCAAATTTGATGGGGCCTCTCCTTGTACACTTCTGTGGTAGTCTCATATCTCTTAATTTCTTATCAAAGTCACTGTTTAGTGAGACACAGTGGGATGCTGTAATTTTATACTTTGACTTCAGGTGTAGCAGTATTGATGTCTCCCATTTTATCCTTCCATATGCCTTATTGTGACACGATAACAATCCAATTCAGAACTTCCTTTCATATAATTTTCTCAAGGAATATATATATATTATGCCTTGCAACAATTTTTGAATGTTGACTTGCTTTTTAATATTGGAGAACTCATGTGTCTAAGCTAAATTGTATCAAAAAGGTCAGATTAAGCATTCTTGATTTTGCATGCTTGCTGTTCATGGAATCTGTTATGAGGTTATCTCTTGATTATATGCATTGATGTTCAAGCTAATTTATCTATTTGCAGGCATCTCGAATGCGTTATATGTTTGAAAATGAACCATATTGCCTGAATCTAATTGATACTCCTGGGCATGTAGACTTCTCTTACGAGGTACTCATCTATATTTGATATAGCATATACAGACAAAACTTGTTACTGCTTCACATTTCAATATATAAGTGCCTTTGTTCATTTCTAATTCAATGTCAGGTCTAGTAGTTTTTTTCTCCCAAGTTGTAAAAATAAACTATTCTTACCACATTTGCATGATCAGACCATATTAGGTAATGAGCTATAGCATGCAAGGTGGAATAAGGTTGTTATCTTATTGAACTAGGAATTTGATGTAGTATAGATACTTGTCATGGCTTATATATGGTTAGTTACAACTTTCAAGTCTAGAAAAATTTTCAAATGATGAGGTTATTGTTGTTATGAATGATATATAGGAACACTCTTCTTTTTGCATGTGGGGACTGACAAACATACATGGCCACTTAACAGCAACTCCTTTACGATTTACATATGTGTAGATTCTCTGGTGGAATGATTCTTTTTATAATTTGACCTGAATTTAATAACTATTTGGTTTCCTTTCTTTCTGACACACATTTTTTATTTAGGTTTCCAGATCACTTGCTGCATGTGAGGGTGCTCTACTTGTTGTAGATGCTTCTCAGGTTACTTTATGCTTGCCACTGCTTTGAAATGATAATTTAATCTCTTTAAATGATTTCAAGTAATGGTTCATACTTAATTTGACCTTTTATTTTGAGGATAGTATGCTGGAACTTAAATATAGTTATATCTACTTAGCACTGTTGCTGCTGCTGCTGCTACTATTATTAGTGTTACTGGACAGCATGTATTCTGTTGTAGGGTGTGGAAGCACAAACTCTGGCTAATGTATATTTGGCCTTGGAGAACAACCTTGAAATCATCCCTGTAAGTTTAGTCATCCTTTGTTTTGTTGTTCAACTTAGTAAATTTACATTTTGAAGTTAGCTCATTTGTTTGGTGACCAATTTATTAAAACAACAAACATAATTATTTTAACTAACCATGCATGTGCTGTGGCTATTGTTACTATTTTCTTTCATATAGTACTTAGGTTTTCCCATATTCTTTGGTCTTGGAAGCTGTTGAATGTGATGTGTGATGAAGTGGAAGGCAAACAAGGTTACAAAATCTGATATAGGTGTTGGAGAGATTGGGATAAGCCGTTCAAGCTATCAGGATCTGATTAGTCTATACTTTAGACAAATGATACGAAAAAGGGACAAAGCAAGCTGTTTGCCTCACACTAATACATTTACAGGTTAAAAATACTGAAATAGCCCTTGCACTTTGCAAAAGTTTCCCGTATAAGCCACTATTCTTTTATTGTACCCAATTTAGTCCTTAAAGTAACATTTTTTTTGAAGTAATCCTTATTTTGGATGGAAGCCCATCAAAATCCATTTTCTCTGCCATTTTAGGGTTTACTTGGCCATTACTTTGCTATATCAGCATTTGCCTGACCATTATCTTTTCCATATCAGCACACACGGGGTACATTTTGAAAATTCATGTCGACTTGGTGCTTTTATGGCATGCCACATCAGTTTTGCAGAGCCCTTATTTTTCCATCTATGTGCCTTGTCGGCACCTATGTGGCACGTATAAAGTCCATTTTTACCTTGATGTGGCAAACAAAGTGGGTTCCAACGTTTTCCATCCAAATAAGGGCTTAATTAAACAAAAATGTTACTTGGGGCCCAATTGGGTACTATAGAAGGATCTGAGCTTATTTGGGAAATTTGAGAAAGTAAGAGCTTTTTTTAATATTTTAGCCTTTAAGAAACCAGTTTTAAAGTTTCTCTTTAGGGCTTGCAACATAAAGTTGATAAATTCTATTGATGTTCTATTGTGTTGCAGAGAAAGCAATTCAAGCGTTATATAGGCTGAAATATATTTATCTTTCAGAGTAAACTTACTTGGACCATAAAGTATAGATTAAATTAAAGCCCTTGTAATTGGACGATGAACTTGAAAAAGTGAAGGGAAAAATTTAAAGCTGCTATAGTGCTGCAAACATAAGCAAAGTTTACCATGAAAAATATACACTAAGATGCTTTTGTGCAGCAACTAAGCAGCAAAAACAGGATGGTTCCTCTTCAGCCCTGAATTGAATAAATTTACCAAATCAGTGTTTGAGGCTTGTGAGTCTGTTATGTTTTATTCCTTTTCTTTTTTACTATAACGGACATATGCCTCTGATTTCCATCAGCATACTTACGAATTTGTGTTTCCTCTATTTTTAGTTCCTTTCTCAATGAACTATAAATTCTATCTCTTATTTTTCATGATTGTCTGATGTCTGTTCATATTTCATCATCCATTATTCATATATATTCAATTGGTTCTATGCTGCCTTCATCCAATCTTTCAATATGCTTTTGCTATCTACCCTGAGAACTAGCAATCTGTTTCTCCATTATATATATGAATCCTGTTTTGAATCTGGTTTACTTTATTTTCTCTCCATCGGTGTTCACATCCATTTTGCCTTTGGATAAGTGATGTGATTTATAGGATGATTTGATTTTCGTCTTTCTGCAGGTTTTAAACAAGATAGATCTTCCAGGTGCTGAGCCAGATCGTGTTATTAGGGAGATTGAGGAGGTTGGTCAGTTTAGACATTAATGCATTTGTGCAGTGTGTGAGCGTCTGCTCGTGTCTCTGTGTAAATCTGTTGAAGCATTTGCATTGCATCCTCTCATAGTTTTCTGTAAAGTTATGGTGCTTTTCTACTGTTGTAATTTTGTAAACTGATCCATCTGCAGGATTTACTAATCATAAGAAATGATTATCATTCTGAGTGTTTTGGACCTACTGCTAAGTTGAACTTCTTTGTAGGTTATTGGTTTAGATTGTAGCAAGGCAATACCCTGCTCGGCAAAGGTTAGTTCAGGACTTCTATTTCCTTTATTTACATGCTCAAATAGTTTCTTGTAGCATGTGGTAGTTCTGAACATAGGTTGTTTTCTCTGTTAGGAGGGAATCGGTATAACAGAAATTCTTAATGCCATTGTTGAAAGGATTCCTCCACCTCGTGATGCTGCTATGAGTCCACTAAGAGCTTTAATATTTGATAGGTATAATTCAGGCTTTGTTTTATTCATTGAACTTGTTGGTTATATTAACTTATACTCTACGGGTCATGTCTCACATCAAGTTGACACATATTTCTTTTAGTGGATGTAATATAATTTTTCTCCTATATTGTTTCTATGACCTTGAGTTCTAATGCTTGGATCTAAATAAGTTCATAACATAAATGTCAATAGTGAACTGTACTGTCCTATGCTATTTTCAAATTGCTTTTCAGGTTTCAGTCATGTGATGCATGGAAATGTTTATTTTCTAGTCTGATAACTTCAATTTTTTATTTTTCCATTTATGTTAAATAATCAATTCAATAACGTGCTTTGCAATGAAATTTATATAGTTCTGTTCAAGTAAAAGGAATAAGGCCGCTACTATGTTGAATCAAAGTGTATGCATGCCATTTCTTTTATCCCAACCATTTGTTCCTCTTTCCGTTTTGTTTTCACTTCAACTTTTTCTTTCTCCCTTCATTTGCTATTTTCTTTCCTTCGTCCTTCCGTTTTGTGTTATATTATTTATTTAATTTTTAGCCAAAATCTTCCTTTTTATTTATCCATTTTGTTTCCTTTGTTTTTCCTCTCACCTTCTAGAATTTAAAATTTCATCTTTGAACTTATTTATTTAGTTTCTAACATGCATTAGAAAGGAGCAAGAATCAAGTTGTAATAAAACCTATTAGTTGAAAATGTATTTAAATATTCAGATATTAATATAAAGCATCTCTTGTTATATATTTATAATTTTAGTATTTTAATGTTTAATAAAATATATTTTAAAATTTTAATCATTTAAATCATAAATATTACACCCTTTTCCTCTTTCTTTCCATGTCTATATCCTGCTTCTATCCACAGTCCGTATTACATGCCTTCTTAGACTTCCTAATGTAATAATTGGTTACTAAATTCAGAAATGTCTACTTCTTGGCATATAACTCATTTCTTATACAACACTTGTGAACATTGCTGCCATCATTGTACAAAGTTTTCCTTTTCAGGTTGCATAATGTTTTCTTGAACTGCCTTGAATTACTTAAATTGCTTTGAAATGTCTCCACAGCTACTATGATCCTTATCGTGGTGTTATTGTCTATTTTCGGGTCATAGATGGGAGGATAAAGAAAGGTGACAGAATTTATTTTATGGCCAGTAATAAGGTAAAGCATTATCTGTCTTATTCTTTTTGTTCCTTTCTATATAGAATGTACAGTTTCTTTCATCCTTGACATAAAAGTTCTTATAATACACGTCTTACATGCAGGATTATTTTGCTGATGAAGTTGGAGTTTTATCTCCCAATCAATTACAAGTGAACGAATTGTATGCGGGTGAGGTAAATTGATTTTTATCGATGGTTATTTTTTCCTACTAGCATTATTCTGTTTTCTGCTTGCATTCTCTCTCTCTCTCTCTCTGCCTCTCCCTCCCTCCCTCCCTCTCTCTCCCTCTCCCTCTCCCTCTCTCTCCTCTCAATTTAACACTAAGAAACAAAATATTGAAATAAGCAAATAACACAGGAACATAAATAAGCAAACAATCACGGAATCAATTCACAAAAGTAGTAGTCAGAAAATCTTTCGGTTAATGACATTTAATAACCTAAGTCAGACAATCACTAATCTAGGCATAATAAGTCAGATGGTCTCAAGATATAGGTTACTGGAGTTGATGTATAGCTTACAGGCTCCTAGTTATACCTGAGTTGGTGTATAACTTATAGGTGGTAACTAGAACTTAATTGTCACTCTCATCATTCTCTCACTAATCTAAGTTAGCCAATATCTTATAGGCTAGTCTTAACAATTGGTGTATATCTTAGTTTGGGTGACTATCCAACTAATCAGCTAGGGTCAACTCCTGTATCTTCCCTAGATTTTTACTATTTAAGTGTCACTCAGGTTAGCAATAGCTAATTGATCCAGTTAATAGACTAAATTAGATTTTACCCTGTTTGAGTTATTGAACAAGTTAGCTTATGGTGGAAAGCTAATCAGCACAAGTAATTATGAAAATATAATTAAATGAGAGATTAAAACAAAGGATAAGTGAAATCCTATTCGAAATAAAGAACAGCTGAAGATCCATTTTTATTGGAATCAAGAATGTTGATAGCATCCCCTAGTGAAAATCCTTCAAAATTGATTATAAAAGCCAAATAGCTGAAAAATTGAACTAAAATCTCAAAACCTAAAACTAAGAAATGTTCTAAAGCCTACTGTAGCTTCTTTCTTGGTTACAAAGTGATTACTTGTTAAAAGCATGAAATGGATGGGAAAAGACCTAAAACCTTCGTGCAAAATGCAGCATTTCAATAATCAGTAAGCTGTTGCAGTGCCATCGCTCTGACTTCTGGTACCACAGCCCACAGCCCTCATCCTGCACAAATATCTCTGCTTCGCTTCAATCGCTGCGCTTTTTCTACATCCAACTTTTCTCATACAAACTCCTTAAAACCTACAAGAAAACTTTGTAAAAATCTTATTCAAATATAAGTAAATAAAAACATTATAAAAGCACTAAAAAATATGTATAACAAACACTAAAAAGTTCAAATTAAAATGCAAATTAAAAAAAGTAAAATAAACTAAAATGACTCTAAAACATACAAAAACAACTTAGAAACAAGCTAAATAAGGCCTACAATGGACCTAAGATGAGGACTCATCACTCTGGTTCGGGTCATTTAGGGTTCGGATCATTTTTGTTTGGGACATTTGTGTTCAAGTTGTCGACTTTTGCATTCAATTAGATTAGTTTCAGGCTGCTCATACTGGGTTGAGTTCAAGAACACATTTTGTTAACTTGTGGTTGTGGCACACCTCCAACTTTTACTTTTATACCATAAAAATAAATTAATAAAAGAAATAGATTTCATGCTAGCAGTCTTTGATCTAGCTAGTATCTCCCTTTACGGTTTTCTAGGCAAAGCTTTTTTTTGTTTCTTCACACTTTTGAATCTAACTACTTAGGCATTTGGTGTCATGTCTTTCTTTTCTATTTCATTTGTTGACAAGCCTGTGATATCATTTTGAATGGATTGCCTATTTATCATAAGAACAATAATAAGAACTATTTTTCACTGCATTCACTTTCAAGTCAACTTGTACTAATATTTATAAATAATAGGGAAGTAATAAGTTTTTCCTTAACTCATGTAATTTGGGAAATAACATCATTTCCCAAATTCCAAACCCTCTCATTGATAAGCTATAGAACACCTTCAAAGCATGTTTTGAGCATATCTGATCTATGAAAATGTGTAAAGAATACAAATTGAAAAATAAACTAGGGTCCTCATACCGAATTAAAGCAGTCTACCTAAAACATATTTGAAGTATCTTGAGGAGTGCAACGTGAATATAAGGCTACTCACGCAAATAATGTATGATATGACCACTTAAGCTGAACAATGTTGACACATTTGTGTCTTCTCTATCTTAATTGAACTTTTCCCCCAATTCTCTTTCTTTCTGTGTTCAACCTTTTATATTATTTGAATGCTTTTAGGTAGGATACCTTTCGGCATCAATAAGGTCCGTTGCAGATGCTAGAGTGGGTGACACTATTACTCACTATGATAGGAAAGCAGAAAGTTCATTACCTGGATATGAGGAAGCCACTCCAATGGTCTTTTGTGGTCTATTTCCTGTCGATGCAGACCAGTACATTCAGTTTTCCTTTATCTTGAATTTCAAAAGCTCATTGCAAGTGCCTGTCTGTGGCATTATTCATTTTTATGTAACGTATTGCTGGCAGGTTTTCTGAGTTGCGTGATGCTTTGGAAAAATTGCAACTGAATGATGCTGCGTTGAAGGTAATTTATATAACTAAACATAATATCTAACAAACTCTTGTTACTTTTTAATGCTTAATGCATTTATGTTTTTTTGTTTCAAACGGAAGTAGGTTATCAAAATCATTTTTATTTTGAAAATAAGATTGCTGCTGTAGCTGTCTAGAATTTGTTTTTGGTACACTTCCACTGCCTTTATTGCATAGTCAGAGAGGCATATGTTTCCACTTAAAATAACATATATTCTTCATACCACACTGCTAGGATTGACAAAATGAGTCTGAGCCCATAAACCAGACTGAAAAAGTCTGAAACTTGATTTGATGAAAGTGTCGAAGACTAAAACCTGAAGAACTCAAACTCATGTGGCTTGATCCCTAACAGCCCAAGCTCAAAATCACTTAAGCCCAAAATGATCCAGGTTATTGAGATCTACTCAATCATAAAACCTGTAATAACTTGAATTTATTATTAAAATATGAATAATTGAATTGTAAAAAGTATTTGTTACAAAGCAAAAATTTAATTATCAATTTTTTATTTCTTCATCTGCTTTAGTTGCAAACTACATCAATCTTACCATATATGTTAGTATTGATAGTTTTTCTGATGAATTACTTCAGTGTGATAATATCTGTTTCTTATTCTTTTGGTCTTATATTTATAGTTTGAGCCTGAGACCTCAAGTGCTATGGGTTTTGGCTTTAGATGTGGCTTCTTGGGTCTTCTCCACATGGAAATTGTTCAGGCATGACTCTTTTGCCCCTGAAGTTCTCTTATATATATATATATATATACACATATAAATATAAATGCGTCTTGCTGTTGCTTCTTACTACAAGTTCAAATTCTGGATAATTTTTGAATTTCGTGTTGGCTCTAACAATTTTTTTTTACAGGAAAGACTTGAAAGGGAGTACAATCTGAGCCTTATAACCACTGCTCCTAGTGTCGTGTACAGAGTGAACTGTGTAGATAATGAAACAGTAATTTCTCCTCAACCCTATAACACTTTTTATTTATATCATATTTCAAGAATGTTTCCAAGAAGCTGACGCTGTGTTATAGCTGATTATGCCTTTGTGTCAAAAAGAAACTCGGGAATTTTGAGAAAACAGTTGTAACCAATTTGCATTGTCATGCTGATTTTCCTTTTTATGGCATACTTCATCCATGTTGTTTTGCATTGAACAGAATGATTTCTCTCCATGAGAAAAAAAAGACAATATTTGGGAAAGTATTGAGATGAAACCTAATATCTTATAATCTCTGAAGATGCTGTATGTGTGTGTGCATGCACCCCATTCTCGTAACAGAAAACGGAAGACTATGTGAGTATTTGAATCTGACTATGCCTGCGTGGAACTTTTGAATCTGACCATGTGTGTGTTTTATGGACAATATGGACATTTTTCTCAGATACACTTAGGAAATTATTACTCCAGATAATGTAACATGCTACAGAACTTGAGAGAATCCCTTAATGTTCTCTATGTAGAAAAATTGTTCTTTATCATTTGATTTCTAGAGGTACCAAATTTTCTATGTTGTTTCTTTGGTTCATGCTAAAACTGTACAAGGAAGCTAGTTTAGGAGGATTCTTTGGTTTCATCCTGAAGTAGCTATGCTGTCTTTCTAACCACAAAACTCTGATCCCACTATAAAAGGAAAAATAGGAAAGAGTAAATGTTATTATTCACAAGAAATTACACTGATATATATACACACAGTGAGCCTAACTTAGAAAACTCCATACTAGGAAACAGACTAATTCTAGGCATGTTGACCCTAAAAACAGCCTTGAAGTTAGGGATAACAATCATTGAAATATTTACAGAATTCTAGCTAGTACATACACAATATTCTTTATTTAGGAAACTGTAATTTGACACTCCCCTTCAAGCTGGGAAGTGGATGTCATCCATTCTCAGCTTGTTTACTAGTTTCTGAAAGAACTTCCCAGACAATCCTTTGGTAAGTATATTTGTCAGTTAACCATTAGTGGACACAAATGGAGTGCAAATTAAGCCACTGTCAAGCTTTTCTTTTATAAAATGTCTATCAACCTCAACATGCTTCGTACGATCATGTTGAATTGGATTATGTGCAATATTGATAGCAGACTTATTATCACAATACAACTTCATTGGACCTTCCCACTTGATCTTCAAATCTTCCAAAATGATTTTCAGCCATAATAACTCACAAATCCCAAGTGCCATCGCCCTCAGCTTTTGCACTAGATCTAGCCACAACATTCTGTTTTTTACTCCTCCAAGTCACAAGGTTGCCTCCTAGGAAAGTGCAATAGCCCGAGGTTGATCTTCTATCAACAATATACCCTGCATAATCTGCATCAGTATAGGCTTCAAGGGTTAACTTCTCCCCTTTCTTAAATAAAATTCCTCTGCCTGGCGTTCCTTTAAGTACTGTAGAATCTGATACACGGCTCTAAGATGTGATTCTTTGGGGTTGTGCATGAATTGACTTACAACACCGACTGCATAGGCAATATTCGGTCTAGTATGTGACAAGTAGATGAGCTTCCCCACAAGTCTTTGATATAAACCTTTATCAACTGTTGCATCTTCTAGTGCATCTCCAAGTCTTTGGTTAACCTCTATGGGTGTCTCTACTGGTTTGTATCCCAACTTGCTCGTCTCTGTTAACAAATCAGTTATGTATTTTTGCTGAGATATGAAGATTCCTTCCTGAGAATGTGCCACTTCAATACCAAGAAAATATTTTAACTTACCGAGCTCTTTGACTCCAAATTCTTTTACTAGGCATTTCTTTAAATTCTCCATTCCTTCTAGATCATCATTAGTCACTATAATGTTATCTACATAGACTAATAAAGCAGTCACTCCCCTTGAAGATGAGTGCTTTACAAACAGAGTGTGATCTCTTTGGCTCTGTTTATACCCCAAATTGAGCATTACTTTGGTAAACCTTCCAAACCAAGCTCTCGGGGACTGTTTTAGTCCATACAAAGCCTTTTTTAGTTTGCAAACTACCTGTCTTGTATTTGGACCGAATCTTGGTGGAACATCCATATAGACTTCCTTTTCAAGATCACCATGTAAAAAAGCGTTTTTGATATCAAATTGCTGAAATTTCCAGCCTTGATTGGCAGCTAGTGATAGCAACACTCTCATAATGTTCATCTTTGCAACAGGAGAAAATGTATCAAGATAGTCTATTCTATACATTTGAGTGTACCCTTTAGCAACCAGTCTTGCTTTGTACCTTTCCAAAGAACCATCTAACTTATATTTCACTGTGAACACCCATCAACATCCCACTGGTTTCTTTCCTCTCGGTAATTTCACCAAGTCCCATTTCTTATTTTTTTTAAAGGCTTCCATTTCAATCTTTATGGCATTTTTCCAATTCTCATCATCTAATGCCTCGGATATGGTTTTGGGAATGGAGATGGAATTTAGGCTAGTAAGAAAGGCTTTGTGCTTATGGGACAAATTTTTGTAAGACATGAATAAGTACAGGGGATGTCTTGTGCAAGCTCTAGTCCCTTTTCTAATAGCAATGGGAAAATCATACTCTCTGATCTGAATTTTCAGTAGTTTCAATATTAGTATTCAAAGTAGGTTCAGCAATTACCTCGGGTTGTATAGTAGTAGGTTGTATAAAAGAAGAAGATGATTGAACTTGCACCGGTGCCTTCTTCCTTGAGTAAACCAGTAAAGGACGAGTAGTGTCCTGAATCTCTTCTTGTGATTTGGGTGCATTAGGCTCTGTTTCGGGTTGCATAGTTTTGAGTTGGGCAAGCTGGTTGGCAGGTAAGGACTGAGTGTTTGGCTGGGCAGAGAACTGAGTGTGAGTGTTTGGCTGGCAAGGAGCTGGAAAGTCAAGGAGAAAGAATTCTCTGTCCATATCTTCTGTGGATGAGATCTCCCTCCCGAAGATAAGGACTAATAAAGTAATTCTCTTGTTCTGCAAAAGTAACATCAGTTGATACATAATATTTTTTTTTTTTGTGGCTGGATGATAGCATTTGTACCCCTTTTGAGTGGAAGAATAACCGAGAAAGACACATTTGACAGCTCGTGGATCAAGTTTTCCCTTGTTTTAATAATGTACATGTACAAAGGCAATACATCCAAATATTTTGGTAGTAAGGTTATTTGAAGTATTGAACTTAGGAAAGAATTTTGCTAGAACTTGCATAGGACTTTGAGATTCGAGGACTTTTGTAGGCAATCTATTTATTAGATAAGTAGCAGTTAAAACAGCCTCCCTCCAGTATTGTTTAGGGACATTTTTTTGGAACAAGAGGGCTCTTGTAATAGCTAAAATGTGACCATTCTTTCTTTCGGCAGCACCATTTTGTTGGGGTGTGCTAACACAAGATGATCATGTATAATGCCTCTTTCTTGTAATTATGGTGAGAGAAATTGATTGAAATAGTCTTTGGCATTGTCTGACCTAAACCTTTTTATTTCAGCACCAAATTGTGTTTTGATCATATTGTAAAAGGTTGGAAAGACAGACCTTACATCAGATTTCTGTTTTAAAAGGAATATCCAAGACACACGGGTACAGTCATCAATAAAGGATACAAACAACCGAGCCCCAGAAATGCTTGAAATAGTGGATGGTCCCTAAACATCACTATGAATAAGAGTAAAAGGAGCGGATGTTCTTTTATTGCTTAGTGGAAAAGAGGTACGTTTATGTTTTGCAAGTTCACAGACATCACAATGGAATTTCTCAACAGTTAACCCTTTGAACAATGAAGAAAACATAATTTTAATGACTTTAAATGATGGATGACCAAGGCGGAGGTGATGGAGCCAAATTTGGTCTTTATTGGTTTTAACAGATTCTGAGATGAATGATAAAGGTGAGGAATTCAGAGCACTAACTTATCTACTGGATTCTTCAAGATAGTATAGGCCATTTACTTAGAATGTCCAATCATCCTCCTCGTATTCTATTCTTGAAAAACACATCGATTGGGATAGAAAACCACACTACAATTAGAGTCTTTGGTAATTTTTTGGATTGATAGAAGATTGGTAAACAGTTTTGGAACATGGAGGACATTTCTAAGAGTAAGAGTTTTGTTTATAACAATATCACGCTGACCAGCCACTGTGATCACAGAACTATCGACTACTGTTATCTTTTTATTACTAGGGCAAGGTGTATATGAAACAAATTTTTGTGACGAATGGGTCATGTGGTCTGTAGCTCCTGAGTCAATGACCCAAGAACTTTTGGTGGGTTTATTCGAGACTTTAGAGTCTTGAGAAGAGGATATACCTGAAAAATCCAAACTTCAAGTACCTGTTGAAGAATTTTTTCAATGATCCCAATAGATTCTTCAACTTCTCAATTTCTTCTTTATTGAACTCAGATAATTCTTGAGAATTCCCTTCTCCAGCCAACTGTTTTGCTGTATGTGCTTGCCCTTGTCCCTTTGGTTGTCCACTTTTTTTTGAAAAATTTTTATTCGTTGTCTGTGGCTTCCCATGGAGTTTCCAGCATCTTTCTTTAATATGACGAGGTTTTTTGCAGTAGGTGCACCATAAGGAATCCCTGTTAATAGGCCTTGTAAGTTCTGTCTGCCTAGTATCTTCGCTAGTTGGCTGCGCCAGACCAAATCTCCTCTTGTTTGCAACTTTTGTAACAAAGGCTGAACTATCCACCTGACTATTCTCAATCATAACTCCTCTTCTTCCTTCCTCAGCACGAAAAATCGCAATTGTCTCATTTAGTGATGGTAGATCCTCTTTTTCAAGTATTTGAACTCTTACTGCATCAAACTCAACATTTAATCCAGCAAGAAAATCACAAATTTGATACTTTTCAATGAACCTTTTCAGGAGTGCTGCATCTTCACTGCACTTCATCTGAATGCATTGGTGGTGATCCATCTCTTGCCATAAGCATTGCAATAAATTTGAATACTACGTGATTGACCGACTTCCTTGCTTGGTAGATGAAATCTTAGTCTTGATTTCATAAATTTGGGCAGCATCTCAAACTTTAGAATAAGTATGCTTCACAGCTTCCCATATTTCTTTGGCTGTGTTAAGAAACATGCATGTATCATTGATTTCTAGCATCATAGAGTTCCATAACCAAGACATTACCATAGAGTCTTGTTCATCCCTAGCATCAAACTTAGGATCTCCTTCTTTAGATCTAGTTCCGAGTAGGTGACTCAGCTTTCCTCTTCCCTTCAAGAACATGCGAACCAGTTGAGACCACTTCAAGTAATTTTTCCCATTTAACCTGTAGGCTGCTTGGATGTTCTACAACTCACTTGTTGGGTTTGAGTTGTTCACAGAGACTTTTGAGATATCCCCAGTGTTGCTGGTTTCGACAGTTTCAGCCATGTTTCTTTTGAACAAATTCTACAGGCTTGAGGGTTGATTGGGAATGAGAAGAAGTTGCCAGACAAAGAATAAAAAAAAATTCCAGAAATTGAGCTAAAAAAGGCTCTGGTACCATGTTAAAATCAGGCTTAATTTTATTCACAAGAAATTACACTGATATATATACGCACAGTGAGCCTAACTTAGAAAACTCTATACTAGGAAAGTCTAATTCTAGGAATATTGACCCTAAAAACAGCCTTAAAGTTAGGGATAGCAATCATTGAAATATTTACGGAATCCTAGCTAATACACACACAATATTCCTTATTTAGGAAACTGTAATCTGACAGTAAAATTAGTGGCGTTTCAGTTTCTTGACAATTTCTTTTATTATGGATTTCTTTGTCCTTAGCCAGCATACTGGTCCTATTCTCTTGGGCAAGCTTGTAGCCTTTAGATGCTTGTTAACTTTATTTGAATTATTGTTTCTAGTACCAGTGGCATCATTTTTCTGTTGGCAACAAGTTGATTGAATATCACAGTGTTACTAGATGATTTTCACAGTATTTGGTGATGGAGAAATATGTATTGTTAATATTCCACTAATGGAAGGCTTGTATTTGTTATTTCTGATTGATAAGTTGGTTTTTCCTGTGCAAGAAACTTGTTTAATTATCACATGTTTCATCTCATACTTATCGCTTTTCAAATATGAATATTACTGAAGGTTGAGTGCTCAAATCCATCTTTGCTTCCTGAACCTGGACAACGAAGGTCAATTGAGGAGCCAGTTGTTAAGGTTATTTCATTTATCTTGAGTTATTTATTACTTAATTATTTTAAATGAGACCGTCTGTAACTTGCAATCTCATATGCTATTCTTTATCATTTGACATTTACAGATTGAGATGCTTACGCCGAAGGACTATATTGGTTCTCTGATGGAATTGGCTCAAGACAGAAGAGGAGAGTTCAAAGAGATGAAATATATCACTGAGAATAGAGCATCCATCATCTATGAGTTACCCCTTGCAGAGGTGAAATTGTCTTGCTTTATGTTCAGCCAAAGATCTCTTTATAGATGGTATCAACCACTTTTATGTATGATTTTCCATTATTCTTTCACTCAGTCTATGTTCATTTCACAGATGGTAGGTGACTTTTTCGACCAATTGAAGTCCAGAAGTAAGGGCTATGCTAGCATGGAATATACTTTCATTGGGTGAGTTCTTGCAAGAGTAGCTGTTATATTCTTATTTCTAGGGTAATAAACTGCTTTCCTTGTCTCACTGGTAGTAAACACTTGAGAAGTTTATCTAGTGTGTTTTTATTCTATATCACAAAAACTTATCTTGAATAAGAAATAAAGTGTAAGATACATAATAAGGGAGAATCTGGGAATTCAGCTTTGCGATTTGGCATCCTTTATATTTTATCTCTATAATTTATTGCAGAGGCTTTTATCTTTATACTTTTATCATTTTGCAAGAAACAATGACTTTTGAGTTAACTCCATACTACTTTTGTTTCTGAGAGACTTGACATATTTTTCAAATATTCAATTCATTTTACCTAATTATTCTTCTTTTTTCCCTAGGTTTACATTTTTCCCATTGTATCTTTTCATCTCTCCACTATAGCTTTGGCATTAAATAGTAATAATTTGAATTGATGTTTTGTCTTGAAATTTAATTGCTTAACACTCTATTAAAAGAAAACATTTCATGATTATGCGTTGATATTGGAAAGTTATTGAGCTCTTAAAATTAATTAGAAATATTTATTTTGGGAAATCAAGTATTTCAAAGTTGTGTTTGCACCATTGTTACAATCGTGTAGTCATTTCTTCTTTCATTACCAGGTATAAGGAAAGTGAATTGATAAAGCTTGACATTCAGATTAATGGTGAGCCCGTGGAACCATTGTCCACTATCGTGCACAGGGATAAGGTAAGGCTCATATTTCATTATGTTTTAACTCTTAGGAGAAATAACCTTTTCTTATGTTTAAATTCTGTCATTCTTGGTGGGATTTTGTCGTTTGAAATAAGTGCAAATTTCTGATAAATTGAGTCAACACATTTTTTTTTTCAAAAATTTTAGTTCCAATAAGATTTCCATAAAAGGAAATGACTTCTTGATCAATTAAAAGACACCCTACGCGACTGTTTTTGTTTGACTTAATCCTATCTCTCTCGATAACCAATTCTTGTACGAGTTATCAAGTAGGAAAGTATATATATTTTCGTACTGGAAAGGGAGTAGATAACTTGTATGGATTGCGAATGTGATGGAAGAAAGGTTGATGTGCTAGCATTGATGGTGGGGTTTTAAATGTGGCAAAAAAATTGCCCAAAGATTACGTTGTTTGAACAAGGTAATTAGTTGGTTGATGGGAACGCTAAAGATAGATTGGATGTGACTAGTGTGGCTGAATGAAAATGGTTCCGCATTAAATAAGAAGCCTAGTTACTGTAATTGAATGAAAGTGTAATTACTAGGGTAGTAATTACACTCTCTTGTAATTACAAAGAATTGTAATAACTTAGACGTGTTTGGCTGATAGAGTGTAATTACATAGTAATTCTCTATGTCATGTTTGGTAGTACAAATTGTAATTACACAGTTACATAATTTATATTTTAAAAAAAATTAATTACCATAAAAAATTATTAGTATGATAAAAATAATTTCTAAACAAGTAAAAGAAAATTAAAATCAAATCATTATATGTATTATGTTAGTCTAAAAAATTAGATAATAATTACTAATAAAAATAACAAGAAAAATAAACATCATATGCAATTTTATCTATTTGTTCTAGTGCATATTTGTTGGGTTATTCCATCTTTATTATTTAACATGTGCTTTTAAATTCTTATCATCATCTGTTAGTCCTTCACCAGTTTATCATCATTTGAATTTGAATCTACATTATTAAGATTATCAAGATCTCCTTCTTCCATGTACTCTTCGAAGTACATGGATCATCTCAATGCAACATGTTAGTATGATATACATTTTTTAATGCTATACTAAGGTGATGTTTTTAATATGAGAAATATTTTTTTAAAACAGTAAATGTCTTTTCAACCACATTTGGAAGCCTTGAATGTGTCAAATTAAAGAGTTTACAAGTTGTCTATGATGCTTGTGTCTGACACCATTCTCTCAACTGGTATCATACCCCATGATATGGTGTAAGAAAACATTTTAATTTGCATAATTAGCATCAACTTTATAATATTTAGGTTCACAGTTCAAATAGTTTGTAGCTTTAATTATAAAAACTTAATTTGGAGAAAGATTTATGCTATGTTATATCCCTTTTTATAATATGTAAAAATCAAAATAATATAAAATTTATAATAGTTCCTTTATAAATTGTCCAAAACTTTCATAATACTTCTTATAAATAATAGAATTTTTGCCATTACTTTTAAAAGTTTTTTTAATAAATAAGTTATGATAAAAAACTATAGCCTTCTTAAATGAATAAGTATATTGTTTTTTTATAATATATAGTATGGGCACATAAATAAGTTATGTCCATAATAAATAAATATAGTATAAAACTTTCATAACATGAAAATTATTTTTTATAATAAACATTTTGGTCATAACTTTAGAAATTTTTAGGATTTAAATAATAGATTTTTTGTTATAACTTTATTAAATACACAAATTAAGCCCAAGCCTGAAAGCTCATCCAAATAGGTTCTGATCCGATTGGAGTTGACTTAAAAAGTGAAAAGCCCCAATCTGAAAAAAATGAGCCCAGAAGTTCAAATCCTAAAGAATCCAAACCATAAAAGCTCGAAATTGAGATGATCCATAACCTGCAAAAGCCCCAACCAGTTGCAATCAGAGCCCTAGGTCAAGCTGTCTAGTGCTTCTCTTTTTTTATTTGAATTGTTACAAATATTTACCGGTGTTCTTTGAGTAAAAGGTTATATTCCATTTATATCTGTGATTTCAACTTTTACCTCGTGGCACCATGTGGTTCTTTTTTTATTCCTTTTGGTTATAATTATCATCCTGTATTTAAATTCTATAAACTCAGGGAGCTATGCCACTAAATTTATCTGCTAAATTATAAAAATACCCTCAACTCAAAAGTCATCTATTCACATTAAGGTTCTTTTCATAATTTTATTAGATAAAATTGGCTAGCTAATCCTCTATGTAACTGAAACTTAACTACAAGGTTTTAATTGGAAAAGAAAAATCATAAGGTGCTATGCGGGAATGGTTGAAATAGGAGTTGTATGGAATTTACCCCATATATTTTCAGCCTATTGTGTTCATACGGCCTATCTGAGTCTATAGTAATTCAGGAGTGTCTCAATATATGTATATCAGGTGAGATTGTAATGTAAGTAATAATGAGCATTTTGTGAATACAAATAAATTATACAAGTAAATTGCTAACCTAAGTAAAACTTAATGTGTCAAAGTTGGTATACTTTTCTATTGGTCTGGTCTTTGTCTAAACTGTCATTCAAATCTTACAGGCTAAAAGCATATTAACAACCATGGTCCAGATTGTTTTCTTGAATTTTCTTCCAACCTAATTTGTATAATGCTTTAGTATGTTATTATTTGAGAATGTTTTGCTAGTATTGATATGTGTTTGATTGCATTCTTAATTTCTGGTTTTAACAGATGTGATATTAAACTAGTGTAACTCCTTTCTGAATGTAGGCAACTTTTTATGAATTTCATATTTTGTATGTTGAATAAGCAGTTTAATCAAATATCAGCTAACCTCTTGTAGGCATATTCTGTTGGGAGGGCTTTGACTCAAAAGCTGAAGGAGCTTATACCTAGACAAATGTTTAAAGTACCAATTCAAGTAAGATGCGCACACTTGAAATATTATTGAATGTATCCCCATATGATGATTTATTTTCATTTTAATCAATTCTTTTTAAGTCTGATATATATTATCATTTAAAGACTACATAATGCGTGGAAGCTGCTTTATTGTTACATTTATCTGTGAATTTGATTCCATTGGATGAAATAATATGTGGTTCAGTATTTAACACTCTAAAAATTATAACCGTTTAATATATTTATACTACCATAACAGTTTTGCTGTCATTATTAAACTTCTACTGTTAATGCTGGTGAGTTTCTTTTTGAAGTCGCTTTGAAACAAAGGGTAAATCAGACTGATCTTTTCATTCAACTACTAAGTAGGGTTGAGTCATTTACCTTTTTGAAACAAAGTTTAAAATAATTTAATGTGATCTATTCAACTCTTCTATTTTCTATTTGAGGGTGCAAGGATTGATCCTTGGACATTGAAACTAAGAATTCATTCAAAACCAGCAGTGCTCTTCTCCGCCAGTATCCTAAGACGAAACAACAAAGAACACTGTTTTTGATTAACACTGTTGATCATGCACTAATAACATTGAACTAAACAGCTGCAGAAGCAAATATATTATTTTTTCACCCATCATTAGATTGATGCTAACTCAATTCCAATTTATGTGCTGCATACTCATCTCAGGCATGCATAGGTTCAAAAGTAATTGCTAGTGAATCTTTATCAGCAATTAGAAAGGATGTTTTGGCCAAATGTTACGGTAAGTCTATTTTGGAATGGATTTTTCTATGTGAAACATTTCCCTCTTCACTTATTGTAGACACTCTTTCCAACAGTCTTAAGCTTGGACTTGGATGTGGGGATGAGTGGGGTTTTTTGGTTTGCCAATTGCCTTAATTTGAAGTGATGAGGATAGGAGTCCTTAAGGGTGTTGGGAATATTTATATCTTAATAATGTAGTATATGTTCATCTACATAAATTTTGATTGATATGTTTGATTATAATTATCATAGATGTTGGAAGAAGGAGACTTTGGATAATAATGGATTTATTGTTAAAAAATTCTTCTACAACATAATTGTTCTGAATTCTGATTATAGTTAGGCTTCAGAGTTACCTCAGTTCCAATTGTTGAGAATCTTTGATTTATTTGATAGCATTGAATAGCTAATCTTTAGGGATTATAGCTGATTTTTAGAGATTCTAATTAGAGATATTCTTTCCTTATATGATTCAATGCTTCATGTATATATATCTGTACATATTTCTAAGAAATACATAGTTTTGAGTTAGTTTTTCCTCAATATATTAGAGTATTCATCTCTAATTTCATCACCAATTTTATTCTAATGATTCATTAGTGTCTTTTTACTGCATGATGACAAGATTTTGTTTAACTTCATAGGTGGGGATATCTCAAGAAAAAAGAAACTCCTCAAGAAACAGGTACTGTTTTTTTCTTTTTGCTTCTGAGAATCGGACCGTGATATGGTTTTTTATCTTGTCTTCCCTCAAACCAAAAATATTTGTGTTGGGTTGCAATAGTGAAAGCATGCTTATTGCTAGTTACGTAGTCATCCTGTTAGCTCTTTATCATATCAAAATGATTTTCTTTATAATGAACTATTACAAAATAATGATTAACTACAAGTGCTTGACAGACATTTTCATCCATAGTGAAGAAGATAGCAAGAACATTTAGGAGCTTATCACAATCATGTTACATAGTCATCCTGTTAACTCTTTTGAACTGATAGACAAGATCTGGCTAGTCAATTGCTTCATCTAGAATTGTAAAATCGAACAACTGTAACTTGACAATGTTCAGATGAAACTAATCAAGCTTCGTAACAATAAGTGAGGTCGATTTGGACAGTGATATTCTTCAATGCTCTAAACTAAGTGATTCATTACAGTTCAACATTAAGTCAGAAGTGGTAGATTTGGATATTGATGCTTCAAATATGTAAACTGATTTTACTCTCGTTGAGGGTTACTTTGGTATGTAACCAGTTAAGAGTGTAAGTAGTCACTCCAACCTAAAAGTTTTAACTATTAGAAATAGTATCCATTAACAAACCTTTCTACAACAAACCCAAAGTTGCAATTGTTGGCAACTATGTTACCTTTTCAAGAACCACTTTAACTTACCTGAAGTTATAGGGTGAATGTTAAAGAGTAGTTTGTATTCATTAACAAAGTTATATAAATGGTTTACCCGTTTGGCAGAGACAAACCCTGATAAAAGATTGAAATTTTATATGCTTGAGATTAAATGCATAGTGAAGAGTTTAGAAAGAAATTACCAAATATAAAGGAGTGATTCCATAACTTTAATCTCAAGCCATGTAATCACATGAATGTGCATCCTAAAACACTTTGAAACACATTATCGCTTGATGTTGTTGAGGTCCCAAAAGCATTACACTATGAGCTAGGTTGCTTCGAATAATTGGAAAAAATAAGTATAATTGCTGCTGGAAACACTTCTAAACTGACATCTACTACTTCAAAAGAAGTTACATGTGGATATTTAGAGTTAATTACTCCTAGAATAACAGGTTGAATCTATTAAAAAATATTGAAAGTCTTAAAACAAACACCTAATATGATATAAGACTCAAAAATAAAGTAGAATAACATCATTGGCACTGCATCAACAAAACATGAATCTCTCCAAAATCTTATTTATTTTGCCTCTGAAAAATCAATTTCCTTTGTTAACATAACAGGCTGAAGGGAAGAAAAGAATGAAGGCAATAGGTAAAGTAGATGTACCACAAGAAGCCTTCATGGCAGTGTTGAAACTTGAGAAGGAGGTCTTATAAATTGACCATCACACACTACACTACACTACAGTACAATACAATTGTATCTTGTAACTTTCTCAAATTATTTCTGATAAAACATTAATTAAATGTTCAGTTTGTTGTGCCTGAAGTCCTGTGGTAAATTCTGATATTTAATTGAGGCCAATTACGATATTAAATTGTGCAGAAAAAGATTTCAATTTATGATCTTTTCAAATAAATTTCTTGCAAACCGTTTTGTTTTGTTACATGCCAATATATATATATATATATAGTTTTGCTATCTTAGTCTTCTTTACTAATTTAACTGTACCTGTGATATATCTAATTTAAATAAGGTAGTAGGTAAGGTTAAGTCATAGAAAATAAAGAAATACTCGAGATTTCAAAATTGAGTATTGAGGGGATATAATAATACAAGGAAAGTAAGATTGAAAAAGGACAAGGACAACATTTTCCATTACTTTCAGTTCAAGTCTTGAGATAAATTTGATATTTAAATTATTTAGTTCACGTGATTATTATGATTAATTTAATTCTAAATCATAAAATATATTCTATCTATTTAATCTTAAATTTTTAAAAAAATCAACAAATTTAATTATGATATTTATAAAATTTATTATTTTAAATTTTAAAAATTTAATAAATGTCCTTAATATTTAAAAAAGCTATTACTTTAATTTTAATTTTAAAAATTAAAAAAAAATGGTATATAAATATGATGTAACCACCGATGTTGCATCTGCGATCTACCCTTGTCTACATCGCTTGCCTACACCGGTGAATCCTCTAGTATCACGTGCCTGCACCGGCGGTCTGTAAATAATATTATAGATTGATATGGTTGATGATTTGATTATCGATTCGATTGATTCATTCGATTCGCTTAAATAAAAATGATAATAGAAAATTTAATTCGTATATTTAGTTTAACTAATGTTTTATATAATTCAACCAGTCTGTACAAAATTTTAAATTAATTGATTCAATGCTTTTTTCTATATTAATACCCTAATTCCTAACTCGGTTTGTTTACACAAATTTGATGAACTTTCAATATGTTTGTGTGAGAAATATATTTTAATTTATTATATATTTATATATAAAAAAGGTTAAAATATGTTGTTAGCCTTTGTATTTTGACAAATTTTAATATTTAATTCTTGTACTTTAAAAGCAAAAAATTTCAATCATCATTTTTTAATTTAAAAATCTTAATCCTATCATTATCATTATCATCAATGGTAATTTCTGTCAAAATTTGTCAACTTAACATATATATATATATTTGTCAATCATAGCCAACCCCGTATGAAGACATTCTAATTAAAATTTTAAATTGATAAATTTTGATAGAAAATATATACACTTTTAATGATTAGAAAAAAAATTCAAATAAAAAAAATACAAAGATTGAATTTTTAACTTTTAAAAAAACAGGACTAAATCTAAACGTTTGCAAAGTACAAGAACTAATAACAGATTTTAACCAAGAAAACCGCGGGAGTTCTCACCGGTTTTCGTCTCGTGTCCTAAAAAGAAAAAAAGAAGCCACTGCTGCGCCGAACCCATTTGACTTTCTCTTTAATATTTCCTTCCAAACTACTTTTTCACCCAACTCACGAAAACCAAACCCCAAAACGAAAATTTAAAAAAAAAAACACGACGGCGTTGAAAATGTGCCAAATTTGACCACTCCTTTCTTCAACTTCCTATTTCAGCACATAAATATGGACATCATGAATACAGAACAAGACTTGTTGTTGTTCCAGAGAAGATGGCGAGGAAAGCCGCCGAGACTGCGTTTCAGTCCATTGGATTGGGTTACGATCTCACCGTCGATCTCAAGCTCAAATTCTGCAAGAAAGCTTCTAACTTGATTACCATCGCCGACCACGATCACGTCCGTGACGTCGCCGTTCCTGGTGGTGTTTTGGTCCGTAACGTTCCCAAATATATCAAATGCGATAAGGGAGAGCGGATGAGGTTCGCATCTGATGTCCTTTCTTTTCAGCAGGTATCTATTTACCTTTTCTTTTTTAAATGAATTTTATATTTGAATCAGATATGTATCTTTATTAAATTCTACCTAGGTTGAGATTTAGTCCTGTATAAACAGTTACTAAAAATTAAAAATTAAGTGGTCTTACGTTTTTATTTAAAAATCTTAATTCAATAACGGTTTAAATATGCTCCAAGTCCTAGTCTTTCTACATTTGTTTCTAGTAATTTAATTTCTACTTTTCAGATTTTTAATATTGTTAAATTTGCTGGTGTCGCATGTTGAAATAAAAAAAGAAAAGAAAAGAAAATACTTGGTAGCTATGATGTTGCAATGAATTTGAATTTAAGCGAAGAATTTTAATAGTGTTAACAATTGTACTTACTTTTTTAGAGGGACTAAATTTCTAAAATAAAAATAGGACTAAATTCCAAATGTATGAAGAGTACTAGGACTTGGAGCATATTTTAACTTGAATAATTGGCCACTTGAGTATTTTCTCTTAAATTTCAAACTTCAATAAGTAAAGGGACTGACAGCTTATTTTGACATTATTTTTTTGGTTACTGTGAGTTGTGGGTGATGTATTTTTTGCTTGTAGATGTCAGAGCAGTTTAACCAGGAAATGTCTCTGTCGGGTAAAATTCCATCGGGACACTTCAATGTTGCGTTTGAATTCTCAACAGGTTGGCAAAAAGATGCTGCCAACACTAAAACGCTTGCTTTTGATGGCGTTTTCATTACACTTTACAACGTTGCATTAGAGAAATCCCAGGTCATGCTATGTGATCATGTCAAACAAGCTGTCCCTTCGTCATGGGATCCTCCTGCTCTAGCTAAGTCAGTATCACTCTTCCTTCCACCGTTCTTATTATTACTTTAATTTTTGGTCAATATAGATTTGAAGATTTGTTGTCAAGCTGACTAAGATCTAAATTTGATGATAATACTTTCTAGTTTTTGGGAAATCATTCTTAGAAATAGCTTTCTGGTTGTTACTTGTTATTCTTAGTTTCATTATTCCACAATCCTTGGCAAACTAATAAGTTCTTGCATTTTCTTTTCTCTAGGTTTGCCTCTGTATCTTTTCAATTTGGATAATTGTATAGAGGAAGTTCATGTCTCATAAAAGCCGATATATACCTAATTATTCCCTTGATGAGATGATAGTTTTATTATTGTGGAGGTTAAATTAATTGATAAAATTTGTTGATTGAAGGCTAAAGTAATTCTATGTTATAAATTGCACCTTATGGCTTTCTATTATAGGAAAAATTGCCTTTTATGAAGGGTTTTTTTTAGTTTTCAAACAATTCTTTGATGAATCTTTACTGTTTTATTTGACTTCTGGAGAGATGAAGTATTGCTACAAATCATGGTTGATTCATGAAATTTCTAAGTCTCATTGAAACTTTATGTTGTTTTTGTATTTTAGATTTATTGAGACGTATGGAACCCACATTATTGTTGGTGTGAAGATGGGTGGAAAAGATGTTGTATATATGAAACAAATGCATTCATCTGGTCTCCAACCAATTGAACTACAACAGAAATTAAAGGAGTTGGCAAACAAAATGCTCTTAGAAGAAACTCAACACAAGACCAACTATGATAAATTAAACAAGAACGAAAAGGTTAGCAACATCTAAACTTCTTGTAAATTGGAATCACTTGATTTCCAATGAAATGTAGAGAGAATATTGATTTTAGCTCAAGTTCAGATGATGCTGTGCTGCTGTAGAAACAGCAAATGAGAACCAAAATAAATTCTAAAATTGATGCAAAATTGAAGTTGAGACGAGAACACTAGTTTTTGGGGTTGTAGAACTACTAATTAATGATATCCAACCATAACACAGCGGATAAAAGTGTCCAGAAAACTATTTATATTACTTCTCAACAACTCTTGACCTAAATTTTGGATACAAATAAATCTCAAATAATCCAAGTTCTTCAGTCTCTTTAAAAGGTTTTCACTTTCTAGTCAAATAACAGCATAATAAAAATAGGAACGTAATAATTGACCTTAGACTAATGTGAGTGAATTGGATTATCACAATGAACAACTTGATCAAGTATGGAGATTTGAAAATTAATTCTAATTATAAGCAAACGAGTGCAATACGTGCAATAACTACTCAAATGTTTTAGATCTATGGTATTCGGATTTGGGATTAGTGTTGGATATGTATGACAATCTATTTTTTTTCTAATATTTTTTCATATATCCCTATACTCTTGTCAAAATATATGTTTGACACATGTGCTTCAGGAAAAATGAGTCCAAGTAGCATAGCTCTTGATAGAGTAAGGATAAATAAACAAAACATAGAGATTTCAAAGAGGCTTGGTCCTTTCCTCAAGACTCCTATGTTTTCTCCCTCTTGGTATACTGTTATTAAGGAGATTAATTCACTAATATTCTGCAAGATTATCCGAACTAGATTTCAGGGCTAGGATATAACCTCTACAATTATTATCTATGACGGTTGAGGTTTGATCTCTGCATTAATTACTTTTAAGACCGAAGTATAACCTTCATAGCCAAGCAGTTTTCTCTTTTCTTGACAGATTTACTCAATAACTTATTGAAACTCAGTTAAAAGTAAGTCCAGAATTGATATATACAAATATTTAAACAATTGAAGATATAAGAACTTTGAAAGCCAGGACTCTTGGTCATTTGTTGAGTAAATGCCAAATTTGTCGATATACTATGACTCAATGTTGGATTTCTTGTGTTTTAATCAAATTGCATTAAACTTTGCTTCCTTCAATTTTGATTGATCTTTGGAAAGAAATTTTGTGAAATATTTTGTTTATGCAATTAAAATTAGTTCTCGGAAAACGGACATTACTGTACTGAATTTGACATTGGACAATTCTTCTCATGTGTTGGATGATTACTTGAATGCTTTTGAGAGAGCAAGGATAGAGAGATTGGCAATAGAATTTTAAAGATGTTTGGAATGTACGTTTTCTTCTTTTCTGTTGTGAAGTTTAATTCACTAATAATCAGTGAGATTACCAAAATAGATCTGAAGGTGAAGATATAACCTCTATGAGAATTGCATGTAAAGGTCAAATTATATTTTGTTAGGTCATTTAAAATAAAATCAATTTAAGGTTGACAACAAATAATGATACTTCTTTATTAGAACAAATCCAGGTTATATTTAAACCAATTTTAGTTTGAAAATCCTATTAAAGTTTTGTCTTCTCAAAATCAGTTTTAGGTGAACAACCAATATGATGCTACTTGTTTTTATGTAAGCAAGGAGAGAGTTTTAACGATCATTTATTTCTCCATTCATCAAGTCTATAGCCTTATTTTATTCTTTTTATATAGACTTTGGGCTTGAATTAGCCTCAAAGTCCTAAAGTAGGTTTACTTATTGGTTATTATGCATGAATCATGATGACTTGATAGTTTTGAAATGACTGAAATTTATTCTCTTACATTTCCAAACTGATCTGCAAAGATTTAATCCTTCCCAATCCCTTTGTCTGCTGTGAGTCTGCTGACTGTTACAATTTTTTAACTCAATTCTACTCCAAAGTTGTACAATGCATGCCATCTCAGCCTCGAAAGGTTGTATGCATCTGCTTTCACTCAAGTGTGGTTCTCTTCAGTTATCTTTCATTTTAGACAATGAATATAGAGCCTCAAAAACTTGACGGGCATGGATCTTGTAACAAGACGAGACTTTTGGGGATACATTTTTAATCGGCTTCATTTTTCTTTGTCTGTTTGTGGTTGTTACTTGATCAACAAAATGAAAACTTTCATGTACCCTAGGCTAGGAGGTAGTCATGAACTTGATCAAGAATGTGAGTTTTTATTACAAGAAGTTTTAGCATATTCTTTTTCCCAACTTATGATAAATCCAGTCAGTCAAGGATACAATTTGGAAACCTATAAAAGTTTGCCATTTTGATTCATCCTAACCAACTTCTTTACAAAGACAAAGTCTAATATCAAGCCTATACCTGTTTGCTGGCTACAAACAGAGTTCATGTTGAAATAACTAACCCCCTAGATCTGCTTGTTAGCACTTTATATTGCATTAGATGCAAAAGCACACATGAATACATTAAAATTACTTATGGTTCATCTTTCAGATTTTTAAAGAGCACGGGCTAGCTTCCATGGACATGTTTCAAACTAGTTCTTATTCTGAAGTGGAGGTACGTTGCTTGAAAATAAGTTTATATTAGAAATTTAATGTTTAGAGAGTGAATGAACTTATGCATCGCTTGTTTTAGTACATGCCACAAATGCTCTTAATAGCCTCTTAATAACCTCAAATTCTTTATTATCATCAAATGTAGCATTCCAGTTAAGAGCTTTATATAAACATTTTGCAGTTTCAGGGTATTAAATTCATATGCAAAAGGAAGGGAGGGAAGTTGAATTCAAATTTGTCACACAGTGAATGGTGTCAAACTGTTCAGTCTGAACCAGATGTGATTTCCATGTCTTTTATCCCAATCACATCATTGCTTTCTGGAATTAATGGGAGTGGATTTCTGACACATGCCATCAATCTATACCTTCGTTGTACGTACAAAACTTAATTCATTATTTACCTATTTCTTTTAAACAAATTTGTGGTTACCATCTGAACAATGATTGAAATTTCCAACAAATTTTGACTAAATAAGTTCTGCAAAATAAAAACCATAGCTTATTGTTTGGCTGACAATGTGTTTCATTTTCATTTTCTTGATGGGTATTGTCTATATTAATCATTCTGTTCATGATGAATTTGTCTTTCTAGTCTCCGGTTGACTTGTCTTGGCCATAAAAATCTTTTGTAAGGAAATGTTCTCCATTGTGCATATAAGCTGCATCTTTTAAAAGCATCACCCATCGTTAATAAGCCTTTTGGCTAAGCATTTCTAGAAATCTGATCTAGGGAAAGGTGTAATTGCTTGGCATCACAAAAGTAGGCACTTCTGATAGATACTATACACTTCTGGTCAATATCTACTATTTCTGTTGCTTGATTTTTCGAAATTACAGTAATTTCTTTGGCAACATATTGTAGGGAAGGACTATTTACTGAAATAAGGTCTGGTATAAAAGTGAATTTGCTTTCTCAGTTTGCTCCTAAGAAATTAGTGCAATGAGTGGAAATTCTACAATTTTATTAATTCTCACTTCTTGCAATCAAATATCCAGAGCAATCTCCGTTAAACAGCTCTCACTTCTACTTTTCATGTTTGGAAGAGTTTCCATTAGTAGATCTCTAATCTTCCTTAACCTTTCAAAGGGATGCTCGCATCATGCTCTCCATTGATGATGCATGGCTCCCTTTCATTTCTTCTGTGAAAAAATTTAGGAATTGACCAAAATTTTCTTAGTCTGACCATGTTCTCTGCTTTGATAAGACAAGTAGGTTTGCTATTATTCCAAGCATCATTTCCTTCCTTTATTCATTAGTATTATATCTTAATTGCATATGCATGCATACTTTATTTTGTGGCGAATCATCTTGTTGCATCCCTTAAATGACAAGAAACTCTATCTTTATATTATGTGGAGGAACCAAATAATCTAAATGAGCAGTGAGGGTGTTTTTAACATCAGAGTTAGTTTTAGTATACAAGTCATCTGTTAATATGAAGCAATTTTATTCATGAATGATACTACAAGTAGCATTTGCTTTTAAGGACCTTGATGTGATAAATTTAAAAGCATGATACTTGCAATCAAGAAAAGGTATCTAGCCTAGTTCACTTCATGGTAAGCTGTTACAAGCTTTTGCATGAACTTCAAATCTCCTTTTCATAATTTCAGTTTTGGGATTTCTTGTGGCTCGTTTCTTAACTTTAAAGTTCCCCATTTAAGATATTTGGAACTTCATTTGTGTTTTAACTCAATGGCCAAATTTGCCCCTATGCAATGGGTGAATGTTGTATTTTCAATTGCATTAAAATTTTCCATTATACTTTAATTTTAAGTGAGCAGTGGATGTGAAGTTATGGAGATCGAATATTCTGTTATTGTAGAAATTCTCAGAAATTTCCTTGCTCTGTTACATTTTTGTCCTAAAATGATAAAAAATTAAATTGTGGCGAGGTTCACATTGATCCATAATATAGTGCCAAATTTGGCTTTATTCCTCGGCTTTTTCTTTTATGTTTTCTTGGAGGATAGAAGTTTGGATGAAAAAGACAACATCACAGCTGTATATTTTAATAGAAGCATTCTTGCTTTGTCCTATAACTTGATTATTCAGGTTTTTTTTGTCCTTGTGTTATTGTGTCATTATCAAATCATCATTTCATTTTGACTTGACATGGTTTGTTGGTATCTGATGGTAATTTTTGTTAATGTAAAAGTTATAAATATCCTCAAGCTTTTTGTTGGATACAAAGGTTCATTTGGGATTATAATTTGTATATGCATGTATCAATCCTTGTCCTTGAGATTCTGATCACCTTCATAAGTAAGAAAACAACTAACACCTACTTCTCTAAATAAATATCAATATCATTTTCAGCATATATTCTGAAGCTAAACTGATTTGTTATTTTTCTTTTTCAAAGAAATAGAAATTAAAGATAAATGAGTTGCTAGATTTATGTTTGTTTTTATTGTGCTTTTTGTTTGGCATTTCCAAAATTTGATTCTGGTATCAAGGAATTGAAGCATTATCCATTTATGGTTTTTCCTTTTACATACAGATAAGCCTTCAATTGATGAACTACACCAGTTTTTGGAGTTTCAGCTTCCAAAGCAGTGGGCACCAGTATTTGGTGAGCTTGCGCTTGGTCCTCAGAAGAAGCAACAAAATAGTGCATCATTGCAGTTTAGCTTCATGGGCCCTAAGCTTTATGTTAACACAACACCGGTAATATTCCCAGTCTTTTATGTTACCTTTCTGCCTTTTCCAACGTGAAAACTCAGTGTTACGCTTGATAAAAACTAAAGCAGACACTTTGATGTATTGTCTCTGTGCCTGTGTGGCATGTTAATGCATTAGTTGCCACAAGGCTTTGCTTGGTAGAGTGGAAAGAAAATTAGAAGAATGGAAAATTGAAGGGGTAGAAAACTAGAAGGATGGAAAACATAATTTTTCTTTCCATAGGTGTGCTTGGTAGGAAAGATGGAAAAATGGAAAGAAAGTTACATTTCCTTTCCATACATTGCTTGGTGGAGTTGAAAAGTGAAAGGAAAGAAGATAAAACTTCCAAAAAATGCATAATTTTGAACTAACATACTCATCTCTCTCATTTTCTCTCCTCTCATCATTCCAATTTGGAAGGATTGATTTTTATTATGCATTAGGATGGAAAATGATCATCTCCTATTTTCTTTCCTCTTACTTTTCTTCCCAACCAAGAACACTCAAAATTTATTTTCTTTTTCCACATTTTCACTCCCTCCTCCGATCCCTTCACTTTTCCGCCCAACTAAGCACACCCTAAGTGCATGCCTTTGATGGAGCTTAAATGTGAACCAAATTAGAAAGCAAAAATGATGTATCATAGTCTATTTCTGTGCTAAGTTAATATGCTATATCCACAGGTATTTGTTAAATGTTGTAGTTTCTCTCAAAATGTATATCCTTACTCCCTTGTATGCTCTTTGATAGAAACCCTAAGTTACTTTAGATGTTATTTGGCCATAAAAGAGAAATGTCCTGAAATCCTAATGTATCATAGTCTATTTCTGTGCTAAGTTAATATGCTATATCCACAGGTATTGTTAAATGTTGTAGTTTCTCTCAAAATGTATATCCTTACTCCCTTGTATGCTCTTTGATAGAAACCCTAAGTTACTTTAGATGTTATTTGGCCATAAAAGAGAAATGTCCTGAAATCCTAATGTAAGTTAAATAGGGTAAAACTGATTTTGGAGTTGAACTGGCTGTAAGACATCCACATGACCAAAAATGTGATATCAATTTAGAACTATATGTTTAAGTTCAGACAGCAGCAAAATAGCTATCATATATATATATATATATAATAATATATAGGCTGATTAACAATTGTTGGAGGATAAAAGAATTTAATTACACTCTAAAATCAGTACTCTGTTATTGTTGTTATAAGCAAGTTAAATATTTGGTAGATTTTGTGCACTAAAGATTATAGGCAAGGAATTTGTTTGATGTTACTTTATTATCAAATTAAGGAAGCTCGGGCCTCTAGTCTTAGTTGTTTTTCCTCTATTTTTATTATGAATTTGATTTTGCATCTCGAGTTTGCTCTAAATAACATTTTGTTGTCATTGTCAAGGGAACTATAAACTATCTTGAAAATAACATTTTTTCCTCCTCTTTTCCTGTAAAATATCCTTACTCTTAAACGGGTTTTGTACAAAAATAAGAAAATGCTTTTGAATTTTGTCAATTCATTGAAAGTCAATATGGCAATGCTACCGATGTTGTCAATAAGCTATTGTTATAACTATTGTTGTACTCATTTACTTTGCTTTGAGTCCCTTTGACAGGTTTATGTAGATAAAAAGCCTGTAACTGGCCTTCGGCTTTATTTGGAAGGCAAAAGAGGCAACCGCTTGGCAATTCACTTGCAGCATCTTTCCTCACTGCCAAAGGCGTTCCAGCTTGAGGATGGACCAAGCGTCAGTGTCTCTGATCCCTTGTCTGAACGCAAGTACTATGAGAAGGTTCAGTGGAAGAGTTGCTCCCATGTCTGCACAGCACCCGTAGATGTTGATGATGATGTCTCTATTGTTACTGGTGCTCACTTTGAAGTTGGAGTCTATGGCTTGAAGAAAGTTCTACTCTTACGGTTGCATTTTTCCAAGTTAATAGGTGCAAAGGCCATCAAGCAGCCTGAGTGGGATGGCTCTCCTGGCTTGGCTCAAAAATCTGGGATTATCTCAACTTTTATTAGCACTCGCTTTGCAGGTGCACAAAAACACGCTCCACAGCCAGCTGATGTCAATATAAATTCCGCGTTGTACCCTGGGGGCCCTCCAATGCCGAGCCAACCACCAAAAGTTCTGCAATTTGTAGACACAACAGAGATGAGTAGAGGACCCCAGGATTTACCTGGGTACTGGGTTGTCTCAGGTGCAAGGCTGATTGTTGAAAAGGGGAAAATATCATTGAAGGTAAAATACTCTCTATTGACCATGATATTACCGGATTAGCGGATCACAAATCGAACAACTTAGATCAGCAGTATATAATAGGTCTATTGTTTGGTTCATTTCGCCTTTTGAATTTCCCTTCCCAAGCAATTTGGGTTAAAAGGTGAAATTGGTAGGCACTGGCTTGCAAGGATTGTCTGCTTGATGAAGATATGACAGCTATTAAGTAGTTTTGGGATAAGATTGAAGATTTTTCCTTTATTTCATTTGTTATGTAGTAGGATTTGCAGAAACATTTTAGGATCATAAATTGCTTGCATTGGGTTTCTGCTCAAAGATTAAACTTGGTTTGGTAGTTGTGTATATATATATTGTTATGAATATAATAAGGTATTCCCCAATCAATACCATTCTTCTCTTCTATTTTCGATTTTATTGTTTCTTCTGACGTAGGAGATAAAATAATAATACTATCATAATAATTTTGTTTCTTTATTGTTATTATTGATGTAATTATTTATTGTTTATTTTAATAATTATTTACATTAATCCAAGTGTATTAGTAATTATCTTATAAGTGTTTTTAATGATATTTAACAAATAAAATTTTAATAATTTCCTTTTATGTGTTTATATAAATATTTTAATTAATTAGTTGTTTTGTTAGGGTAGGCTAGAAAATACTTTACCATCTAGGGATAAAAAAAAACTGTCATTTTTGTCTAAAATGGTTAATAAACTTGCTACTCTTTACTCTAGATTTGAGCTCCAACGAGAAATTTGAATCTGAAGTGAGTTTGTGTTCTAATCTATATTGTCGGATTGGACTGGTCGGTTGGATAGGGAATTGATTGGGTTATCAGTTTGGAGAGGGGCTTTGAATTGATTGGTTTGGAAATTGATATGAACTGATTTAACTAGATTTTTAAATATATATATTTATTTATTTTTAAATTTTTAATAATTTTTTAATTGAAAAATTGATGGCTTGATCGATTTCACTACTGATTCAGTTTAAAAAACATTGATCATAACTCACTTGTTTGCTTATTGAAATTTTTGAAGAATCTAGAGGTTTAAGGAGAATATAAGAAGATGAAGAGAAAAGTTTTGATAATTCATTCATGATAGAGAAAGAATCGTTACAAAAATCCTTATACATGAAATTGTTGTAACGAAAATGTACTATCAAATTATTTTTAGACGGTTGGCATAAGCATTTTAGGGATTCTATGCTTAAAATCGTTCAACTATAGATATTAAGGCTTTTCCTTCCGTAACATGAAGATTTGTTGGCCCTTTTTCTTTTCCCTTTCCCGTTTCTTTGCGTTCATATTTGATCCACTCTTCAAGCCCATTATTATCCCGTCCATCTGTTTCAGTACTTTACCCAGTCTCTTGGCCCTTTAATTCTCGGCCTTTCCCTGTCATAATTCAAAATCCTTCATTTCTTTTACACTCATGGCAATACCCCCTTATTGATTCAATCCTTGTCCTCATGGATCAAAGTCAATAAATTGGCTTTGTAAAACGGAAAATTCCTCCCAAGTAGCTTGTCCAAGTCCCAAATTGATCCATTAGATTAACAATATAGCTTGATTGTGACGTTTGATGATGTAAGTATCGAGATCCGCTATAGGATAGACTTTGTGTTACTTGTCCTCTCTAATCTTTAGTAATGTCTCGTAGGTAATGACTTTGTCCCCCACTCGTTTTTTAAGCAAGCTTACGTGGAAGACTAGATGGATTTTGGCGTCATCTGGTAGCTTGAGTTGATAGGCCACTAATCTTATATTCTTTTCAATTGTATAAGTCCATAATAGCGTGCAACCAACTTTAAATTTTTCCGCAAAGTCATTGATGACTATTTGTAAGGTTGCAGTTTCAGGTAAACTTGGCCTCCCACTTCAAATGTTCTTTCGCTTCGATGTTTGTTTGCATACACTTTCATTCGATTTTGTGCCTTTTGTAATTGTTCCCTTAAAATATTGTTGAGTTTTTCCCTGCCTTACATCAACTACTATACAATATTTACTAGGGAATTGATATCCGAGTCAAGAATAAGGGGTTTATACCCATAGAGGGCTTCAAAGGGAGTCCATACCAGAGCTGTGTGGTGGTGGTTAAAATTCTACCACCACTCAGCTTATGGTAGCCAATTAGCCCAATATTTAGGTTTGAACAAACACATGCTTCTCAAATATTGTTCTATTCGTTGGTTTAATATCTTAGATTGACCATCAGCCTTTAGGTGGTAGGTTGTACTGAATAGCACTGTTGTACTGAATAGCTTGAAGAGAGTATGAACTAAATTTTGGAATTTAGTTATGGCATGTACAGTAGAACGATGTTAAATGTATTTTGGATACATGTTATGAAAATATAGGTGCCATGGCTTATATTGTAAACTTTGCATTTTGGGATTTAGGCTGGTAATTGGTATATTTGAATGTGATATTGGATGTTGGTAGGTTATATGGCATAAGTGGTTTTAGGCATCAAATAGCAAAAATGTGCAATATGTGAAATTTTCGAGTTGACATCGTGACGAGAAATTTCGCGTAGTCATGACAACCGATGTCACGATGACGGGATATTAATGTCACGACGAGGCAAGTCAGAGAGTGACATCGTGACGAGGGACTTGACGTCATGACGAAAGACCGACGTCGTAATGAGCTTCTAAGTGCTTGAGTTTTCATCCTTTTGTCCCGAATTAAGTTTTGCTTTGTCCAAATGTTTTCTAATGTAACAGTTCATTTTCAGTGAAATCGGAACAGTGGTTTCGGGACCACAAATCTGAGTTTGAAAAAGTAATTATTTTAATATCATTTTATAGTCTATAGTATAATAGGAATATCATATGAAAAATTCATTAAGAAATTTTACTGATTACAAGTCTAATTTGATAAAAAGGTCTAAATTGAAAAAAGTGCAAAACTTGCTAATTATAAGAATTAAGTGATTAAATGGCTTGATTAATAAATGAGAGAGGGCTTAAGGAATAATTATGCCTTAATTGATGGATGAGGCGGCATAAGTAAGAAAAAAATAATAAAATAAAGCCATTAATGGCAAAATAGTAAGTAAATTGAAATTAAAAACAAACAAATTGGAATTAAAAGATTTTCTAGACATTTCTTCTTAAAATTCGGCCAAGAATAGCCATAGGAGAAAGGGTTTAAGTTGATCCTTCATATTTTGGCTTCATATGAGTTCAATTCTTACCCGTTTCTTGTAATTTTTATGTTTTTGAGATTGCTACAATTAGGTCTAACTACATCTTACCTTAGTTTTTGATTTTATTGAAAATTTTGGAAGTTTCCATTGATGATTTTATATTATTTTGGTTATTAAATGATGAATTTGAGATGTTGATGGATATTTAAAAGTATTTTGTAAAGTGAATTTTGATAAAATTATGATTTAGGGACTAAATTGTAAAAATGGAAAATTTATAGAAAAATTCTAAATTTCATGAAATAAATGGGCTTCTATTGTTATATATGAAATTCGGTTAGGCTTGGAATAATGATTAAATTGTATGAATTTCATTTTCCAAGCTTAAGGGCAAAATCGTAATTAATTAAAAGTATATGGGCAAAATAGAATTTTTCCAAAAATGTGTATTGGACTGAATTGAATGTGAATTGTATTAAATTGAGCTAAATTCATTCGTATAGATCCGGATAAATCTGATACGGTGTTAGATCGAGGAAAAGAGAAAATGTTGGATTAGTAGTTTTTGCGTACACAAACAATTGTCGAGGTAAGTTCGTGTAACTAAATTGTATATTTATATGTTTTTAATTGAATATTATTGTATAAAATTTGTATAAATTACTATGTGTATTTATGGATCACATAACCGAATATATCTGATAAGTACTAAATCCCGTTGAACCTAAGAAATTCGATGGATATAAATGACAATGTCATTAAGGGTTCCCGATTGGTTGTGGTCTTGCATGTGTTGCGGACACACCAAAGCTAGCAAGAGCATCCCATTATTTAGCTTTTATGAGCATCCCATTATATGGCTTTCACGAGCTTCCCGATAATTGGCTCTCTTGATCTTCCCGTTTATGGCTCACATGAGCTTCCTGATTAATGGCTCTCCGGAGCTTCCCAATAATGGCTCACATGAGCTTTCTGATTACGGCTCTTATGAGCTTCCCGTTACATGGCTCATATGAGCTTCCTGTTCTATGGCTCGGAAGAGCTTACCGTTTATATGCTCGCATGAGCATACTTGTATATGAATTGACGGATTATAGATTTATACACTTTGTGTGTACTACCGGTGTATCCAACGATATTTTAAATGGTTCAACTGGCAAAGTTTTGATATGAGACAATTTGGATTCGAGACAAATTATTAAGGAAATATAATTGAAACACATGGATATGGTTGTACTTATTACAATGACACATGATAAGGAAACTGTATGAATATAGAAATTTGATTATTGTGAGCTCATACATGTTTCTGATATTCATATGAATGATTGTTGAGGATATGTCTTTAGGCTTTTGGCCAAGTTGTTTGGAATATGTTTTGTATGCTTACCTTATATGTAAAATAATGGTAAGTTAAATTCCATGTTATACGAACTTACTAAGCATTAAATGCTTACTCTGTTTTATTTTTCTTGTTTTATTGTAATTCGGAAGCTCGTTGGGTTGGAAGCTTGGCGGAGATATCTCACACTATCCATCAACTCATTTCGGTATGTACAACAAACTAAATTTTGGTTATAATGACATGTATAGGCTAAATTTGGCCAATGATGGCATGTATGTGTTTGGTTGAAATTAGCCATTGGTATGGCTTGTGATTGGTACATTTTGATATGTATATATATATGGCCTTAACATGTTTAATGTGTGATTGAAATGGATGAATGATGGAAATCACATAGGTATATTGATAAGTGGTTTGAGATAGTATAATTAGTAAAATATGCATATATGTATGTATGGTTATTTTGGTAAGTTTGGATTATTGAACATATGTGATGATATGTTATGTATTAAGCTTGATTTTGGCTTGGATTGAAAGTCTTGTTATGGTTTATGAGGGTGCAAATTGATGTGTTTAGGTTGAAATCAAAATGGGTGAGAAATGTGGCTTGGAAAATGGCCTATTTTCGTCCACACGGAAAGAGATATAGGCATGTATCCCCTGCACATTGGAAAAATTTTGATGTTTTGTGAAAAATTTTCTAAGCACCCAGTTTATTCCCGATTAATTTTTAATGCGTATTTTGGGCCTCGAAGGCTCATATAAGGGACAATATGATTGATTATGATTGATTTCTAATATGAATGTTAAATGTTATGAACTATCTATATTTGATTTATAAATTTAGTAATGCTCCGTAACATTGTTCCGGCGACGGATATGGGTTAGGAGTGTTACATTTATTGGTATTAGAGCTATAGTTTAGTGGATTCTCGGACTAACGTAGCATATATGAGTCTAGCTATACATGCCATTAAATAACCTGTGATAGTGTGATATCTCCTGACCATTTTAAAATATGTTTTCATATAGCAATGTCATCCAATCGAGCTGATTTCGAAGAATTAGAAAGTAATGCTCAAGCTTTTGTGCAAAGAGCAGCCTCAAGTAGTAGAAGGCCCATATCTGAGGGCCAGGGTGGAAAAGCTAAAGAAGCCTTCTTCCAAATGATGAATGAATGGTTTACTGAATTTGTAAAAACAAATCCAGTTGTGCAACAACCTCCACCCCCTATTGTTTTTCAACCGGTTCCCGATATGCTTCAAGGTATAGAACTTATTAGAACTGGTAAACGTCCTGTTGATAAAATACGTAAGTACGGGGTAGAAGAATTCAGAGTTACAGCTAAAGATTGATCCTAAAAGAGCTGAATTCTGGTTGGAAAACACTAACAAAGTTCTTGATGAACTATCTTGTACACCGACTGAATGTCTAAAATGTGCGGTGTCCCTGTTAAAAGATTCCGCTTACCAATGATAGAACACACTAATTTCTGTTGTACCAAAAGAAAGGGTTACTTGGGAATTCTTTCAAACTGAGTTTAGAAAGAAATAAATCAACCAGATATTCCTTGATCAGAAACGTAAAGAATTTTTAGAGCTTAAACAGATGCATATGACAATATCTGAATATGAACATGAATTTGTCCGGCTGAGTAAATATGCCAGAGAATGTATCCCGACTGAAATCACAATGTGTAAGTGGTTTGAAGAGGGTTTAAATGAAAACATAATACTGTAAGTTGGGATTCTTGAATTAAAAGAATTCGTTGTACTAGTTGATCAAGCCCATAAAGCTGAAGAGCTGAATAAAGAAAAAAGACAAGCTAAGATGGAAGCCAGAACTTCAAGTAAAAGTATCATGACTGTTCTACTACCTCCGCGGGGTACTTTAAGAGAGATAGAGGTATTCAACGCTCCAGTCCAAGATCTCAAGCTACATCTGTGGCGAGTGCGGGTAGTGTTAGAAACACCAAACCCAGATGCAATCACTGTAATAAGCTGCATTTTGGTAAGTGTCACATGAAAAGCGGAGTTTGTTTTAGATGTGGTTCCTTTGACCACTATCTCAGAGACTTCCCGAAAATGCCTGAAAGAGATACCGTTCAAATTTCAAAGTCGAGCAACCCTGCTACAAGAGGTAGACCACCTCGTAATCCCTACAATGTAAGCGGTAGCTGAGGTACGACAAAAGATTCAATCGTAAGATCTGAAGTATGAGCACCAGCCAACACCAGCCAGAACTTATGTTATTCGTGCACGTGAGGGTGCCTCTACACCAGATGTTATCATTGGTACTTTTTCTTTTATTGATACTGATATAACTGCTTTAATTGATCCCGGTTCAACTCATTCATATATTTGCACGAATTTAGTGTTTAATAAAAATTTACCTGTCGAGTCCACTGAATTTGTGGTTAAAGTATCGAACCCCCTAGGCTAGTATGTTATGATTGATAAAATTTGCAAGAATTGTCCGTTAGTGATACGGGGTTATTATTTCCTGGCTGATTTGATGCTATTACCATTTGATGAATTTGATGTGATTCTGGGTATGGATTGGTTAACTCAGCATGATGCCATGGTAAATTGTAAACAAAAGCGTATTATGTTGAAATGCCAGAATGGTGAAATGCACTATATTGAATCAGATAAAATAGATGGGCTGTCTAATGTGATATCAGCCATGTCAGCACAGAAATATGTCAAAAAAGGTTATGATGCTTACCTTGCTTATGTGTTGGATACTAAAGTGTCTGAATCAAAGATTAAATAAGTGTCAATTGTTTGTGAGTATCCTGATGTGTTTCGCTGAAATCGGAACAGTAGTTTCGGGACCACAAATTCGAGTTCGGAAGAAAAAATTTATTTTAATATTATTTTATAGTCTATAGTATGATAGGAATATCATATGAAAATTTCATTAAGAAATTTTACCGATTACATGTCTAATTTGATAAAAAGGACTAAATTGAAAAAGGTGCAAAACTTGCTAATTATAAGAATTAAGTGATTAAATGGCTTCATTAATAAATGAGAGAGGACTTAAGGAATAATTATAACTTAACCAATGGATGAGGTGGCACAAGTAAGAAAAAAATAGTAATAATAAGCCATTAATGACAAAATAGTAAGTAAATTGAAATTAAAAACAAACAAATTGGAATTAAAATATTTTCTAGACACTTCTTCATAAAATTTGGCCAAGAACAGCCATAGGAGAAAGGGTTTAAGTCGGTCCTTCATATTTTGGCTTCATGTGAGTTCAATTCTTACCTGTTTCTTGTAATTTTTATGTTTTTGAGATTGTTACAAATAGGTCCAACTACACCTTAGTTTTTGATTTTCTTGAAAATTTTAGAAGTTTTCATTGATGGGTTTATATGATTATAGTTATTAAATGATGAATTTGAGATGTTGATGGATATTTAAAAGTATTTTGTAAAGTGAATTTTGATGAACTTATTATTTAGGGACTAAATTGTAAAGATGGAAAATTCGTGGAAAAATTCTAAATTTCATGAAATACATGGGCTGCTATTATTATATATGAAATCCGGCTAGGCTTGGAATAAGGATCAAATTGTAAGAATTTCATTTTCCAAGCTTAAGGGCAAAATCGTAAATAATTAAAAGTATAGGGGCAAAATAGAATTTTGCCAAAAATGTGTATTGGACTGAACTGAACGTGAATTGTATTAAATTGAGCTAAATTCATTCGTATAGATCCGGATAAATCTGATACGGTGTTAGATCGAGGAAAAGAGAAAATGTCGGATTAGTAGCTTTTACGTAAACGAACACTTATCGAGGTAAGTTCGTGTAACTAAATTGTATATTTATATATTTTTAATTGAATATTATTGTATGAAATTTGTATAAATTACCATGTGTATTTATGGATCATATAACCAAATATATCTGAAAAGTACTAAGTCCCGTTGAACCTAAGAAATTCGATGGATATAAATGACAATGTCATTAAGGGTTCCCGATTGGTTGTGGTCCTGCATGTGTTGCGGATACGCCATAGCTCGCAAGAGCATCTCGTTATTTAGCTCTTATGAGCATCCCATTATATGGCTCTCACGAGCTTCCCGATAATTGACTCTCTTGATCTTTCCGTTTATGGTTCGCATGAGCTTCCTGATTAATGCTCTCTGGAGCTTCTCGATAATGGTTCACATGAGCTTACCGATTACGGCTCTTATAAGCTTCCCGTTACATGGCTTACATGAGCTTCCTGTTCCATGGCTCGGAAGAGCTTTCCATTTATATGCTCGCATGAGCATACCTACATATGAATTGACGGATTACTGATTTGTACACTTCGTGTGTACTATCCGTGTATCCAACGATATTTTAAATGGTTAAATGGGGAAAGTTCTGATATGAGACAATTTGGATTCAAGACGAATTATTACGGAAATATAATTGAAATACATGGATATGGTTGTACTTATTACAAGGACACATGTTAAGGAAAGTGTATGAATGTAGAAATTTGATTATTGTGAGCTCATACATGTTTTTGATATTCATATGATATACATGACTAACATGGTTGTGGAGGATATGTGTTTAGGTTTTTGGCCAAGTTGTTTGGAATATGTTTTGTATGCTTAGCTTATATGTAAAATAATGGTAAGTTAAATTCCATGTTATATAAACGTGAGTTGACCGTTAATCTACAGTCAACATAATAGCCCATGTAACATGCCACATAAGATCACGACATAATAGATGACATTATCTATTTAACAAAAAAAAATTTCACATTTTCTCTCTGAGAAACACCACATTTTTCTTCAAAACACATGGTTGTTGTCATTTTTTTTTCTCATTCTCTCCCTTTCCAAACATCATTTTTCTTTTTCAAAACATATGGTTGGAGTAACTGGAGATGAATGCAACCAGGTTTCAACAAAAAACTCGAACCCGAAATCCATTTGCTTCACCAACGATGCTGAGTTTGTGAATCCGGATCCAGGTCACTCTTTCGAAGCTGTTAAGCAACAGGTATAAACCACGCAAATCCACGATTTAGCTCCTTAAATGAAAAATTGTCTCCCTAATTTTTTAGTTTTACATTAAAAAAACAACGATTGCAGTTCAAAATTTTGAATCGTTTAAAAATAACGATTGCAAAGAAAGCTGATGAGATCTGAAAAAAATAAGTAAAAGTACCTTTTTTGTGAGAATCCATGGAAGAAACAGGAAAGTAATGGCGCTTAGGAACTTTAACAAGCCTCAAGGAAGAAAAATTAAAATCCTGAACGACAATATCAGCCGTTGATTCTTGTGATTGTTTTTGAGTGAGGGTTAGAGTAGTAGAGGATGAAGAAGAAGTATCATGATGATCGATGATAATGTTATTATTTTGTTGATTCGAAGAAGAATGAATCAAATGGCGACGTTGAAACCAGCGATGAACACCGTCCACGAGACTTCCAGTTCCCCCCATATACTCTTTTTTACTTGGATTCACAGCCAACCAATATCAACAATAATAATTCCCTTAATAATTTTCGTCTGGACAGCATAGCCAGCTGTGGTGAATACAGTTGCTGTCATTTTGGAAGCCTAATAGAAATTGTTATTCGAGGCTTCGTCTGTAATCCTGAAGTTTCTATTGACCATGTTTAGGTGGTAGATTTATTTTTCATCTTAGCTAACCTGAAACTTAAGTATCACTTCTTTTTGTTTTTACGGTAGTTCCAATGATAAAAAATAAGAAACAGTTAGCCCATGGTTATCCACAAAAAACAATCTTTGAGAAGAGAGAAAATGAGAGAAAAAAATAATGATTTTAAGTTGAAAGTATGGTGTGAGTTTACAAAAATTGCAAAAAGTATGATTATAATTATGGTAATGGAGATTCATGTAGATGAAATGAGCTAACCTTATGCTTTGGAGAAGAAAAATAGTGTTTGGCAAGAGAGAAAATGAGAGAAAAAAAATGGCAGCAGCTATGTGTTTTAAAGAAAAAAAAGTTGTGTTTGGCAGGAAAGAAAATGAGAGAAATTTTTTTATTAAATAGATGACATCATCTATGATGTCATGTGCTTATGTGATATGGCACATGAGCTTTTATGTTAACCTACAGTTTGATTAACGGTCAACTCACATTGACCGCTAAAATTGAGCTGATTTCTTAAAAAATCGTAATATTAAGGGTGTCAATTAAAAAATAAAAAAGGTCAATGGCACAAAACTAAAAGCCCCTAAACGTTGAGGGTTTTTTTGCAATTATGCCAATTCTAAATTTACGAAGAGTACAAGTACTTATAACATATTTTAACTTGAAATTTCCTTTCAAATGAAGGGTATTTTTACAAATATAACCCCACTTCAACATCTTTTCTATTTTATATAAAATAAAAAATTACAATATAATTGAAATCTAAATATAATAATTATACAAAGTTAATACATTATAAATCTTGTTATTATATACTAATTATATAAATTGTTTTTATATAATTATTTAATAAATATATAAATTTAATGATTTTAAATAAATTCATTTTTAATATACATATGGTTTTAATATTTTAATTATTATTTAATAAAAATACAATTATTATATTAAAAAAACATTTTAAGTTAATATCTTTAATAGCCATTTTTCATTCTCACATTTACACTACAACTGCTTTTGAATCTAAACACATATCTCATCACTAATTTTGATATAACTTTACAATATTTAATCTCAATGCTACAGTAACTAATATTATTACCACTGTTGTTTTTAATCTTAATGGAGCAAATCCCATTGTTAATCCAAAGGCACCCTTAGAGTTCATTTGGATGGACAATGAGATTAAAAGTGAAGGTCACAGTAAGATTAGTTACTATAATAGTAGAATTTGTTTATAATAATAAGATTAAAACTAGTGATAAGATATGTGTTTGGATTTTATTACTACTTCAGTCATAATGGTAACTGCAAGATGAATCATAGTAAAAAAGAAAAATGATCATTAAGGACATTAGATTAAAAGATTAAAATGTGTATATATACAATGAAAATTTTAATTTATGTTATTTTATAAACTTAATAAATAATTAAAATCTATTAAGATTATTTTTATGTAATATCATATTTTTAATTATAATTAAAAATAAATAATATTTTGTATTTATTTACATTATGTTTTAAGTTAATAAATATTAATTTTACAATAATATTTACAACTATTAAATTTTTATATAAAAATAAAAATTCTAAAATTATTAATATATAATAAAATTTATTGCAATTTAGTTTTAATTTAAATAATTAAAATAAAGGGTTAAGATGGTAAAATAACCTTTAAAATGAGATCTTTTTTCCTTTTTTGGTGGAACCTAATCTAAAGGTGCCTCACCTTTAGTGAACCAAACACCAAATAATTTTCCTAGAAAGGGTATGATAGGTATAGCACCCCAAGATTCCTTCTACTTTTTTATGCTGCTTTTTTAACGCTTTGTATTTTTTTTTTCAATATGGAAAAATTTATATGAAATATATAAATACATAATTTTTTTATTACGAAATTTATACGAATTTATTATAAATAAATAAGTATTTATATTAATAATAATAAATAAATTAAAATATAATTAATCTTTTACATATTTTTAATTCTTTCTTAATAAAATTTTTCTTTAACAATAAAAGCAATTTTAATATTATTTATTTTTAACAAATTCGTAGCTTTAATATTTTAAAATTTTATATTTAATTAATTAATTATTGTTTAGCATATTTTATTTAAAAATATATATAAATTTTACCAACAAGTTATCAGAAAAGTGGAAGTGTACCTTTCTCCAAATATTTGGATCAAATTTCAATTTTGAAATCGACATTGTTATGAAGATTATACTTGAGTATCACCTTCGACCTAAATAGGACTGAATTCTAACTCTAAAACGAATGAAAACACTTACGGTAGTACCAAAAAATAAATATAATTTAAAAAAATATTTTTACTTTAATGTCTTTAATTATCATTTTCAGTTATCATTTTATTTGTTGTCATTATGTTTGAATTCGAACATACGTCATAACATTAATTTTAATTTTACTGATACATTAAGTAATTAAATCATCATTGTTATTTTTAAGGATTAATATTTGATGCATAGTTCTAATATACTATCAATTAATAATAGGCTTAGTTCATAATTTGGCCTTTAAAGTATATTTGTTTTCTCACTTTGGCATCTAAACTCTTTTTGTCCCAATTTGATACCTAAAGTATTCTCCGTTATATTTTTTTAGTCCATTTTTTTATAGACGTTAAATTTTTTTTCTATAGTCAATCACGAAGCGCCACATAATATATTTATGTAAAAATAAATATTTTTTATTAAATATATATACACATTAAAAAAACAAAAATATAAAAATTAAGAATATATATATTCTAGAAAAAAAATATAAAATCTAAAAAAATTTAAAAATAAAATTTACAAATTAGTTAAAATTAATAATATTATTAAAAACTATAAAAAATTGTAAAAAAATTTACAAAAAGGTTTAAAAACAATTTTTTTATAATTTTAAAATATACAATAATAAAATTCTACAAAGGTATTTAAATTTGAAGTTATTTTTGTAATTACTTGAAATTTAAATATTTTTTATTTTTATAATATTTTTCAATTTTTATATATTATTGACTTTTCAAAAATTATAATTATATATTTTAGAATTTTATAAAAAAATGTTTTTAAACTTTTTTCAAAAAGAATTATATATTATATATTTATAGGTTTTGGCTTTATTCACAATTTGGTCGATGAAGTATACCTATCGTTATTTATGTTTAACAAATTTTTTTTTTTCACACCAATAACGATGTACCATTTTATTATGGATTAATTCACGATTTGGCTCCTGAAGTATACTCATTTTCTCACTTCGATACTTAACATTTTTTGTCCCAATTTAGTACCTAAAGTATCAATTTTTTCTATTTTTGATACATTTTGTAAATGCAGTTAAGAAAAATCTACTAGGCCACTTTGGCCAATGAAAAAGTGTCACGTGACTTGTTTTTTACCAATAAAAAAAGTCACATGATAATTAGATTTATTTAAAATAAAGATATTAAATATTTAAATATTAAAAAAATATTGTTGACTTTAATTGGCCATTAACCGACCATTGACTAGCGTTGATTGGGCATTGACCTACCATGTGGCGCTATTAAAATATGCAATGTATCTTTTTTTTAATATTATATATTATATTGAATAAAAATATAAAAAAATCATATATAATATATAAAAAATTAAAACTTTTATTATAAATTTATAAAATATATAATTCTAAAATTCTAAAATATTATTAATTTCAACTAATTTCTTTTCAATTTTCATTTTTTTGTAAATTTTTTTATAATTTATATCTCTTTCTTAATTTTTTATATATATTTCTAAATTTTATATATTTATTTCTATTTTTCATATATATTTAATAAAAGAAAATATTTATTTTTTACATAAACCGACCACGTGACGTTTTGTGATTAACTATTAGATTTTCTTTTAATGTATGTGAAAAAATGAATTAAAAAATATAACAAAAACATACTGAAAAGTGAATGCTACTTCAAGTACCAAATTGATAAAAACAATTAGATACCAAAATTAAAAAATAATTATATTTTAAAGAACAAATAGTAAATTTAGTATAAAAAATTATGCCTAATTTATGCCATCCTTATACATTAAAAAAAGTTGATGTGATTGGGAGCAATTTGAATATGGGTGGAAATGAATACATAGTAAAGTGGTTAAATGAAAGAACCATGAAAAAATCAAGGCCATGGACTTTATGGAGTAAACGTTGTCAAACATTTGGCACATGTTTTCACAATCAGACATATATGGTGGGCCAATCTAATATATCTTGTCTGCTCCTTCTCCATATGTGACATGGTTTACACAAATAATTTCGACGACACCAATCAATCAAAAGCATACTAACACCTTAAAATTAAAATCAATGTTAATCTAAATATTTATCATCTTCCACTAGCATTAAACGTTTATTTTTCTATAATATCTGTCACAAAAATGGTGCTTTTTTAAAAAAAATTAAAAAAGAAAAAGAAAAGCCAAGTAAAAAGTGCCTCAACATAATGATTAAAAGGAGGTTTCGTAAGTAATCCAACTCGGGTTGTTATCTTTATCTCTTATAGACGTCTCTGTTCATATCCTCTTTATTTATTTATATTAATAAGTTAACAGTCTCATAATCTAATAAACTTCTTCTGTACCCTTTATGGGATCTGGGGCTTCTTTAATTTCTCAAAGAAAAACAAGTAACCAAGCACACACCTTTTTCTTTTCCTGCTCTCAAAGATGACAACTTTTCATCATTAAAGCTCAAGGCCTTACTTTGATAAATGAGTTTCAGTCCCATCTCTTGAGCTGTGAAGCAGATTTTCAAATCTGGGTACTTCTCATTTTTTTTTACAAAACCCGACAAACATTTGTTTTTGGATGTATTAACTTGTAGGTTTTTACCGCAGATCTTGCAATGGTCTGAGACTCTCGAGTAAAGCTGTTTTTTCTTTTGTTGGGAGGGGGGATCTGTATAAAGGGTAGAAAATGGCTTATAGCTTAGAGCAAAGGTTTTGGTGTCAGCGAGTTTTAAGGTTTGGGTTTGCATTTGTATGCGTGTGTTTGGGTGGTTACATTGTTGGTCCGACATCACTGTTGTGGCGTTTGAAGGACAAGTCAAGACCTCAGGTCTCATGTCTTCCTTGTGTTTGTGATTGCTCCTCCCATACAGATGACGTTTTTCTAACACCAGGTTTGTTTTTATCTGATCATTTGCCTTTCATTTCACTCCACCATGTCCTTAATTTTCATGTTCAGTATATGCATATTCGGATATGGTTATAAGAATGCTATATATGTGTGTATGATATGAGCTGCTGGATTTGTAAGCCGTCCATTACTCAGTTTTATAGCATAGTAGGTTGACAGTAACAATTAATCCGGTTTATTACCATTGTTTTGATAGAATTAAGGTATCTCCATATTTTTTTTCCCGGGGTCTGTGGTTGTCTCTCTCAACAAAGTTGTTTTCAAGTTTCGAACACCTTTCAGGGTTAATTAGCATTTTGGGAACACCTTTACCATTGAGGCCTATTGAAATTCTGTATTGAAGGTCTCAATTTTAATATATAGGTAGTGTAGTTTTAAGATGGATGACATATGTTTGGAACACTCTGCATGCTGAGAAACATAATGTTTCTTCCTGGTTAAACGGCCAGCATAGTAATTAAATTTGCAGTTTTGGTTACTGAATTTGCAATGTCTGCTAGTCTCGGATCGATATCTCTGAGGAAATCTTTGATATGTAACTAAAAAAACTTGCATTGTCTGTGATGCTTCTATAGGGGTATTGTTTGCATTTTGTCCCTCCGGTTTCACTCTCTATTAATTTGTGAGTTTATCATTTATTTATTTATTGCAGGATTAGCCGACAACACATACTCAGGTCACTTCATTTGCCTATGCTTATGTTTTCTTGACATCATTAGAAACAGTACACGTTGGGGCTTTCTATATAAAATTCCATATCCCATTCCATGTTATTCAAGCTATGTTCTTTTGTAGTGCAGGTTGTGGCCAAAACGATCCTGATTTGAACCAAGAACTGGAGAAGGATACTGTGGCCTTACTCTCCGAGGAGATTGCATTACAGAAGATCGTAAGCAAAGAAACCATGGACCGCACCTCGGCACTAACAATGGATGCCAAAAGAGCCTCCTCACACTACCAGAAAGAAGCTGAAAAGTGCAATGCAGGTGTAGAAACATGTGAGGAAGCCAGGGAATGGGCTGAAGCTCAACTCAGAGAGGAGCTCAAGCTGACTGCCTTATGGGAGCAACGAGCTCGGCAACTCGGCTGGAAAGATCGAAAAAGGGTATATACTTGACTGTCTATATATATGTACAAACTCATTTTTTGTTCATTTTCTATTAGAAATGCAGATGCTTCATCCTCTTCCACTTGCATTCAATGTTGTTGGCTTCTTTAATTAAAACAAAGGCAGTGAAAGCATTCTAGATATTTATTTTCCCCATGCAGTCTTTATTTTGTGCTCTTTGTCATCAACATATAAGCTCAAAGCTTAATGATGGTGGTTTTGATTTTAAGGAGTTTGTTTCCCATTGTTTTCTTAGAAAGTAATTTGATTTTAAGGTCAGATTTGATGTTTGAGAAATCCCAAAAAGGTGGGAGGGAAACCGGAAAAATTAGGAAAATAGGCACTTTTCCTGCCTCCTAACCACACCTAATTTAAATAAAATAATAATAATAAATCGATGGATAAATAAAATAAATAAAACAAAAATTGGTTAAAATATTACATAAGCACATGTGATCTTGATAAGTTTGGAATTTACTTTTTATATTTTTATTTTTAATAATTTAGTTTTTCTATTTTTCTAATTTCAAAATTATAAGTTTAACTTGACACTGTTAAAATTAATTTATTAAATTTAGTTTCATTACAAAAAAATTGTTAACAATTAGACTTGAAATATGAAATATAAAAAGACTAAATTCTTAAAAATAAAATTATAAGGACTAAATTCTAAATTTATGAAAAGATAGAAACTTATGATATATTTTAACCTAAAAAATCACCGCTATACATCTTTCTTTTTTGATCCAAAATAAGGTGTTTAGACGTTTATGAAACAAAGTTAAAAATTGTGATTATTCGAACGGACTTATTTTTTATTTAATTTAGGCTTAATAATAAATTTGGCTATTAAGTTTACATATTTTGTCAAAATGGCCCTAATTGTATTTTTAAATTTTTTTACCATTAACCTTTATTATTTTTTTCAATCTATTTTTTCTAACAGATTTAGTGAATAAATTAAGGTTTCAATTTTTCTTTCTTTTCAAAAGGTTTCAATCTTTCATAGGTTTATTTACCGAGAAGTTTTTCTGCTGAGTTAATTTTTTTTTAGATAATTATGTTTATTTTCTTTAAATCAAGAGTTATTTTTTTAATTTAATGTATTATTTATTTTATTATTTTCCACATGTAATTATCTTATCGAGTTATCTTAGTAATAAATTACATTTCATTAAAAATATTTCACATATGAAATTCCACATAATCCCCGTTAACTTTTTTAACGGTAGTTTCATTAAATCTGTTAGAAAAAGCAAATTGAAAAAGAAAAACAAATGTTGATGGCCAAAAAATGGGCCAAATGACCAGAAAATACCAATTTTTAAAATAATTTATGGAAAAGGGCCGAAAAAATAATTATTTATAGGAAAGGGTCATTTCCCTTGAAAACGCGTCCACGTTAGCGCGATTTCAGAGGATGCAGCAGGAAAACGCTTCCCTGAGGGAGCGCTTTTGCCACATCAACAGAAAACGCTTCCTTGAAGGCGCGCTTTGCTGATGTGACAGAAACGCTCCCTCAGGGACGCGTTTTAGCCTTTGTTTTTTTCCAAAAAAAAAACTATTCTCGAATTAAATTTTTTAAAAAAAATCATTTTTTAGATATTATAAAAATAGACCAATTTTTTTTTTAAATTTACGAGAATAAATCTTTATAAAGGTTCAAAGTGACAACACCAATTTTTTTTTGAAGGTGTCACCAATTAATATGGAAGTATAACTTACAAAACAAATCTTTATATAGACTCAAAGTCTCAATTGCTTGTTTTCTTGAGCAATGTGAGATATGAGATATGTGTATATATAGACTCATAAATAGTTTTGCAGCTTGTTCCTAAACAATGTGAGATTACTTCCTCTTTTAACTAACAACATGAGATTAAATGCTACACTATATCAAATATTAAATTTAAACTCTAAGTAAAAAAAATCAAATATAGTATAGCATTTAATCTCATGTTGTTAGTTAAAAGAGGAAGGAATCTCACATTGTTTAGGAACAAGCTGCAAAACTATTCATGAGTCTATATATACACATATCTCATATCTCATATCTCATATTGCTCAAGAAAACAAGGCAAATGAGACTTTGGGTCTATATAAAGATTTGCTTTGTAAGTAATACTTCCATATTAATTGGTGGCACCTTAAAAAAAATAGTGTTATCACTTTGAGCCTTTATAAATATTTATTCTCGTAAATTTTTAAAAAAATTGGTATATTTTATAATATCTAAAAAATGATCTTTTTTAAAAATTTAATTCAAGAATAGTTTTTTTTTTTGAAAAAAAACACGGGCTAAAACGTGTGCCTGGGGGGCATTTTTGCCACATCAGTAAAGCGCGCCCTCAAGGAAGCGTTTTCTACTGATGTGGCAAAAATGCTCCCTCAGGGAAGCGTTTCCTGCTGCATCCCCTGAAATCGCGTTGACGTGGATGCGTTTTCGGGGGAAATGACCCTTTCCTGTAAATAATTATTTTTTCGGCCCTTTTCCGTAAATTATTTTAAAAATTGGTAGTTTCTGGTCATTTGGCCCAAAAAAGCCCAAAAATACAATTAGAACCGTTTCGACAAAACATGCAAACATTAGTAACCAAATTTATCATCAAGCCTTTAATTTATAATTAATTTTGATTTTTTATAAGGTGAAAATATGTTATATTTAAAATAGTAAAATTAACTTAAAGACACTATGTAAATAGTGGTGTTTTTACAGAATTATTGATTATATTTTATTTATTTGAAAAATTAATTTTTTAAAGTATTTATAAAAAAATTATGAATTTTTTTTCAAAATAAATTTAAAAAGAATTAAAATCTAAATTAGTATGAAAAATATTAAAAACCGAATTGAATTATAATAAATGGAGGAAAACAGAATGGTAGAAGCTTTTCTTTTTCATTCCAAATACAAGCAAAACCGGTGAATGGTTCATGCACTTTGACCAATTCAAATAGAGTCAATAAGGGTTTTAATATGAAACCAACCAAAATTTCATTGGTTTCAAATACAAGATCTAAAACCAATATTTAAGGGTTCAATCCCACTCTTTTTACTATAATCATCAAATATACTAATTTATTGGACTCACCAATCCATTCGGTTTTTATTCCATCATGCTCATCATCTAACAAATAGATTTAGACCTCTAGAGAGGTTTGGCACCTCCACATTATATAACTTTTTTGGGTAATTTGGTTTTGAAACAAGATATATTGAATTGAATTTTATTGATATTGTGTGTCAATAGAAGAAAACGGGTGGAAGTGTGGTGTTAGTTCACCTACATGAGTAGAAAGTCGTAAGAGAGAAGTGTTTATTATTTCTTGATGAATTTTTATATGTGAGATTGAGGTATCATGTAGAAACATATTATTAGTAAGTGAGTTATTTTATTGTCTCTTAATGAAGGCTACAACGCCGTATGATGGTGATGCAATATTATAGATTAAGTTTAGTGATAAGTGATAGTTGTCTTTGTGGGTACAAAATCTTGCAATCACCATGATGGAGTGATAAGTAAAGAAGTTCATTGATAGGTGGTAAGTGGTGTTTCACCTGTGGTGCAGGCCAGGCGAGCCGAGCGGAGCCAAAAACAAATAACGTGTGGCTCCAGCTATTTAAATATTAAGGTAGTGGGAAGCGCTTTAAAGACACAGAAGGGGTTAACTTGTGGAAATTGACTTGGTCTTCGCTATTTTTTTTTTTCTCTCTAAACAATCCCATTTCTGCATTTGATTTTTCATTTCCAGTCCACAAAAAATACACCATGGATTGGCAGTCTCTAGAACTCAAACTTGTCTCCTGCCGAGATCTCAAAGCCTTCAATTTCTTCCAAAAACTCTCTGCCTACTCTGTAGTTTCCATCGTCAACATCAACGAACAACCCAAGAAGAAAGAAGAACACCCGCAAAAGAAGCATCTGCAGCGCCAGAAGACTGGTATCGCCAAAGGAGGCAAGAACCCAGAATGGAATCACGTGTTTGAGTTCGACCTCGAAAGCTTATCCCCCGAGGAATCCGATCATCTTTTCCTCAAGTTCGATTTGCGTGCGGATGGCTTGGTCAATAGAACAATCGGCGAGGTGCGTGTTCCTTTGAAGGCTTTGATAGATGATTTTTGTGGGGTTTTGAGGTTCGTCAGTTACCAGGTTCGTGACAGTGATGGGAAGCCTAATGGGGTGCTTAATTTTTCGTATAAGTTGAAAGGGAAGGTGAACACAAATGGAAATTACGATGATTCTCCACGTCTAATCCAATCGTCTTCGCCTGAAAAAAGCACCCAATGTTCCTCTGACAAAATCGTTTACCCCAAAGTGGAAGTAGATGATAATAATAATCAATCATGGCGACGGGAAATTGTTCGGTACCCTTCACTGGACGATGCTTGTAATACTGGACCAGTGTTTCAATGGCAAACAGCAGGGACAGGGAGCTATTACAGTAGTAGGAACATGGTAACTTTGGTTCCTGGAGGATATCTTGATCCATATTCAAGATCATCACCAGTGGTGCAGCCTTCTGTTACATATTGGTACACAGTGGAGCCAACTATGCTCCAGTGATGATGATGATTATTGGTATATTATATATTGATGCCTAGAAGATCTGACTTGTCTTCTTGATGCCAGTGTAGCACAATATGTCTTTTGTTGTATTAATTTCTCAGATTTTCTTATATAAATGAGGAAAGATTAAGCAAAGCTGGAAACTATTTTAGAGTAGTCCAGTTTGGTAGGTTAATTGTTGCCCATAAGTTTTGGTGCCATCATAATTCTGAAAAGGAAGTGTGCTTGAGGGTGGCAAACAACATGAATATCAGATAGATACATTGAACGATGGCTACAACTGAGAAACTTTTTTGGTATACTACTGCGCTATAATCATGCTATTTCGGTCTTCAACCTAGCTTAAATTTTTCATCATCTATTTCTATTAATTACACTTTAATTATTAGGGTAAACTACAAATATAGTAACTTTTATTTAGCTTAGATTACATTTTAGTTACTTATGTATAAAATATTAAGTTTTAGTTATTTACGTTATCATTTTATTATAAAGTGGTCACTCTACCGTTAAAATTCGTTACCTCCTTAACGGTTGTCCTACGTGGTAGTCTAAATGGGTTTTAAATATTAACTTGAATGTCTAATTGTTGGGATGAAAATAGTTTTTTAATTAAATGAATTTAATTTGGACTGCCACATAGGACATCCAAGTTGGCATTTAAAACCCATTTAAATTGCCATGTGGGACCGCTGTTAGATAGGTGATAGAGTTTAACGGTATAGTGATCACTTCGTAACAAAACGATAACGTAAGTGGTTAAAATGTAACATTTCAAACATAAGTAACTAAAATGTAATCTGAAACAAACAAAAGTGACTATTTTTATAGTTTACCCTAATTATTAATTTAAATTATTAAACATATTTAATAATTTATTTAAAAAAATGATGCATTTAGCAGGACAGGTGGAACTACCTTGCTTATAATATCAAGATTTGAAACCTAATTTCTGAGTGGCAGCTTCAACAATTGCTTAAACGAAGTGTTGCGTAGTTGAGGAATTAAATGGCAAATGAATGACTTGAAATTTCTTTTAAGGGTGAAATTTTGCTATTACTCCTTATATTATATATAAATTGTAAATTTAGTCTATATATTATTTTTATTATTATTATTATTATCAATTTTAGTCATTTTATATTTTGAATTTTAAAATTTCTCTCTTAACCCAAACGACAATAATTAAATCAATTACGTGAAATTATGCTTTTAATTTTTTAAATTAATCATTTTTAGTCTTTATACTCTTTTGAATTTTATAATATAGTAATATATAATAAAAAATATATTTGGTGTAAATAAAATTGAAAAAAAAAAGATTGAAATTGAAGAAAGGGATATAGGTAGTGTAAAGTCCAAGTCAATTGTAAGGTTTGAATGGAGGTGGGGCTCAAGGAATATTATATTATTAAATGTTATAAAAAGGTCCCATGTCAAAGAGAAAGCATTGAAATATAAGGGGCTGAGGGAATGCGGGACCTATGAAAGCATCGCCACTTCAAGACTTCAATGCCTTTTACCGTCTCTTCTTCTTCGAGATGCTTTTTCTAGAATTACGCGTAATTGTACCCCCATTCCAATTTTTTGGGTTTTTTTTCCTAATAAATTTATTTTCTAGTCACATTAATTCTTTTTTGGAAAAAAATATCAATAATCACTCAATTTTGATACAGTTGATAAAGAAGTTACATTAATTTCAATTGAGTCACTCAACCTTCGAAAAATGACAAACCGATTATTAACGTTATCGAAAAATGACAAATCAATCACCTATAAATATTTTTCATTACAGGTCTAACGAGACAAGTGACGTGGCCAGTTAACTAGCCACGTTAGACGAGGAACCAAAGGGTCTAAAATTTGAACGGGGTTAAAGAAAATAAAAGAAAAGATGATTGGTTTAGGGTAAAAAGAAAAAAGGATGGAATGTGTTTTACATTTCTCGTTCTTTTTCTTATCTTTTTCATCTTTTTCTCCCTCAACCTCTTTCTCCCTATGCTTCTTTTTTTTTTTTCTTCTTCTTCTCTTCTTTTAACGCCTATTTATCCTCGTGTTTTCTTTCTTTTTTCATCTCCGCCTCCTTTGTCTTTTTTTTTTTCTTTTTTTTTTCTCTGTGTTCTCATCATCTTCTTCGTCTTTATGCATTTTCTTATTTTTCTCCTATTTTTTCTTCATTTCTCCAAGTTCACTATCCTCGTGTTTTTCCTTATCTTTCTCTTTATGTTTCTCCCCCTTATCCTCCTTATGCTTTGGTTTTTCCTTCTCCACTGATTTGGTCTTCATTTCTTCATGGTTTGGCTCCATATCCTTCACCTTTGCTTTGAAATGCAGTTCATCCTTCTTCACCTTTTTTCCTCTGCTAACAATCGATTCAAATGTACCTTGCAACTTAGAACCCTTTGACACAAATTAAAACTCGAATGTAAGTTCTTCCTAATTTTTCAACAAATTCTCTAAAAGAATGATAGAAATAAATAAGCACGGAAAAAATACAACCAAACATGAACAGACTAGACTTGATCATGGGTCGAGCCGGGTCTGAAAGCCCGCCCGAAAAATGGGAGGGTTCGGGCAAAAATATAAGTCCGAAAAATGAGCTTAGATAAAAAACGAGGCCCGTTTAGAAAACGGGCTGAGCCTCGGGCAAGATTTTTTTGGCCCGGCCCGACCTGACCCAAATTATATAATAAATAATTTATTTTATTTTTAATCATTTTAAATTTTTAACTTTACTTTTCTAATTTCACTTTCACTTTTAATTTGTGTACTGTTTTAAGAATTATTTTAGTATCATTTTTTATTTATTTCTTGTTTTAATATTTGTTTTTATGTTTTTAAATGTATTTGATTTATTATATTTTAAAAGAATTTTATTTAATAAAATGAGTTAAAAAAAATTTAATGTGGGTCGGGCTCAGGCTTAGAAATTTTATTTTGGGTCAGGTTTGGATAATTTTTTAGCCCCATATTTTAGGTCAGGCTGGGCCCGAGCCTAAAAAACAGGCCTAGAATTTTACTTGGGCCCGGCCCGACCCATGATCAGCTCTATAACAGACTATAGGATTCATTAAAAAACACAACGTGATGGTTAGTTTTTTACAACTAATGGCATTACACATAAAAGCAAGTTTAGCACAAAACTTCTATAGTAGAAGCATGATGTTCAAAGTTTCAAACATAAAAGTGATCCAACTTTTATGCAAGGATGAATTTGTGCCTTTCAACTAACTTGATTCTGAATACTTTCACTACCATCATTTGTTGACAGGAAGAGAAAAATAAACCACAAGGAGACCTCAAAAAAGTTGTACTAATTTGATTCAACTGAATGAGAAAACCGACATTTCAAGCAAATATAATAGCAGGAAAAATAGTGGTAGCATAAAAGGTTTCAATGATAAATCAACACAAGTTTTTCCATCCCTTTAGTATTTTTTTACTCTCTATACCTATTTCACTTCCAAGAAGAAGGTTAATATAGACTGGTGACATACGCATGCGTATAAGAAATGGATTTAGATATCATAAACATTTGCCAAACCTGATGCGACATTGTAACCTTGCACAATTAATCACACTATACTACTGCAAGGAGCAAAAACTCCACTGCTACCAAATTCAGCTACTCTCCAATCATCATTACAACCCGTACGACCTAGAGCACAAGCCATTACAAACTCGAATTATTGTAAGAAGAAAGAAATTAAGAAGTTGCTGCTAGACCAATAGAAAAGAACAATTTTATGAAGATGATTTAAAGGAAATGAAAGAGAAGCACATGCTTCATATTGATCATTTTCCTTAAATCTAAACAATAATTATGCTATTAACCAAAAGAATAATAGAACTTATTATTCGTTCTTGGAAGAGTATCTAAGATTATTTCACAAACCAAGAAAAAAAAAAAACAAGATTCAATTTCCCAAAGAAAGGATCAATAAAAATGGAACCTTTATACTAGCAAGCAATCAAAAAAATAAATGGGTAGAATAGATAAACAAGAAAGACGTTGAAACATCCAAAAACCAAATACAAAGAGGTATGTACCTTGAGTGGCTAAGATAAGAAGAAAAAGAAGAAAGACAAGGAGAATGAGAAAAGTAAAAGACCCTCCAACTGGCCGGTTAAATGACATCAAGGAGCAAGTTAAGTGCCAAGTCACTTTTCTGTTACTTCCCTAATGGAAAATGGTTAGTAGGACTGATTTGTCATTTTTCAAAAGTTATGTGACTGAATTGAAATTAAAGTGATTGTTTTGTCAACTACGTCAAAGTTGAGTAACTATTGGTGTAATTTATCCTTCTTTTTTTCGATGGCAATAACAAATGAATGAGGCCATCTCCTCTGGAGATTTGTTGTTGAATTGTATTCTATTTTTTTATTTAAAAAATAGGTAAAATAATTTTTGTATATTAGATTAAATAGTATATTGAACATCTTTATTAAAGAATTCATTTATTTGTACAGTTAAAAATTAACGTAATTGATGGAATAATCAGATAGTGACATGTGACGTATCAAGCGTACTTCATGCTAACGTATAAAGACCAATTTTTAACAGTATTAATGAATGAAATTTTTAACAAAAGGATCAAGTTGCTCTTTAATTTAATACGTAGGGACTAATTTACCTATTTTTTGAATAGAAAAATAAAATGTAATTTAACTTCTAATATAAGGACTCCATAATATCGGACATCTCCTCATCTTTTTTTGTTATATTATAGTAATGTTTTTTTTAATATTTAATAAAATATAAGTGGGTTTTCAAAGTACAATTCCAAATGGCCCTTAACACCAAATGAGAACCTATACAAGGGTCAAATATCTAAATCCAAAGCTCAATTAATTTTATTGTCCATAAGTCTAAGATTTTGTTTAGTCGAATGGAAAAAAGGATAGAAAATTCAAAGGATGGAAAAAGCATTTTGGTAATAAGAGATTAGATTTGGGAGAATTGTTTTGAGATGGTTTACCAAATGATAGGCAACATTACACAAGCTAATGGGTATAAAGTGAGTTGGGTTGAGTATGAGAAGTGGGTTTGGGAATAAGGAGAATGACAGCTTTATTGAGCAAGACTTCCAAGTGAAGGAAACAAGATGGGTTACCCAGAAGATCTCATAGAACAGCCCAGTTTTACCATCAACACCTGATGCTTTAAGAGCAACAATCTGGAAAACACCAATCCTTAACTTCTTTTGTCATCAGGGGTTGGTTGAGGCAAAGGATATCATCTTGAGAGATGTGGGGTATATCCGAGTCCCTTGGGCAGTTTTGAATGACTTCTCTGCTCATAATAGTAGGACCACAAAAATGAAATTCAAAATAGTTGACAAAGATATGTTTTATAATCGTCGGGTCATTCACCCAATTGTTGTTGAGGTACCCATGATACCCCCAAGCTTGGCCCTAAGATTGAGCAATAATGAAAGCATTTTGTAAATCCAGCTTCTTCTTTTGAAGACTTGCTTGTTCCATCCTTGTGATGAGCTCGTGATTTTGATTTTGCACACCAAGTTGAAAGAGGGGGATCCCTCAGTTCGGGAGTTGTAAGCTTCACTTCATTGCAGATGCAAAGTCCACATAGCTTGAAATGTTCTGTTACTTGACAGAATCATCAATACATATCAGATTAAACAATTGGAATATTTAAAACGGAAACATTTATGCATTGGAAAAAGCTTTATCAAGGCGTTCCCACACAACATCATCATGTTATTGTAATTAGATAAGTTGATGAAGTTTGGGTACTTGACTAACACTATTAAAATATGTTTACGTGACATTGATGATCAATAGTATGGCCACACATAGCAGGTTCACATTTTGACACGGTAAATTTTTTAATACATTTTTTAATTGTCACATTTCAAAATGTGAGGCTGCCATGTGTCACCATACTATTGGTCGTTAATGTCATATGAGCGTATTTTAACTATGTTAATTAGGTACCTAAAAAAATATTAAATTGACTTATGGTTTTCAAGTTTAGGTACTAATTAGGTCCAAAAAAAATTTAGGTACCAAATAGAGTACAAGTTACTAAGTTTAGATACCTCCATATATATTAACTATCCAATGCACTATGCCCTTCTTTATGTCACCAAAAATAAAATAAAATGAAAATAATTTTAACAAGTGTTATTTGAAATAATAAAGATTTTTCATTGTTCAAAAGTAGAGGTGTTTATAGGTCAAGTCGAGCCGGGTTCAAAACACACTTAAGCATGATATTAACATACTTTATTTTTTCCAAGCTCAAATCAACCCAAAATATGGGCCTAAGATTTTGCTCAAACCTATCCATAATTGCAAAAGACTAACCCAATCTCATTTTAAACTTGCTCATATTATTTTTAATCTTTTTTAAAAAATTTATATAATTTTATTTTTTATTTTTTGAATTTTTTTATATAGTCATCTTAACATTATTTTTTCGGTAAAAAGAAACAACATAAAGCATTACATCAACCTATTAACATTAATCAGGCAATGAAACATTAAGATCAGCAAGTAATAAATTTTGTCCCAAAACCAGAGGTTCTTCAAACAGTTGTAAATTTTAAAATTCAATTGCAGCACACTTAGCCATGATCTGCAACCCTATTATGCTCCATTGGGATGTAGCACACTCTTATGTTCCATTTTCTTATGCAAGAGTTGATGCAAAAGTCTTAACTCCACCAAGCTGCTATTAGCGCCACCGACAGCTAACAGTAATTCTATCAAAAGAGCATTATCACATTCCATCTCAATCTTTCTAAACCCTTTTTCCCATGCTATAAAAAGGCCTTCCACCATCGCTCTAGCTTCAACTTTGAAAACGGATTCCTTACCCAATGACATCGAGTAACCGTACAATCATTATGCATTTGTGTAACAGTCCAATTTATACCCTAGTCAGAACAGCGGTTTCGGGACCACAAATCCGAGTCTATATAATATTTTAGTATTATTTTATGTGCCGTTGATATGTGACTAAGCATGTGGTAAATTTCAATGAGCTAATTTGTCCGTCTGTGTGTTTAATTTGACAAAAGGATTTATTTGCATAAAATGTAAAATTTGCTTGCTATTTGTTTAAGCACCTAATTGTTGTGGCTTTTAAATGTTTGAGGCTTTAGTAGGCAAATATGCCAATCTATGGATAGTGGATGGACAAAGTCAATTATATCATTGATTTATTTATATGTTTCTTATTATTATGAAAGGTTAGTTTAGTAAATAGATAAATATTATGTTTATAACATAATAAAACATGAAAATGGGCATGAATCATTCATCTTTCCACCGAATATTAGAGAAAGAGGAAAAGCTTTAGTTCTTTTGATTTTCGGCACTTCTAACCTTGAAATCAAGGTATGTTTTCGATCGGTTTTTGATAATTTCTACGTTTTTGTAATCGTTGATTCGAGAGCTATCAAACCCATATCTCAATTTCATGAATTGATGAAGTTTGTGTAAAATGCCATTGATGTTATGTTGAGTTTTGTGATATTTTATGGTGTTAAATGATAGATATGCAATTGATGAACATACTTTGTTCTTGAATTTTTGATGAATTTAGCTAAATAGGGCTAAATTGAGAAAATGGAAAATTGAAGGACTAAATTGTAAATTTGATGAAAAATGTGGGCTTGTATGTGATGTGTATATATTCGACCAAGGTTGTGTATAAGTGGATTTTGTGAATTTGATGTTTTGAGAAAAATGGACTAAATTCTCTAAATGTGAAAAATTAAGGTTAACTTGCAAATAGCCCTAAATGAGTGTCCTTGGATTGAATTAAATGAATTAGTGAATAAAAGGGTTAATTCTAAATATGTTTAGATCAAGAACCGAGAAAAACGGATTTAGATCGCGGGAAAGTGAAAGTTAACGAGTAGCCGTTTTCACTCCGATAAACTGAATCCGAGGTAAGTCACTATACAAATAAATGTATATGTATGCATTTGTAATTGTTCATATGTTCAATGATGATAATGAATGCTTATGAGAGGTATGTATTTGAATTCCGAGATAAGTTCGATATAGTAACTAAGTCCGAGAAGCCCCGTACGAACCTAGGAATAGATAGGATTGGCTAAGTCACATCATAGATATATGTTCTGTTTTTATCATGTAAGACCACGTCTGGGACGTTGGCATTGATTTGAGATTCGTGTAAGACCCCGTCTGGGACAGTGGCATCGATATCTGATTATGTATAAGACTACGTCTGGGACGTTGGCATCAATATGAGCTTTACGTATAAGACCACGTCTGGGACGTTGGCATCATTATGATCCTTACGTGTAAGACCATGTTTAGGACATTGGCATCATTCTGATTCGTGTAAGACCCTGTCCGGGACAGTGGCATCGATATCTGAGTACATGTAAGACCTCGTCTGGGACGATGGCATTGTACTACTATTCCGAGCTTCTGAGTATCCTACTGGAGTCCTTATGGTTCAACGGGCTAGTCTGAAATACGAATGACAAATCCGAGCTTTGATAGATTAAGTAAAGGAATGTCCGATTCAGGTACGTTGACTATACACCAAATGTTTATATAAGGTAAGTGACTATGTGTTTTCCTATGATGTGTTTTACTATGATGAATTGGAAATATGTCACATGAAAGCATATATGAAAAACTTTGTGTATATGATTCTGAATTGATAAATGTGGCAATTTGGCTAAGAATATGAATTAAAGTATAAATGCGAGAAGTTGTCTTGTAGAAGAAATGTGCCAATGTGGTTATATATTTACATGCTTTACATATCAAGTTTGGTTGTATATTGACTTACTAAGCTTTTGGAAAGCTTACTCTGTGTGTGTTTAATCTGTTTTATAGGTCGTCAAAGCCACTGATGGCTCGGGACCGTCACGGATCGTCATCACACTACTAAAACTTATTTTGGTACACTTTGAAAATGTATATAGCTCAATATGGCATGCATAGGCTAGTCTTGGTATAAGTTGTAAAGTGAACTTGGTCAGGTGACTTGGCTAGACATGTTTTGATATATGCTTAAAGAAGTATGATATGTGAAGTTGTTTTGGGTATGATTAGTAGATATATGAAATGGTATGATATGGTAAGTATATAGATGAATAGTGTTTGGGCATAATTGTGACTTGGTCATGCAAATTGGTATGTTTGGAATTAGTTTTAATTGTATAGATGGAATGGGTATGGAATGTTTCATTGTGTGATTTTCCTTAGTTGTCAAATATGCATGTATTGGGATGGCTATTTGGTATATTTTGGTGATTATATGTGAATGAAATGGTATGATATTTGTTGCTTGCAGGTTTGACCCTTATGGGTGGCATATTGGCCTTGTAAATGGCCTATAATGTCACACAGTTGTGGCACACGGGTGTGCCTGGAGACCGTGGGTGAATTGACAGGATGTAGCTTAGTAGTACACAGCCTCGACACGGGCGTGTCAGCTGGCCGTGGTGTGCAAGTCAGTAGCTAGTTAAGAGCACACGGCCATGGCACACGGGTGTGCCTAGTGACCGTGTTGATATAGTCAGTATATAGACACGGATGGACACACGGGGGTGTCTAAAAGCCGTGGAGGGCACACGGTCTCCTTCCACGGGCATGTCTCCCCTGTATTTTAGAAAAGTTTAAAAATTTTCATGAAATTTCATATGTGTTTCAGTTTAGTCCCGACTCGACTTCTAAGCATGATTAAGGTCTCGAGGACCTGTTTAAGGGACATTATGTCTGAGAATGATGATTGAATGTATGATTTTGTCTGTGAATGTTTCCGATATGTCTGGTAATGCTCCTAACCTTAATCCGGCGATGGACACGGGATAGGGGTGTTACAATTTGAGTCTCTATGTACACCTCCAATGGACGCATGAAATCCATTACCTGACATTGCCTTATCTGTATTAAGCTTTATCCAATCCTTCCCCAGACGAGACCAATTCAATGAAGTATTATATTTTTAGTATAGATTCATTTTTTTATGTGTTATAAATTACATAATATATATAACAAAATAACATAATATAAAGTATTATAAATTTAAAAATAGGCCGAGTTGGGCTTGACTCGTGCCTTGAATGTTCAAGCACGAGCTCGATCCATATTTTAAACGAGCCTTTTATTTTTACCTAAACTTTTCCAAATTGGACAAACCTTCAAGTTTAGACGAATAATCATACCCATGAATAAACTCACAAGCATTCATCAAATCATTGAAAATAGTTGAAAATAATCCTCTAAAATCAAAGCCAAAAAACCAAAAAAAAAAAAAATCAACTAATCACCTAAAACAAGATATTTATAACAATATAATCATATTTATTGTGATGTTCATGTAAACTTTTATAGCCAAGGTAGGTAAAAGTACTATAGAGGCTTTTTTATTAGGAGTCAAAATTCATTTTGCCTCTTCACTAAAAAAGATGGACAAATTACTCCTTGTACATTAGATTAACAAGTAAATTGACCCTTTCTGTTAAAATTTACATTCATTTATATTGTTAAAAACTGGTGTGGTTGACAGAATAATCAGACAATAACATGTGAAGTGCCAGTGTACCTCATGCTGACGTACACGGATCAATTTTTAACCACAGAATTGGATCAAATGTTTAACAGAATGACTGATTTGCTCTTTGATCCAATGAATAAAACCTAATTTACCTATTCTTTTAGTAAATAAAATAAAATGTAATCTAACTCCAAATATAAAGACTTTAATGATAATTTTACAGTCATTGTACTATATTGCATATTAGAAAAGATAACAAATACCTCATCAATTGAGACATGCAAAATAATTATACATATATTTTTCTTCAAAATTAGTGACAAACTATGATATTAAAGTTTTGTTATTGTTATACCAATTCTTAGTTTGAAGTATTTGTTTAAAATTTTGAGGAGGTTAGAATAAAAATAATAATTTTGAAAAATAAAATTGGACAACAAAATTAGACTTGTTTAAAATATGGATCAAGGCTTGAACTTAAACCCTCAAGACTATTGGAACATTTTCAAATATTTATAGTGTTCCAATAACTATAAATGAATGGGTGTAATTAATCAAAAGATTATATTATTTGATTTTTTGAAAAAGAATTATAACTATTTAAATAATATTATTTGAATAGTTATAATATTAAATGAATAATTATGTGTTTATTTTAAAGACATTATTTTTCAGAAAGATACCTATTGATGAAAGAAGTCTCTATGAAGAGACATGAAAATTCCTATAAAGAGGAATGAGATTTCATTTGGAAATCATACCAACAAATTCTAATATTCTTTCTTTCCTTCCTTCGTTTTCTAATATTATTAAATTATTCTATAAAGTATTACTGCAGAAATCATTTCTAGAAATTGAGTTTCTTATCATACATTACTCAGTGTGTAGTGGGCTATTCTCGTCAGTGTAAAATGCAAATAGTCATTGGCTTCATTGTATCCTCGAGGTTAATTTGCTTGGAACTCGTTTGCACACCAAAGATAGGTGGGGGCGAATATAACCTTAAAGATAGTGGCTTGATACACGCCTTGTGTAACACCCCTTACCTATGTCCGATGCCGAGACCGAATACGAGACATTACTATCCTTTACCTTACTTAAACATGTATTAACGGGCTATAAAATTTCATTCTGATTTAAAAACTCTTTTTCGTAGTCATGACATTCATCTCATGGGCCTACGAGGCCATAACCATACATCCCGATGGTTTCGGAGATCAACCGGAAACTCTTACTCTCTTTGAAAATTTTTGTCTAAACAGGGGTCACACGCCTTAAAGATAGGTGGAGGCGAATATAATCTTAAAGATAGTGGCTTGATACATACCTTGGAGCCTTGTCCTATTTCTTCTTCAGTTCGAGTTCCGCTCGTGTGTTCGAGATTTTCCTCACTTGAGATTTGTACTAACAAAAACTCGAGTTTGATCCAACCCAAATGTTTTCTAAATTTATAATATATTATATTTTGTTAATTTATATTTATTATATAATTATACCGCATAAAATCTAAATCTACCTAGTAATGAAATTTTAATAAATAAAAAATATGTGTATAATTATTAAATAATGTAACATTTGGTACTTGTACTTTCATAAAATATCTAATGTGATAGATGAACTATTAATATGTGCTTTATTATTATACATGTACTTTCATAAAATGTCTAATGTGGTACCTAGTGTTAGCACCATTAGTGAATTGTTAAACTAACCAATAAAAATTGTACACGCAAAATTTTCCCCCTAAATCATCAAATTCAATTTAAATTAAAAAAACAAATAATTAAACATATGTTTAATAAAAAAAGGTTAATATTAAACTTTATAAACAAAAAACCATTCTCTGATTAAATAAATAGTCATCTTCTCCAAAAAGTATTTTTAAATAATATTTTTTTATTATCATGAAAGTAGATGCATTTTCATGTAAGTTTAGTATTTACTTCTTCTTTCATTAACTATATGATTAGTTTCTTTTTTATGTTTTTAATTTAATTTATTTTTTTATTTAGATTTCAGCATAATGTTATATTATTCATGCGGTTTTAATGATTTGGAAAAAATTCTACGTGTCAAACTTTCATTGGTTGGTTTAGCAATTCATGTACCAAAACACATATTAATAGTTCAAATACTGTAAGCACAAGTATCATAATAAAAACACATATTAATAGTTTAGGTACCACATTGAACATTTGCAAAATACAAGTATCAAATGTGACATTATCTCAATATTAAATTAAAATTTATATGAATATATTTAGAAAATAAAAATAAGGATGGGTCTATAATAGGTTGGGTTAACCATTTACAAATATAGACATTCGACAAAATTTTAGACTCATATTTTGGGATGCGTCAAATTTGGGCAAGTATAAAATGTGTTACTATCATACTTAAGCCTAACCTGAACTCAACCCATAAATATCTCTATTTGTAGTTATTATTTATTCAATTATTGTTAAATTTGATTATTCAGAATAATCAAATATTCAAGTTTTTTTTAAGTATTAATCGTTTTTAAAATTTTTGAAAAGATTAATTTTACTCTTTAAAAATATTGTAATTTCTAATTTTAAATTTTTTAAAAAATTTAAGTATGCATCCAAAATTTAATGGCATCAAATATCCTTAATTTTTTGTTTAAATTACAAGTTGGTCCATGAACTTTAAAACATTTTAATTGAGGTGTTCAAAATATCAGTTAATCAAATCTTTTTATTAACCTAGACATTAAATGCTGTAAACTCATGTGTATTATATATATATATATATATTACATGTACTTAGATTCAGAGGCGAAACTAGGGGGCTGGCAGGGCCTGACCCTCCCTAAAATGAAAATTTATTATTTAGACCTTTTAATTTTTTTAAAAATTTTAAATTAATAAAGGTAAAATTATACTTTGACTCCCCTAAAATTATAAAAATTTAATTTAATCTTTTAAAAATTATAAAAATGTAGACTATAAAAAATTAAAATTTCATTCAGCCCCCCTAAAAAATTGTTCTGACTTCGCCTCTACTTAAGATTCTGTGTTGAAGGAAAAAAAAACTTTTAAAACTTTATTGACACTGCTTTTTTTTTTTATAATGTGTTTTATCCAAATTACCTATGCAATAGATACATATATTATTATAATTTGATCCACATGTTTTAAATATACTCTGTATTAAATTCGAAGTGACATTTAATGACTAAATTGACAGTTAAGCTAACAAAAGGACTTGATTGATACAATATTGATACTTAAAGGACTTAATTAGAATATTTAAAATTTAGGGAGGATCTAGAATTTTCATTTTAATGGGACAAAATTGAGGACATCACCTAAAAAGGGATACTGCATGGTTTGATACTTTTCTTTGCAGGTTCCATACTTAGAATAAAAAAAAGGGCATGCCGCCTTCATATATACTTTTCTTTAACATCCTCAGTTTTCTTGTTGCAGCTTGTTCCCTCTTTTTACTGCCTTTCCCTTCTCTTCTTAACGATTCCATTTATATAAACAAATAAGGAAGAAAGGAATTTCAGTCTCAATATATCCATCTCACGTTTGGGCACAAACAACAAAGCTCTGAGGTTGTCGTCTTTGTCTTGTTTGTTTGTTTGTTTCTGCCCCTACAAGACATGCTATGCCATTGCCTGCAATAAGGGACACATTGTAACACAAATGGCGGAATCGAATTGGGTTATCGAAGTTAATCGAAAACTCGAGAACATGGTGGATACTGAGGCAGAGAAGGAGCATTGGATGAAGCAATCAATCCACAGAGTGCCTGCCGCCATTGCTGAGCTTAACAAGAAAGCTTACATGCCTCAAGTTGTGTCCTTCGGTCCTTACCACCATGGCGAAGACCGTGTAAAGCCCATGGAGGATCATAAGAAACGAGCACTCCTTCATTTCCTTAAAAGATCCAACAAGCCTTTGGATTTGTTTGTGGAGTCTTTGAATAAAGACTTGCAGAAATTGAAGGAATGCTATGATTTGCTTGATCCTATATGGCAAGATGACGACAAGTTTTTGCAGCTGATGATTGTGGATGGATGTTTCATGCTGGAGATTCTACGCTCTGCTACTCATACAATGGATGATTATGCTCCAAATGACCCAATTTTCAGCAACCATGGGAAGATACATGTTATGCCATTCATTAAACGAGATATGTTGATGCTTGAGAATCAATTGCCAATTCCTGTTCTCTGCAGCTTGGTTGCTGTAGATAGCAATGGAACTAAGGTTTACAATTTGGTAACTTTTTATTGAATATGTGTGTGTGTGTGTGTGTGTGTGTAACAGGTTTTACAATGTTGCAGGATGGAGAGTTCGTGAATAAACTTATACTCAAGTTCAGTTCCCCACATACGCCCATCTTGAACATGGGGCCTTGTTTGCACGTCTTGGATGTGTATAGGAAGAGTCTGATTCAAGACATACGGCCAGCTCGTAAACGGAGAAAACGACTCCTTAAATATCGAAGCTCTTCGTACCAGGATGGTGACGACATCATTCGATCTGCAATGGAGCTTCAGGAAGCCGGAATCCGGTTCAAAAAAAGCAAGACCATGAGTTTCAAGGACATCTCATTCCGCAGCGGTGTACTTAAGCTTCCAGTTATCATCGTAGACGATGCGACAGAGTCGATGTTTTTAAACCTAATAGCATTCGAACGTTTCCATGTTGGGGCAGGCAATGAGGTGACATCCTACATCTTTTTCATGGATAACATAATTGATAATGAAAGGGATGTGGCACTTTTGCATTCCACCGGGATCATTCAGAATGCACTTGGAAGTGATAAAGCAGTGGCTCACCTGTTCAACTCGCTGTCAAAAGATATAACGTTGGATCCAGAGAGCAGCCTGGATGAGGTGCAGAAGAAGGTGAACAAGTACTGCAAGAAAGCTTGGAATGAATGGCGAGCTAACCTCATCCATACCTACTTTAGAAACCCGTGGGCTATGCTTTCCTTGATTGGTGCCATCTTTCTTTTTGCCCTCACTATAGTACAAACTGTGTACACTATATATCCTTACTACCACGACTCTTCTCCCTCACCCCCTCCACCACTTGCTCCGCCACCTATGGCTCCTCCACCAATCGCTCAGCCTCCTACAGCTCCACCAATGGCCTCTCCGAAACATAGGGTTCCTTCACAATCCAATCGAACTCACCATTGATATATGATATGATAAAATATAATTCCCTTCCTGCTAATAAGATATGCTGTTTCTGGCTACCCCCATCATGCTCAGCTTGGATTCATTGCAGATTTTTACAAGATATGTTTTTTGAATTAATTTGATTCATAATATTGATGACATTATAATATGTGTATACAAATAAGAAATAAGTGGATTTTGCTCTTTTACTGCATGATTCAACACTATTATAAGAAGTGGTTATACATGCACTATTATAACCAAAGGGGATTTCACTTCTCTTCAAATCCTTAATATACCCTGTGAACTAATTCAATGTTATGATATATTTTTATGTCAGAAATTTGTAAAATGTAAAGGGCTTTAACAGCAAAGTTAAAAGAATGACAGGAACAATGTTGTCATTTGCAAAACTGAGTAGAGATATTAGGCTTTTTGTCCGTGGGGTTGGTCATTAAAAGAGGAATGGATCAAAAAAAGGCTCCATCCCAGTTCCTCTTCTTCCCTCCTATATAATCCCATTAACCAACCATCCTATCCCCGCCCCTCAACCCAATGTTATTTTCATACTAATAACTACTTAATAAGGCACCGGAGTTTAGCTATGTGTATCCAACTCAGAATATATATTAATCTTCTTTCCACTTGTTCACGTACTTGAGGAATGCATTAGCAGGATTTTCCCTAGGTGGTGCCCGTACACGAGTTGATCTCCGCAGCACAGCCTCTTCCAAAGCAATCTTCTGAGCCAAATCCTTTGATCTTTTTTGGAGTTCCAAGCTGTAATATCAAAACTCAGAAACCTCAATTAGATTGGGGATGAAACTAAGACCATTTGTTCTACAAGGAAAACTAGTTGACACACTCACCTGATCCTAGGATAGAATTTTTCCAGCTGTTGTTGAAGAGCTCTCTCTCTCTCACCCTTTGGATTAAGCGAGCTCATAAGTGCATCAACCTGTCCATCAGGTTTTGGTTATAACTTTAACTGAAGAACCCTAAGAAAAAGAATCATTTTAAATATGTCACCTACCTCTTCCTTGGCACAATAATAGCCCCACTGCTTTGAATCAGAACTCTCAACAAATATCCTCCCATCTCGCCTAAACCACCAATACCTGTTATAGTCTCTGTCTTTACCTAAGGGATTGGTCCGGATGCTTCGTTTCTCCATCTCACGTTTAAAATATTCCTTCTGTTATATAAATAATGTTAATGAAACAACAATAAAGCAAAATATACATGAAAATCACATCAATTGGAGAGCAAGGATATGGGATTGAACCCTCTGTTCCCTCTTTTCTTTACTCTTCTTCTCCTGATCTTCCTTTTTTTCACCAGTTAGCTGTTTCTGTGCTTCCTTCTCATTTGAGTTTGTTATGTTTTCAGCTTCGACTTTTGGATCCAATTTTTGCTTCTCTCCTTTCTTGGATTGCCCGTTTAATTGCTTCCTGCTATGGTTACAAAAGAGATACTTCTTCTTCAAACAACATAACTAAGGTGCATCCCTAGCTCAAAATAATACTTGATCAAAAAGGGAAAAAAAGGATTAATCTAAGATCCATTTGATTGATGATTTTACCATTTTCTTCGCACTTACTTTAATAAATAGAAAACAAATGCATCAAGTAAGCATATCCTTGGTAATGATCTCAATGTTTAAAAAATAAGCACACGTACCTATTAACAAATGCATTGCTTTGTCTAGATGAAATAACCTCCTCCACCATATCACCATTCTCTTCTCCATTTTCTGCCATATGTGGATTGCTTCCTGTGCTCTCCATACTATTTTCCTTTACTACTAATCCATTAGACTCACCTTTCAACTGTTCTTTTTCTTCTCGTTTTTTTCTAGCATATTCCAAAGCTTCCCCTCTTACTGTGGCTCCAAGTGCCCGTCGCTGATCAATTAGATCATCCAACTTGCCCCTGATAAGATCGGTTTCAAGGGCATGACAAACCAATTCGCGCAAAATCCCTAACTTAGCATTAGCATCCAGAAGGCCATAGTGCCCTCTCTTTATAGTGGTCATACAAGAGCATAAATCAGTAACATTGATCATTTCCAAGAAATCAAAGACATACTCGGTCCAAGTGATGAGTGAAATCTGAAACAAAAACAGTCAACAGACAAAGCATGAGCAAGGGAAGCCCCACATGGGAGGAAAATAAAGAGATTTTCAAGCAAGAAAGGAAAAACATTTATCTACACATCTATGCAAATTTCAACAAGATTCTGACCTTCGACTTTCGTTTTTTGTTCTGTAAAGCCAATGAATATTCACCATCATCTTTTATGAGTATACGAAGTAAAGCTGAATGTGTTTCCACAATGAGAACCAAGTTACTATCCTTGTGACAGATCGCATTTTCAAAATCTTCAAGAGAGAATGGCCATAAATTGAGCACCCTGCTAAATGAAGAGCAAAAATCCCAAACCATCAAAAGATCCCCAATACAATCCATTGGAACATTGAAATCCCTTGAAGGAGATGGGCGATCAGTAAACAGTGGATCATCAGGACCAGGCTTCACCAGCAGGTCATCAATTGGATATTTGACAGGTTCGTCCTCAGGCTGATTATTTTCTGTAAATTAACATTAGAAGCAAGAAACAAAATAAGTGAACAAATAAACACAGTACCATTGAATTGCATACTGAAAAAAGGTGTAACTTTGCTCTTGCATAACCAAACACCCCCACCCCCAAGAGAAGAAAAGCACTCACAAGAAATAAAACCAAGAGGAAAGAAATGTAAAAACTGAAAACTGTAAGGCCATAATCTCCACAACTTAATACAAGAAACTAAGAAAAGAAAAATGATGTTCAACGTGCAACAAGATCAACTATACCTTCCTTACTAGCATCAGGCTTCCCAGTTTCTCCTTTATTCCTTTTGGATTTCCCAGATTCTCCGTTTGCTTCCTGGACATGAGAATTTATGAGCCAAAATATAATATCATAAAATAAATATCTTAAAACGAATACCATAAACATGCATAATTACCCCAACATTGTTTCTATTCTCATTTTTCCTTTTCTTCATTCTGTTAACCAGCTGTCCACCTTGAAGGAAGAATTTGCTACGCAACTCCTCTGGAAGATCCGTTGAAATACCATGTTTCTGTGCCAGTTTTTCATGAAGCACCCAAGGAATACTTCGGCATGTCGACTCCCGAATAAAAGACTTCAAAATTTTTCTGTTGAAGGGTGTTTTCTTCCACACCAGATCTTCTCCATGTAATATTGCATTTTCTGTTATTTTCTTATTTTCTCCAAGCAATGCCACCTCATATTGCGTTTTGCCAACACCATTCTCCACAATTTTTAACACTCTGCATGGGTAAAGACCATCATCCTTCTTTCCATACAATTCAGCACCCACAAACAGATCTTTCTGCAATTTTTTAGTCACTAGATCAGCAAGATCTCTCAATGATAGCATACCTGTGAGAAAACCACAGGTTATTTGACAGAGTTGCACAAAAGCAGTGAAAAGATTAAACAAGGAATTGAAAATACTGAAACTAAAAATAACAAAAGCACAAGTTCAGAAAGCTGAGTTTTTTAAAGGCAAATGCATAAAGCTCTTTTTCTTTTTTTCCCTTTTAAACAGCAGTTGAATTTTTTTAGTTTTCCCTAACAATCTGAAGTTAAGATCCCCTGATCATTCATGATGTCGTTTCTAGATTACTCTCAGCACCACAAACCTTTGCCACACAAGGACAGTGGCACATACAAAATATCATGCAACAATCGACTTAACTCAAGCCTAGAGAAGATATCTGTAGATCATGTGCAAGGGAATATATCCCTAAATCATAAGAACTTCAATAGTCACAATAATCAGAAATGAACCAAGAACAATCCAATCGCGTATATTTATTGCAGCATTTTCTCATTGATCAGACTCTTGTAGAAGGAAAAAAGATTTTGGTTATAGTATATCTCACCAACTAGTTCTTCTAACCCCTAATAATTAAAATGCGAGAATTAGAGCAATCAAATATATCTTACATCTTATCAGTGTTAGTTCACCTACACTTTATAAATTTATATGCACTAGTTAAAAATCAGCGCAGTGCATCACATCTACCTCAACTGAAATTATAACAGCTCAGAAAAGATTTGTAGCATTTATGAGTGACAAAATTTAGCAACATAATCATCTTCGACCATTATAAAATCTTTTTACTTCTATTCTTCTGTGTTCTACCTTCTACGACACCAGATGTACAACCCAAGTATACTTCCATTTGATAAAAAAAAGAACATGTCAAATCACAACATTCTAAAATTCAAACGCTTCAAATTCCTAAAAAAGAAGATTTTATAATTAAAGTGTTCTAAAATGTAAGCACTTAAAATCCCTCAAAAGTTTAAAGCACTAACAACCCTAGATATTATGAACTAAAGGATAGTGAAAAATAGTCATGTAATCAACCCCAAGCACTTTGGTATTATTGAAGTTATATGATACATTTGGTTGTAAATAGCATTAGACTCTGAGGATTGTATCTCTTCTCTCTTCTTTCTCTCACTTTCTTTTATTATTTTCCAATTAATAATTTTCATCGATCTTGATAACTTGAAAATACTATTTTAAAAATATCAAACCTTTATATTTTCAAACCTTAACCCCAAATACAAACGAATAAAAAGAATTAACTTTTTTAAACACACAAAATTTTGGTAGAACAAATAATGTTAATCTCGCAAAATCAGAATACTGAAAATTGCTCCTAAAAGCTTACAACATCAAACTGATATATCTTTTATTTAGACAACTAAAACAAACAGCATAACTGTGATACACAGATATTTCAAGTAAAAGCAACAATCATCCGATCGCTAATTTCTAATAGCTCAAACTTAAGAATCTTAAACCATCCCAAAGCTCATACTTTTTAAGAAAGCCAAGGTTTGAAACAACTAGGCTATTAAAACGAGAAAGGTTCTAAAAGGTACAGTTATCAAAATTCCCCAGACCTTACCTGTATTACAATGAAATGCACCACTAAAGACTTCCCTATACAATATCTACAAACAAATCCACTGAAGCTGCTTTTCAGTAAAGGATACAACTGTTGTTACCAGATTGCAAGTGGGTTGCTGTTATGAAAGGATATTAAACCCATTTCCACCAGTACACTAAGGGACTCAGGACTTCAATCAACTATGTGCTACGAGTACAATCCAATTAAGGTTTAAACCACATAAGAGAAAGATAAGTGGTTCAAGATTTAGATCTGACTCAAGAGTATCTCTTATGTCAGGGTAAATCAAATATTTCCAACTATAACTTATCCACTTAAATCAGTAACCGCAAAATACAAGCCAAAAATGAAGGTAGAGGCAAGCAAATAAGAATAACTACTAAAGCTCTAGTCAGCAAAGTGGTTGATTGGTTCTTACTAAATTGTATAATACGCAAGGCAGGTGCCACAAGATCATTCGGTAGCTGTTGAACCTTTTGAATTGCATGTTTTTCCGTCACCATGGCTTCTTCATAAGTCAAGTTAGATTTTCCAGTTGATTTGCACATCCAAACTCTCTGACGATATAAATTTATCCGGTTCAGATACTCTCTGATCTATGTTAAGGAAAACAAACATGCAATGACACCTCTTTTCAAAGATTGCTAGCTCGAGAAAAGCAAAAGTTTAGAAAAAGAAAATGAAGCATTTGCTTCTGGTCATTAGGAAAGAGAAGGCCTCCGATCTTGACAGAGTACAACATAACTGGAGTGGTGAGTGGTTACAGAACTTAATAAAATTCATCGACGCAAACTCAAGAAAGCATGATATATACTTTTCCTTCTCATCTGGGTAAAAAATTTGCATTTCCTTAAACTCCAATAAGCTTTGTAAGAACTAGACAGAGGATAACATAAAACCCCATGAAAAAAAAAATAATGATTATAATTATTGAAGTACTTCAACTTAGGATACTGATAATCTCGAAAAATCTCTTTGGTGAATCGAACTTGGTATACAAGCTCAGAGGGCTCCAAATCTTCTGGTGGCTTTGCTAAATCAAAAGGCTTCCTCTTGAAGAGAGGCATTTTCCAAATTGCTTCCTCTGACAAATGCACCAAGACCACAGAATAAGAGATAATTCTGTGTCTGCCACCAAAGGCAACTAAACAAGCAGAAGACAGCAAAAATAACAGTCAACAAGCTTTTATTTTTCTCCATGATAAAAGCACCTAGCCTCGGATACAACACATTACCAAACCAAAGATACATAATTTTGAAATTGCAGTAATGCAAATCTTATTGGATGGAAATAATTAAATCAAAAGGCTTAAGTGATTTTTGCACTCAATCAAAATGTACAAGACAAAATACTAAAAAGAAGAAAATTTTGTGAATCGGAATTTTCTACAATAACTAACAAGTGAAATTATGTAGAATAGTATTTTATTTTTCAACAATAAGCAAATCTTATTGGATGGAAATAGCAAGCGCAATGTATACTGGCGATGGACCCAGTAATGTACATTAGTATTGCTCCATTTTTTTAATTATAAAAAAAAAAAAAAACCCAAAACATCGTTGAATACTTGAATTCCCAGTTTTCCTTCATATCTTCCTTCAAAAATCAGAACCCAGAAAGACCCATTCAATAAAACAACAATACCGCTCACAAGTCAAAGCCAGAAACCCTAAAATGTTCGTATCGATTTTAAAAAATAAATAATAATCAAAAGTATTCAACCGACCAGAACAGGAATAAAGCAATTACTTACCAAGCAATGTCATCTGATAGAATATGAACACTAAAATCTATGAAAACCCAAATCAAATAAAAAAAAAGAACATATAAATGAACCAAAAAAACAATGAAATTGGCCACAGTAGAACAAAAACTCAGCTTCCCGCCACAGCATAAATAAATAAATAGTAGAAATGGAAAAAGAACAATACTTTTGCATGCAAAAAAATCAATTGAAAATGCCAAAGAGAAATCAAAAGAAATAGAAATCTTACAAGGAATGTATTAAGCAGTGCGGTCGCAGTTTTTCTTTTTTTTTTTTTAAAGCTTGGTTTTTTGGTTAAGTTTTAAATTTTATTCGAAAGGAAAGAGAAAGTTCTCACGTTTTCTTTTCTCTCTTGCTACACTCCTCTCTCCTTGGAAGGCCGACGCTCCCCGTGGAAAATACATATATTTATTTAGACAGATGCCATATTATTAAATTTGCATTTAGGTCCTTTAAAATTCATATAATTTCTATATACCCACAATATGGGCTAAAAACCTAAATTTATATATTTATTAACGTGTGCTTGTGTCAGGTGCTCTAACTTAAGTTTGGCAAACCGCGCAATTTTATAGTTAGTTTTTTTGCTTCATATTCGTCTAAATAAACCTAATTCTCGAAAAGTGAAACTAAAATGGAAACAAATTCAAAAACGGGATGAGCAATTAAAAAAAAAGCCAAAAGAAAACAATGATAGAATACAATGACAAGATTACAAATGAGGGGAAAGCCTTTATACAAATTGAATTACATCAACATTGAGATTAGTGTCTATTTATAAGGTGAGTGTCTTAGGGGATTTAAACGATATACATCTTTATCCCTTAATATTTACAATAATTACTCTGGTAATTCTAGTTTTACTGGAGTGTTTTATTGGGCCACTAATGCTTCAAGTAAATGAGTTTATCCATGTGTTCCACAAATCGGATCACTTCAAGTGAGTCAAATAAGTCTCATTTAATCAGTTGACCTCTATGGGACACTTTGTGTGCATTCATCATGGGCTTTAATTCGCAGCCAGTGACACTTAGACACCTCATAGTAATTGGATGAAAATGTAATTACCGGTAGTTTAATTACAATAAATTGTAATTTTCTAGATATGATTGATTGACAAAGTGTAGTTAAATTGTAATTTTCTATGACGTGTTTAATACAAATTGTAATTATATAGTTACATGTTTTTTTTTAAAACTTATTAATTATTGTAAAAAATTACTAATAATACTTCAAAAAATCTAAACGAATAACAAAATTAAAATTAAATCATTGTAAGTAATATATTTGTCTAATAAAGTAGTCAACAATACAATTACAAATAAAAATAACAAGGAAAATAAATATTATATGTAACTTTACCTAATTGCTCTAGCACTCCATATTTATTGGATTATTCCCTCTATAACAATTAACATATACTCGTTAATTTGTTGGTCCTTGACCAATTTCTTGATTGTATTATTAGGATCATTCTTGGCTAATTTGTTCATCATCTGAATCTATATAATTAAGATTATTAGGATCTACTTCTATGTACTTTTCAAAAATTGAATCATTATAACTCCACTTATGAATCAAATTATGGGCCAATTTAGTGTTATTGTTGCAGTTGAAAAATGCTTTTGAAAAACTCAATTTGAAATAAGTGCTTTTGGAAAGTGTTGTGAGAAAGTGTAATTTGTTAATTTAAGGTGTTTAGTATTGCTGTAAAAAACAATAAAAAATTTTGATTTGATTTGAACTTGTGCTTATCAAGCTCAATAAAACATTCACTTTACCACTAAACCAAAGATATAGTTTAATATGTTATTTACATTTTATTGTATGTTATTTTTAAATATACATTTTTATTTTAAATTTGTTATTTCCACACGCATATGATTGTGATAGAATATCTAATATTAATAATGTATTTGACTGAATTGATGTCACAAGTTAACTCAACACCAACTTAAGATTGATGACAACACCATGATAAACAATTTAATCTATTTTTAGTAATGTATATGTCGAAACCATTCTTTTATGTTTAGAAAATGGGGTCGACTTTAAAAATGAAAACGGAGTCGCCACCAATCCTTTTTGAGGTGTGATCGGGTCACCTTAAGATTTATCGTTAAAATATTTTAATGTATTAAAACGACAGTTTTGGTCTATAAAATTTAGAAAAAAAGGGTTCGGGAGTCGATTACGCACGAGAAAGGATTAGCACCCTCGTGACACCCAAAATTGGTACCTAATTGATTATTTGATGTCTTTATGTCAAAAATTAGAAAAGATTTTTAAATACGATCCCCTTTATTTAAAAGAAGACTTGAATGAATTAAATCGGATACCGAGACCCGCTTATTTCGAGAAAATATCATACCCAGTGAGTTAGGATACGACATTTCAAATCCTCAAAATTAAGCTTATTTTTTTACATTTAAAACTCGTATATTTAAATTTAAGAAGGATATTCAGTTTTTTGGGTTAAATGAGAAATCGAAAGCTAGTAAGTTAAGGCACTATTTCTCAAAATTCCTGAATACGAAATATTGCCTTTTTTTTTTGGAAAATGATAAACCGTAATATATACTTATTTTAATCCCACATTTAGCACACTTTTGGATGATTTAAGCCTTGAATTGTGGAATTTGGTGCTCTTAATCCTTTAATTTCATGTTTTATACTTAGGAGAGCACCAGAGGATGAAAAGAAAGAGAAACGGGCCAAAAACGGAGTAAATGTGCCAACTTACGAAATTGACACGGCCTGGGCCCAAGACCACACACAGTGCCTCCTCTCAGAACACTCCAACACGGCCTGGCCACGATTCACATGGACGTGCGCCATGGGCGTGTCCCTTCCATGACAAAGAGGAATTTTACTCGGATTAGGGTACTTAGAGGTAAAGAAAGCCATTCCAAAAGCCTATATAAACACCCTAGAGGCCAACCTTCAGGGGGCATCCAGTTAGGCCGAAGAGCCAAGCCTGAGAGGCCAGAACTATGGAATTTACTCGAAGAAAGCCAGTTGATTCATCTCAAGAAGCCGGAGTTATACTCAAGACGGAAGATCTTCCCTTCAATTTTCTTTAGGGGGTTTTAGGGTTTTTCTTATGTTTTGTTTTATATTTTCTTCTGAGATGTATTCTTTTATTATTATGAACTAAACCCTCAAATACTTGAGGGGGATGAAACCTAAGACGGATCTAGTTATTATTTTTTGAACTATATGATAAATACTTGATTTGTTCTTAATTATGTGTTCTTAATTCTTGCTTTGATATTTCAGGATATTGATTCAAGTATTGATGTGCTTAGGCAAAAAAGGAATAGACCCTGTCTAAGAGTAGATCTAGCATAATTAAGCGGACTTGATCACAACCCTAGAGATAGGATGACGAAAATCTGTCGGATTAGGTTCAAACCTAATATGGGAGTCCATAGATCGAGTTAATGCAATTCTAAGGGTTTTAATTAGAAAGAGATTTCAATTAATCAACCTAAGGTTAGATGTTAGTAGCCTTGTAACACCCCAAACCCGACCCATACGTTTCGACCAGATCTGGTATGCTACGGGTTGTACATTGAAAACTTTTTCTTTATTAGTTTCGGAAATCGTAAGTTAATTAGACAATATTTGAATAAATAGGTGACTTTTTTAAAATAAAACCTTGTATTATTATTATTTTGAATAATTAAACCTTTGACAAAAATTCATAAGTTGCAAATATTAAAAACTAAGCAGTGAAATATAAACTATGGGGCTTTATTACATAAATATTCCAAAAAAATTAAAACTTAAAGAAAAGCCGAAATAATCTATAAAAATAAAAACTTGATGACCTCTCGAGTCCGTCTCGGCTCCCATGTCCATGATCTACTGCTCATCTGAAAAGTTAGGGAAAATAAAGGGGTGAGTTACCAAGGCTCAGTGTACAAATCTCGAAAACACATAAAAGGCTTGGGCCCACAAACACATTATGGGCCCTGGCCCATTCATAAAGGCAACAATCATAATCACATGACAGATAATAGATGATGAATAGCCCAACCCATCCTAGAATTTCATCCTCTACACACCAACCCGTACCAACCAGCACACCTTGGGTATTTCTACAATCAACCCTCCATCCGCTACACCCTATAACGACAGCCGTACTGCCTGTCTTAAAGACCGATCACTGTGTGACCTATGTGGCAAAGCCACAGATCACCATGCGACCTTAATAATACATCGTAGCATTTCGACAGCTGAGCTGCCTGTCATAAAGACCGATCACTATGTGACCTATATGACAAAGCCACCGATCGCCATGCGACCTTAATAATACATCGTAGCATTTCGACAGCTGAGCTGCCTGTCATAAAGACCGATCACTATGTGACCTATGTGGCAAAGCCACCGATCGCTATGCGACCTTCTTCCCCTTCATCATTTCAGTATCCCATCCCATGCAGACACACATAAAGAAAACATCATACAGGTTTTTATATATATATCGATACACATAGAGATTTCTATGATTACGTACCTGGCATCCTTGCCTAACCCTTTTAGGGTAATCCGACTGTCTAAACAACCTTTTTCCGGCTTTTAGCCCATAACATATAAAATACAGATTAGTTAGTGTGTTAGAGATCTACACACCTGATTATCGTTAGAACGAAACCCTCTAAGTCGACGTTATCCGTAGCCAACACCACCGCTATCTTGTAATCCCGAAAAGTGATATGAGATTCAGGGACTAGTGTTTCTGGCTTTTAGATCTAAGAGATCTACTTCAATTCCCGAATGTCGCCCAACAAGAGAATACATAAAATCATTAAACTATTAGCTTTTTGGCTTTATCTTCCAAAAACCGAAAGAGATCTTAAGGAATAACAAGAGTCGACACTCGCCTTACTAGAGAAGATTCGGCTACTCCCAGAAGATTCCGGCTTTTTGCAAAAATCAGGAAGAGAAGATAATTTGAATAAATCTATAGAGATTCGGCTTTTAAATAAAGAAATCAGCAGGAAGAAGAAAAGAGAATTTCGACAGGCTGGGGGTAGGTTCGGCCTTAACAAGGATCAAAAGAAATATAGAAAAAAGATTATGAGGTTTCGGCTTTTTAGAAGGAAGAAGAGAAAAGAATAATGGAGTTTTCGACTTTTAGAAGAAAGAAGAGAAAATAATAATAGAGTTTTCAGCTTTTAAAAGAAAGAAGAGAAAGAAAAGATGAAACCCTAAATGCCGAAAAATAAAGAAGAGAACCCTCACTTGACTATTTAAAGTTTCCTCCCCCTCAGAGTTTGAAATTCGGCCATCACTGTGACCAGCAGATAGAACCCTAAATTTTCTCTGTTATCTTCCATATTATTAACTATGATATCTACATTATCCTTTTCACATAAATCCTCCTATTTTTAAGCCTTGTTCCCGTCCACTCTACCTAACCCTAATGCCGAAATTTAGCTAACTTAAATTAAAAGAATTGGGCTCTATAAAACTTAAATTTGGGCCCCTTACTCCCTTGTGTAGCGTCACCTCCTTGCTCCCTAAGTGGCGCCACTGACCACTGGGCCACAAGCCCATTTTGATATTTTAAACATAGATACCACCCTTTTAAACTTTATAGTGCCCAAACACAAATTTCACCAAGGCCTTGACCACATCCTAAGCCTAATTTGGACCCTTAACAGTTAAATTAACACATTACACCTGTTCTCCCACTAAACACATAGGCCCAAAAATTCAGGATGTTACAGTTCTACCCCCTTAAAGAAATTTTGTCCTCGAAATTTCCAACTACAGGAACAGTCGTACAACCTAACCTATAACATTACGCTCACGCTGCGCACTCTGATTCCAATAACCCTTTATTCAGAAATTCCTGAATCTGCGCTTTCAATTCCACCAACTCCTTTGGCGCCATCCTATACGGAGCAATAGATACTGATACTGTTCCCGGAAGAAGATCGATACCGAACTCCACTTCACGATCCGGGGGTAATCCCAGAAGCTCTTCTGGGAAAACATCAGGAAATTCCTTCACCGTCTTAACGACCCCTTGTACTCATACTACCGATTCGCTTTTGTCTGATTAGAAATTTTATGGATTAATAATTTCTTTCACTGATTTAGTAACGAACAGTCTTATGGACAGTAGTTTCAAGAGTAGTTCTTTCGAATTCGAAATTATATCCACGAGTTTCAGTCTCAAGTCTGTATCTCCTAGTTCTAGGAACCACATACATTCAACCATCATACATCATCATTCAAGTAGCATTCATGGACTCACATTCATCACATAAGAATATTTTCGTCATTTCTCTACCCAGGGGTATTTCCGTAGTTTTATCCTACAGGTTTTATTTTCATAATTCCTCAAAATAAGGTATCTTGGTTATTTTTCCAAAATAGAGATATTTTGGTATTTTTTTTAAAATAGGGGTACTTTGGAAGATTTAATTTTGTAAATCGGGTACTTTTGTAAATGTAAGGGTTTTCGGGTAAATTTGCAAAACATAGGTACTTTGGTAATTTTGCCAACCAGGGATGTTTCAGTAATTTCGCAAATTTTGGTAGTTTTACAAATCCAAGGTATTCTGGGAAATTTTCACAATTCAAGGGTATTTTAGAAATTTACAAAACTTGGGGTTTTTTTTATTGTGAAATAGGGTGGCCGGTCCCTTTCGGGTTTTAGTTATAAATTTTGGCCCGTCAACTAGTCCTCGTGGCTAAGGTGAATAGTCACCAGGTAGGATTCCAGTGAAAAGGAGGTGAGTCACTAAGACTGCTTAAGTACCAAGCTCCCCCTGAATCCAATCCTAGACATGCGTATGCCTGTTGCCACAACCTAACCTATCGACTCGTTTACGGGTTTGTTTGGATAGATTAAGTCTTATAAATTTAAAGAGGTGTTGTAACTAAGCCTATAGCCCACCAATGCCTAACATACTAGTCTACGTCCATCAAGCCCATCAAGCCCAGATACATATCACATCCAAAAGTTTAGAATACTTACCTGCGTGGATCGGGTGCCGGTAGACTCGAAGGTCATATCTTCTTCCAGAATTTTTTCCAAGTCCACATCAACTTTACAAAACATTACTAGACCCATATCACAGCTCTAGTTTTGAATTGGGCTCTGATACCAAAATGTAACACCCCAAACCCGGCCCATATGTTTCGACCAGATCTGGTATGCTACGGGTTGTACATTGGAAACTTTTTCTTTGTTAGTTTCGAAAATCGTAAGTTAATTAGATAATATTTGAATAAATAGGTGACTTTTTGAAAATAAAGCCTTGCATTATTATTATTTTGAATAATTAAACCTTTGACAAAAATTCATAAGTTGCAAATATTAAAAACTAAGCAGTGAAATATAAACCATGGGGCCTTATTACATAAATATTCCAAAAAAATTAAAACTTAAAGAAAAGCCGAAATAACCTATAAAAATAAAAACTTGATGGCCCCTCGAGTCCGTTTCGGCTCCCAAGTCCACGATCTACTGCTCATCTGAAAAGTTAGGGAAAATAAAGGGGTGAGTCACCAAGACTCAGTGTGCAAATCACGAAAACACATAAAAGGCTTGGGCCCACAAACACATTATGGGCCTTGGCCTATTCATAAAGGCAACAATCATAATCACATGACAGATAATAGATGATAAATAGCCCAACCCATCCTAGAAGTCCATCCTCTACACACCAACCCGTACCAACTATCACACCTTGGGGATTTCTACAATCAACCCTCCATCCGTTACACACCATAACGACAGCCGTACTGCCTGTCTTGAAGATCGATCACTGTGTGACCTATGTGGCAAAGCCACCGATCACCATGCGACCTTAATAATACATCGTAGCATTTCGACATGGTGAGAGTCGTCATCATAAAGACCGATCACTATGTGACCTATGTGGCAAAGCCACCGATCGCCATGCGACCTTAATAATACATCGTAGCATTTCGACAGCTGAGCTGCCTGTCATAAAGACCGATCACTATGTGACCTATGTGGCAAACCGATCGCTATGCGACCTTCTTCCCTTTCATCATTTCAGTATCCCACCCCATGCATACACCCATAAAGAAAACATCATACAGGCTTTTATATACATATATCGATACACATAGAGATTTCTATGATTTCGTACCTGGCATCCTTGCCTAACCCTTTCAGGGTAATCCGACTGTCTAAACAGCCTTTTTTCTGGCTTTTAGCCCATAACATATAAAATACAGATTAGTTAGTGTGTTAGAGATCTACACGCCTGATTATCGTTAGAACGAAACCCTCTAAGTCGACGCTATCCGTAGCTAACACCACCGCTATCTTGAAATCCCGAAAAGTGATATGAGATTCAGGGACTAGTATTTCCGGCTTTTAGATCTAAGAGATCTACTTCAATTCCCGAATGTCGCCCAACAAGAGAATACATAAAATCATTAAACCATTAGCTTTTCGGCTTTGTCTTCCAAAAACCGAAAGAGATCTTAAGGAATAACAAGAGTCGACACTCACCTTACTAGAGAAGATTCGGCTACTCCCAGAGGATTCCGGCTTTTTGTGAAAATCAGGAAGAGAAGATGATTTGAAGAAATCTATAGAGATTCGGCTTTTAAATAAAGAAATCGGACCCCTAATTTACGACAGTGATATTGAATGTACTATTTGCAGAAATCGTAGAGAAATAAGGCGAAGCTTAAACTACATAGAAGAAGAGTAAGAAGTCGACACCAATACCACCGAAGAAATGGCTGAGTATAATCCGCTACCTCCAGAGACGGCCGAAAATCATGCTCCTCGAACTATGTATGATTATGCTAAACCTAATTTAATAGGAACTGAATCTGCTATTGCTGCAAATAATTTTGAACTAAAATCTAACACTATTCAGATGATACAGCAGTTTCTTCAGTTTGATGGTTTGGAAGATGAAGATCCAAACAATCACTTGGCAAATTTCTTAGAATTTTGCGATACTTTCAAAATCAAAATAAATGGCTTTTCTGATGATGCCATTCGTCTTCGGTTATTTCCTTTTTCTTTGAAGAATAAAGCTGAACAGTGGTTGCATTCTCTTCCACGATGATCAATCACTACATGGGAACAAATGACCGAAAAATTTTTATTAAAATATTTTCCGCCGGCTAAAACGGCCAAGTTGTGGAGTGATATCTCTTCTTTTGTGCAGATAGATTTAGAAACACTTTATGATGTATGGGAGAGATACAAAGATCTATTGAGAAGGTGTTCACACCATGGATTACCCATGTGGCTACAAGTCCAAACTTTTTATAATGGTGTGAACCCCTCAACCAGGCAATTAATTGATTCAGCCGCCGGTGGAACCCTAAATAACAAAACACCTGAAGCTGCTTATGAGTTCATTGAAAAGATGTCACTGAATAACTATCAGTGGCAAGTCACAAGGACCAAGCCAACAAAAGCAGCCAGTGTTTTTAACCTTGACGCAGTAACCATGCTATCAAACCAAGTAGAACTGATAAATAAAAAGATTGATGGCGTATGTGATTCTTTGCAAGTACATCCAGTCATGCAGTGCGATACGAATAGAGGAGGGATGAACAACACAAACTATCCACCTTACAACCCGAGCTCTGAGAACAAGTAAGTTCACTATATGGGTAACAATTTTAAATCTCAACATAACCCTTATAGTAATACTTATAATCCAGGTGGAGGAATCACTCCAATTTTTCATGGGGTAGTCAAGGAAACCAGAGACAACAACCCCCTCCAAACTTCCAACAATAGCCCTATCCACAGGAAAAGAAGTCGAACCTTAAGGAGATACTGACAAAATTTATCATGGTGACAGAAACTCGTCTTCAAAACACCGAGACAACACTTAAGAATCAACAAGCACCGATTCAAGGGATCGAGAACCAATTAAGACAACTTGCCAAGATCATCTCAGAACGACCACAAGGCAGCTTGCCAAGCAACATTGAGACTAACCCAGAGGAGCAACTTCAAGCCATAACAGCTCAGGATAGTGTAGGGTTAGATGAGCCAAAATTAAGCCAAGAAAATTTGGTAGGGAAAGGTAAGGTCGAGATAAGTCACGAGAAGCCAAAACCGGTAATTAAAGAGTACCAACCTCGTATACCCTATCCTGATGCGATGAAGAATGACAACACAGACGAACAATTCGGTAAATTTCTTAAACTTTTAAAGAAATTACATATTAACTTACCGTTTCTTGAAACTCTTTCGCAGATGCCAGATTCAAGGAAATTTTTAAAAGAGCTTTTAACAAACAAGTGGAAGTTAGACGAGGAATCACATGTGGAATTAAAAGCAGTGTGCTCAGCAATGTTGCAAAATAAACTACCATGAAAACTAAAAGATCCAGGGAGTTTTACAATTCTATGCTTAATTGATAGTTTATCTGTTGATAATGCTTTAGCTAATTTAGGGGCAAGCATAAACGCTATACCTTATAAAATGTTCAAACAACTAGGTCTAGGGAAACCCAAACAAACTAGGATGAGCATTCAATTAGCTGATAAAACTATTAGAATTCTTAGGGGTATAATTGAAGATGTTCTCGCAAAAATTGATAAATTTATATTCCCAGTAGACTTTATCATTTTAGACATGGATGAGGACAATAATATCCCCTTAATTTTAGGAAAACCCTTTTTAGCAACTGTTAGGACTAAAATTGATGTTAGCGCAGGTGAACTCATACTTCGTGTAGGGGACGAATCAATCAGTCTTCAAGCTCTCGACTCAGTTAGGACATCAAGTAGTCAATGTGAGAATATAAAATCTATTAATAACCATTCAGTTAAATCTTCTTTTCAGGAAGCACCACGAAACTACACAACTGAGCCAAATCCTAGACCTCATGCCAACGAGGAAATAACTCATGAGGAACGAAGGCTTCAGATCGATGAACTAGACAAGTGGAAGACACAATTCAAGGAGAAATTAGGAATACATAAAGTAGAACCAACATCGTTCTGTAGGACAAACGAATATAAGATCGAAAATCGGGTATTGTTAGATAAGGCAGACCCTCGAATACCTCCTCCTGACCCTAATACAAACAAATAAATCTCTTTTAGGGTACTTAAGGTTTTCCCATACAGAACAGTCGAGGTAAGTAATCCTAGATTTGGTACTTTTAAAGTAACGCTGCTCGACTTGAGCCATATACTGATAATAGGACTGATAGCATGAGAAAGGACTTTCAACTCCTCAAACCACTATGATTATATGAATAAGAGGTAAGTCTAGCTTAAGACTTTAAACAAGCATTTCTCGGGAGGCAACCCGAGTACTAACCCCATTAATTTTTACATTTTTATTTTTTCTTTAAGTTTTTTTTTAGCACCTAATTATAAACTAACCAAGTGTAGATTTCCATACCATACAGCCGTGGCCGTGGCCTTGTGAATACTACAGATTCCCGTACTGACATGGCAGAGATAGTACGAAATAGAACAAAAAATATCTTCAAGCCATGAGCCCCGACTAAACACCACGGCCGTGCGATGCGACCGTGGCCGACACTGTTTTAGAAGCACGGGCGTGACGACCTGCGCATGGGCGTGGGAGAAAGGAACAAAGCATAACACGGCCGTGTGACACAACACGCCCTCGGTACATAGGCGTGGGGATGTACCAGACCTGAATTTTCTATTTAAAACACCCCTCTCCCTTTCTCACCTACTCCCCATTATTCTCCCTTAACTCTTTACACTCCCCTCTTTTTTCATTCTCATTCTTCTTCATTCCCCCCAACTCTAGATCTGACCATATCCATGTCAAAGAAACGGAAGGATCCTAGCACGGTCTCCCTGAGTGAGACCGATCTACATAAGTTCATGCCGGCCGCTTCAATAACTTGACAGGAAAAGGACCTTTGAGTCCATTTAACTTTTCTTTTTATTTTCCCTTCTCATTTATTTTCTTTTTCTTTATTTTTCTTTTACTTAGTATAATATATTTTATTTCGTTTTCTTTTATTTAGGTTCTAAAAGCTGCTTGGGAATCACCACACCACGATAATAGCCACGACACCACGGCCTTAGAAATCACACCCACCTCGCTAACCATCTAACAATAAGGATTCTTCGGTTCATTAATCTTTTCTTTTAATTTTATTTTACTTTTTATTTTCTTTCTCTTTATCTTTCTTGTCTTAAAATATATATTTAGTATTTTTTGAATTATTATTATTTCTTGACTAATTCTTCACGAGCTTCCCAATTTCTTCGTCTAGCGTAGAGATTGTCGGTGGCCACCACACCATGACACTCCCAACTCAAGGAAGCCATCCAAATTCAGGAAGTTTCACCTCTCCCTTTCTCTTAAATTTCATATATATCTTTGTACATTGAGGGCAATGTATATCTTAAGTGTGGGGGTGAATATTTATTTCGAGGAAGTGCCTAACTTTCTGCATTATTCACAAATTCCTGAATTATACCTTGTTCTTAAGTAATTTTCTCATATTATGATTAGAATGAATTTATTTTTATTCATGATGTGTATTGATATGTTTTGAATTAAGTCATTGATAATTGTGCAATAATGATTTAAACTTTAGGAGACTAGAGAATCAAACATGATAAGTCCATTTTCAAAAATTAAAATTTTGTTAGGTTGTCTACCTGAATCTAATTATTACCTTGAAGTTTGAAATTTACAAAGTTGATATCAAAACCCATAATTTTGTGAGATTTTGAGCCTTTTAGAGCATACATTCTTTCGTGCTCACTTTTTGATTATGAGTGTGTCAACATTGGTTTGTTATTCTTGAACTTACTTCGATTATACATGTCAAGACCACATTATTGAGATATACAGAGATGATAAAGGCATTTAGGATTTAACCCACTCACTCCACTAAAAAGCTTACCCTCACAATTAACCCTTAGTGAACCCCTTTGATCCTAACAACCCTTTTATTGACTCACCCACTAATATTACCCCAAAACTCATCTTGTGTTTGTTATCACCATTCCTTGACTCCCTTTTTGTCGAGTTTGATTTTGAGCAATTACCTAACTATGTTCTATATTTTAGTTGTAAAAGTTCTTTCCTACACTTGATTTGTTCTTAAAAAAAATGAAGTATATTCAATTTTAGCTCTATGTAATTGAGCTTATACGTTTAAATTCCACATCTTGAGAAGAAGCTCATGTTATTAGTATTTCATGTTTTCAATTGATGTAATTCTTCAGGATTAGTTTATTTTTCTAGTTAGGTAAATTGTCAATTCAATCTCGATTCTAACCCTCTAGTTTAGCCTTTATCCATACCTTTAACCCGAGCCCCATTACAACCCTTTTTAAAAACCTTTTGATTTGTATATCATCTCATTTTACAGTGGTGGAGATTTGATTTTCAGGCAAGCCTATGGGATTAACTTTTCATGTTCGACTTTTGAGTGCTTAATTTTGAACCTTAAACACTTTGAGTGATTTGAGTGAATCTTTAGTAAGGATGTCAATTTTTGTCGATTTTGAATTAAATGTGATTATTTAGGTAAGGGGAAAACACCTATGTTTTCGTGCTACAAAAACTATTACTTTGATTGTTTGAATCTTTAGGACCCTTTTACTTAAACTATCAATGTATAAATTATCTATGAATTATGATAAAACATTATTGATGAATATTATGAATCAAGGAAGTTCATTTTAATTGTGAGTTGAGAATTTTGCTTAAGGACAAGAAAATGCTTAAGTGTGGGGGTATTTTGATAAACCGTAATATATACATATTTTAATCCCATATTTAGTATACTTTTAGATGATTTAAGCCTTGAATTGTGGAATTTGGTGCTCTTAATCCTTTAATTTCATGTTTTATACTTAGGAGAGCACCGGAGGATGAAAACAACGAGAAACGGGCCAAAAACGGAGTAAATGTGCCAAATTATGAAATCGACACGGCCTGGGCCCAAGACCACACGACCGTGCCTCCTTAACAGACCCGAACACGGCCTGGCCACGATTCACATGGGCGTGCGCCATGGGCGTGTCTCTGCCATGACAAAGAGGAATTTTACTCGGATTAGGGTACTTAGAGGCAAAGAAAGCCATTCCAAAAGCCTATATAAACACCCTAGAGGCCAACCTTCAGGGGGCGTCCAGTTAGGTCGAAGAGCCAAGCCTAAGAGGCCAGAACTGTGGAATTTACTCGAAGAAAGCTAGTTGATTCATCTCAATAAGCCGGAGTTATACTCAAAACAGAAGATCTTCCCTTCAATTTTCTTTAGGGGGTTTTAAGGTTTTTCTTATGTTTTGTTCTATATTTTCTTCTGAGATGTATTCTTTTATAATTATGAACTAAACCCTCAAATACCTGAGGGGGATGAAACCTAAGACGGATCTTGTTATTATTTTCTGAACTATATGATAAATACTTGATTTGTTCTTAATTATGTGTTCTTAATTCTTGCTTTGATATTTCAGGATATTGATTCAAGTATTGATGTGCTTAGGCAGAGGAGGAATAGACCCTGTCTAAGAGTAGATCTAGCATAATTAAGTGGAGTTGATTGCAACCCTAGAGATAGGATGAAGAAAATCTGTCGGATTAGGTTTAAACCTAATATGGGAGTCCATAGATCGAGTTAATGCAATTCTAGGGGTTTTAATTAGAAAGAGATTTCAATTAATCAACCTAAGGTTAGACGTTAGTAGCCTCGAGAGAGGTATTAATATAAATTAAGGAATCCTACGGATCAAGTCAAGTGAATAAATCGTCTGGTTCAGAGTTAAATAACAAGTGAAGTCTAGGTGGATTCTTCCTCGGGTATTGTCTTAATCAATTGGTTTTTCCCACAAGTATTTTCCCAAATTCATTCTCTTAGTCTTTGCATCTTTAGCTTAATAGTTAGTTAATTTTGGATTAAATAACAATTCCCTTAGTACTTAGGCTAAATTATAAAAAGAAAGTTAGTATTAATACTTTTGGTTCCTTTGGGTTCGACAATCCGGTCTTGCCACTTAACTATACTACTGTTCGATAGGTGAGCTTGCCTCCATCATTGTTATAGTTAGTTTTTAGGCTCGATCATTCTTTATATAAATTTTTAAGACTCTGACACACGATCAGAAATTCTTATCTCGAGATAACAAAATGTCACATCCAGTGAGTTAGGACCCAACATTTCTGAATTCCCGAGAATAAGTTTTTATTTAGCTTATGTGCCTTGATTTTAAAAAGGAAGATAATAGGTTCTTTAGATTATATCAGAAAAAATCGAAACCTAGTAAGTTAGGGTATGATTTTTTCGAACCTTAGAACACATAGTATTTGCTTATTTTGAAAATCGGGTAAAATGTAATACTATCATAGTAAAACAGGACACAAATTATAGCGTACATGCATAATAGAGTAAAACGAGGGAGACAATATGAATTACAATAATAAAAGCAAAAATAAATGAAAATTAGAACAAATAATTTATGCAAAATAACAGTAAAAATGATAAAATAATAACACAAAAAAATTAATAATAAATCAATAAACAAGTTAATAAAAAAAAAAAAAAAAAACTATAGTAACAGTTTAAAGATAATAAAAAAATAATGAAAAATAATAAAAATAATAAAAAAACAGTTTAAAGATAATAAAAAAATAATAGTCACAAAAAATACAATAATAATAAATTATAATGAAAATATGTTAACAAATAAATAAATAGGGGTAATAATAATAATAATAATAATAATAATAATAATAATAATAGTTATGAAAATAATAATAAAAGTAATAGTAAAAAAGATAGTATTAGTAATAATAAAATAATAATAATAATATTAAAATTAATAGTAATAATAATAAATAGTAGCAGTAGTAAAAATAAAAATAATATTAATAATAATAAAAATAATAGTAATAATAACAATAACAATAGTAATATCAATAATAATAATCCTAATAATAATAATAATAACACTAACATAATAATAATAATAATAATAATAATAATAATAATAATAATAATAATAATAATAATAATAATAATAAAATAAAGTAAGGTAAAGAATACAACAAAAGAAATAAATTAATTTAAAGTACCAAGAGCAATAAATAAATAAATAACAAATAAATACAATAACAAATAAATAAAATAACAAATAAAATCATGTAAAAAAATAAAGAAAAAATGAATCTAGAAATGAATAAGGTATTAAATTGCAATTAAAATAAAATTAGGAATCCAAATTATAAATAAAACATTAAAAAGGGACTAAATTAAAAGAGAAATAAAATTAAAGAACCAAATTTAAAAGAAGAAAAAGGAATCGGGGCCCCAATGTAACGCGCGTAAAAATAGGGGGCCAGTTTGGAAATTATTCCCTCTTTCTAAAACGCAGTGTCTCAACAGGGACTAAAATGAAACAAGTGTGAAAATATCGGGCCAGATTTAAAAAACAAAATAATCTATTTGAAACAAGCTGAAAAAGCGGAAGGGCCAAAAGCATAAATAGCCCTTCCGCTAAGAAAACACGCGGACCCTGGTCAAAGCGGGTCGGGTCCCGGGTCGGAGGCTCAAAATGACGTCGTTTTGGCCTCCGAAAATGATTCTCAAAACGTCGCCGTTTAACATGTATATAAATAACATTTTTAGCCTAAAAAATTCATTTGTTTGCTGTTTCAAAAAAACAAAAACAAAGAGCTTTCTCCAAAACGCTCTCCCTCTGGCAATTTCTAGCGAGGCCCCAGCGAAGCTCCGGCACGACCCGCCGCCGTCTGCTGCCGTTCACCGTCGCCATACACGGTGACCGGAGACCAAAAACAAGTATTTTTTCCCTTTTATATATTGTATTTATATATGTATATATAATCTAAAAAAAATAAAAGAAAATCTTTATGCACATTGAAAAGTTTCGAAAAAAAAAAAAGAAAAAATAAAAGAACATGTTTAAACTTTGGCTGGTCTCTGTATTGCCCTCGTATTCTCTCCAAATCGTCCTCTTTTTTACAGATTTCGATTTGGCTTTTATAGCCTAAAAATGAAAATGAGAAAAATAGAAAAGAAATCCAAAACAAATTATTTTTTACAACTGCTATTTTATCGCTGTCAATTTGTTATTCTGTTCCTCCTTTTGCACGTTTGTTTTGTGTGCCTTGCTTGCAGGCGAAACCGTCGGAAGAGCATGTACGTGGGGTTGCTTGGAGGTTGGGACGTGCGTGTGGCTGATGTGGCTTCGGCGCTGGTCATTTTTAGAAACCTCTAGGGTTTTTGTTTGTTTAAAAGTTTTGGGCCTTGCAATGTATTGAGCTATTGTAAATTAAAAATGGACTGTTTATTGGACTATACTATTTTTTGGGTTTTTAATTTAGGTTAATGGTACTGGGCCTGGGCAAATTTGGGCCCATACAGCTATCCCTCTTTGCTCGTTGTTGTGTAACGAGAATGGAGCAAAGACTTTAAAAGGGCCAATTTTGCCCGGTCTTGCCGAATCTTGACTCTTTCAGTGCTTTTCTTCTTCGAATAGCTTCATTCCATCCCATTACATCTTCAAGGGCATAGGAACTAGCGCTTCGATCAAATTCAAGGAAATTAAACTCATAGCTTCAATCTGCTCCACCACTACTTTAGGGAGATAAGTTTTGTTATTTTCAATCTGCCCCGCTGCTATCTCGAGGAGACAAAATCTACAATCTTCAGCTTACTTCCTTGCTACCTTAGGAAGATAAGACTAATGGCTTAAATCTGCTCCCCTACTACCTTAAGAAGATAAGATTTATCGTATTTGATCTGCTCCATTGCTACCTCGAGGAGACAAGATCTACAATCTTTAGTTTGGTCCATTGTCGATACATGGAGATAAGACTTGCAATTTCATCCTGCTCCCTTGCTATTTCAGGAAGATAAGGCTAGTAGCTTAAATCTGCTCCATTGTCGATACATGGAGATAAGATTCGCCAACTTCGATCTGCCCCACTGCTATCTCGAGGAGACAAGATCTACAATCTTCAGTCTGTTCCCTTGCCACATTAGGAAGATAAGACTATAATATTCAGCCTACTCCCTTGCTACCTCAGGAAGATAAGGCTAGTGGCTAAAATCTGCTCCCCTGCTACTTCGAGAAGATAAAATTCACCATCTTCGATCTGCCCTACTGTTATATTGAGGAGACAAGATCTACAATTTTTAGTCTGCTCCCTTGCTACATCAGGAAGATAATACTATAATCTTCTGCCTGCTCCCTTGCTACATTAGAGAGATAAGGCTAGTGGCTAAAATCTGCTCCCCTGCTACCTCGGGAAAATAAGATTCGTCGTCTTCAATTTGCTCCACTGCTATCTCAGGGAGATAAAATGTACAATCTTCAATCTGCTCCCTTGCTACCTCAGGAAGACAAGACTACAAACTTCAGTCTGCTCCCTTGCTACCTCAGAAAGATAAGACTACAAACTTTTGCCTGCTCCCTTGCTACATCAGAGAGATAAGGCTAGTGGCTAAAACCTGCTCCCCTGCTACTTCGGGAAGATAAGATTCGCCATCTTCGATCTGCTCTACTACTGCTTAGGGAAATAAGATCTACAATTTTTCAATCTGCTCCACTGCCGATACATGGAGATAAAACTATAATCTTCAGCCTGCTCACTTTCTACCTCAGGAAGATAAGGCTAGTGGCTTAAATCTGCTCCATTTTCGATACATGGAGATAAGATTCGCCAACTTCGATCTACCCCAATATTATCTCGAGGAGACAAGATCAACAATTTTTAGTCTGCTTCCTTGCAACATCAGGGAGATAAGACTATAATCTTCAGTCTGCTCCCTTGTTACCTCAGGAAGATAAGGCTAGTGGCTAAAATCTACTCCCCTGCTACCTCAGAAAGATAAGATTCGCAATCTTCGATCTACCCCACTGCTATCTCGAGGAGACAAGATCTACAATTTTTAGTCTGCTCCCTTACTACTTCAGGAAGATAAGATTTGCCATCTTCGATATGCTCTACTACTGCTTAGGGAGATAAGATCTGTGATTCCACCTATGTTCTTACACCGTCTTCTGGGGAACATGTCCTGCAGACTCAATTTCATATGCTTATGTTTATGCCAAATGATTAGGATACTATGATCAAAATGAATCAAATGCTCTTAACTGAGTGTGTTATGAATGCTGAATGCAAAATTTCATGAGAATGATCCTTTTTAATATTTAAGGTGTCATTGCTTGTTGTTCATCTTAATCACTGAAGTATTATGCTGTCTTCTTGCTTGGGTGGTATTTGGACCGAAAACCCGAAGAAACAATCGTATTTTGCTCAACTGGTTTGCCCCACTATAACTTCAACATTCCTTCCACTGTACATAAAATTTGTACCATCTTTAAACCATCCCACTGTGATTCATGGCTGTAGGATTTGTATCAACCTCCACCCATCCCACTGCAACTCAAGGGTATAGAGTTTGTTTCATCTTCAATCCAACTTGCTGTAAATCAGGAGTGTAGGATCTACATCTTTTCAATCCGACCAGCCGCAAATCAAAGGTATAGGATCTATAACTTGTTCAATCAACTGATCACTCTCCAGATGTCCTAACCAAATGTGTATGCATGATATTTGCATGGATGCAGAATATCATTTTTCCTTGAGAATTATTCCCCTTTTACACTTGGGTTAACATTGCCCATTTTTTGTCAAGATTGTATCACTGACGCAATATATTGTCATTTTGTTCAATCACCATTTTTGACAAAAATCCAGAGAGACAATATCAGTTTAGACTCTTCTTCCTCCAATATTTCCATCCCTTAAACTTAGCGAGTTTTAAACAATAGTCCTGTTTCAAGTTCTTGTATTATTTAGAAGCTTCCAGAGTAATATGTGAAACTCCTTTTATGAAGGTATTATTAGTCCACTAATCATTATTTCAATGCAAAATGCTTGAAAAAGATCATAACAACGGACAAGAAGGAAATTAATTAGGAGCATAGTTCGAAACAAATAAGTTAAGAAAAGATAGAAAATGCAATCAAGGAGGAAATTTATTGGTATTGTATTTTGAAACGAATAATTAAAGATAGCAAATTCAGAATGGGTAAAATGGAAACTAGGTGCCCCAGATATCGCAGCCTGAGCTTCTCTGTTCAAACTTCTTAAGGACCATTTTAAGCTCAATATGTGTTTTGGGGATCTGGAGTACTTTGTCGATGCCTCAAGACATAACATACTTCCTCATTATTAATTCAAGCGTAGCAAGACTACTGTATGCCCTACTTTTGATTAAAATTTGAGCCACCCTTTTCGGGTTTTCAACTCAAATCCGCTTTGGTCTCAAGGCACCCTTTGCGGGTTTTCGCCTTAGCCTCTCCTTTTTCTTTTTCTTTTTTATTTTTGATCCTTTTAATTTTTTATTTTTTAAGGCCCCAAGGTGCCCTTTGCAGGTTTTCGCCTTGGCCTCTCCCTTTTTGACTGAATCTGAATTCACCGGATTGAACATATCTTTGTCCATATCAATGCTTCTACAGAACAAGCCTTCTTTACTACATAAAGTCTTTCCCAATTTGGCATCCACTTTCCTCTGAAGTCCCTTTTGTATGAGAATGATCTTTTTTACCATCATGAAATTCTCTTGGGTGAACCTTTTTGTCGTAAACTTGTATCATCCGTTTTTAGTGCATTCGACCATTATGAATACTTTCAATCAAGCTTACTGGAGACGTTCTGATTTATCCATTTCTTAATTCAATCAAAGTTCAGAGAAAATGAATCTCAACTTCCAAAAATTGCTTCCCTTCCATAAACCAATGAGAAAGGTGTTGCTCCGACGAAGGTCCTGGCCAACATTTGAGAAGCATAGAAGGTAAATGGTAACTTCTCTATGCCAATCTTTACAAGTCTCAATCATCTTTCAAAATCTTTTTGAATGCTTTTTTTTGCCTTCAAATTTGAATTTGAATTTGGATTCGAATTTGGATTTGGATTTGAATTTGAATTTGAATTTGAATTTGATGACTGTTGACTTTGTAACTTTGGCATATGAAGCGACCTTCACCCTCTTAGTGAAGTAATTGATAATCACGAAGATGATTTGGTGTCGACTAGATGCTTTTAGCGAGATCGTCCCCATAACATCTATGCCCCATATATAGGAAAAAATGAAAGAAGCACATAAGTCTTGTCTTCCTCAATTTGGCATTTACGGTATAACTGATGGAATCTTCCTTTCATGGTAGACCAGCAGTAGCTGAACCTCATAATCGGCCTGGCTATTGTAAAACTATTAGCCCATGTCTTTTTAAACACTCTACAGTATCCTCACGTCTAGGCATATCTTGATGCGATCATGCAAAGACATCTTTGAATTCTTGGAATGATTCAATGACGTCTCACTTTGTTTTTATGGTGAGCTAAGCTTCGATCTTCACTCCTTTCTTAGACTCGCAATATCCACTGACCCTTTGTAAGGTAGAGTCTATTTTCATCTTGTTCTACCATCCTTAACAAATCAAAAGATAAGCTACAATCTCTGTCATCTTTAAAGTCCTTAGATCCCTTAGACCCATATCTTATTCAAAAAGGAGTCAGTAACAGTGTTGCTCATGTCTTGATATCTAGGTACTTATTGTAGGTACGAAGGTAAATTCCAAAGAATAAATGATTCTTAGGATGATTATTTATATGGTATAATCATGAATGAAGAATGAAAGAATATTCGAAAGAACAAAAGAATGTATAGTATGACATGGAAAGAATGAAAAAATATTTGCTTAAAAAGATGCATTTTATTGAAATAAAGATTCTAAACACAAGCCTATTTCACCAAAGGACTCTTATTGCCTCTAGGCTTAAAGCAACAAGCGTGTTTTGAATATTACTTTAGATTAACTCTAAAAATACAGGGATCTCTTCTATAGTCTCATTGTTCAAAACACCCTCAAGTACGTAAAGGCAAAAGCTTGGAAAAGTCTATTCCTTGGTTCCCTCTTCGAATATGTTGTTAATGTTTAGATTCTCTAACGTTCCCACTGGGTCTTTGATCTCTTCAATTTATTATCCATCAGGCCTTGCACTAGGGCCCTGAGCTCGATGCATTCTTGGATCTCATGCCCCTATCTATCACGGAACTCACAATGTTTAGCCCTTGAACAGAAAAGTTGGGTGACGGATTTTCTGCACCAGGGGGATCATCGAAATTTATGATACCCAATTTGATGGGTCTTTCAATTATCTTTTTAAAAACGATACAGTTCTCGATCAAATACTCTGTGATTCCCCCATGGTATTCTCATTGGGCATTTACGTCATACCATTTGGGTATGGGGGCCGTATTGGTTCAACATAAAAAGGAGATACAACATGTACGTCAAACAAAATTTGGTACAACTCCCTATACGTGATTGGGAGGGTGCGAACTGGGGTTTTTTTTAGTTCGGTCTTAGATTGGGTTCTTGCCTTGGGGAGAACTGATGGCTGGTAGTTACCGTCCTTAACTCGCTTACTGTAATCAGCTCCGAATGGCCCTTATTATACCTACTCATACTATTCGCTTCCTTTTCCTTCTTCTTCGGGGCTTTTAAAGTCCACTCTCCCCTTTCATTTGTTTCTACCAGAGCAAACGATTTGGCTCGATCATCCTTCAGGTTAAAACCCGAACCTATCGGGAAGTTTAACAGGGCAGAGGTATCAGTCTGATATTGGGGTCCGATTATGATGGGTACCCATATGAATGCTTGTTTGGTTGGGTCGGGACACTTATTTGGGAAAAATCTGAGGAGTAGATAAGGTCTTCATTATCATTCCCACTGTTGACCACTGGGCCACTCCGTTTTTCAAGTCCTCCGGCTAGTAACTGGGTTAACTGGCCAATCATATTCCTTTGGAATTCTAGTATTTGTTCCCGCATCTCTTGTTGAATTTTGGTCAATTGCTCCTGCATTTGTATTTGCATTTGCTCTATTATTTCCAACCTTTGATCCATGGCTTTCATTTTCCTTCGAGTATTGTAGTGATGTTCCAGGGTAACTATAATACGATCTCTAGTTAATAGGGTTATTTTATGACATTTATGATGCGGTATAATGCAAATGCATGATGAATGCAAAAAGAAAGAGAGGCGTTGATTCTGGATCCAATTCCATTAGAACAACTTTTCTAGAAAACAAATTTCTTTACATAAAACAGATTACATATACGGCTTTGCCCTAATGCTCGAGGCCTTAACCTTCATAGAAGCCAGGTTAACTCCTAACCCTAATATGATTTTGATTCACTTCAAACTTAGCACGTCAGCTTGAACTGCTATGGTTTGCCAATGATTGGCCACCTCTTGTATTTGAGAAACTAATTCTTTCAATGGAGAGTAGTTCTCAGAGAATACTTGATAAGAAACCCATTTCACCCTCCAAAAGAAGCTATGAAACTCAGCTAACAAGAACTACGCACATCCAATGAATCTTCTTTCACCTGTTCTTCAGTATGCATTTAAAGATTAGAATATTTCTGCCAAAATTACAGGGACGGGCGTGACCCTCTTGTCAAGTCTATCGAACAAGTCTGAAACTGCCTTGTCCACGTGCCCCAGTGTTTTAGGGAAAACATCCAGCCTGTAAATGCTCAAAACGAAGATATTGACCCTTTTCTTCATATCTGGGTGTACTAAGATCACATCTTGCGAATTTTCTAATGGATGCCTTTAGTAACTCTTTTTTGATTGATCTGGACTGCGACCTATTGCTCACTCATCCCCGTGATACTTATTAGCTTCTTTAAGGGAATCAAGACGTTAACGGCTCTCGGATAATCTTTGTTAGCTTGAATCCTCGGGTAATGAAGCAAAGTCATGTACTCATCCGTCAGACCATCACCCTACTTTCGTCATGTTTACTCGGACCGTATTCAGAAGGTCGCATTGTCCTCTACTTTATCAAGAAATTCATTTTCCATGACAAGCTCTCTATTTAGCAACTGAACGTGAATCAACACCTCTTTTCCATGATGAAAATGCAATGCAATCATAACCAGAACAAAAAACACAAATAACAAACAAAGAGAATATGTCAGTACGAAAAAAATATAATTGACAAATAGAACACCTATTTGGACAACCACTAGGGGTTTGGAGCGGTTCTACCTGGGGTGAGCTCGTAAGGCTCGCTATATGGGGTTTGGTTCTAAAGCAAAGGTACCCGATCCGGTAGATTCCTCGATCTTCACCCATTATATGCTCATATGAATCGAGTTCAGTTCAGGGGAATACATTTCTCTATGGCCATGCGGAGGTGAAAACCTCACGAAGACATAAGTACGGATGTATCCTGGAAGCAGTCCACTAGCCCATGCGGAGGTGAAAACCTTACAAAGGAATAGTTTCTCACTCCCACTTAAAAGGTGTGACCACAACAGTTATGCAATATGATGCGGAAATATCCTACAAGACTCAAACCACAACAAACATATGACACGACACAAACTCATGCGGTGAAAGAATCAAAATCAAATTTTAATCTTCGATAAAAGGACAAAAAATAATCAATCCTACAGCTTGACTCTTTTATTGGTCCCTAATGGAGTCGCCAAGCTGTCGAAACCATTCTTTTATGTTTGGAAAAGGGGGTCGACTTTAAAAATGAAAACGGAGTCGCCACCAATCCTTTTTGAGGTGTGATCGGGTCACCTTGAGATTTATCGTTAAAATATTTTAACGTATTAAAACGACAATTTTGGCCTACGAAATTTAGAAAAACGGGTTCAGGAGTCGATTACGCACGAGGAAGGATTAGCACCCTCGTGGCACCCAAAATTGGTACCTAATTGATTATTTGATGTCTTTATGTCGAAAATTAGAAAATATTTTTAAATACGATCCCTTTTATTTAAAAGAAGACTTGAATGAATTAAATCGGATACCGAGACCCGCTTATTTCGAGAAAATATCATACCTAGTGAGTTAGGATACGACATTTCAAATCCTCAAAATAAAGCTTGTCTTTTGACATTTAAAACTCGTATATTTAAATTTAAGAAGGATATTCGGTTATTTGGGTTAAATGAGAAATCGAACCCCAATAAGTTAGGGCACTATTTCTCAAAATTCCCAAATACGGAATATTGCCTTTTTTTTTTGGAAATTCTTCTCTCGAGATAACAAAATGTCACATCCAGTGAGTTAGGACCCAACATTTCTGAATTCCCGAGAATAAGTTTTTATTTAGCTTATGTGCCTTGATTTTAAAAAGGAAAATAATAGGTTCTTTAGGTTCGATGAGAAAAATCAAAACCTAGTAAGTTAGGGTATGATTTCTTTCGAACCTTAGAACACGTAGTGTTTGCCTATTTTGAAAATCAGGTAAAATATAATACTATCGTAGTAAAATAGGACACAAATTATAGCGTACATGCATAATAGAGTAAAACGAGAGAGACAATATGAATTACAATAATAAAAGAAAAAATAAATGAAAATTAGAACAAATAATTTATGCAAAATAACAGGTAAAAATGATAAAATAAGAACACAAAAAAAAACTAATAATAAATCAATAAACAAGTTAATTCTATGTACAAAAGTTTAAAGATAATAAAATAATAATAGTCACAAAAAATAAAATAATAATAAATTATAATGAAAATATGTTAACAAATAAATAAATAAGGGTAATAATAATCATAATAATAATAATAATTATGAAAATAATAATAAAAGTAATAGTAAAAATAAAAATAGTATTAGTAATAATAAAATAATAGTAATAATATTAAAATTAATAGTAATAATAATAAATAATAGTAGTAGTAAAAATAAAAATAATATTAATAATAAAAATAATAGTAATAATAACAATAACAATAGTAATATCAATACTAATAATAATAATTATTATTATTATTATAATAATAAAATAAAGTAAGGTAAAGAATACAACAAAAGAAATAAATTAGTTTAAAGTACCAAGACCAATAAATAAATAAATAACAAATAAATACAATAACAAATAAATAAAATAACAAATAAAATCATGTAAAAAAATAAAGAAAAAAATGAATCAAGAAATGAATGAGGTATTAAATTGCAATTAAAATAAAATTAAGAATCCAAATTATAAATAAAACATTAAAAAGGGACTAAATTAAAAGAGAAATAAAATTAAAGAACCAAATTTAAAAGAAGAAAAAGGGATCGGGGGCCCAATGTAACGCACGTAAAAATAGGGGGGCCAGTTGGGAAATTATTCCCTCTTCCTAAAACGCAACGTCTCAATAGGGACTAAAATGAAACAAGTGTGAAAATATCGGGCCAGATTTAAAAAACAAAATAATCTAATTGAAACAGGCTGAAAAAGTGGAAGGGCCAAAAGCGCAAATAGCCCTTCCGCTAAGAAAACATGCGGATCCTGGACAAAGCGGGTCGGGTCCCGGCCGGAGGCTCAAAACAACGTCGTTTTGGCCTTCGAAAATGATTCTCAAAACGGTGCCGTTTAACAGGTATATAAATACCATTTTTAGCCCAAAAAATTTCATTTGTTTGCTGTTTCAAAAAAAAAAACAAAAAACAAAGAGCTTTCTCCAAAATGCTCTCCCTCTGACGATTTTAGTGAAAGCTCCACACGACCACACATGTCACAATGTTCATCGCCGCCATACACAGAGGCCGGAGACAAAAAAACAAGTATTTTTCTCCCTTTTTTTATATTGTATTTACATACGTATATATAATCTTAAAAAAATGAAATAAAATCTTTATGCACGTAGAACAGTTTCGAAAAAAAGAAAAAATAAAAGAAAATGTTTAAACCTTGGCTGGTCTCTGTATTGCCCTCGTATTCTCTACAAATCGTCCCCTTTTTACAGATTTCAATTTGGCTTTTATAGCCTAAAAATGAAAATGAAAAAAAAAATAGAAAAGAAATCCAAAAAAAATCTATTTTTTACAACTGCTATTTTATCGTTGTCAATTTGTTATTCTGCTCCTCCTTTTGCTCGTTTGTTTTGTGTACCTTGCTTGCAGGCGAAATCGTCGGAGGTGCGCGTACGTGGGGTTGCTTGGAGGTTGCGGCGTGCGTGTGGCTGAGGTGGCTGCGGCGCTGGTCATTTTTGGAAACCTCTAGGGTTTCTGTTTGTTTAGAAGTTTTGGGCCATTTGGGCCTTGCAATGTATTAGGCTATACTGTTTATTGGATTATACTGTTTTTTGGGTTTTTAAATTTTGGTTAATGGTACTAGGCCCGGGCAAATTTAGGCCCGTACAATATATATTTTACGTGTTATTATTAATTAATTTTAAATCATAAATTTTATTTTTTATTATATATTATTTTTAGACACATATTTATATTAATTTAATACATTTATTAATAGTATAGATGGGTGACATCCTCACTTTATGAAAAACAAAACAGTTGAGAAGTTAAAAGTATTAATTTTTGGTAATTCAATTTTTCAAAAATCAATACAATCCAACTATTATCTCCTTTAACAATCAATTCAATTTAATTGTTGCTATTCAACCTTGGTATTATCAACCATGTAAATTTATCTATTTTCTTTAAAAATATTTTAATATTACAATAATAAAATACAAATTTTAAATATTTTTTAAAAAGTTAACATAAATTATGTGTAAAATTAATGATAAATAAAAATAGCAAAAAAATTCAAATATAATGATAAATGATAGTTAAATAATTTAATATAATAATACATCTAATATAAATTAATCTAAATATTTAAAAAATTAATATAAATAAAGATATTTTGATAATTTCACTTTAATACACAAAAGCTAAAACCCCAAAACACTTAAATCCTAACTCTTGCGATTGGATGAGGAAACACTTTCCCACCATAATTTTTGACTCCAAAAGCTAAGCATTCTTCGTTACTTTTGTAGTTGAAAAATACTTTCCCAACCTCAAACGCAATGAAATGCGGGTCTTCAAATTTGTAGGGTCTATTTGTAGTACATGAACTTTATCTTCACAATTCTATACGCTAAATTAATAATGCTAATTATAGATAAACAAATACCTCATATAATCATACAACAAAACTAATGTTTATACAACTCAAACATCATGTAGGTGCTATACAAACAAATCTCGACTGGCTTGTAGGGCTCCCACCAACAATTTTGTCACTTTCAACATTAACAACTTCACATAAACCATAAACTATTCACTTTAAACAACAATTTTACCTAATGATTGTTTTCCTCTTAAGAAAGAGGTGGGAAGGTTTAAAACCCCCCCTTCTCCTTGGCCCTAACCCTTGTACCTCTCATATGTACCAAATGAATGGCAAATTCAAGTCTGCTACAATTAATTAAAAAAAGTTCCCAAATATAGCCAAGAATCCTACCTAAATGAAGCAAATGATTTTCAAATGGTAGAGCATGTCAAAATAAATAGCTCAGAGGATTTAACCTATTAATCTATGGTCCATACAAATCTATGAATGTCAAGAAACTAGAGCTTTTGAAACAAGAGTAGCAGCATGTCATAAACTGAAGCAAAATTATCAAGGTGTCATTACAACATTTATAATTTCAGCATGTAATCTTGATTCTTGAGTTAGTATACTCTCTAGCAAAGTTTTGAAGCATTTCGAGTGAGAGTTGCCAAAAGTATTGAGTACCTTATTTTTTGTTAAAAAAAGGATGGGATGCTCTAATACTTGAGTGGGAATTGCCAAAAGTATTGGTTGTACATGAATTACAGTGCACAAAGAAGTATGGCCTAGAAACAGATTCAGACCCTATACCACTAAGAACTTTAATACAATAAATGCAGTAAAACAGAAAATATTTAAAGTAGAAGTACTGTGTGAAAAGCTCACAATGACATACCTCCATTCCGATCTAATGTCTCATCTCATCTACTCATGTTCGTATTACAAACTAAATGGACATATGAACTTGCAAAAGTAAAAAAAAGCCAATCAACCTACTTAGAAAACTGAAAAACTGATATGAGGCGAAGAAAACAATGTTATGGGATTATAAGTTTCTTGCCAGCATAGATGGTATCCCCTGTAAGGCCGTTGGCCTCTTTGATGGCATCTATTGACACCTGAAACCAGATTATCAAGTCAGATTTCATCTTGGATTCTATTGGCGAGGCTGGAACTATACAAATTTTGTATCAAAGTTCAAAATATCAACTAAAACTATCTTTTGTTTCATTGTAAACTTTTTCTAGATTCAAAGTTTAGCCCTTTAAAGCTAATTTTTTGTTGTTAAAAAGCTGACCGAAGTAAGTTTGATACCAAAATCTTAATCTAATACATTTGGATTTAGAGCACCAAATGCGAAGCAAAACAAAACATAGCAAATTTGAAGTGGTTGTTCGTCAAGTAAATTCCAAATCATGTGAATACGTATTATCTCATTTGGCACTGTTTGCTGTTGCAGCAACTTAGATATCTTGGATTTGAGCGCGCTTAAGCTAGTGACATCTTCCAATTTAGAGGTTTGGGGGTTATGAATAATTTTAAGAGTTGTATAAAAAAAGAAAGGCAATAATACCCCATATTTTCTGGACAGACCCAAAAGAGTATCTCCATTCACAATGTCTATCATTCTTTGCGAGTATTCTGGTGATCTTTGCTCCGTATAACCACCTGCTTCCTACAATAAACGAAGACACCAATTAGAAAGTAAACAAGAATCCTCAAACATGCTTGAATTAAATTCTCCAAATCTGAAAATGTTAATAACAATTGAAATGCGGGTTCTAAAATACCTTGGTGATAATAGGTTCTGAGACAGGAGGAGGTGGGGAATCTCGAATCGACTGAGCCGGAGAAGGCTGAATCGACTCAACCACTGGCTGTCGAGGTACTGCAGTTGCATTTCTCTCTTTGTTGAAAGGGTTTAGGGTTTTAAGGATGCTCATAGCGATTCCGGAGAAGACGATGAAGCCAGCGATTTTAGCCACGCCCGGTTCCTTGCTATTGCCGGACTGCTTATCGTCGTCGTTGGAGGCGGCGCGTGGGCTCTACATCCGATCGTAATGCAATCTGCGGCGATTTCTTGGAATGAGATAGTAATCGTGCTCGGTGTAAAATGGGAGTGTGATCTATGGCACAAGCCACGCCCCTCTAAATGAGAGGGAAAATACATTTGATTGCCTCTAAATTGGGAGTGTGATCAATGGCACAAGCCGCGTGTCTAAATTTAAAAATAGGGTAAAATATGTACGTAAAAGCACATTTTCGCTCGGGCCCAATTAATCAAACAACAAAACTAAAACAAAAAAATAAAAAAACAAAAAACAAATCAATAAATAAAACCCATTTACAACAGCAAGCTCAATTATTAAATTTACTCATTAACTAACCCAAATCTAACTACTAAACCCAATTACAATGGCCCAATAAGAAAGCCTGAAGGACCCAAAATCAATTTGGGTTTTAGAAACCCTAAAAACTTTTGGAGCTCTCCAGCGCCGCCACCGCATCCCTCACACGCGTGCCACCGAGCGCCACACACACGTCGGCCCACCTCCGTACAGCGCCACGCATGCTTCCGTACCTGTGAAAACGACAAAGAACACAGCACAGCAAAGGCAAAAAAGATGGAAATAATATTGCAATTTTTTTTCTTTTCTTTTAGTTTTTGGCTATAAAAGTCAAACACAACAAAAGATTGTACTCTTGACGTTTTATGAATACAAATCAAAGAAATAAAAAAATACAAAGTTTTTTGAAAGGTATTCATCAGAAATCCCATCTATTCGATTCTAGCATTAAATATGAGATATTATTAGAGTATTGGAAAAAGCGATTTTTACCTTTTTTTGGTCGATCGGAAAAGCCAAACTCGAAGGGTCACTGCATTCGTTTGGGAGTTTCGGGGTGGGATTTGAGCATTTGGTGTTTAGATTCGTGTTTAAGGGGCTTTAAGGGTTTGAAACAGCCATCTTTTGAGGTCTCCGACCACCACGCACGACGGCGGACGGTGGCAGAGCATGGTGGCTCGGTGACGAGGCTAGGTCAGAGCCCTAAGAGCCTTCAGAGTGTTTTCTTTGTTTTTTTTTTAGAAATGGTTTAAAAATGATTTTTTTTGCTATTTAAAGCTGAGCTATACGATGTCGTTTAGGGGTAGGGCATTAAGCCTTAAAACGGCGTTGTTTCCGGCCAAGATCCGCGTGTTGACCTGACCCGTGGAGGATCCGCGTGTTTTTCAAAACTGGTATAATTACCGGTTTAGTCCTTCCGCATTTTTTTTATTTTTAATGCAGTTTTATTTTATTTATGAATTTGCCCCATGTAATTTTATTACCGTTCCATTTTGATCCCTCGATTTAGTCTTGAAACGCCGAGTTTTGGAGGATCTGGAATATTTCCCATTTGGTCCCCCATGTCATCCACGCATTATGATTTAGTCCTGCCTATTATTTTTATTTTCGATTTTTACCCAAATTTCTGATTAAATTTCAATTTAATCCTTTTAATTATTTATTTATTATAATTTAATCGCTGCAATTTTGTTTTAGCCCCAGTTTGATCGCTATAATTTTACTTTGATTATTTCTTTATGTTATTTTATTTAATCCGTTTTTTATTTTGTTTTGTGTATTTTAATATTATCATTATTATTAATATTATTTTTATTAGTATTACTACTTTTATTGTTGCTAATATTATTGTTGTTATTTTTTATTACTATTATTTCTAATATTATTACTACTGTTACTATACTCTATTATTATTCACTCTATTACTATTATTATTATTTTCATTACTATTATTGTTATTATCATGATTATTATTATAACTCCTATTTATTTATTTTTACTATTATTTGTTCATTAATACATTTTCGTTATAATTTTTTATTGTTATTGTATTTTTTTTATCATTATTTTACTATCTTTAAATTATTATGCATATTATTAGTTTATTGATTTTCTATTAACTTTTATCTTTGTTATTATTTTCTTTATTTTACTTATTTGTTCATTTATTTACTATTTTTTTTACCTATTATTTTATGTAGATTGTTCACTTTAGTTTTTATTTTATTGTATTTGATTTTTACTTTTATTATTGTTATTTATATTTTATTGTCATTATTATTTTGTTGTACAAATTAGCATTGTAATTTATTTTACATTTTATTATAAAATCATTTCACATTTTATCCGATTTTTGGAAATAAGCAATTACTTCATGTTCTAAGATTCGAAAGAAATCGTGCCCTAACTTACTGGGTTTCGATTTTTCTCATCGAGTCTAAAGAACTAATTTTTTTTTAAATCAAAACTTATAAGCTAAATAAAAACTTATTCTCAGAAATTCAAAAATGTTGTGTCCTAACTTACTGGATGTGACATTTTATTATCTCGATATAAGGATTTCCAAAATCAAAGTTAATATTCCGTATTTGGAATTTTGAGACATAGTGCTCTAACTTACTAGGTTTTGATTTCTCATTTGACCTAGAAGACCAAATATCCTTTTTAAATTCAAATGTACGAATTTAAATGTCAAAAAACAAGCTTAGTTTTGAAGATTCGAGATGTTGTATCCTAACTTACTGGGTATGATATTTATTCCTTCGAAATAAGCAAGTCTCGGCATTTAGTTTAATTCATTCAAGTTCTTTTCAAATAAAGAGGATCATATTTTTAAATCTTTTCAAATTTTCGACATTAAGATGTTAATCAATCAATTCCATACCAATTTTGGGCATTACGAGAGTGCTAATCCTTCCTCATGCGTAACCGACTCCCAAACCTGTTTTTTTTTTAAAAGTTTCGTAGGCCAAAATCATCGTTTTAATAAATTAAAATGTTTTAACGATCGATCTTAAAGTGACCCGATCACACCTCAAAAAAAGATTGGTGGCGACTCCATTTTCGTTTTTAAAGTCGACCCCGTTTTCTAAACAAAAAAAAAATGGTTTCGACAATGTCATACATCGTTTTACTCTTTACAATTTGAAAATTTAATTATCTACCTTTTTGGAGGATTTATCCTTCTATTTTTTAGATTTTAAAGTTTAAGTCTAATTGTAAATCATGAAATTAGTAAGTTTTCCCCTCAATTTTAGTTCGAATATTATTAATAATGATAGATAATAGTATCCAAATGTTTAATTAGAGAATTAATAAGTTATTATTTGAGTTTTGATGGTTGGAATCTTAAGTAAATTTGAGTGAGAAGAGTTTGGATTCGAATTTTAAATATCTTTTCTAATTCTTAATTACTTAGAGCATGATTAATGTATTTTTGTGTGATTTGTTTATATGTAATAATGAGCATGTTTGATATAAGTTGTTTTAGATATAATGTGATGTCACACATTCAGATTCGACGATCGAGTCAAGTGTGGGGTTTTATATTAATGAGATATTTTAAAGTTTAAAATCAATTTATAAATGGCATAGTGATAAATTTAATCTCCAATGTTTACATTTTCTGTCAATTTGACCTTTATTCTTTTTTGAGCTAAAACTAATATTTAACCTTCTAAAAAAGAGTCAAATCGTTTTATTAACGAAAATGATGACCAAAACATTAATTTTTAACATTGTTGGTGTGACAACTTATATGATAGTCCATGTACATATCATACTAACATAATATTTATCTTACATGTCATATCAATAAATAATTCAAAAATTATTCTATTTGAGAATGTATTTCCACTTTTTGAATTATATATATATATTTCTTTAGACCATGACTATTTAATTTCACTATTAAACTCATTTTTATTCTATTTTCGTAATTCCATTTTGAAATATTACAGGATTTATTTAAAGTTCAAATATATTTAGTTTACTTTTGTTTTTAAGTCAGGTGTATTTCTCAATTCTTTCAATTTAATCCTTAAATTCAATTTTGATTTTCGTAATTAGATCATTATGAATTATAATTTAGGATTTAATTTTTACTTCTTTATTTTTTAACTGATTTGTTTGATGTATAACTATTATTTATTAGTATTTTATATATTTATTTACTCTCTTTTTTTTTAAATTCACATACAACATATATCATGTAAGGATAATAACGTAATGATTCATTTATATTAAATTATAAATACGTGTGAAACAAGACTGAAATAAATGGTTTCATCAATTGAGGATGTAGTAATCCACCACTATAAATAGAGAGCCAACTCACCTGCTGCTCTTGCTTTAATCTAATCCTTTGAGCTGCACAGAAATTTATACCTCTTTCAAAATATAGTACAAAAGGGTATGAACTATGAAATGAAATTCAGAACAATGCAATCTTCAATCGATTTTCCCCAAAATTTAATATCCCCAAAAAAATAAAAAAAGGAGATTTTCCCCAAAATTGGTACTTAAAAAGTTCCAAAATATGGTTAAATAAATACCCATTGACACTCACCCTCTTTTATCCATGAGATACAAAGATAAGACAAAAATGATCTGAAAGAGTACACAAATCATTAGAACTTACCCTAAATCATAACCAGAAATGACTATCTGTTTCATTCATTCACATCCTTCGCTTGTTCTTTGAATGAACTCGATGCTTCTCCTTTTTCCTCCCCATGCCTGATACACTTTTCTTGGAAACCTTGCGCTCAGAGGGCAGTTGAACTTGTTTTAACTTCATCTTCACTGATCTCACCATCGAAGACAAGTTATGCTTCTCCTTTGAAGGTAAAATATCGGAGTTCTCATGCTCAGCTTTGTACATTCCAGGATCATCACTTGAGAGCTGACCATCGGTGGGTATTTTTGTGTCCTCTGCAGCCAATTCTTGCTGTTCACCTTTCTGCAGCTTTTTTGCTATTTGTCGAGCATAAGTTGCAGTCCTGCAACAAAGAACAAACAAGCTTTTTAGCCAAGCAACAACCCAAACAAAAGACCCAGAAACCCTCGGAATTAAAACTCAATGCAGTGCTAATGATGTCGGTAAATCAACATACCTTGAGTGACCTAGTTATTTTTCTTACATCTCTTCTAAATCACACAAGAACATATATATATATTTGCTTTTTCATGATTAAATTACAAGTTTACTGTTACCTTTTGTACCGCGGGTCAGTGGGATCCAAAGCAAAAAGAGGTGATGTAAAGAGAGCAGAAAATCGAGGATCATCTTCGACAACTGGTATTTTTTCCACATCCAACACTTCTTTTTGCTTTTTCCCCTTAGCCTTTTTAGCTTTTAGATTGTATCCCTTAAGACCAGTATCAGCTACCTTGTCATCAGTGAGTAATAACTCAAGTTCTGCTCTACTTGCTTCAGCTTCCTTCTCCGTATCTTCATGTTTCTTCCTTTCTTTCTTACTCTTTTTTAGAGAAGGCTCTTCAACGAAAAAGTCATCAGCTTCTTCTGTAGCTTCTTCTATATCAGTATCGTCAGTCTCATCCTCTGATGAATATTTAGATTTATTTTTCTTGGCCTTCTTTTTCTCCCGTCTTTTCCGGAGATAGGCCTCCCAAACTGTTTCTGCTTGCTTATCTTTCTTCTCCAGAATACGCTTACTTATATCCTCCAGGCCAGTATTGAAAGTCACTTCCATATCCTGGCCACCCTCCTCACCATCTCCATCAGAACCATCACCAGACTGGAGTAAGGCACGGTATAAATCTCTTTTCCTATTTTTCTCATCAGGTTGATCCTTAGTGGTGTCTTCGTTCTCATCATCATCATCATCACTTTCACTCTCATCAGAAGCCAGAAACTCCTTTAACTCCAAGTCAGCCAGCTGCATGAAAACATAAGCAGTATTAAGTTAGACAAATGTCGAGGAATTCCAAAAAGAATGGAGTGCAAAAAGCATAGATGATATTTTCTTCTTGCCACGACTGTTTCACTGGTTTCAACTTCCTGAGTATTAGTTGTTGTCAGAAATGAAATTTTGCCATAGCACATAAAAAGAATGAAATCCAAGAAGAGCATAAAGACTTTAAATCCAATTTAAACACAATCATAAACCATTGACCACCAAATTAACTGCTAAAATTTTAAAAATTGAAAAAAAAGAACAGCCAATCACTTGGTCAACAAAACGAAGAAGCATTTTGAAATCTCATATTTGGAGAAAATCCTGAAAGCACCTTCTAGAAGGACCTCCAAAGCCAAATAAAAGAAGAACCGAGTGGATTCATTTTGCTAAAATTTCATCCCAACTCATATTTAAAGCACCTCCTACAAGATAACTCCAAAACAAACCAAATAAAAGAACAATATAAAGGACTTCACAAGAAATGTTTAATTGGATTTCTACCACTAAGTCAGTAGAAAGGACTACCAAACAAAAAAAAAAAAAAAAAGAAAGGGGGAAACATACGTCTTAGAATGAATTTCACAGACAACAGATGAACCATTAAAAGTAGCTTTGGTTACAAACTATGCACACTAACCTGTTCATCATTGAGTTTTCGTTTCAAAATCTTCCCTCGTTGTGGTTCATCTTCATCCCATGAAAGATTAATTTTACTTTGCTGCAGTGCTTGGGTTTGGAAATTTAAACCCTCATAATTTGCAGGTGCCTGAGCAAAAGAAGATATTTACATTATGTGGTAACTCGTAGTTTTAGTTAGTGCAACAGCTACAAATTAGTCAACATTTAATAATAATGGCAGCAATAGCAACATGGAACTAATTTCTAGTTGCCTTCAATTTGTTTAGATCTCAATAAAATCATGCAAAAACCTTAAACCCGTAAGGAGGATGAATGTAATGGTCAAAGTGACATACCTCAACTGCTACATCACGGGGTTCATGTTTAAATTCCATAGAATCAGGAATGAATCTCAAATCAAGCACATTTGATGACCTTTCAAACTCAGCTCCATCACAACTTTTGTACAAGTAATCTGCTGTTGCACTAGAATCACATTCTACTACTGCATAGTAGTATCTGGAAGGACAATAAGTAATGAATATTAAACAAAAGGAATTGTAAAACATCAGTTTGAAATATATAAATATCCATTTGAAGAGATAGTCACAATAAGAACAAACACCTAAATAGAAACTAAGCTTAAGAAAATATTGTCCAGATTGGACAAGCTAGTATTTCAACAATTCACTGACCATTAAAAGAGTCTTTAACAATTACTAACGAGACAGAAAAAAAAAAAGAAGAAAGCGAAATATAACAGATAGAATGGGACCAGTAAATTGACAATTAGCAGCAATCACCTTAGCCTACTTCTCTCATATTCACGCAATTTTTCATTATCAATTTCATCATCACCATCTTCATCATTATCCTCATTTTCACCATCAAATAGGCCTACTGGTCCATGAATTTCCTCCTCTTTCATGCGCTGAAGTCCAAATTCAGATGGATAAACAGCAACTGAAATAATTTGTCCATCTTTTGGGAGAAATGAGCTTAACATTACATACAAGTCAGCAGCCTACATATAAAAAGGGTCAGACAATTAGTCAGAACTCAAGCCTATATACAGTTTGTTTACTAACAAATTACAAACCTTGAGACCCTAACTGATCATAACCAAAGTGAGAAGATGAAATTCATAGATACAATTCAGCTCATTAGTATCCTGTACAATAAGATCTACTACAATTCTAAATCTCAAGTTTTCACCAAAAGTAAAGAAAAGAGATAGTATGTGAGAAATGAGAACCAATATTGAGATCGGAGAAGCAGCAATGCCCAAAATACTAGCATGATAACCACAGGCTAGGATTCTGAGCAATCTTTTTCCCGAGAAAAGCTTAATAATTACTCTCTGACTTCAATATTGAATCGGAAAGAACTAGGAAACACCATAATGCAAAGAAAACAATTCTTATGATCAAAGAGTCATGATTAAGCAAAGTTCAATGAACTTCTTTTCCTTTCTTTTTCTTTTTTTAATTAAATTTTCATTTAGTCAATCACTTCGAACTGATTGAAACAGGTATCATTCTATAAAAATAACAACAGCTTTTAAAAATCAAACCACAATGATACTTTATTAGATCCTATTCAAATTAAGACTCAATAAAAAGAACCAATACAATGAAAATATTCAATGAAGGTAAACATGACACTAAGATTTCTTTAATTGGATCTATCATTTGCAATTATGTAACCTCACCCTACAGCGACATATTAAATCGAATTAACATAAGTTAAAATACAAACGCAGGTACCATGACATACTCTAATTAAATTACATAAACAGGGCAAAATACCAAGCAAATCCCTTCCCTCAAAGAAATTATAATTTCAAAAGAACAAGGAAATACACATGCATTTAAATAAATAACTCAAAGATAAACTTTAATAATCATTAATTGGAATAATATATCAACTTTCTATATTTCATTGGCAATCAGCATTTAGAGAACAGTTTAAGCTATTGCACCATACCTAGCTTTGAACAAACTACAATGACATACCTTGACATGCCTCCAATCCATATTCACAACTGCAAGCCTGCGGGTTTCCTTTTCTATCATTGGGATATTTTCTTCCTGGAAAAATAATCAATATAAAACAATACGATTTTAGTAAAATAAATGAACACCAATCACTAGCAGCTTTTAACTTAGCAGATTAGTTTATCACAAAGTTAAAATTCTGCTTCTTCATATCTTAATTCTCGTACCTTTTAACTAGAAAACACCAGTTATTAAGCTTAGCAGCAAAATCAAACTAAAACAAAGATAATCAAGATCAAATAAATTCAATACCCTAACTCATTTCCTTAGTCCATAATCAATTAATTGAAATCAAAATACAATAACCAAATCTATTAGACAAAGGGTACCTGTATTTCAGGCTCTCCATCCTCGTAATCAATATCAATATCTTCCTCTTCGGTAGTGGAACCGGATTCTGATATTTCCTCCTCTTCCAACTCCCCATCGCTGTCCATTTGAGGCATTTCACTAGTATCACTCTCCTCCTCAGTACCATCCTCTTCACTCAGAGCAGCTTTCTTTCTCTTCTCCTCTTCCCCTTCTTCTTCTTCAATGTGATAATAATGGCGAAGAGAGCTCTGGGTGTTTCCCTTCTTGGGCTTCCCTCGCTTATCCAAAGGCGCTGAAGATGAAGCAAATCTCTTGTCAGTGAACATCCGATTGAAACGAGAATCAATGACAACCTTTGTCTTGCGTTTCGGGACCTTCTGAAAACGAGGGTCCGAGTGTAGGGAAGCAAATCGAGCATCCTTAATTATCTTGCCACCGCCGCTTTCCTTATTGTTGTTGCTATGGACAGAATCAGGTTTGTTCTTGTTCTTAGTTTTGGCCTTGTGGCCTTCGGTTTTGGATCCCATGCTTGATTCTAATTCTAAGCTCGCTCCACTCACCGGATTTTCTTGCTCTGCTTCATAACAAAGGGTTTCCCACAAATACTTCGAAATAGCAAAAAGCTGAATTTATTTAAGGGTATATACGAAGATGAAAAACCCTAATCTTCCTCCAAACTTTTATTTAAATTAAATAAAATTAATCTATATAACACTATTATTTAAATTATAATTAAATTTTTATCTTTTTATAATTCTCACTAACATTTATAATTTTGTTGATAGAGTTGATGTCATTGAACTTGCATGTTAATATTTTATTAACTTTACCCCACATATATCTCAAGTTAACAATTAATTATTTTTTAAAAATATAAAATTATTAAAAATATATCTTTTAAATTTTTAAACAATCTTTATTTTTAAAATAATTTTTAAAAATTAATTAATTATTAATGTGCCATCCACATGTATGTCATGTTAACTTTATTTAGAAATCTTTTTGAACTCCTGACCATCAACACTACAAAATATTACATTAAGGGCATTTGAGTTTGTATTATCAAGTCTCTCTTCTTCAATGGTCCACTATAAACATAAACGGTAGGGGGCTCCTAACTATTGAGAATTGATCTCCATGTCCTTTCATCCATAAACTTTACGAAAACATTTATTCTTACTTTCCAATAAGCATAATATGCTGCATCCAATATAGGAGCTTGTAAGAAGTGTAAGAACCTTCCATCTCAAGCAAGTATCACCACCAGGAACACCACTAGTTATGTTAAGTGGGAGGCTCTCATTCCAATTGTTGGAATCTACACTCGATAATTGTTTATGAAAAATAGAGTGTGTAAGTGATGACTACAATGATCACTTTCACTATGATAAAATAGATAAAACAAAAACATATCAAGTTGTTTATGTAGTCCTATTTCCCTACATTTACAGAGTTTGATTTAGTGAGTAAATTTGTTATCTTTAATTCAATACAACAAATGATTTAAGTCCTATCACAACCAGTATAACAATCTCTCTTCTGTACCTAAAGATCTAGAATACTCACCTCTGAGTTCTCCTTATGAGAACTTAGGTTGTAAAACCAAACAACAAACTTGTTTTACACTTCCATTGCATTCTCAAATACACTTTTCTCAATAAACAAATAAGTTCTATAAAAACTATACTCTTCTAACTTATACAAGCCCTCTAATATATAAGAGTTTAAAGCTTGCTAAGATAAATATCAATTACATCCACTAAAATAACATCATAAAAAGGCTTTACAAATATGTCTAGAAAAAATCAAGGATCTCCAAGATAAGCCTTAGAATCAATCAAGTTGATTTCCAGAAAACAAGAGATTCAATTTTCAAAGATTTGTTGCTCCATATGAAAAATATAACATCGGTAATGACAAATATATTGCAAAAAAAAAAGAGAAATAAAAATAAAGAACACACAGATTTTACGTGGAAACCTTTTCGGGGAAAAACCACGGGCAGAGGAGAAGAAAATTCACTATGTCGAATTCGAATAATTACAAGAGGAATAAACTATGTCTATTTATAGGCTTGTAAAGCCATATTCTAATAGGAGTGTAGTAAGATTGAAACACTTTATTCAAATCAATATAAAATAGATGGAGTTTAATAAGGTTTAAAAAACCTTATTCTAAAATAAAATAAAAGAAGTGTAGTTATATATGGATTTTACTTTTATTTTATTTTACCACTATATTTTATTTAAATAAGGATTCGGGTCATATAATTTTAACAATCTCCACCTTGACACGAATTCTCAATGAACAATAACTCCATCGCGAACTCTCAACGAATAAGTTCTCCACTTCTTCCATAAAACCCTTTAAGGGTTTAACTTCAACAATGAACACCAACCAAGTCTAAGCAATGCTCAAACTTGGTTATAGGAAGTGACTTAGTCATCATATCTGCAGGATTTTCATGAGTACTAATTTTGCTCACATCAATATCACCACGAACAATAATATCATGAACAAAATGATATCGAACATCAATGTATTTTGTTCACTTATGAAACATTTGATCTTTTGTAAGGAAGATTGCACTCTGACTGTCACAAAATACCGTACTGATTTGAAGGTCTTCATTGAGTTCACTAAAAAGTCCCTTAAATCGAATAGCTTCTTTACAAGCCTTAGTAATTGCCATGTACTCAGCTTCAGTGGTAGACAAAGCAACTGTAGTTTGCAAAGTTGTAACACCCCTAACCCGAAACTGTCGCCGGATTAGGGTTAAGAGGCATTACCAGACAATAGGATCATTTCACAACTCATTTACGACACAAAGTCAATCATCATCATAATACATCAAACATAAACAATTAGTCCCTTATTAAGGCGTATAAGACCTTAAACACATGCTAGAGAGGGGTCGGGACTAAACCGAGACACATATAAAAACTTCTTGGAAATTTAAAACTTTTCTAAGTTTTAGGGGATACGCGCCCGTGGGGGCAGGCCGCGTACCTCCCACGGCTGCTAGACACACCCGAATGTCCTTCTCGTGGTCGAAACTGACTTTTGCTCCACTGCCACCAAGCAGGCCCGTGTCCTTTGGCTGTGCTCGATCCTGTCAAAAACCACACGGCTACCAGGTACGTCTGTGTGCCTTGGCCGTGTGCTCTTAGGCCATATACTGTCTTACGCCCACGGTCACTAGGCACGCCCGTGTGCCACAACCATGTGGCAACCAAAATGCCACCCACATGGGTCAATCCTACAAACACATTTGAGCATCTTTACACACACAATTTGGCAACCAATTTCATGTCCAATAATCATCATATCATCACATATAATCTCATTTCTAAGCATGCCATTTTATACAACCAAATTACATGTAAATCTAGGTATAAGTCATCCATAACCTCACTAAATCAATAAGGCATTAATTCATCATTGAACTTACCTCGGACGTTGAACTATCGAAATGGTCGATTAATCGAGCACTTTATCTTTGCCTCGATCTCGATTCAAACTTCTTCTTTCTTAGTCTATACACATTTAAATTAAATCCATTCAATTACCAAATCATTTGTCCAAACACACATATTTAGGGCATTTTACAAAATAGCCCTCACATTTTTACATTTTGACACTTTAGTCCCTATTTCACCAAATCATCAAATTCACATAATTTCACTTGGTTCAAGCCTAGCCGAATTCTCACCATGCTTATACAAACCCACACATTTCATTTATTTCACATTCTAGTCCTTCAAAAATGCTATTTTCACAATTTAGCCCTAATTAGCTAAATTCATCAAAAATTTAAGAACAACACATGTTCATTAAACACATATCTTTCATTTAACACCAACGCCCATCACAAAGCTCACCCTTTCATCAATGGCACATTTCATAAACATCATCAATTCACAAAATTTAAGCATGGGTTAGCTAGAGCACGAACCAACGATTACGAAAACTTAGAAATTATCAAAAACCAAAACAAAACTTACCTTCAATTAAGAACTCAATGTGCCGAAACCTTCAAAGCTCCTAACCCTTCCTTTATTTTCTAATTTTCGGTTGATAGAAATAAAGATGAGCACCATTTAGCTTTTGTTTTATTTTAATATCAACTTATTTCATGTTTACCAATTTGCCCTTAATGAATCAACCATTTATCCAAAAAATTTTAGGCCATTTATGTTCATCTATCATCCACTAACTCTAATAATGGACTAATTGCCTCATAGGGCCTCCACATCAATAAAACAACAACATTTAAGTATTTATAATTCAGCACATAGCTTTTACTCTTTACGTGATTAAGTTATTTCTCTTAATTCGACACACAAACGATCACATTATCACACAGAATTTTCACACATACTATGTCACATACTATTCATACAGAAATAAAATTAAATTAACATTATGACCTCAGATTTGTGGCCTCGAAACCACTGTTCCGACTAAGGTTTAAACCGAGCTATTACAACTCTCCCCCCTTTAAGGATTTTTGTCCTCGAAAATCTTACTAGTGAATAATTGTGGACGTTGCTCTTTCATAATGTTCTCAGGCTCCCACGTAGCCTCTTCAATTCCGTGTTTGTGCCATAATACTTTTACTAAAGAAATTTTCTTATTTCTCAATCTTTTATCTCTCGTGCCAAAATTCGGATCGGTTCTTCACTATATGTCAAATTTGACTGAATCTCAAGCTCAGTAGGAGCAATCACATGAGACGGGTCTAATCTGTACCGTTGAAGCATTGACACATGAAACACGTTATGAATCTTTTCTAACTCAGATGGCAATCTCAATCTATAAGCAACCGGCTCCACTCGTTCAATAATCTCATACGGTCCAATGAACTTCGGATTCAGCTTGCCCTTTCGGCGAAATCGAAGTATTTTCTTCCACGGAGACACTTTCAGAAACTCTTTATCACCAATTTCGAATTCAATATCCTTTCGTTTCAAATTTGCATAAGACTTCTGACGATCTGAGGCTGTTTTCAAATTGTCACGAATTACTTTCACTTTCTGTTCAGTCTGTTTTATTAAATCAACCCCGTGAATCTTATTCTCACTCAGCTCAGTCCAATACAATGGAGTTCGATACGTTCAACCATAAAGAGCCTCATATGGTGGCATCTTAATGCTAGATTGAAAACTATTGTTGTACGCAAACTCAATCAATGATAAATGCTTTTCCCAAGTACTTTCAAATTCAAGTATGCAACATCTCAGCATGTCTTCGAGAATTTGAATGATTCGCTCGGATTGACCATCCGTTTGCTGATGAAATGCAGTACTGAAATGCAATTTCGTGCCTAAAGCATCTTACAATTTCTTCCAAAATCATGAGGTAAATCTCAGATCTCTGTCAGACACTATAGATAACGGTACTCCATGCAATCTCACAATCTCATCGATATACAGTTCAGCTAACTTATCTAAAGAATAATCAGTTCTCACCGGAACGAAATGAGCTGATTTCGTCAATCTGTCCGCTATTACCCAGATTGTATCTTTCTTACTCGGAGATAAGGGCAAACCTGACACAAAGTCCATCGTGATTCTCTCCGATTTCCACTCAGGAATCATAATCGGTTGTCACAAACCAGACGGAACTTGATGTTTAGCTTTGACTTACTGACAAACTAAACATTTCGACACAAAGTCAGAAATGTCTCTTTTCATGCCATGCCACCAATAAAACTGTTTCAGATCATTACACATCTTTGTACTCCCCGGATGCACAGTTAAATGGCTATTGTGGGCTTCATTTAAAATCATCGAAATCAACTTTAAATTTCTCGGAACACAACTCCGATCTCTAAATCTCAAAACAATTATCACTACCAACTCGAAATTCTGATTCACCATTCAATTCACATTGAGTTCGTTTAGCCATCATTTCAACGTTATTTTTCTGAGCATCATAAATCTACTGAACAAACATCGGCTTTACTTTCAATTCAACTACCACTGCACTATCATCACACAGATCTATCTGATTACTCATAACTTACAAAGCATATAACAATTTTTGACTCAAGGCATCAGCTACAACATTAGCTTTACCCGGGTGGTAATCTATCACAAGTTTGTAGTCTTTAAACAATTCTAACCATCTTCTCCATCGCAAATTCAAATCTTTCTGAGTCATCAAATACTTTAAACTCTTGTGATCTGTAAAGATATGACACTTTTCACCAAATAAATAATGACGCCATATTTTCAATGCGAACACAATCGCGGCTAGTTCAAGGTCATGCGTTGGGTAGTTCTTTTTATGCAGTTTTAACTGTCTCAAAGCATAAGCAATGACTTTCCCCTCTTGCATCAGCATACAGCCCAAACCATTCAACGATGCATCACTGTAAACTATAAACTCTTTGCCTGATTCGGGTTGAATCAATACTGGTGCTTCCGTCAACAACACTTTCAACTGTTCAAAACTTTACTGGCATTTTTCTGACCACTCAAATATAACATCTTTCTGTAACAACTTTGTCAATGGAGTTGCAATCATCGAGAACCCTTTCACAAATCGTCTATAATATCCCGCTAATCCCAGAAAACTACGGACTTCGGACACATTTCTCGAAGGCTTCCATTCCAAAATAGCAGAGATTTTACTCGGATCAACTCTTATTCCCGCAGCTGATATAATATATCCCAGAAACTCAACCTCACGCAACCAAAATTCATATTTACTAAACTTTGCATACAACAGTTTCTCACGTAGAGTTTGTAGCACGATTCTCAAATGCTCAGTATGCTGCGTCTCATCATACGAATAGATCAAAATATCATCAATGAACACCACCACGAAGCGATCCAAATACGGTCTGAATATCCTATTCATTAAATCCATAAACATTGCAGGAGCATTTGTTAGTCCGAAAGGCATCACTAAGAATTCGTAATGTCCGTACCTCATTCTAAAAGCAATTTTTGGTACATCAGCTTCCTTAACTCTCAACTGATAGTAGCCTGATCTCAAGTCTATTTTTGAAAACACTGTTGCTCCCTTCAACTGATCAAACAAATAATCAATACGAAGCAACGGATATTTATTCTTTATCGTCACTTTGTTCAACTGTCGATAATCAATACACATTCTTATAGTTCCAAATTTCTTTTTCACAAATAACATAGGAGCTCTCCAGGGTGAGAAACTCGGTCGTGCAAATCCTCTATCAATTAATTCTTGTAACTGCGATTTTAACTCTTTCAATTCTTTTGGTGCCATTCTATACGGAGCTATAGAAATGGGAGTGGTCCCCGGCACTAATTAAATACCAAATTCCACTCCCCGAATTAGAAGTAATCCCGGTATCTCTTTAGGAAACACATCAGGAAACTCACATACCACAGGCACAGATTCAACTTTCTTTTTTGACACTTTTGTATCAATCACATACGCCAAATAAGCTTCACACCCTTTTCTCACATAATTCATAGCTTTCATCGCAAATACAATAGCTGGTAGTCCTTTCGTATCATTGGATTCAATTCGAACTATCTTACCATTCTGACTCTTCAACTCGATACTCTTTCTTTTACAATTCACGATGGCATTATGCAGAGTAAGCCAATCCATACCTAGAATTATGTCAAACTCATTGAATGGTAGTAACATCAAATTAGCCAGAAAACATATATCACGAAACATCAATGGGAAATTCTTGTATATTTTATCCACCAGGACACACTTGCGTATGGGGTTCGACACTCTAACCACAAATTCAGTAGACTCAACAGGTAGATTCTTATTCAATACTAAGTTCATACACACATAGGAATGAGTTGATCCTGGATCTATCAATGCAATGACATCAGTATCAAATAAAGTGAAAGTACCGGTAATGACGTCTAGAGATGATGCTTTCTCTCGTGCACGTATAGTATAGGCTCGGGCAGGTGCTCTCGCTTCTGACCTCACAGCTGTGTCAGTTGTCCCCCTCTGACTTTCACTCACATTTTTGATGTTTTTGGGTGGTCTACCTCTAGCCGTCACATTACTTGGTCTTTCATTCTGAACATTTTCCACTTCCACTATCTTCGGGCAATTCTGAATAAAATGATCTCGGAATCCATATTTATAACAAACTCTATCATTTTACTTGCCCCAGCACTCTCCCACATGTCGACTTCCACACTGTCTGCACTCAAGTTTGTTACTTTTAACGCTACCAATACTAGATTTCATTCTGAGCTTGAATTCGTGAACCAGTACTTTGTCTCGAATGATCTCTACTTGGATGTCCAAACGAAACATTTGAACGATCGCTTGCATCTCTATATATCTTCGCTAAAGATTGAGAGAACTTATTATCGATCTTTTTCTTTCATCACGAGCCTCAGAATCAGCTTTCTTCTTTTCTTTACTGAGCTCCTCAGCTTTGCATGCTCTTTTGACTAACACAACAAGTTCATTTAAATCAAGTATCCCAACCAACAATTTAATGTCTTCATGTAATCCCTCTATGAAACGTTTGCACATAGTAGCTTCGGTCGAAACATATTCTCTCGCGTATTGACTCAATCTTACGAATTCCTGCCCCTACTCAGTAACAGACAAATGATCCTGTTTCAATTCTAGAAACTCTTTACGTTTCTGATCAATGAAGCGTTGACTGATATGCTTCTTTCTGAACTCGGCTTGAAAGAAGTCCCAGGTGATTCTTTCTCTCGAAACCATAGATATCAATATTTTCCACCAGTTATAAGCCGTGTCTCTCAACAAGGAAACTGCACACTTAATGCACTCATCAAGATTCAACGACATCTCATCAAATACTCTGATTGTATTCTCAATCCAAAACTCGACTCGCTCAGCATCATCATCAGATGTGGCCTTAAACTCCTCGGCCCGTATTTTCGAATCTTGTCTACAGGTGGTTTATTTAATCTGATCGGATCTACAACTTGTGGCACAACAGGTACTTGTGGGGGTGTAGGTTGTGGAGTAGTCGGATCCATTCGAACGAACTCCGTAAACCACTCACTCATCATTCGAAAAAAGGCTTGCTTAGCCTCTCCTCCCTCACCACTATCATTCGGCCTAGATATGGTCGCACACATCCCCCTTGAGCGGAGCAGGCGCATTGCTTTCTACATCGTCGAAGAATCGCTCGATCAGGGATCCATTACTATATGAAAACACATTTTCAACTGTCAGAATTCATCACACTATCGCAATTTCATAATATGGCATGTATAGCTAGACTCACACGCGTTACGTTAGTCCGAGAATCGACTAAATTGTGGCTCTAATACCAATAAAATGTAACACCCCTAACCCGAAACTGTCGCTGAATTAGGGTTAAGAGGCATTACCGGACAATAGGATCATTTCACAACTCATTTACGACACAAAGTCAATCATCATTATAATACATCAAACATAAACAATTAGTCCCTTATTAAGGCGTATAAGACTTAAACACATGCTAGAGAGGGGTCGGGACTAAACTGAGACACATATAGAAACTTTTTGGAAATTTAAAACGTTTCTAAGTTTCAGGGGATATACGCCCGTGGGGGCAGGCCGTGTACCTCCCACGGCTGCTAGACACACTCGAGTGTCCTCCCCGTGGTCAAAATTGACCTTTGCTCTACGACCACCAAGCAGGCCTGTGTACTTTGGCCATGCTCGATCCTGTCAAAAACCACACGGCTACCAGGCACGTCTGTGTGCCTTGGCCGTGTGCTCTTAGGCCATATACTGACTTACGCCCACGGTCACTAGGCACGCCCGTGTGCCACAACCGTGCGGCAAAAATAGGCCATTTGCAAGGCCAAAATGCCACCCACATGGGTCAAACACATTTGAGCATCTTTACACACACAATTTGGCAACCAATTTCATGTCTAATGATCATCATATCATCACATATAATCTCATTTCTAAGCATGCCATTTTATACAACCAAATTACATGTAAATCTAGGTTTAAATCATCCATAACCTCACTAAATCACTAAGGCATTAATTCATCATTGAACTCACCATTTATAAGCTAATTCATTACCGTCATGCTATATCAAAATATTCACCAAATACCATATTCACTCATGCACATTACTAACATTTAACTAGCCATATCACATGGTTATTTACACATATCAAATATGAGTCAAAACAACTAGCCTATACATGCCATATTTCAACTATGTACATCTTTCCATAAGTACCAAAATAGAATGCCGATAGTGTGATCGAGATGCTGACGATTCCTGGATCCGAGCTAGTTTTATTGACACTGTAAATCACAGAAACAAATCACACAGTAAGCTTTATAAAGCTTAGTAAGTTCGTAACATAAAACATTAAACTAAGCCAACCATCACAAAGATCAATTCTCTCTTATACATACCATATCATCTATAGCTAAAAATTATTCATTCATCCATTCATAGCTTTATCTATAAACCCATCAACCACAATGGTTCAATACATACCTTAGCTAACACATAATTATTCAATTTCCAAGCTACGCAATGCTTGATATTACAAGTCGATCATCCTCTGATATTCTTTCAATTTAATCGCACACTCAGTGCCATATAAATGATCGAAACATTTTAGTCACCGCACACTTAGTGCCTAATCTTTCAATCAACTTATCTCGGTATCGCACACACAGTGCCACATTGATAAGCCGAAGCTTTCATAACATCGCACACACAGTGCTATCCATTTCTGTTTTAATTTTAATTTCAATTTTGCACACTTAGTGCCATCAACTAAATCTTACACATAGCATCTCGATTTCATACACATATACACATTCATTTCATAATGCTAAATCATAACTTCATAACATGTATTATATCCGAACTTACCTCGGACGTCGAATTATCAAAACGGTCGATTAATCGAGCACTTTATCTTTGCCTCGATCTCGATCCGAACTTCTTCTCTCTTGGTCTATACACATTTAAATTAAATCCATTCAATTACCAAATTATTTGTCCAAACACACATATTTAGGGCATTTTACAAAATAGCCCTCACATTTTTACATTTTGACACTTTAGTCCCTATTTCACCAAATCATCAAATTCACATAATTTCACTTGGTTCAAGCCTAGCCGAATTCTCACCATTCTTATAAAAACCCACACATTTCATTTATTTCATAATCTAGTCCTTCAAAAATGCTATTTTCACAATTTAGCCCTAATTAGCTAAATTCATCAAAAATTCAAGAACAACACATGTTCATTAAACACATATCTTTCATTTAACACCAACACCCATAACAAAGCTCACCCTTTCATCAATGGCACATTTCATAAACATCATCAATTCACAAAATTTAAGCATGGGTTAGCTAGAGCACGAACCAACGATTACGAAAACGTAGAAATTATCAAAAACCAAAACAAACTTACCTTCAATTAAGAACTCCATGTGCCGAAACCTTCAAAGCTCTTAACCCTTCCTTTATTTTCTAATTTTTGGTTGATAGAAACAAAGATGAACACTATTTAGCTTTTGTTTTATTTTAATATCAACTTATTTCATGTTTACCAATTTGCCCTTAATGAATCAACCATTTATCCAAAAAATTTTAGGTCATTTATGTCCATATATCATCCACTAACTCTAATAATGGACTAATTGCCTCATAAGGCCTCCACATTAATAAAAAAACAACATTTAAGTATTTATAATTCAGCACATAGCTTTTACTCTTTACGCGATTAAGTCCTTTCTCTTAATTCGACACACAAATGATCACATTATCACACAGACTATGTCACATACTATTCACGTAGAAATAAAATTAAATTAACATTCTGACCTCGGATTTGTGGTCTCGAAACCACTATTCCGACTAAGGTCTAAACCGGGCTGTTACAAAAGTGGCTTTTCAACGGATTGCACAACCTCCGATTGTAAAGACATAACCTGTGAGAGACCTTCTTCTATCAAGGTCTCCAGTAAAATCAGCATCAACATACCCAATAACTCCATCTCTAGTTCTTCCAAACTATAAGCAAACATCAGTAGTACCTCGTAAGTATCTTAAAATCCATTGAACTATTTTCTAATGTTCTTTACCGAGACTCGCCATGTATCTGCTAACTGCACTGACTGCATATGATAAATCTGGACATGAACAAACCATAGCATACATGAGGGATCCCACTGCACTAGAGTATGGAACATGTGACATGTACTCAATCTCATCATCTGATTAAGGAGACAAAGCCGATGAAAGTCTGAAATGGGCTGCTAAAGGAGTACTAATAGGCTTAGCACTCTGCATATTGAACCTGCAAAGAACTTTCTCAATGTACCCTTCTGACTTAGGTACAATTTACTTTCTTTTCTATCTTTAAGAATCTCCATATCAAGTATCTTCTTTGCTGCTCCCAAATCTTTCATCTCAAATTTTTCACTTATTTGGGCTTTGACCTTTCTTATCTCTCCTTTATCTTTCGCTGCTATCAACATGTCATCAACATAAAGGAGTAGATACACAAAAAAACCATCACTGTTTTTCTTAAAATAAACACAATTGTCAAAGCTACTTCTTTTGAAAACATGAGAAGTCATAGAGGAATCAAACCTCTTGTACTATTGTCTTGGTGACTGTTTCAAACCGTAAAGGGACTTTTTCAGCAAGCAAACATAGTCATCTTTTTCTGGGATTGTAAAGCCCTTTGATTATTGCATGTAAATATCCTCCTCAAGTTCTCCATGCAAAAATGTAGTTTTTACATCTAACTGCTCAAACTCCAAATCATGCATGGCCACAATACCAAGCAAATCTCGAACCGAACTATGCTTCACACCTGGGGAGAACATATCTGTGAAGTCCACTCCTGGAATTTGACTGTAACCCTTTGCAACAAGCCTTACTTTATATCTTGGTTCTTCAACTCCTAGAGTCCCTTCTTTATTTTTAAACACCCATTTACAACGAACAGCCCTTTTAATTTTAGGAAGTTTCACAAGATCCCATATTCTATTTTTGTGGAGTGATTCCATCTCCTCTTGCATAAAAAACATCCAATTTTCTGAGTCTTCATAGCTAGCTGCCTCAGAATAATTAGATGGCTCTTGGTTTGCATATATATCTTTGGCCACATTTAAAGCATAAGCAACTAGATTAGCCTCGGCATACTTCTTTGGAGGTTTAATTTCTCTTCTAGTTTTTTTACGATAGAGTATTGTGGTGAAGAAGCAACTCTATTCTCAATTCTTGTATTGGCTTGAGGAGTCAACTCTGTATTAATCTGATGCTCCACCTGCTTTTAATTTTCTTTATTGGAAGAGTTTTTAAGAGATAGGTTAGGTAGCATAGCAGTTTTATCAAAAACAACATCTATGCTAATCACAACTTTTCTATTTTTAGGACACCAGCTTTATAACCAAGAAAAACACATTTAATGGATCTCGCTTCCAATTTTCCATTATCAATATGAGCATACACAGAACACCCAAAGATCTTTAAATCTGAATAATTAGCAGGATTACCAAAGCATACCTCTTGTGGAGTATTTTTCTCAATGGCAACGGATGGAGATCGGTTGATCAAAAAACATGTAGTAGAAGCTGCTTCGGTCCAAAACAACTTCGGTAAGTTAGCATTCGACAACATACATATCAAACTTTCTTCATTATCGTTCTGTCTATTCGTTCTGCAACATCGTTTTGTTGTGGAGTATGACGAGCTGTCAAGTGTCTCATGATCCCTTCTGACTTGCATAGTTCATTAAACTTATCAGAACAGAACTCTAAGCCATTGTCTGTGCGGAGGTGTTTTATTTGTTTTTCCATCTATTTTTCAATAATAGTTTTCCAAGACTTAAATGCGGAAAATACATCTTCTTCATGAAGAACGCCTAAACTCTTCTAGGAAAAATCATCAATAAAAGTTAGCATATAATTAGCTCTACCTCTCGAAGGCACTCGGGATGGCCCCCACAGATCTGAATGAATATACTCCAACGTTCCTTTCGTGTTATGGATTCCTCTGGTAAATCAAACACTCTTTTGCTTCCCAAAAATGCAGTGCTCACAGAACTTTAGTTTGCAAATACCTTACCCATAAAGAAGTCTTCTTTTGCTCAATTCTGCCATGCCATTCTCACTCATATGCCCTAGGCGCATATGCTAAAGTTTAATAATATCATCATCTAACAAGAAAGAGGAAGCGATAGCTGCATCACCAGTAACAGTAGAACCCTGCAAAACATATAACTTAGCAGTCTTTCTTTAGCCTTTCATCACAACGAACCTTTAGAAATCTTCAAAACCCCACTTTCAGCTGTGTATCTGTACCCTTTTGAATCCAGAGTACTCAACGAAATTAAATTTCTCTTCAATTCTGGAACATGCCGCACTTCACTAAGTGTTTTGATAACTCCATCAAATATCTTAACTTTAATCGTTCCAACACCTGAAATTTTATACGAAGTATTATTTCCCATCAAAATAACACCTTCAGACACTATTTCGTAAGTTGTAAACCAATCCCGATTGGGACTCATGTGGAAGGTGCAGCTCGAATCAAGGATCTACTCCTCGCTCACTTTAGAATTGTTGATAGAAGCGACTAGAAGTTCACCATCGCTGTAGTCTTCTACAACTTCAGCTTCTCCAAAATTTTCTAGTTATTTTCTCTTTTGATTCGTAGCCTCCCTTTTGATCTTATTCTGTAGCTTATAGCACTCAGATTTAATATGCCCTTTCTTCTTACAGAAGTTACAAATTTTACCTCTGTTTGAAGATTTTGATCTACCCTTAGAATCACGCGAGGATTCCGTTCCTGTGTCCTTCCACGATTATCATCAGCATTTCGATCTTGTCTCCTACGAACAATGAAACCTTCACCCTGAGAGCAAGATGCTTTATCTTATAATATGAGGTCAAATAATCATAAACCTCATCAACTATGAAAGACTCGTGACTATATAAAATCGTGTCTCTAAAGGTTAAATAAGACGGGGGCAACGAACAAAGTAGAATGAACCCTAGATCTTCCTTATCATACTTAGCCTTCATGGCCTCTAAGTTTGAGAGAATTTCTTTAAACACAGTTAAGTGTTCGTGCACAGACGCACCTTCCTCTGAACGATGAGCATAAAGACGCTGCTTCATATGCAACTTGCTGGTTAGAGTTTTCAACATACATATTTATTCCAACATCTTTCATAATGCAGTGGCGGTCTTCTCCTTCATCACATCCTGCAAAATTTCGTTAGACAAATGCAGATGTAATTGTGTTAACGTCTTTCAATCCTTATGCTTATTCTCTTCATCCGTTTATGTCGAAGGCATCTTATCTATCCCTAGCAGGGCATCCTCTAGATCCACCTGCACAAGAACTGCTTGCATCTTAATCTGCCACAACGCAAACCTGGTGTTGCGATCCAACAGCTGAATTTCATACTTAAAAAATGCCTTTACCGTGATTGAGATAAACAACTTGGAAGCTCTGATACTAATTTATGAAAAATATAACATCGATAATGATAAATATATCACAAAGAAAAGAGAAATAAAAATAAAGAACACATAGATTTTACGTGGAAACCCTTTCGGGAAAAAACCACGGGCAGAGGAGAAGAAAATTTACTATGTCGAATTCGAATTATTACAAGAAGAATAGACTATGTCTATTTATAGGCTTGTAAGCCATATTCTAATAGGAGTGTAGTAAGGTTGAAACACTTTATTCTAATCAATATAAAATAGATGGAGTTTAATAAGGTTTAAAAAACCTTATTATAAAATAAAATAAAAGAAGTGTAGTTATATATGGATTTTACTTTTATTTTATTTTCCCACTGTATTTTATTTAAATAAAAATTCGGGTCACTTAATTCTAACACTCCATAAAATGAACCTTCGAATATGATCTAGAACTTGTCAACAAAATCACCCCAGCCATTGCCCAATTGATTTTGTTGAAAATGACAAATTATGTTGCCTGTCGCAATACCAATCATAGTCGTAGTGGCCACTAATGATAAAACATCTATTAAGATTGAACAAGTCTTCCATATTTAGAGCACGAATCCAATTTCACTAAAAAAACTTTAATCAATCATGATTTTCCCAAATCTTATCAAATCAATTACCTTTATATAAGGATACAATATATTGAGATAAATCTCCATAAAGTTAAGACTATATTATCTTGTATTGCATATCTCAGTATATAAGGTAAGTAGATCACATAAAAATTCCTTGAAAAGTAACATTTCTTGACTCAATCTTTTCTCCAATAATAAACATGAAATTGGTTGTGCAAGATCCTCACAAAGTTGTAAGTAAATAATCAAAATATTTTGGTCAAACATGCCAATAATAAAGCAAGTTATATGACTTACGTAATGTTAAATGCAGTGTTTACTTCTTGAGTCACTACTCCAAAAACTTACCTCAAGAATATTCAAATGTTTTTTTTAGTAGTAAACTAATCTATCTCAAATTTATATCTTTCGTTTAATAATATGCCTTTATAAAGATATTCCCATTCAATGGAAACAACATTGAAACCGGTGAAAGAACTAGCTTGATTGATTCAAGAAGAATGAGTGAATTAGATAATTATCCTAATACTAAAGAAAGTTGGAGGACAACGATTGAACTGGAATCAAAACCACACCGAAGTCGATCTTCATTAGATGAAAATGGTAAAAGAGAGTCAGAACATGGTACAAAAGAAGGAAACAATCAGACTAAGTTTGATAGTTATTCATCTAGTGAAGTTTTTTCTTTTAGATTTGAAAGAAGAAGAAGATCTCAAAGGTTGCTTACAAAGAGCCATAAGACAAAGCCTTCTACATCAAGTAATTAAGGAATCAATTGAACTATTTGATGAAGAAACAACACCAGTTCAAGTTGCTTCAGCAAATATGACTACGACTCCAGTCATTGCATGGACCGTGGAAGTTATCAACCTAAATCACCAATTAATTATATTGTTGCTAGTTTGAGCACAGGCAATTCATTTACTAGTGGTTATGTGAATATAAAATTAGATAACCTTGTTGATAAAATCACAAGGGAAGTCCTACTAATTATTTGCTTCTAAACTTATATTTAAGTCTAATCCAATTATCTATGAAAAGAATGTACAAGCTAAATAAACAGAGGTAGTGAATGAGCATGTGCCCCCACAAGTAAAGGTGTATTTTATTATCCTTCACATTCTAAACTTGAAGAAAATTCAAAAGATATAGAACATCTGTCGAAAGTTAAATCCTCAAAAAGCCAAGAAGCAAAAGAAAGTCATAGAAAAAGAGCCACTAAGGTTTTTGAATTGAATGTGTAGAAACAGGAAGCATCTGCTTGAAGAGAAAAATATCAACCTTGAATATTCAGAAGGGTTGGTATAGTACAAGCTTTGGAAAATATGAGATTGACAAATACTATTAGATTCATTATTCTATATGTCAAGAGCATTGTACTAGAGTTTTATGCTCATTTGAAGAACGATATTTCTAATCAAATTTCAAAGAATGTCTATATAAGAAGGGAGTACTTTGATTTTTATCCTCCTTTTATTTGTGATTTTTTTAAAAAAAATTCAGAGCAAAAAGATGCCTTTGTAGATGATTGGGATAAAATCTCTACTATCTTAACTGGTGGCATTTGAAAAACTTGGAACAAGATGATAGGTATTCCAAGTTCAAGCCTTAGCAAATTTTATATTGCCTTGCACAAGTTGGTGATTTACAACTAGATGCCAACCTTATTTGATGTACCGGTAAGCAAAAGATTGAATCTTCTGCTATTCAAAGTTGGTAATATGATTAAAGTTAATCTTGGTGCTATTATATCAACTCTTCATGCGATAGTAAAACATGTAAGCTAATGATATTTAAGAGTCTCATCCACATGATTTGAAATATAATATCCAATTTGATACCAAAGCCACGATGATGACACCATCCCAACTGATACTTTGATTATTGAAGAACATGAAGAAAATCTTAATGTAAAGGAAGTTGTTGTGCCCACAGTTGGTGCCATAAATAATCTACTTTGTCCCTGAAGAGTTCAAACATTGAAGAATCTATGTGCTGAATTGGATTTTTTAAACCCTGTTGTTGAGCATCAACAAAAGGAAACTCAATGTATTGCAATACATTCGGGACTTGAAAGCTGAAGATCCTCTTTGGATTTTTGCCAAAAAGGGGAGTAGTGATATATGGGGATTTTTTGTTGAAGTTTTATTGGTAATGTTTTAGGGGAGTTTTTATTTGGTCATTCAACTCTAAACATTGTTTCTTAGCGAAATATGAACTTGTTTAATTAATTGCTCCTTGTTTTTAGTTGTAATTACTTTTTATTGCACAAAAATGTCAAATGGAAATGTTATTAAGATTTAGAGTGTTGTGTAGACACAATAGCTTAACTTATGACAATATTGGAAACCACAACATTTTGGCACAACACTTACTTTAGTTGTTTAATTTTTACTTTGCCTTTGTATAATTAGTTCGTTTGATGTAATACGTAACAGAAATGGTAATGATTGATAAATACAAATATTTAAAGAATTTAATCTTCATGTGATGAGAAAATAATGCATAAAAGAGCCTATTTGATTTGAAGTCCACATAAGATAAAAGTGTAAAGAGACTTGAAATTTTTGAAGATAATGCCATTGACATTGAAGAGAGATTTTAAAGATAAAACAACTTTGAACTAGAGGATATGAATAGAATTTTTTTTGAAACACATATTATCTATATTTAATACAGAAGATAAGGGAGCTTATTGATGACATTGAGTTGGTTATTTAAATGATCTATATACCGACTTAAGTGATAGATTTTTGTGAGTGAATGGTAGGATCAATTTTTTTTTGTGTAAGAAACTATTTTGTTGAATTAGTCATCTTCAAATGATTTTATAAAGTGATTGCTAAAGTGGGTAGCGAGAATCACACTGAAACATACAATTGCACCTTAAGAGTTGAGTTGGACAAATCATTATTTTTTTATATTATGCTAATATTTGTGAATTAATTCTCTTAAGTAAAACTTCACAAACATAGGTCAAGTTCAAATTACACAATTGATTTGGTGAACATCCTATATTTGACAAGCTATAATGGAAAAACTGGAAGGAGGATCAACAACTCAATCACCATTGTTAGATGGATCTAACTATTTTTCTTGAAGAACAAAAATAAAAATATTTATTAAATTGAGTTGTAAACATGTGCTGAAGCATAATTATATAATTAAAATTTTCTTTTAAATATTTAATATCTTTTACAATTTCAATCAATCTTACACGTATACATTTTAAATTTTTATACTCATTATCATTGAATTTTCTTTTGGTGAAATCATTATCATTGTATTTTCTTTTGGTGAAATCATTATCATTGATTTTAAAATTGGTAAAATAAACTAGGTTTTTTTCCTTAAAAAAAAGAAACCAATCTATTTTCCTTAAAAAAAAGAAACCAATCTATCTAAAATTTATATCTTTCAATTAATAATATGCCCTATATAATCAATCTGAAGGTAAGACAAGCTATATTTGATTGATACTTTCGTTTCTCTTTAAAGAAATAGTTTTATTTGCAAATTGACCCCTAAGCTATATCCAATTCTCAATTTGGGATTTAAAATTCTTTTTATAAAAAGAAAACCTAAATTATCAATTTTGTTTCCATTTATAAAAAAACAATACCAACCTATAAGAACGTGAAACACAAAACTTTCTTATTACATTTTGGGATAAAATGATACTTTAAGAACTATTTTTAACCAAAAAAAGAAAAGAAAAAAACCCTTCAAATATCACACTGAGAATTGGGGTATAATTTAGTGGTAAATTTGCTAATAAAAAGTAAATGGATGGAGGGAAAAAAAAATTCATCTACCATAACTACATTTAAACTGAGTTTCATGTAGTCTCAGTTCCATTCAGTGAAAAATGATGGAATTAAATATCTTCCACTTTTCTGGCATAAATGAAACCACCGCAAGCCAAGTATATATACACACACATACAAAGACAAAATACAGATATTGAGCTTATTGAAATTCACTTCTTAAATGTGATCACATAAACAACCGGACTAACCGTGATTCAAATCAAAATCTCACCATAGCAAATATGTATCATGAATTTCTTAAGAATAATGTCAGCCGAAAATGATGACAATCTAACTGACTGACATAAAACTAGATATGTGATATCCTGTAGTTTAAAAAGAAAAAGGATAATGAGAACTTGATGAATCATTTCATACTGACTAGCTTACCGTTTTGCTTTAATTTGAGCAGCAAAATGTCAAAAACTTTGTTTCACTTCTATTAATTCACCACCAACATGTTGGAGGTAAACTACGAGCCCAGCAGTTGTTGATGTGACGACCCTGAGAGATTAATGCTCAGTATTTCCACTAAATGACTGAATTTTTATCAGGCCCTAAATGCAACATGCAACAATCTCACGAAATTGAGGTATAATGTGAAAAATACCGATGGTGAATCCAGAAATTAGCGTACAAAGATGAATTCATTTTATCAAGGCATTAGAAAGGCTTACTAGGTTCATCTTTATGAACATCATGTGATCTTTAAAGCTCCGTATCTACATCATCTTAATCCTCCATCTCGTCAAGGATGACATACTTAGCGGCATGATTAGCTGTGAGCGCTATTGCTGCTTCATCTTCTTCTAGCTTGCCCTTCTGCAGCTTTAGGTATCTTCAAAAGAGGATGATAAAAACAGCATAGGTTAGCCACAGAAGGAACCAGAGAGCACAAAGTAGATCAATAAAAACACTCAGAAATTACTACAGTGAACTCTAAAAGTAGATTGGGCAAACAAATCCATGTTAAAAGGTAATGCCAAATGGAAACTGTATAGCTACATCACATAGTAGTAAATAGTTAAATTTCAATATAATTTCATATCTTTGGTTGAACTTGAATGCATAGAGAAAAAAACTTGACATGACACATCAATTGGTTGTAAATCAAAGAATGTCGAATTCATGACTCGTTGAATTAAGAGACCATGACAGACAGTTACAGGAAGGTGAGAACTGAAAACGCAAATTTTCTCAGGGATTTTTGCGGGAAATTGGAAATAGATGCAATTAGGGTTAAAAATTTGGTATTCAGATCTAGTTAAGTATAAATTTGAAGTATTGACATGGTAACAAAATTGGTAATTCAAATCAGGCTGACATTTCAATTTCCCGAGAATACAAGTTGAAGAAGATAAAAGGGTATATAAGTAAACTGGCTCTCGAATCATACACTTTTATAGGTTGACCCAAGAAAAATTCACAATAGACCAATGCCATGATATAAAATGCTTAATGCTACATGGTTTGAGCAATACTACATCACCACGTCAATTCAATTTTTTTTTTCTTTTCTAAACACTAAAATGGCAATGGCTAGACGCATGACAACTTAATATAGATCAACTAAGCCAGATCTGCATTTTATGTAATATCATTAGTCCATCGGGTTAACTCGCCAGAAATAAAAGCTTCACTGCCTAATTGAGTTTTTTCCTTTTTGTTCTTTTTTTCTTTTACCAAATAAGGTGCATGGTTTGAGGTAATTTACATATTAAACCAAGATAAAAGTAGCCTTAGTTGTTGTAAGCCCCAGAAATCCTAGGGACAAGATAGCCCCCATCCTTTCTGGTGGTTGGAGCTGCAAATATTCGTACCTCTCCTAATATCTCATAGTTTATTACAAAGCATAATATGTTCTCCATGACTGTTCCCTAGCAACAATAAAACATCACTCCAAAAATAAACTAAATGAATAAAATAAAGAACCCAAAATGTATTTACAAAGCTTGAGATTGATAGCGACAATGAAAGAGAAATTCTAAAGTTTGTACAAGTTAATTGGCCAAGTGTGCAAGTCAAGTATTCGACAGGTGGTGGAAATTAGACAAGAAACATAAAATTAAGTACACCAACTTAATCAATTAACTTAGTCCACCAACTCATAATTGACAATAGATTCTGGCATAAGTTAAAAGCATAAAGAAACACCCAAAATACCAAGACCAATAAAAATTCTTCCTACAAAAGACATACAACATTCCTAAACCCTGGAAAAGTTCAATACCTTTAGGGGTGGGAGCTCAAAAGTGCAAAGCCATCTAATTCTATGCCTTCACTTAATAAAGAAATGATTCCTTATGACTAAAACCTCCAAAACTTTGATTTTTTATATGAACAACGGCAGAATTTCAATAACTAATAAAATAATAAGATGTCCAAACAATGAATTAGAAACATCTAAATGTGCTTTAATCAACAACACCAGACAAAGCTTAGGCTTCTGTAATACACAATCCAATAAACATTGCCTTCGTATAAAATCATTATCTCTGCCACAAGTGCTAGACTATAAGTAAATGTTTTAGAACTTCAGAAAATTTGAAGGAATATAGCTAACTACAAGTTTTTGCACAGGAGTGAGTGCCTAAAGAAAGAAGAAACGGAAAATTCAGAAAGTAGATTTATTGACCACTTACTTGTACCAGTTGAATAAACTGACACCAACCATGATAGTGAGGAGTCCAGCACCTTTTAACCACGTAAACTCATCATGCAAGTAAAATACGGCAACCTGAATGAGTATTAGAAAATAATTAGAGTAAACCACTACAAATATATGAAAATAAACAACAAAATCAGCACGAATAGTTAAATCAACAGGAAAATAACATTATGCATGTGAAGACTGACACCACAAGACTTGAGAAGATTTTGTTGGATAAAGTAAAGGGGGTTAAGATTCCACTTCCAGATCCAATACAAGCCAAAATATTAGTGAAAATCAAGTGAGACCCGGAAACAAGCCATTAAACCATTCATCCCCGACCATTCATGACCAGGTTGTTAAAAATGAAATCTGATAAACAATTTATCCTCCCTAGAAACTGCCTCAATTAGGGAACTCAGTCATCACCCCGCATTTAAGTAAAATACTCCAGCAACTCTAGTCATTGCATAGAAATGAGACAGTTGAACAAAAAAATTTCTCAACTTTACTCTAGACTTTCTTAAGCTCATTGCATTAATACATGATTAGTCATACATCGGAAAATGGAGGAATGGAATTTCAAAAGGCCAACTAATAATATGTAAAATTTAATGGACTGAAATCCACTGGCATGGAGTAATAAATGTAAAAACAGGCAAGAAGTAATATGTAAGAAAATAAGATGTGTGACAAATGGACTGATATCTGCTGACATGGAGTAATAATTTCAAACTATTCTTTTTTGGAGAGGATGTTAATAAAAATTAAGGTGGAAAAGCGAACCCTGTCAAAACAACTTGCTTCAAATCAAACTAGTCTAACTTGAATAGGCTAAAAGGTCTACCACCCAAACCTGATGCAATTTGAACTCCGTAAATTCAGAACTGATCCTTATCTGAAGTTAGGGTGTAAAAATAGAGCCGTAGGTTAGCCAAGATTCTAGCCAGGCTCAACTTGACTAAATATTATCAAGCACAAGAATTATTGATTGAACTCAGCTTTGGTTATGCCGATCTGGCTCAATTTGAACGGTGTGGTTCATTTTTGCCATTTCCGCATAACTTCTAAAGTTACATATTGATATGCATAATTATAAAACAACAAAAAATAAGAGTCCCAAATGGTATGACTGCCAGCTCCAAGAGAGCTATCTGCAGCATGCACAGGTAATAATTCTTTGAACCAGCAGTGGCTCCCAACTGTATCTTAAATTGATGAATAGCATGAACTACTCTATGAGTACCAGAGTAAAAAAAGAAAATGAGATTACTGACGAGACAATGCTTTCTTTCAAGGACTCACATATGCAATTTTAACAACTTTGGACTATACTCGGTCACAAACAAAAAGTCAGAATCTTACGTGAGCCTTTTAATAAAAAGTCAAGTTTTGCAAAACCGTTAAAAACAAATATGTGTGTGTATATGTATGTGTGTGCATGTAAAGAAAACTATGTACCAATATGGTGACAGCCTCCTTCACAACCCCAGCTATTGTCACTGTAACTGCGCTTGTTATAGAAACAAGGATGTACTCTGTTAAAACCTGCAATAAGAAGAAAGCCTAGCTTCTTCAAGCAACAAGAGAAACATTTTTTATTCACTATGTTACCTGTTTATTAAAATATTGTTTTTATTATAAAAATAATATTCTAATACAGAAGTTACGATATTATGTGTTAATCATCCATATGCAAGGCACGTGAAGCATAGATTACTAAGAAAGGAAAATTAAAGGGAGAAAAAGGGGGTGCTTCAGCATAAGCATAGGTTCCTACCATAAAGAATGCGAGTGTTCCACCAAAAAGCATCAAAAAGCAGCTTCGAGCAATATGCCATGAACTATTAAAATAACTGTTCTTCGTGAATTGATCCCACGGGTCCAACAGGAGAGAAAGAAGAGCTGTCACAACAGCCATTACCGGAGTCACGTAGCTCATGAAGGTAAGTGGGTTCTTCAAACCTAGAAAAAATTAAATAGTTAGACCATGCTGTAAAATAAAATCAGAAGAACCAACAACAAGAAGAAAACCAGCTTATGTAAAGCAATCAGATAATTTTTAGTGACACCACTCATAATCTATCACTATATATAAATTAAAATTCTCCATTCAATAGGGATTAGAGAAAAAAAAAATTCTAGAATATCATTATCAAAATGAGAACTAGAACTTCAGGATTGCCAACTCAGCATCTACACCAAACATATCCTCCTTATAAACTATATCAGCTCGAGACAGAGATTGTTATAACTAAATTACACCAACTTTAGCAGCCAGATATTGTATGCAGAAATCAATTGATGCAACCATATCTCACATATATGACTTATCAGCAGAAAGAAAATAACCTAGGATATATTGTAGCATGCCCTGAGAACTAAATATTGCAATAGACAAATTTCTCTTATGGTACTGATGATAAAAGATTTCTCATGTTTAAGCAAGCTCAAAGGAATGTTATTCCTTCATAGACAAAGGAACAAATAACACAAACTCAGTCATCCACTCCAGAAAAATAAAATAAAGTACAATCCTTCTAGCAATAACAATGAGAATGGATAATGATAATATCATCCGATGCAAATGTACTGATCAGAAAACATAGAGAAAAGGGTATTTAAATAACATGGTGATGTACAAATTAAAGAAGGAAAATGATGAGCTTAAAAAGAAGGGAACAAGAGAGAGAGAGAGAGGGACTACCTACCATAGGCTTCTTTCTTTTGAAGGTAGCCCATTCCGGATAAAGTCAAATTGGACGCAATAAATAAAACAAATCAATGTAATTAGTAAAAAGAAAAAAGAGAAGAAGAAATAATTTGAAAATAAGATCAAATAATTGAATTCTAAGTCTAACATATCATGTAAAAAGGAAATAAATCAAAACCATACCTGCAAAAGTATTTGAGTCATGCACCAGCGGAATCCAGACATAACAGCCGCAAGCATGACAAAAACAAAACCCCAAAACTGAAAACCTGTCTCCTTTGAAACTGGAATAAGAAAGATCAAGTTTCACAAGTTTTGTAAATATTTGACACTGTAAGAGAGAGAGATGCAACGACATAAAAGAAACTGTCACAACATGCTCAAATATTAGACAAACTCTATGTAGAAAGTTATTTAGTCTGTCAGAATGATTTGGTCGATTAAGGACCAATTTAGCCTTGGAATGAGATTGTAACTGTGTAGATAAAAGTGCAATTGTTAAAATTGATAATTTTTAAAAGAATGGCAGCAATGCAATAAGAAATAAAATGGCCATCAGAGATATAATGAAAAGGAGATTTTAATAATCGTATTTTATTTGACATTTGAAATTATCATAAATAATCATTTAATCATTATATTAAATAAATGATTTTCTCAATATATTTATTAAATAAAATAAAAATAAGTAATATGTACAGAACAAGAAACTAAATCATTAAAAAAGATATTTTTTTAAAGTGAGTTTTAAAACTGATTTCAGCATTTCTATCATTAATTTACACTGGTTACTACAAAAATTATTCATCACTTTCATTTCATTGGACTAGAAGCATAAGTTTATGAGAATTTTTAAGCAGCTATTATAGTTCTATGGATTCTATGAAGCAACCCTAGCCCATCTATGAAACCTGAGAAAATGTAGTCACGAATCTGAAGTTTCCTATCATTTTCTTCTTTCCTACTCCCTCCATCACAACAAATTGAATGCCATCTTTTTTTTACAGGTATCACAAAAATGTCAACTTTCCCAAAATGGATCACGTTTTTCCAATGTTTCCCTTACTGAAATATGAAGTTTATATGGATTTCTCTAGCTTTTATAAAACTTAATGGTAAAAGTTATGAAGGAACATAAGCTTCATTCCTAAAATTTTGAGCTGTTTGGAAAGTGGACATCCAATTTGAGATGCTGGAAATATTTTTATTGTCACTTCTGTTACAGATTACAAATCATTCCTATATCACTCTTTTAAGGCTCAGAACAGACAGAAATCACTCCCTACCAAACTCATTCCACACTAACTAAATAATCATCAAACTTCAACCCAAGGCCTAGCCTGCTTTTCGCAGGTTCATTCATAGTACCTAGATAGCCTTCTAAATCTTCAATTTATCTCTTCAATAGTAACCCAGTATTAATAGCTTAAGGTCCCTAATTCTAGTCATCATCCCAATCCTTTCGACATCAACAAAGCCTCCTTTCAAATCTTACATCATTCATACAACCACAAGAACTCTAGTGAGTTATTCAAGTCAATAATGAAATGACAAGAATCAAAGGAAGACAAATAAAATGTCCACAATGTATTGCTGCATTGATTAGGATATAGTTTCCAAAACACTTTAAAACTTTAAGAAAGGTGAAAAGAAGGGGATACTCCAAAAAGAGAGAAGCCAAAAGATGAACATCTTTGCCTATAAGTGAGGCATTAAGTAAAATCTTTACTTCAAATCTAATTGCCATCAATATGACAAGGACAGGTGCACATTACCCACAATTATGAAGCAAAACAGATATCTACTCACTAGTGCCTTTCTCCTACTTCATCCTTAATAATTCGAATAACAGAAAAATATATACAACCAAAAAGGTACTAAATATACACATAGAAATCGAATTGCTTGTAAGAAACATACAGAATGATGAGAACCCATACCTGTTAATAGAATCCCAACAGAGATTACCAAGATAATTCCTAAAAGGTTAAGGCTTGGAGACTCCAACCTTATAAATAAACATTCAACAATAATATCAGAACAACAAGGGGCATGGGAAAGAATACAATGGATTCTCAGAAAAACAGAAAATGGAGCAGCTGGAATAAGAGATATCTGAAGACAACTTGCAATATGTGGTTATTCAGAGCATGTTACGTGGACTCTTCGCTTTAACTACCTGTGTCTGACTGTTCTGACACTTCCCTATATAAACAAATCTGATACTATGATCCTCAAAATTAATGTAGAGTATTGTCAAAAAGATTACATACCAGTGTATGAGACTCTATTTCAAGTCCATGTAACATACCTAATCCCCAGGCTAAAAGTGAGTTAATCTTCTAAATATAAAACAGCACAGGCAGATTGAGTTACCAAATTGATATGTTCCTTTTTCATCCCTAATAATTGTAAAAACAAACAAAAGCTCCAAACATGATCAAGATAAATAATACGAAGAAAATTTTAAAATATAAGATCAAAGTTCTAAGTGTGGTCTAGTGTAAAAAGTGAGAGTACAACAAACTCAAGGAAATGAACTGAAGTAACTATCTCAGAATTATGCAATAAAAATCTCAATAAAACCAACAAGACAACAGCCCTTTCAATCAAAATTGTTTTAGTCCATCAACCAATGTGGTCAGCACTTCAGCAAATAATAAAAGCTCAATAAAGCCTTAATTAAACACCTTTAGGTAGATGCATTTACTAAGTCAAACTATGTTCTGGAATATTATTAGTTCAATAACTTCACATTTTGGATGCATTCACCAGCATTTGGTGTAGACCAAATAAAAACATAATTTCAAAGTTTCATCATCCTTTTTTTGTTGCTTTAGATCTTTCAGATGATAAACCCCTTGACCAGACAATATGGATAACATAGATTCAAGTGGAGGACTCCAACTTGTTTCAGAAAGGTAAAAATTACTTGACCTGAGATCATATTGGTGCTAATTCAAATGCAAATTTAGGTCACATTGATTTACTATTTTTTTTTTTCATACATACTTCTCAATGCCTCCAACAGATCATGAAGGAAAATGAATCTGTCAATTACCCATCCTGTATTCTAAGCAAAATTAACCACACCATTTAATTCAGCTTGAAAATCAAGAACATAACCTATGGTGGTAAACCCCTGATCATTTCCGTGGAAAAACTTTCAGCAATCAAACTCTTTTGAACAACCCAAGCCATCACAAGTTTATAAAAGAGGCCAATTTTCTGACAAGCAAAAAAATGGCTGTCTAGCTAAAAGGGCGTGTTTGAAAATGGATAAGCAATGGGTTAAAGCCAACATAGGAATCAGTACAAACCAAACTTGTAGGCCCATTTCATAAGGTCGATTAAAGGCAACGTCCAATGACTCCTGGGATAGGTTCCTGATAGAGTCAGTCCCTAAGGGCCCAAGCCAGTTACTAACTAAGCTTATATATATATGAAACAATGCTTTCGTTTATTTTTCTATGAATTCAATCCTGGAAATACGGTATTCCGCTTTTTTAACCACCCAAGGTTTTGTTATATTTTTGAAATCAAGAAATTGCTACTGGAGCAGGTGGCATTCAAGAACAATTAGCCAATCTATGTTTGTGAGTTCTTATCGGTTTATTTGTTGGTTGAATCGGAAGAATTAGGAGAAGTAGGCCTCATGGATAATGAATGGGAAGTTCGAATGGAAGAATAAATGATTTTTTGGTTAGACAGATGGAATTGGCTAAGCACTTTATTCAAACAAATATAAATACATTCTAATAAAAGAAGTTATGATATGTAGGTATCTTTGTTCTCTTGTGTCCAATCAATCCTAGAATGATTATTCAACCCTCACTAAATGGGAAATATTAGTATAGCCATGGCAAAGAAGGGGGGGGGGGGGAAGCAATTAAGAAAAACAGATGAAGTAATGGTTTCAAGATTCTAACAAGCATAAATTATAATTTTCTTATCTCTAAATTTACAAAAGAGAGCTTCATCCCAAAATCTATAGACATATGTATAGACTGTTCAGTGCCATCCAAACATGAGCAATCGACATGATCAATTTGAAAACTCACCTGAATGCAAAAGCGAATAGGAGAAGAAATATAGGAGTTGCAGATTTACACTGTAGGGTACAAAGTAAAAAAAAATCTAGTCAACACAACCTAGAAAAGAAAAATAAAAAGACATATTCACAGATTTGGAGGAGGTAATTTAGTCAAGATGAGATTAAATATTCATCACAATATGGAGTATAGAAAAGTTAACAAACCATTGTGGCAAAAGTAACAGATATGAAAACCAGGGATGCGTTGCTCAGGTTAACATCCAGTGCTGTTGAAAGAGCCGTAGGTACAACTGTGAAAGGCAAAGTCCATCTGTACATTAGTTGATAGAAAAGTTAATAAGTTACAGAGAAACACACAGGTTTTAAACCATAGAAGAACAGAAGATTAGTATTTTAAAACACTAAATCTAAGTGAACGTATACACGCAAGTGCCAGTTCACATTATAAAGAAGCAGAAAGAATATATGCTTGATGAATTACCTTTGTAGAAGTAATCTCTCCGTGTCATTGAATCAGTAGGGAGAAATTTATGAGACCAATACCATGTGATCAGTTTTGATAAAACAGCTTGCATGGTGAAGTGGACAGTATTCATCAACAAGGGAGCTGGAAACTTCCCAAGGTCATCTCCCAACAAGGTTTTGTTGTACCTGCTCAAGGAAAAATTATAAGAGGATATATGAAAAAGCTTCAAAACATTTGGTATTAAATTTAGCTATGATGCTGCTGTGATTAATTTAAAATGGACTTACAATGTCAAAAATGTGCTGAAAGTGTACCAAACAAGTATAAAGAACAAAGTCTTCAGCACATCCACAAGAGAAATGGAGCTGTCAGAATTCAGGGGCAATGCTTTTGGACTCCCATTAGCAATGTCTCCATCATCACAAATATCTGATGATCCTATATTCAAAGCAGATTCATTTTCGATATCAAAAGGTACATATTCCCCAGCGCTATCTCCTCCTTGTATATTGTCCACGGTACTATCACCATTCAAGTGCATACTTTGCTCTGGAAATTTATTGAATCTAACCCCTTCTACAATCATGTTTTGTAACTCGCTCTGGTTAAGCATAGGCAACTCAAAATCAGAGTTTTCTGCAGTGGTACTGGTATTCACTGAATGGTATTCCAAATGAATTGTCCCATCTTCATCAATCCAGAGAGAGAAGGAAGAGTCCCTGTGAAGACCTGAAGCTTGATTTCCACTCAGAGTATCAGTTGTCCCTGTGCATTCAACTTTTTCTTTATTGAAACTACTCTTTACCATCTCCTTTGCTATTCTAAGTTAGAGCCATCTATGCACTGCATTAGAAAACAACGCGCCAATGTCCAATTAGTGCCTTGTTTTTTGATCAATTATGCAATGTGTGAACGATATTCCGGGCATCAGATAAACCAAGAATCAACCAAATACAATAAAAAAATTCTGCCACTCTACTTATTTTAGATCATCCAAATTCCAAAGACCTCAGTTGACACCTATTGGAATCAATTATAACAGAAAAATATGAGAACCACACAGCTTCATTTAAAAGAAAAAGGTAAAGACAATACCCAAAATTGAAAATTTTTAATTTCCATCCACCATCAACAACCTCTTATTATTTTTCAGAAAGAAAATTCGGTATCATTCACAGCATTAAATCAACTTATTAGAACAAATAAAAAGAAAAACCTCCCCATCGTTTAGATTATCCTATACAATAACATTTAAGATATAAATTGAATTAAATTAAAAAGAAAAGCTCAATAAACAAACCGGCAAAAGGAATTGAAAAAAGAATGTACTAAAATAAATCTAAAAAAAAAAATGCATTGAATCAAATCCATAGAAGCCCAATGCAATGCAATTCAACAGTAACATAATAAATTACAAATGGAAAATGCAACCTGATCAAGTGTTGATGAGATCCAAATACGTGAAGAAGAATAAAAAAGAAAGGATGTTCAACAAGAGATCTGATTTGGTGATGAATGAAGAAGGATTATGGATTATTAATGGGAATTAAAAGTTGATAATGGAGAATGTTGGTACACAGTCGTTTTTAGGCCTACGTTTGAGCGTTGTTGTCTGCTGTTGGTTTCTGCTTTGACTCCAAACGTAGATTCAAAGGCACGAATATGATTTCGGGTTAACTGCATTGGAGTCCCTAAATTATTCTCTAACTTTTAATTTGGTCTTCACACTTCATGATTTGCTGATTGAGTCTTTAAAGAATCAAAATTGTATCAATTAGGTCCTTCTGTTAGATTAGCTGTTAGTTTCAACTTTAAATGCCAGTTCAGGTCTAGCCTATAGCATATTTAAAACACATAAACTAAATTTTAAATTAATTTGCACTTATCACATTGATAGTTATTGGATTTGATGTGTTAAAAAATAGTCCTCTTAAATTTCAATGTTATTATCTATTTTTTATTAAATACATTAGATTTGGGATCTCTACGTAGTAGATACAACATGTTTAAATTTTGATCTACATGTTTTAGATATGATCTTTGTTAGATTCGATTTGACATTTAAGGCCTAAGTTGACGAGGTTAAATTAAAGAAAGGACCTAATCGATAAGATGTTAATACTTTGAAAACTTAATTAAAATATTTTGAAAATTTTAAGAAACCATTTAAAACCTGAATCATATTTTAAGGACATTCCTTAGCCCAATTTTCAATTTTTCTTATATTTTATAAGGGTAAACTACAACTATTGTCCCTAAACTTTGGTCAAAATTATGTTTTGATCACCTAACTTTTAAAACTTACGTAATAGTTATTAATGTTTTTGAATTGCTACATTTTTGCCACTCATCCATTATCTCTGTTAAAACGATAATAATGACGTGAGACATTAATTTAAAGGGTTAATAACCAATTTGATCTCTAAAATATAAATAAAATATTATTTTAATATTTTAAATATTTTCTTAATAATTATTCTAAAAAGGTTTTTAAAAATATTCAAAATAAATTAAAATTACTAAAAATATAAAATGTATTATAAAAATTATAAATAATTATTATAAAAAATTTAATTAATATTAAATAAAATAAAAAACCCTCCCTTCCCTTCCCCACCCCAACCCATCCCACTCCTCTCCCCCACTGTCCACCCTCCCTACCTCGCACCGAGGGGAGGAAAGGGTGGGGAGGATTTTTTATTTTACTTTATTTTATTTTTATTTAATATCAATATTTTTATTTAATTTTTATAATAATTATATATAATTTTAATAATACATTTTACAATTTTAATAATTTTAAAAAAGTATAGAATAATTATTAATAAAATATTGAAATTATCAAAATAATATTTTATTTATATTTCAGGGACCAAAGTGGTTGTTAGCCTTTTAAATTAACGTGTCACATCACCATTGTAGTAAGCCCAATTTGCCCGGGCTCTAATTAAAAAAAATTCACTGTCCAAATTACAAACGGCAGGCCCAATTTACAAATTAAATGGCCCAAACCTAGCCCAAATCCTATGGCCCACAACCTTAACTATTTTCAACAAAAAAGAAGAAACCCTAGCCGCAAGTCTTTGCCGCCACCTGCTCCACCAACTGCTCTACCACCTCGCCTGTAAGGAAAAAGGAGGAAAAGACATAAACCAAACATGAGCAGCTGAAACAGTAGAAAAAAATAAAACTGTAAACCGACTATAAAAGCCTAAAAACCGATTGGAAAAGGGGTTCCTTTTTTGAAAAACATAAAAGAAAAGATATAAAAAAGATTGAATATAACAATAAATGTGACTTTTTTTTTACATTTTTTATCTTTTATTTTCGAAATACATAAAAAAAAAAAGAAGCAAATCCTTTACCTCTATTGTCGTTGCTTCTCCCTCTGTTCTGGAAGATCGACGGACCCTTGGGGGTACGCCAAATGGTCGCAACGAAAGTGGGTAGAAACGAAGGGTTCCTTGTTTCTTTTTTATTTTTGAGGGCTTTTTTGACTATTTTTAACCCCAAATTGGGGTTCTACTCAAAAAAAGGAACAAAAGATGAGATTTTTGGACTTTCCGGCCATTATGGACGACGGCGCCGTCGTCCGCGACCGGTGGCCGATGGCCGAAGCCAAGGCCGGCCAAAAGGGCTAGAGAGAAAAAAAAAGGCTAAGTTTTTTTTTTGAAAGAGGGTTAAAATGATTTTTTTTTAGATTTTTTTGGCATTTATAGAGAATAAAACGACGCCGTTTTAGGCTTGATTCCCAGATGCAAAAACGACGTCGTTTTGAGGTTGAATCGAACCTACTCGACCCGTCCGCATAGGATCCGCGTGCTTTGCTTAAGGGGGTCTAATTGCACTCTTGGTCCTTCCGCTTTTTACACATATTGCAATAGAGTCCTATTTCCTTTTTTTTTTGTTTTTTTTTATAATTTCTCCAACTTAATTTTTATTTTTTTTTATTTTGATCCTTTACAATGGTGCGCATAAGGAGGGCAGAGATATTTTCCTTTTCAGCCGCTATTCTTTTTTAGCGCATTACAATTTAGTCATTTATTTTACTTTTACCCTGACTTCTCCCCTAAAATTTTATTTCAATTTCAATTTAGCCCCTCCTATATTCATGAACTTATTTTATTATGATTTAGGCTCTTAATTTCATTTTAATGTCAATTAAGTCCTTTATTTAATTTCAGCCTTTTCATGGATTTTTTTTAGATCCTATTATTATTTGTTCATTTATCTATTTATTAATATAGCCTTGCTTATTTATTTATTTATTTCTAAAACTCATGTGGTTTATATTTGTACATATTATTATGTTATCATCTCATCTCATTTTATTTTATTTTTTATGTGTTATTTTATTATACCTTTTTATTACTTTTGGTATTTTTAAGTTGCGTCTTTTCAATCTATTTATTTAGATTATGCTATTATTATTAAGTGTACCTTTATTTATTCATATTTTATCATTTCAATATTCTATCTATATAGTCGTTTTATATTGATTCATCATCACTACATCATGCATTATGTCTAGATATAATTAATTGTTTTTATACTATACCCCACATAAGATAAATATCCGTCGTTTTAAATATTACACTTGTTAATTTTCAAAAAAGGAAAATTTAAAAAATAGGCAATGTTTCGTATTTAGAGATTCGAGGAGTCGTGCCCTAACTTACAGGGTTTCGATTTTCTTGTTGAACCTAAATAACCAAATATCCTTTTAAAATTAAAATACATGAGATTTAATTAAAAAATAAAAGGCAAGTTTATTCTCAAGGATTTGAGGTGTCGTGTCCTAACTTACGAGATGTGGCATTTTGTTATCTCGAGATAAGAGGGTCTTTAACATACGTTTCGATTTATTCAAGCAATTTTTAAGTAAAAATAACATTAATACAAAGAGGAATCGTATTTTAAACTCTTTTCAAGTTTTCAACTTTCGACACTAAGACATTAATTAATCAACTAGGTACCAATTTTGGGCGTTACGAGGGTGCTAATCCTTCCTCGTACGTAATCGACTCCCGAACCTATTTTCTGGATTTTGTAGACCAAAAAACATTTTTTAATAAATCAAACTGTTTATTAAGATGATTGGATTACTAGATGATCCGATCGCACCTCATAAAAAAGATTGGCGGTGACTCCCATTTTTCATTTTTTAAAATAAAAAAGTCGATTTTCAAAAAAATAGTTTCTTGGCGACTCCGCTGGGGACACAAAAATAAGAGAGTCAAGCCACGAGTTGATTACTTTTGGTCTTTTTTGTCAAAAATTGATAATTTGGTTTAAATTTACGACCTCTTTGTTACATTTCATCCTTAATGTATTGATATCTTGGGTTGTATAGCGATCTAGTACATCTGTTTTATTGATTCGAAAGTTTATTTTATATGTTTATCGTATGTTGTATTGCATAATCGCTCGATTTTACCTTTCTTAAGTGGGAGTGAGAAACTATTCATTCGTGAGGTTTTCACTTCAGTATAGAATAGTGAATCACTTTCGGGATACATCCGTACCTCTGTCTTCGTGAGATTTTCATCTTCGTATAGCCATAGGGAAATGTATTCCCCTGAACTGAACTCGGTCTGTATGAGCCTATAATGGGTGATGATCGAAGAATCTGCCGGTTCAGGTACTTTTACTTTAGAATCGAACCACATATAATGAGCCCTAAAAGCCCACCCTAGGTAGGACCATACCAAACCCTAGTGGTCACCTGAATATGTGCTTTATTTATTATTTCTTGTTTGCTTTAAATTCCAGCTTGGTATGAAGTATACTGACTTGTTTCATCTTGTTTTAACTGTGATTGCATTTTCATCATAGAAAAGTGTATTGATTCATGTCTGTTGCTAAATAGAGAGCTTGTCATGAAAAATGGGTTTTTTTGATAAAGTGGAAGACAACACGGCCGCTCGAATATGGTCTGAGAAAAGTAAACAAGAGAAAGGTGACAGCCTGTGAGAGGGGCAGGTCAGAGATATTGACCACGTTATCAGTGAAGTTTTGGTCCGAATACGAGAAGTGGCTAACCACTTGTAGACCTCCACCATTCAAAGCTTGAAATATAAATGGGAGTCAGATTGGGGCCGAGAATTAACTTTATTTCTTAGGAAAGTTAAGGTTTTGAATGTGAAGGCGGGGCCATATATGTATTCACTTTATGTAAATAAACTTGTTTTCTAGTAAAATTGTTCTAATAGAATTGAGCTAGAATCACCTTTTTGCATGCATCTTTTTATTCATTAACATTACATTTCATTGCATGCAATAAATTTCATAAAATCCAAAAGTGCATCAAGTTCAAAGCTCTTGTACAGAGCCTGAAGGATAATAAAGAGTTGGAATTCTTTGAAGATAGCGAAGGTTCGGAAGGGAAAGATGTTTGTGCTTTTGAAGAAGGAACTAAAAAAATCCTATTAGGAATTTTGTTCCTACATCCCTGTAAGTGTTCTGAACAACTGGATTGTGGAGGGGATTCCTGTAGCTTTTAGGACCATTTCGAAATAATATTCAGAATACACCTACTGCTCTAAGCTGGGAGCAATAGGAATCCTTTTGTGAAAAAGGCACATATCCATTATTTTTATATCAATAAAATGCATCTTTGTGTCTTATTTTGGCAAACATTCTTTTGTTCATTCCATTTCATTCATGACTCATACCACATCGATAATTATTAATAGATTCATTTGTTCTTTGGGTCTTCCTTTGTTCCTATAACAAGTCTCTAGATATCAATGATATGAGCGACGATGCTACTGACTCAGAGTCTCTTTTTGAGCAAAATATGTGTATAGAGGATTCTCAGGATTTTGAAGATGATCAAGACTGTAACCTATCTCCTGATTTGTTAAGGATGGTAGAACAAGATGAGAAACAAATTCTACCTTACAAAGAGTCAGTCGAAATTGTGAGCATAGGAGAAGAGAAAGAGGTGAAGATCGGAACTTGTATAATTGCAGAGACAAAGTGAGACCTCATTGAGTTACTCCAAGAATTTAAAGATGTCTTCGCATGGTCTTTTTAAGATATGCCTGGGCTAAGTACTGATATTATGGTACACCAGCTCCCCATAAAGGAAGAGTTCAAGCTAGTTCAATAGAAGCTCCGAAGGATGAAGCTTGACGTCCTGTTAAAAATAAAGAAAGAGGTCAAGAAACAATTCGATGCTAGTTTCTTGCAAGTGGTTAAATATTCAAAATAGGTAGCCAATATAGTCCCCGTCCCAAAGAAAGATAGGAAAGTACAAATATGTGTAGACTATAGAGATTTAAATAAAACAGCCCGAAGGATAATTTCATGTTGCCTCACATCAACACCTTAGTGGACAACACAGCAGGTTATTCACTGTTCTTCTTCATGGATGGTTTCTCGGGATAAACCAGATAAATATGCATCCTGAAGACATGGAGAAGACCACATTTGTAATCATGTGGGGAACGTTTTGCTATAAGGTGATGCCATTTGAACTGAAAAATACGAGAGCAACGTATGAAAGAGCCATGGTAACCTTGTTTCATGACATGATGCATAAAGAAATTGAAGTTTATGTCAACGACATGATTGCAAAATCCAAAATAGAAAAGGAGCATGTGTAAGTCTTAAGAAAGTTGTTCTTAAGATTGAGAAAATTTCAGCTAAAGCTCAATCCAGCAAAATGTACCTTCGGGGCTAGGTCAGGAAAATTGCTAGGATTTGTAGTCAGTGAAAAGGGGATCGAGATCGACCCAGATAAAGTAAAGGCTATATAGGAGTTGCCTCCGCTACGCACTCAAAAAGAAGTTTGAGGTTTTTTAGGGAGACTAAATTACATCGTCAGGTTCATTTCACAATTAACCGATAAATGTGACCCTATATTCTGTCTACTTAAGAAACATAATCCAGGTGTATGGGATGAAGAGTGCCAGAAGACTTTTGACAAGGTCAAACATTACTTGTCCAATGCCCCTGTGCTGATACCACCCAGTTTAGATAAGCCACTGATATTGTATTTGGCAGTATTTAGAAATTTCATGGGATGCGTACTCGGCCAACATGATGAGTCAGGAAGAAAAGAAAAAGCGGTATATTACCTCAATAATAAGTTTACTGAATGTGAGACAAGATATTTGTCAATTGAAAAGTTGTGTTTCGCCTTAATTTGGACAACTTGAAGACTGAGACAGTACATGTTATACCACACAACTTGGCCAATTTCAAAACTGGATCCTCTAAAGTACATGATGGAGTCAGCCACTTTGAATGAAAGAATGGCCCGGTGGTAAATTTTTCTTTCTGAATTTGATATAGTCTATGTGAATCAGAAGGCTATAAAAGGGAACGCAATAGTAGATTTTCTGGCCAATAGAACTCTAGAAGATTATGAGCCTTTGAACTTTGTTTTCCCGAATGAAGATCTAATGTATGTTGCAACCACTGAAGAAGATTCTCAAGAAGGTCATCTTTGGAAGCTAAATTTCGACGGAGCCTCAAACGCTGTGGGTAACAGAATTGGGGCAGTCCTGGTATCCCCAAATGGATATGATTATCCCTTCACTAGTAAATTGGATTTTGATTGCATGAACATTATAGCAGAATTAGAAGCAGGCATCATGGGTATCCGTGCAGCTATAGAATACAAGATTAAAGTGTTAGAAGTATATTGGGATTTTACATTAGTGATCTATCAACTCAAAGGAGAATGGGAGACAAAAGATCCCAAGTTAATCAATTATTGAAAGCTGGTTCTTGAATTAATTAAAGAGTTTAATGACATCACCTTCTGCTACCTTCCACGAGATGAAAATCAGATTGTTGATGCCTTGGCTACTTTAACTTCCATGGTCAAAGTGAACAAACAAGAAGATGTAAAACCTATCCAGATGAGTATTTATGAGACTCAGGCTCATTATTACAACATCGAAAAAGAAGAAGAAAAGGATGATCACCATTGGTACCACGATATACTGCGATATGTAAAGAATCGTGAATACCCTGACTAAGCAACTGAGAATGATAAAAGGACATTGAGAAGACTGGCCAGTGACCATGTCTTAGATGGGGGGATCCTATATAAAAGAAGAAACGATCATGTGCTACTAAGATATGTAGACATTGTCGAGGCTAAGAAATTCTTGGAAGAAGTCCATAAGGGTGTCTGCGAAACACATGCCAAAAGTTACACAATGGCCAGGCAAATCATTAGATTTGGGTATTATTGGTCCACCGTGGAAGGAGATTGCATCAGTTATGCCAAGAAATTCCATAAGTGTCAAATTTATGGAGATAAAATTCATGTGCCTCATAAAATTCATGTGCCTCATTCACCTCTTTATGTCATGACTTCTCCATGGCCTTTCTCTATGTGAACCATAGATGTCATTGAGTAGATCTCGCCAAAATATTCCAATGGGCACCGGTTCGTCTTTGTGATCATTGATTACTTCACCAAGTGGGTAAAAACCGTTTCTTATGCCAATGTCACAAAGACAACAGTTAGCAAATTCTTGAAGAAAGAGATCATATGTCAGTATGGAATACCAGAAAGGATCGTGTCTCACAATGTATTGAATTTGAACAACAACAAGATATCAAAAGTCTGCAGTCAATTCAAGATCAAACACCACAACTCATCACCATATCGTCTAAAAATGAACGGTGCAGTTGAAGCAGCTAATAAGAACATTAAGAAGATCGTGGGGAAAATGACTGAGACTTATAAAGATTTGCCCGCTATGCTTATCGAGCGTCTGTTAGGACTTCCACTAAGGCAACACCTTTCTCATTGGTTTATGGAATGGATGCGGTTCTACCTATTGAGGTTGAGATTCCTTCTCTTCGAGTTTTATCAAAATTGAAGTTAGATGAAGTAGAATGGACCCGATCTTGATATGATCAGTTGAACTTGATCGAAGAAAAGAGACTAAGAGCTATTCGTCATGGTCGGATGTACCAAAAACAAATAATGCGAGCTTATGAAAAAAAAAGGTTCACCACAGAGAATTCCATGAGGGGAACCTGGTATTGAAAAGAATCCTTCCCATACAAATGGACTTTAGAGGAAAATGGATGCTGAATTGGACAAGACCTTATATGGTGAAGAAAGCATTTTCTGGAAGTGTGTTGATTTTGACCAAGATAGATGGCAGAGATTTGCCCAACCCTGCAAATTCAGATTTAATCAAGAGGTGTTTCACCTAAAAAAAAGAGAGAAAAAAAGAGAGGCCAAGGCGAAAACCCGCAAAGGGCGTCTTGAGACTAAAAGAGTTTTGAGTTGAAAACCCGAAAATGGCGGCTCAAATTTTGACCAAAGGATGGGGTATGTGGTAGTCTTGTTCCTTCAAAAATAATAAGGAGGAGAAACTTTACATCTTAGGGCATCAATGAAGTACTCTGGATCTCTTAAGCACATATTAGGCTTAAAAGAGTCATCGAGAAGTTAGTGCAGAAAAGCTAATACTGCCAAATCTAGGGCACCTATTTTTATCTTACTCGTGTTTGTATTTTAGCAACGTTTGCTATCTTTGATTGATCTATTCATTTCGAGCTCTACTTCCAATAAATTTTATAATATAATGGACAAATAAAATGATTTTTTGCATATTACTCTGAAAGGCTTCTAAATAGTATAAGGACCTGAAATATGACCACTAGTTAGAACTAACCAAACTTAAGGGTTGGAAGCATTTGAGAAAGAATAGTCTAAATTGTGACTATTTCTTTGAATTTTCATCTAGGGCACCTATTTTCATCTTACTCATGTTTGTATTTTAGCAATGTTTGCTATCTTTGATTGATCTATTCATTTCAAGCTCTGCTTCCAATAAATTTCAATCTTGTCCATTGTTATGATCTTTTTCAAGTATTTTTCATTGAAATAACAATTAATGGATAAATAATATTCAAGTAAAATGATTTTTTGTATATTACTCTGAAAGGCTTCTAAATAGTATAAGGACTTGAAATATGACCACTAGTTAGAACTAACCAAACTTAAGGGTTGGAAACATTTGAGAAAGAATAGTCTAAATTGTGACTATTTCTTTGAATTTTCTGTCAAATATACCAGCTGAACAAGAAGACATGGTAATACATTAGTGATAGAACCTTGATAAATAACGAGCAATGACAACCTAATCATTAAAAAGGGATCATTCTCGAAAAATGATATTCTGCATTCATTCATACACATCTAGTTATGAGCATTTGATTCATTCTAATCATAACATCCTAATTGCTTAGCATAAATATAGGCCCTTAAAATGGATTTTACAGGTAATGTTTCCCAGCGAACGATGTAACAGATCAGTAAAATCACAAATCCTATACCCCTCAAGTTGCAATGGGGTAGATTGAAGTCATCGTGGCAAATCTTATCTCCCTGAAGTCGCAGTGGAGTAGATTAAAGCCATAAACCTTATCTCCCTGAAGTTGCAATAGAACAGGTTGAAGTTACAGATCTTATCTCCCTGAAGTTGCAATGGAGTAGATTGAAGATAGAAAATCTTATCTCTATGAAGTTGCAGTAGAGCAAAGTAAAGCTATAAACCTTATCTCTCTGAAGTTGTAGTGGAGCAGATTGAAGTCACAAGTCTTATCTTCCTGAAGTTGTAGTGGAGTAGATTGAAGATAGAAAATCTTATCTCTCTGATGTTGCAGTAGAGTAGATTAAAGCTATAAACCTTATCTCCTTGAAGTTGCAGTGGAGCAGGTTGAAGTTACAAGTTTCATCTCCCTAAAGTTATAGTGGAGCAGATTGAAGATAGCAAATCTTATTTCCCTGAAGTTGTAGTGGAACAGATTAAAGCTATAAATTACAAATCTTATCTCCTTGAAGTTGCAGTGGAGCAGATTGAAGTTACAAGTTTCATTTTCCTGAAGTTGCAATACAGCAGACTGAAGATAGCAAATCTTATTTCCCTGAAGTTACAGTGGAACAGATTAAAGCTACAAATTATAAATCTTATCTCCCTAAAGTTGCAGTGGAGCATATTGAAGTTACAAATCTTATCTCATTGAAGTTGTAGTGGAGCAGATTGAAGTTACAAGTCTCATCTTCCTAAAGTTGCAATGCAGCAGACTGAAGATAGCGAATCCTATTTCCCTGAAGTTGCAGTGGAACAGATTAAAGCTACAAATTACAATCTTATCTCCCTAAAGTTACAGTGGAGCATATTGAAGTTACAAATCTTATCTCCCTGAAGTTGCAATAGAGCAGATTAAAGCAATAAATCTTATCTCCCTGAAGTTGCAGTGGAGTAGGTTGAAGTTACAAGTCTTATCTCCTTAAAGTTGCAGTGGAGCAGACTGAAGATAGCGAATCTTATTTCCTTGAAGTTGCAATGGAACAGATTAAAGCTACAAATTACAAATCTTATCTCCCTGAAGTTGCGGTAGAGTAGATCGAAGATAGCAAATCTTATCTCTCTGAAAATTGCAGTGGAGTAGATTGAAACTACACTTCTTATACACCTGAAGTTGCAGTGGGTTAGAACGAGGCTATTTGAAGAAGATGAACACCAAGAAGTCAAGATTCGGCGAGACCGGCCAAAATTGGTCATTTTTAAAAGTTTTTGCTTTATTCTCGTTACACGACAACGACTAAAGAGGGGTAGCTGTAGTAGGCCCAATTTGCTCGGGCCATAAACAAAAAAAAATCCACAGTCCAAATTACAAAATTACAAACAATAGGCCCAATTTACAAATTAAATGGCCCAAACCCTAGCCTAAATCCTATGGCCCACAACCTTAACTATTTTCAACAAAAAAGAAGAAACCCTAGCCGCAAGCCTCTGCCGTCACCTGCTCCATCAATTGCTCTACCACCGTCGCCTGCAAGGAAAATAGAAGAAAAGACATAAACCAAACATGAGCAGTTGAAACAGTAGAAAAAAAGTAAAAATGTAAATCGACTATAAAAGCCTGAAAATCGATTGTAAAAGGGGTTCCTTTTTTGAAAAACATAAAAGAAAAGATACAAAAAAGATTGAATATAACAAGAACGGTGACTTTTTTTACATTTTTTATCTTTTATTTTTGAAATACATAAAATAAAATAAAATAAAAAAAGCAAATCTTTTACCTCTATTTCGTTGCTTCTCCTTTCATTCTGGAAGACTGACGGACCCTTGGGGGTTCGCCGAATGGTCGCGACGGAAATGGGTATAAACGAAGGGTTCCTTGTTTCTTTTTTTATTTTTGAGGGCTTTTTTGGCCATTTTTAACCTCAAATAAGGGTTCTACTCGAAAGAAGGAACAAAATGTGAGATTTTTGGACTTTCCGGCCACTGTGGAGGACGGCACAGTCGCCGGCGACCGGTGGTTGCCACGGTGGCGGATGCCGGAGCCAAAGCTGGCCAAAGGGGCTGAGAGAAAAAAATATAAAGGCTAAGTTTTGTTTTGAAAGAGGGTTAAAATAATTTTTTTGGATTTTTTTGGCATTTATAGGGATATAAAACGACGCCGTTTTGGGCTTGATTCCTAGATGCCAAAACTATGTCGTTTTGAGGTCGAACCGAATTGACCCGACCCATCCACATAGGATCCGCGTGCTTTGCTTTAAGGGGGTTTAATTGCGCTTTTGGTCCTTCCGCTTTTTACACATCTTGCGATAGAGTCATATTTCCTTTTTTATAATTTATCCAACTTAATTTTTATTTTTTTATTTTGATCCTTTAAAATGGTGCACATAAGGAGGGCAAAGATATTTTCCTTTTCAACCCCTATTCTTTTTTAGCGCATTACAATTTAATCCTTTATTTTATTTTTACCCCGACTTCTACCCTAAAATTTTATTTCAGTTTCAATTTAGCCCCTTTTATATTCATGAACTTATTTTATAATGATTTAGACTCTTAATTTCATTTTAATGTCAATTAAGTCCTTTTTGTAATTTCAGCCTTTTCATGAACTTTTTTAGATCTTTTTATTATTTTTTCATTTATCTATTTATTAATATTGCCTTGCTTATTTATTTATTTATTTCTAAAACTCATGTGGTTTATATTTGTACATATTATTATGTTATCATCTCATTTTATTTTATTATGTGTTATTTCATTATACCTTTTATTATTTTTGGTATTTTTAAGTTGTGTCTTTTTAATCATGTATTTTTTATTTTGTTTTACGTTGCTTTATCTATTTATTTAGATTATGATATTATTATTTAAGTATACCTTTATTTATTTATATTTTATCATTTCAATATTCTATCTATATAGTCATTTTATATCGATTCATCATCACTACATCATGCATTATGTTTAGATATAATTAATTGTTTTTATAATATACCCCACTAAAGATAAATATCCGTCGTTTTAAATATTACACTTGTTATTTTTCAAAAAAGGAAAATTTAAAAAATAAGCAATGTTTCGTATTTGGAGATTCGAGGAGTCATGCCCTAACTTACGGGGTTTTGATTTTCTTGTTGAACCTAAATAACCGAATATCCTTTTAAAATTAAAATGCATGAGATTTAATTAAAAACTAAAAGGCAAGCTTATTCTCAAGGATTTGAGGTGTCATGTCCTAACTTACGGGATGTGGCATTTTGTTATCTCGAGTTAAGTGGGTCTTTAACAAACGTTTCGATTTATTGAAGCCAATTTTAAGTAAAAAAAGTATTAATACAAAGAGGAATCGTATTTTAAACTCTTTTCAAGTTTTCAACTTTCGACACTAAGACATTAATTAATCAACTAGGTACCAATTTTGGGCGTTACGAGGGTGCTAATCCTTCCTCGTATGTAATCAAATCCTAAACCTATTTTCTGGATTTTATAAACCGAAAAACATTTTTTAATAAATCAAACCGTTTATTAAGACGATCGTATTACGAGGTGATCCGACTGCACCTCATAAAAAAGATTGGTGGCGACTCCCATTTTTCATTTTTTAAAATAAAAAGTCGATTTTCAAAAAAATTGTTTCGACAATCATTTTAACAGGAATTAACAGCCAAGTGAAAAAAATGTAACAATTTGATTACATTAATGGTTATTATGTAAGTTTTAAAAGTCGGATGGCCTAAACGTAATCTTGACCAAAGTGTAGATTACCCTTTTTATAATTTAAAAAAATCTCTTAGGGTAAACTCCCCAGTGGCCCAAGTTTTAGCATATTCCTTTTTTGGTCATTAAATTTTTTGTTAATTTAGTTAATTATGTTAACTCAATTTCGCATTCTAGTCCCTCTACCATTAAATTGTGTTTGGTAAACAAGCTGATGTGACTATGTATAATAATTAATTTAACCTTCAGTATTTATCTATTTTATTAATTTAATTCTAATTTAAAAAAAAAAAAACTCTTACATGTTGCATTCAATAATCCTCCAACTGCAACCAAATCATCTCTTATCTCTTCTGCATTTAACCTTATCCTTTAATTCATTTACTCATAAAACTGCTGATTTTACTTGGCTTAGAATGGTGTATTTTGAGATAAATATTGGAGGTTTTTATCCTGGATAATTATGCTATTAAAATGATAAATTTATCTTCTCAAAGTTGTTTTATTTTGTCCATAAATAGGCAATCTATTCGCATTCTGGATGCATCTTTTGGAAAGAGCGTTTGTGTTGCATTTGCTAGTATCTTTGTTGTTAATTTTCACTTGCATTTAACATTCATTTCATAAGTTTTATTGGAGTGCTCTGAGTGAGGTGTTAGAAGTTGTGTAACCAAATTCTCGTTAAAAATCTACGAGGGGGAAGGCCGCAACCCATCGTAGATCCCCAATAAGCAAAATAGGGGATCTTCGAGGGTGAGTGGTTATTACAAGTTGACTTCTTATGTAAGGGTAGATTGAGTTTTAGCCAATAGATTTTTGGATTAATTGTTGAATAAACCATTCACTGAGTAAAGCTCTACAGAATAGAATTGTTTCCAAACCACGTTGACAAAGCTTGTGTGCTTATCTCTCCATTTGTTCTCTTTGCTTATTTCCTTTGCTCACTCTCTTGTTCAAACTCATGTCTGGACATCAGTTGGGACATTAGTTTGACTAGGAAGTAAACTAATTGCTTTTATATATTATTTGAATTTTTAGTATCATGGTCAAATGGACTAAATTTGTAAATATATATTGAGAGTTAAATTTGTTGAATTTTTAAAAAATTAAGAATAAATTAATAAAAAGGGTAAACATTGAGTGTTAAATTTGTTATTATATGAGGCCACACCAACATTCTATTTGGTTACCAAACACATTGTAATGATGGAGCGACTAGAATGCGAAATTGATTAAATGAGAGTGATTAAATTAACAAAAAGAATAATAATAAATATTTTATAGTATAAAATTTAAATATTTTAATTATATAAATATGCGCATCTGTTTAAATTATGCTTAACTTCATTTATCTTTTTCAATTCTAATGTGTCACTATCTACTCTCATATATGTAATTTAATTTAAATTTTAATTAGGCATGATTTATATATGATATTGATTATTTATCTTAATATAAAATAAATATTTTTTGTCAAGGAAATGATACTCTAATATTTTATAGTTAATATATTTATTTTGCATTTATTTCACCATCAACAACTTTTAAAAAATTATTTCATGAAAAATTATCAAACAATCCGCAGAATCATCAAAAGATTAAAAATATCAATTTTTTTTAAAAAATAATCAATCCAATTTTCAGTAATTATTTTCAGCAAAACAAATGCAACAATTGAATAGCTATTATGAAGAAGTTATTTTATGGGTCATTCCCACCACATTATCTATGGTTCATTTCCAAATATTTAATGATATTTTAGTAATTTTTTTTATGTCATTGATACATAATTTTAATAAACTTTTTACCCTGAACTCCAACATTAAAATTCGAGATTCAAGATAAAAAAAATTTACCAAAATTATATATTAATGATAAAAAAATCATTTTAAATAATTAAAAAAAGATCCATAAATGATACGGGGGGAAGGGTCCTTTTTAAGTTAGTCTGATTTTTTTTCCTTTGTTTGAACACTATACCAAGTGTGGCTTGATAGCAATTGATCGACTCCCATTTTTTGAAATTCTCCAACTACCTATAGTAAATAACTTTAATTTTCTCATTGCCTAATTTTTAATTAGTATATCTCCTTTGTCTACTTTCATTGTATTCATGTTTGGTTTTCTCCAAGTAAATGTTTGGTTGAGGAATGAAAATTTGAGAATCACTACGTACATATCTGGTGGTAAACATGCAAATACCACCAACAATATAGTTAAATTCACATTTGGTCACTAGCGAAACGATATCTATACAGAAAGAACGATTGCAATATGTGATTTAGATTTTGCACATAACTACATTTTCCCACATTTTGCTTTAGTTATTGTCAATATAGAGTTGTTAAATTTGCAGCCTTGGAGTTGATTATATTTGTTTCAATATGGTCCAACCATGGCAAAAAAGTTTTTCATTTGGAAAGTTAATGGTACATTGCTTATCCGTACACGCTATTTGTCAGCATTTTGTCAAATTTACTCCCATGTTATGGATAATTTTCAGAAATTACATTTCCACAAATAGAACATGAACCTTCAACTTGAAGATCTTAAGTCCGAATTTTTGACATGGGTTATAGGCATCTTCGTTTGTATGGTTCAATATCTATTACAATATAAAAAATTGTTAATAGTTAAAATATATTAAATAAATAAAATAATTTTTATTGATTTATATCTATGTATGAAAGTATGAGTTTTGAAATTTTTTTTGATCTACAATGTATTATTAATTATTATATGATAATGACATTTTGTACAAAAGAGAGATTAAACCAATGTAAATCTATAGAATATTACACTATAATAGGAAGATCTTCAAAATCTTCATGTAGTACTTGAAGGATTTCATCTGGTGGTTACTTGAATATATTTTTACCAAACGGTGTTAAGAACGCCATTTTTGTCAAACCATCCGTTACCCTATTTTCCTCTTTGAATACATGTGTTAATCGTGTTGTTCAATCTTGTTGAATTAGGTCCTTAATGGTGCGTATCACTACTGAGCAATCCTCCTCCTCTCTAGTTGCTTGAATTTCTTGAATAGCTTATTTACTATTGGTCTCAAGAATCACATTATCCATGTCAAGACTCCATGCAATTTGGAGCCCATCCAGTATACCTCATAGCTCCGCGATGGTCACAGAGCAACACCCAATATTCCTTATGAACCCTGCAATCCAAAATCAACATTGCCACGAACAACTCCATCCATAACAACATTCTTAGAATTTTAACACACAACACCATCCGTCTTCACTTTTATCTAACTATCCTCAAGCGATTTCCATTTTATGAATTTTCGTGGATTAGCATAAAGTTGTCCATCCATTTTAAAAGTAATTTAATAGCACATATAATTTTTTTTGTTTACTTTCATATTTTTATTCAAGTAAATATGGTAACAAGTTATTAATGTTATTTTTATATAAAATAATTTTAATTATACTTATTTTATTAATATTCTTTTCCTTAGTATTATAATTATTATCACTTAATTAAACTTTAGATCCATATTAAATTATTAATTAATTAGTGTATTTTAATATTTTTCAACAATTTTTTATTAACAAATATTTGAATTAATCCAAAAGTTATGGTTTTCTTACATTTTGATTGAATTCTTTATGTGAATATATTTGAAAGATGACATATTAACTCAATATCGTGAAGATGTATAATTGCAGTTTTTTTATTAAGTTGTAGACATAATTGTAAGCATATGCATATATTATATTTATGGCTTGAAATTATCTTCGTACTAAAATTTGATATTGATAGAAAAATATATTTTATAAAAAAAGAAAATATAGACATTTACCTAGTGATACTAAACGTGTATGGCCTACTAAAAAAGGAAAAAAAAAAAAGACACATCTCGAAATGTTATATTTCAAAAAAAAAAAAAATAAATGAAATTTTACCAAACGTTGAAATCGTATTCTAATCATTTAAATTCCATAGAAAGTGTTAATTTTTTCCATCATACCAAATATTCTCTATTTGTGAAGTGGATAAATGAAAGTGTAGTTTTAAAATAATCTATCTAATAAGGATTCACGAATATTTAAGGAGCTTATGAGTATAAAATTAGTACAAATCACAAATAATAAATATAAACTAAAACTAGAATCACCTTTATTCAAAATAAAATAGTCTAAAAACTAGAATATATTTAAATATAGACCAAAATAAACGAAGAGAGAACACACATATGTCACACAGACTTGAACTTGAGTCGCTAAAATTTGAGAGTGCCAAAGACAACCAAAGCATCATTTGTAGCACTCCTCTTTTCTTTTTATAATAAAAAAACTTACACATATCCAAGAGTATATAGCTATATGAATGTGTTATCTATTCTATAAATCAATTTATCTATATGAAAGAAGCATCGAGAATATGATCGGTATAAGATTAGGTTAAGAAATGGATTTGTGGGGTGGTGGGATTTGCAAAAGGAAAGGGATGAACAAAGGGGTATTGGAGTTGACATTGCAGTCACTCTCTGATTCTAAAGTCAATCTTTGGATTCAAAAAGAATGGAAAAAGATAGAAGATGATGAATAGTGAATGTAACAAAAAAAAAAAAAAAAGACCTTGCTTACATTGTCATTACCTCTAACGTGATAATCCTTTTAATCTTGGGGTCCAAGGTGCCTTGAGATTAACTCCTTTTTCTTTCATTTGTTTGCCTTTAGAGTGTTTCATCGTGTTAGTTCTTTGCCTGGCATCCATCCTTTGCGGCGCCAGACATTTGTCTCTTTCATATTCCGCCTGGACCTTTTTTTTTTTTTTTTGTCTAAGTTACGCATGGAGGTTAGCAACTATTTCCATATTGGACTTGAACATTTATTTTTTACCAAGTTAGTCATTGAAAACTCTAACTTTAGGCCTTAATGTGAGAATAATTGTCAAGTTCAAGGATTAACTTAGACAAAAAAAGTTCTAAGTCCCAATGTGGGAATAGTTGCATACTCTATGCCCCAATACGAGAATAATTATCAAGTTCAGATCTAATTTTGACAAAAAAAAAAGTTACCAAATTTAGGGCCAAAATAGTTATTTAACCTAATATTTTATGGTGGCCTTTTGGGCCCTTTTTATTATTGGGCTTTATGTTATATAAAAAACTAGTGAGAGAAAAACCGATCAAAACGAAAATCGACCTAAATCGAGAAATTTAGACAATTTATGGAATGCAAGTTTAAAAATCACAATTACTCAAAATTGAACTGAATTCTTTTTCTTATCTAATATATAATTAATTTTATTTTTTATGATATAAAAATAAATAGTTTATATTTAAAATGATAAAAATAATTTAAAAATTCTTAAAAAATGATTGTATTTAAGAAATAATATTGTCAAATAATATTCAAAAACTATAAAATATATAAAAATAAGTCTAAAAAAATCAAAACTTAAAAAATTGAAAACCGAACCAAGTTAAATAGATTATAATGGACGGTTCAAAAATATAAAAATACCCGACTTAACCGAACCGATATCAGTTGAATAAAAAAAATAACCTTCAATTCAAAGTGAAAATTGTTGCAAAAATAACTAAGAGAAAGAAGATAGATAAACGTAAACCAAAAAATACAGAGTCCTCTAACCTAATATGCTTACATCATAGTATGTGGCAGAAGTAATACATGGTTAATAGCATAGCTCACTTCTATCACTTAACCTACACTAAATTCTTTAATCTGGAGAAAGCTGCTATGTCAGGTAATCTAAACTGACTGGATCTCTTGTGCATACGATGATGTATCCGGAACTTCGGTTAGAAACCTTTCCCAGAAGCCATCGTTTACACTACCTGGCACGGTATAACCGGTCGCCACAGCTTCTGCCTGGTTCTTTGAGGCCTGATCGGTCTCCAGTGGACCAGCATGTTGGGAGTTTAGGCCAATTCCAGGAGGCTTTGGGTTGAGATTTACGACATGGTGAAATGATGGTGTATGGATAGGATAATAAGCAGAGGCAACCAGCTCAGGTGATGAGTTAATATCGGTTGAATAAGGGGAGCAATGGTGTGATGAAGGTGAGTAAAGTTCACCATCCATGTCATAGTCCCCTGAAGATGTCTGTATTTCGGTAACAACAACCGGAGAAGGCCGTAAGGATGTCCCGAAATCGCGCACTTCTTCACCTATAGTTTCTCCGATTTCAAGAAACAATGTTTCCCAACATCTTATAGATGATTCCAATTCTTCAATCTGTTTCAAGTCCAATCCCATGTTTGCATTCAGAGAAGCCAAACTGTGAAGATCTTGTATGTTGCATTCATCATTGAAGTCGTTACAGTTCAATAACTTTCTCTTTTTTCCATGAAATTGGGACAGAACATGGGGTTTGTCTATAATCCTAGCCAATGAGACCATCACTCGTCGTTGTCGATCTTCCATGTTCCGAAAACGCTCCGATAACAGCCTTACTTGACACCGATATTCCTCGTTCTCTTTTTGATGACCCTGCAACTGTAACTGAAGCCGGTTCTTGTCGTCACTCAACATCTTGATCACTTGCTCAAATTCCTTCTTCTCTTTCTCAGTCAATGGCACACTAGAGCTTCCTTGCCGATTCAAGGAATGGCTATGGATTGGCTTGCGTCGATAAATGTTCTTTAAAAGATGTTTCTGCCCTCGTATGAACTCCTCGTTTGCAAACTCCCATTGATCAGGATCTATCTTTCTGAACCCCTAATAAATAACAAGTGCCAACGTGAATCAAACAATGGAACCATTCACTTAGAAAAACACTACAAAACAGGGTCCTGCCCTGTTTGTTCAATGGCATAACCTTAAACTAAGCATGTTTTATATGTATATGAAGGTAGTAGAGATTAAAAGCAAGTGAAGGAAACATTACATAGGTGTTGAGCTGACGGACAAAGCTTGAGAAGTTATTGTGCTTGAAATATCTAGGGAGCAAATCTCTTGAGAAATCTGGCGGGTTCCATACAACGAAACTATAACCAGTTTCACTCCAAGATACCAACGAGTCCGTCACTGGATCATCCACCATCTCGTATGTCTTTGTAAGAAAAGGCGGCGGCCCATTACAACTTCCCTGCGATCCTTCCATTTCATTCAAACTCAAGCATATGCCTGCTTTTTTCTTATTTTTTTTAAATAAAAAAAAAAAGTCAAAACAATTGAGATTTTCAGAAGCTAAATCGAAACCAGGATCACTTCCACTGAAAGCACGTAAACCTTTAAACCCTAAAAACCTTTGAAGAACAATCCAGAGGAAAGTAGATATTCCTTTATCCCAGGTAAAATTGTCAAACAGGGTTGGATTATGAAAAGAAAAAAGGGAAATTTTCCAGGAAAATAATCTAGAAAGGGTATTGATGAAAAAAAAATATGAAGTTAAATAAAAAAACCAAACACGTGGGTGGAAGTTTCTAATCCAATCCAAAATAAAAACTTGGGGAAAAAGCAAGAGGAAGAAGATGATGAGAGAGATAGGAAACAGTGGGTTTATTAATTATACAAGTCTTATGACTTAGTAACAACAACTATTTGGAGGGGGCGAGGTCCATGCCTTTATAGTGTTCAAACATCCAAAAATTCAAAGATTCAAAGCTTGTAAGCTTTATAATGGGAGTCGTTGGTCGTTTTGAAAATTCACGAAGGAGAGAGGGCCAACGAGCAGAGTGGGTTTCTTTGACTGCAGCCATGGTTTAATCATCCCTTTGGAACTCTGACTTTGACCACTCTGAAACCAAAATTAAATCTAAAGTCTCATAATCCTCCACGTCGCCTTTCTAATTATAGGATTAACGATTAGTGTTACTCTTTTTATTTTTTCCATTGACGTGGAATAAATTTCATATTCCCATCTTTAATTATTGATTAATTAAGCTAATTAAGAAAATGTAAATGTAGTAATTTTACTGCCTAACAAAATGATTTGACTGATCATGATTCCATTCACATCTATTTGTTTACAATTTTTTTTAAAAAGTCATTTAAAATGATAAAAATGTAGTTTTCATAAAAAAAATGTTTTTTTAAACATTTTTCAAAATTACTATTTTTTAAAGTAAAATATTTGAACTTATAAAATTTAATATTTACATTCTAATAATTAAAAAAAATAGTTCACTGGGGACTTGTTCGGTTTTTTACGCTGAATTATAGGGTATTCTGGACAGGTTGATTCTCTTACGAGACAGAGGCTTGAACACGCTTTTGATTCATACTGATAACCTAGAGGTGGTTCATAGTTTTCAAACAAGGAATCCAAATTTTTCGATGTCAACACTAGTCAGATGCATCCATCAATTGCTAAAGAATAACGAGCATTGGATGGTATTGCATGTTTATAGGGAAACTAATCAAATTGCAGATTGAGTTGCCAAGATGGTACATAGTGATTCAGAGGGTATCAATGTGATAGCGGAGACCCCCAACCTGATCGAGGACCTTGCTAATAATAAGTTTAAGGGCTTATTCAAATTAGTCTGTGTAATTTAATTCCCTAAATTTTATTTTTTCTCTAAAAAAAATTCAACTACATATATATCAACATTTAATTTGTTATTCAAAAATAATCATACAAGATTATTTTTCTAAATGAAATATAAATATATTTTATGTATCTATTTTACCTTTACTCCAATAGTATCACTTATTAATTTTAATATTTGGTTAAGTAAAAAAATGTCATTAAAATATTGCTCATGTTCTATTTTGATCACTGAACTTTTATTTTGGTCACTAAACTATATGAAATCAAATATTTTCGTCATCGAACATCAACAACCTTTTGAAATTTGATGGAAGTGTTGACATTGGTTTTTTATTAGTCTAATATCAAATTTTACCCTCTAATGTTTACACATTCTATCAATTCGATCTTAAAAATAAAAAATTCAACAAATTTAGCACTCAATATTTACGAAATGTCATTTTAGTTCAAATTCTAAAAAAAAAAAATCAATAAATTTAGTAGTTAATCTTTACAAAATGAATTTTTTTTTTCAATTTTTAAATTAAAAAAAACCCACCAAATCTAATGTAATAAATGTAAGAAATTATTACCAGTTTAAAAAATTCCATGGAGTCGGTTACATCACAACCACAACTATCTAAAAACACTTAACCATAGCAATACAAGAATTAATGAAAAACCAAATAAAATCTAAAACAATCAATCTTATCGATCTATATTTTCACGACTTTTAATGTATACTAAAAATTCTTTTTTCATATTTTTTTTTTCTGCATTGGGTTTAAATTATTATTTCTCGTTAAATAGATCTTCACAAAAAATTCTAGAAATATAGTTTTGTGTTTTTGAGAAATTGTATACTTTTTTTTGTTATCTAGGTTCACATCAAATTTCATTCTCGTACTCTATTTGTGGTTTATTTGTGATTAGTTTCTTGTGTTTGAAAAAGGGTCCCAAAAAAATTACTTTTTTGGTACTTGAAAATAAGATATTAATGATTTTTTAGTATCATTTCTAGTTGTGTATAAGGTAGTTAAAATTTGTGTGTTTAGATCATTGGCATATGCTATATATACTTTCAAGGTCTTGCCTTGTTTTGGGGTTAACCCAAAGTTAAAGCCTCATTTTAGAGCTAAGAGATTAGTTAGTGGTGATAATAATTTTTCTTTTTCTTTTTTTTTTTCCTTTGTAGTTTATATAGGTTTGGGTGTTGAGTGTTTTAAAAAAAAAATACAAAATTTTTGAAAAATAAAATTTATCATTTTGTACTTTTATACACACCAAAAAATAACAATAGTAACATATACATGCATTCAAAAATCAATTAAAAGAGTAATATCATCATTCCAAATATGGGTTTGTGGTGTGATGCAAAAATGAAAAACCCATCTTTACTAAAATCAAAATTTTAAAAGAAATACTGATACCATAAAACCAACCAACTTCAAGTCTACAATATTGATTTTTCATTATTTTGAATAATGAATTCGCTAAAATTAAAAAGAAAGAAAGAAAATATCAACAGCTTCAGTCTTTCAATCACAGTTTTTTCCTGATAGATTTCGGCTTTTTTTTCTTTACCATTCATTTATTTTTGGGGTTTTATTTAGTCTCTAATTTTATTTTTGAGTTTTAATTTTTACTTAAAAATTATGTTATTTGAGTTCAACAGTATTTTAATAAGTTTTTAATTGACTTAGTCTATTTCAATAATGATTTCGAGTAATTCACTTCAGTTTTTAGAATTCGAACTAAAATGATAAATTTTGTAAATATTGAAGGCTAAATTTATTAAATTTTTTTATATTTAGGATCAAAATAATAGAATGTGTAAACATTATAGGGCTAAATTTGTTATTAGACCAATAAAAAACCAATGTCAATACTTCCATCAAGTTTCAAATGGTTGTTAATGTTTGGTGACAAAAATATCTAATTTTGTATAGCTTAGTGACCAAAATATCTAATTTCAGGGCAATACATTAGTAATCATTTCAGTATTTTACCCTTAAAACTTTTAATTCTAAAATATTATGTTTTGTTATGAATATCTTATTAAGTGGATATCAATCAAGATCAAGATAAGTTTTGATATATTTTAAATTCTAATAGTCATTAGAATTAGATCTCTACTTTATTTATAGTTCTTATGCCTATAAATAGAAACTTTAGAGAAGTTTTATAAATATTCTCATTGATCAATAAAGTACGCTCTCTCTTTTGCTCTCTCATTCTCTTTGTTCTTTATTCTCTGTCTTTTATTTTATAACATGTGCAGCACGATTCTCTTTTAATTGTTTTTCTCCATAAGTCACAAAATTTTTTCCCTTTTACCAAGCCTTACCCCTTTCAAGCAACAACCAATGCAATAACCGGTCACTCAAAGTTGCTGCTCAAGCTATTGTCGATTGCCTTCTAGAGCTACTGTTATTTCAGTCTTCAATTGAGGCATGCGCATTATAGGTGATCATTATGCAAAAAATTTTATATGATTCTTACATGACATGTTTTTCTCCTTTGTTGATTGATTTATGGTAAAATTATTTTATGCAAAATGTTATTACTTGAAGGTTTCTTTTAAGCTAAGATTCTTTTATTAAATTATAATATGTATGATATTTGGATGATTAAATTATTAATTATTAAATATGCTTGAAATTATTGTATTATATCTTTTAAATAAATTTATAAATATTTGATTAGAGCATCATAAGATTTTATAACATATATGTGGCATTGAAATTTGGTATAATGTGTATCAGATAACTTTCAAGTATCGTACACAGAAATCTTGATTTTGTTTATTAAATGATTTTTTTACTATTAGACTATAAATGTTATTACGAAAACAAAGTTGTTTTACTACTTGTAATAGTGCTTATGATAATAGCTATGGTGATAATAATGGTGTTTCTCATATATATTTTACTATGATTTATTTATTATATCATGCTTATTATAATTGAAGATTAATCATGGCAACAAGAATAGATAGATTTTGATTTGAAATCCATACACGTTTTGCGATGGTGATTATAAAATAAAAAATCAATGGAGGCGTTTAGAAGTTTGTCCTATCAGATTTGTTGCATTCCCTGAAGTGAATACAAATATAAAAAAAATTTAAAAGATATAATCATGGACCACTAAAAGTGGAAACATAGTAACAAATAAGAGAATAATAAGAGTTCTCAAGATAACTCTTTAAAAGGTAAATATAACCTATGTTACCAATGTGACATGAAAGATTATTAGCCACATATGTGACGTATGCTCAAATATTTTGTTTCTGTTAATGTAACACCCCAAACCCGGCCTGGATGTTATGGCCGAATCTACCAGCGTCACATGATAGTGCTTTAGAAAACGTAACTACGTTAAAACCAGTTTTAGGTATCTTAGGCTATCGTCAAAATGTCTCGTTTATTTATTTATTATCCAATTTCAAAACCTTATACGTTGTGAAAGCTTTTTAAAAGTATTTTGCGAATTCGTGTGTTTCTAATAAAATATTTGTTTACTTTGAAAACTCGAGTCTTGTCCTACTACTAGCAGTTCATAAAACAATAATCCCAAATTTAAGTGAAAATCCTAAAGTCCTTATTACATGAAATTTACCCAATTATAGCCAAATCAAAATAAAAATAATAAACCATAAATAAGGAATCTAGAATCGTGGTCACCGTCGAGTCCTCCGCCGCACGGATCCGTCTACTGTTGGGGATTACCTGAACAGATTAAACAGAAAAGGGTGAGTTTTCGCAAACTCAGTGTGTAATCCTCACAGAAAACATACACACACAGAAGAATCAAATCACGGACATCAATTCACAATTTGGGCCTGAGCCCATTACAGAAATAGTGTGGACTTTAGCCCACTCAGATACAGATTCAGACATATATTAGGGCTTTAGCCCATTTCAGACAGAATATGCAGAAAATAGATTCCTACCCACCAGCCTTTACACACCAACTCCGTCCAACCCTACACACCATGTGGGGATAAAATCAACCCACCCAGCCCTACATACCATGTTGTACCGAATGCGGCACATAAATAGAAATTTGCAGCTGAGCTGCCAAATAACAGGCTTAAAAGCCTTTCAGATACTTCCTCCGAATATTATCAATCCCACCCCGATGCAATGCAACATACATAGGATGTCATGCTATTATACAAACACAGTTCATACATTCAAATATCAGAATTCATGCTCGGTACATAAATTAGAAAGTCGAGTCACATAATTAGGGGTTTAGGTAAAGCTTACCGACCCTACATTAGGCCCACAGTTGACTAGGGCGACCCGTGCAACCTTACAGAACATCACAAAAAATGGGCTCACACACCATGTGGCCTGCCCATGTGGGCCCACATGGCCCAAATTGTCCTTGGCCGTGTGGTTTACACAACCTCGTTTGGCCCTTACTCGGCCGTGCGCAAGCGTACAACCGGGCTCATTGATCACACGGCCTAGCCCAGAATCCCACACGCCCGTGTAGCCTACGCGGCCCAATTGGTTGAGCCCGTGTGTCACCCACGGCCACAGTCTTGTACATGGCCTACCACACGGGCGACCACACGCCCGTGTGGCGTCGATAGAAAGGTTTTCGGCTTTCGTCGAAACCTCGTTTTTTGCATTTTCGGGTACACACCTGGTATCGAATCGATGCTAACGCAATCTCGAGCAATCCCGAACCTATAATTGACATGATAACACCCTTATTCAGTAACATCTTCCAACTTTAATAGAAAAATTTCCACGAGCGAAATCTCACAACAATTAACAACATTATTGGAACTTACTGGAGATGATCAAAACCTCTAATGCTTAACTCACGATTGAGAGCGATATTCAATCCATTGATTAACTCCTGAGTACCAAAAGAAAAATCCCCTTTTAGGAAGAGCACAGAACATTTGTAAAAGCAAAATCTCGACTTACCGAAACCGATCCCTACAGCTGAATAGCGGTTCTCCGAACTCGAAAGTAAGAACAAAACGAAAGCAAAAAAACTAACAACAATAAATGGAAAGGGGCGGCGGTGACAAGGGTTTTGGAGGAGAAGAGAAAAAATAAAGTTTTGTTTTTTTTGTTGGGAGAGGGAAACTGAACAGATTTTCTGATATTCCCCCTATCATCTCCCAAATCTCTCCTACTATCAGATTTTTAGTCCAACACAAATACCTGCACGTCACTGGCAGCAAAAATACATCCCTTGCCTGCGCTAGGATTCGAACTCCCAACCTCCAACAACCTCAACACTCCACTTAGCCACTAGACCAGCAGGCCCATCCTGTCAATTACTTACACATTTTAGTTTATAAGCCTATTAACCAATTTTTGGGCTTTATCATAAAAATACCCAAATTCACCCAAGTTGAGACTTGAACTTGGGACCTCCCACGTACCCCCATAACACATATCCACTGAACCAGACACTCAAACATGTCAAAATTACCAAAAGCCGAAATTAAGAAAAATCGGGGTGTTACAGTTAATATTTTTTGAGGAAGGATATGAGAATGTAATAATGAATTCTATCATTACAAATATAAAATATTTATTTTATTTGTACTAAAACAAATAAATATTATTATTATTCCAATATTTGATAATACAAAATTAGTTGAAAGCACCAGAAGATCTAAATATCAATATCTAAAAAACACAAAATTTGTGATGGTTAATGTATTTGTTTTAAAAGATATTCGTATAATGGATATCATATTGGAATTGTGAATGAAAAAAGATTATATTTCATATGAATCAAAAGAGGATTGGGTTATTGATTTATATTTATTACTCTTGTTATAAATTAAATTGATCGTGACTATATTTGTATTTTCTTTTGTCATTATCCTCGTTGAGGGGTTGAAATCAAAATATTTGACTATGAAAGATCTACTTATGAGCAATAGAATATGGTAAATCTATCTAAAGCTCGTTATGGTTGGATGCACCTGAAGTTGCAATTTTTTTTTAATACTGTGTTATAACTCTATAGTATTCAGAATAAATTCTCAATTAAAATTACGTGGAAAAATATTACTGATGAAAACCTTGCAAAAGAGAACTTATTCAACTTTTCATGATTCAAATGTGCTTCTATGGTAGTAATATCATGAATTTCTTTTTCTTTTTTTTACTTATGATTGAACAAAAGTTTTTAACCACAAAACCTAAACATTCCTTGAAGAGAATGTAACAATATGTAATAATTTCAAAAGACATAATCTTTAACGTGGATGTAGAAAATTGGACTATAATAATATTCATAGGGGTGCTCTAGAAGAGATCTAAGATATAACTAATAAGTAAAACTCCAGAAGAGATTCAGGTACCAGAAATTGAAGATTAAAATAATGAAAATAAGATATCTCGATAAGTTATGTCAATTCAAGAAAATGTAGAATCAAAAAATAAAAGTGGTCGACAATGATTTTGCATGCATTATTATTATTAAAATAATAAAATAAAATGAGGATCTTAAATATAAATCTATTGAGAAATATTTTATGGAATAAATTGATCAAAACAGAAAAATGCAACTCAAGTACAATTAAATTCGTGGAGTTTTTGGACAAGTAGTCCAAATATCTAAGGTATAAAGCCAATAAGGGAGCAAATGAAGTAGTTTTGCAAAAGCGAAATAAAAATATGAAGTTTTTTGCTAAGTCCTGATATTGATTATGAAAAGATATAATATTCTTTTGTGGTGGATGCAATAACCTTTAGATATATTATTTTGATAATTCATAAAAGATTTAACTTGCGCCTAATGGCTGTTGTTACAACCTTTTATGAATCATTATATAGTAAAGTTTATATTTAAATTCTTGAAGGATTTATGATGCTATAGGCATATTGAAATTCTAGGAAATTGTTTATTTATATGAATTGAAATAATTTGAACATATGTGATAAATAGTAGTTGAAGGAGGATTATAAAATGATCCAAAATACCTATTTGTATTTTTATTGAAGAATCATGATTAAAGTTTGCTATGTTTATTGTTGAAACTCCTAAAAAAATCAAAATATATTTCCCCTAAATTTTCTCTCACTCATGACTTTTAAAAGAATAACGATATAAATGCTTAGCAAATACATTCAAATAGTAATTTGAAAAACTAGTATTCAAGATTGAATATGTAGAATATGAGAAAGCATGTGATGTTTTCATGAGGGGAAGTAAATATGATCTGTACTCTTTTTCCCTTAACCGAGGTTTTGTCCCATTGGATTTTCCTGGTAAGGTTTTTAATGAGGTAGCATATATTCGTATTATAGATATGTTTACTCTTTTTCCTTCACTAGGATTTTTTTCCCACAGGGTTTTTATCTTAGTAAGGTTTTAATGAAGCACATTATCTACGAATAGACATTCAAGGTGGAGTGTTATGAATATCTTATTATGTGGATGTTCATCAAGATCAAAAGAAGTTTTGTTGTACTTTAAATTCTAATAGTCATTAGAATTAGATATCTACTTCATTTATACTTCTTATGCTTATAAATAGAGGCTTTGGGAAGCTTTGTAAATATTTTCATTGATTAATAAAGTATGCTATCTTTTATGCTCTCTCATTCTCTTTATTCTTTATTCTCTATCTTTTATTTTCTAACATGTTTAAATTTATTTATCATTTTATTAATAAAATTTATATATAATATAATATAATATAATATAATATATCTAAATTAACACAATAAAGCTATATATTATAGGGGTAAAAAAACTAATAATACAACAATGCTAATGGGGGCTTCTTGATTTATATAAAATATCTGTAAGTGCATTAGAATATAGCCTATTATATTTTTATAGGAATATACATGCAATTTTAATTCAATTTGTAATAATAATACCTAATTATAATATCAACTAAAGTAAATTTTAATAATTTTTTAAATTTAAAATTTTTAGATATTTTGATTAAATTTTACAAAAAGAAATAAATGTAGTTATTCACATTGTGTATTTTCTTTGGTTGCAGCAAGAGAAGAAGTAGAAAGAGAGCGGTGGCCAAATAGAGTATTAAAAAAGCCATGTGGCGTAGAGATCGAAAGGGTGTGCCAGAAAGCTTGGTTTGAATCCTCGTCAATAAAATCTTTAACCATCATCAAGGGAAGAGATACAAAATAACGATAGTTTGAGAATCCATTCATCACTGTTCCCGCATTCCATTAAAGACCCTCCCTTTGCCAATGCTTCTCCAAGATGAATCCAAGCAATAAGAGTTCAAAATATAGGTACCTTTTAAGTGAGTATAAACTATATCTAGGTTATTCATTATTCTCTAAGTCTTCCTAGAGTATTCAAAATCCTAAAAACCTATGTTAGCAACTTAAAGCAAAACATTGCATAACATATGTTAGCAAAAAGGGCGTTGCTAAGAGCACAAAGAAATTGGTGCTCAAGTTGGTGGGCACTTCTCTAGGCACTAAATGAGAAAATAGAACATACAAAACACAAGAAATGATTATGCAATTTGATTTCCTTACATTTGTGGAGCCTAACTTAGTTAGAACTATGCACTCTCTTTAACAATTACAAAGTCAACCTACTTCGAAGATACAATCTTTCACCACTTTGAACACCCCTTGTGATCACAACAAGTAAAATCACACCAACAAGTTTTAAAGACAATACTCCCACAAAAGCATCTCACAAGAATAGATTAAGTGCCTAATAATCAATACATTTTCTTATGCAAGTCTCTCAAATATATAAGCATGATTTTGGGACTTATTTATAGTAGAAGATCTGATGCAAACCCATTAAAGCAGTAATTCCATCAATAATAATACAATAGAATAATAACATAAACGATAAATATGGACTTTTGGCAGCTCAACATCATAATCACGATCCAATTTAGAGTCCATAATCCAATGGATTGCTTTGAGGAATTTCGGGCCAAATCAATTACCAATATATGTATTCCCTAGCAACATGATCTTCCATAACGGGCTCGATATTCACCAAGTAATCAACATAGCCCAAATATAAGGTTCAATAAATTTTCAGCACCTAAATTGTTAGTTTCATATTTTTCAACAAAATTTAACAGCAGCACAATAGCTTGAATATCACTTCTCCCCTTGCTTATGATAGTAGTTTTTTTTTCATCCATTACTCAGTAAAGTTGAACAATAAGAAGAAAAGTGCTAAATATGAGAAATATGCCATTTTTTTAATTGGCTAAATAGGCTATTTTTTTCAAGATTTAGGGAAATAGATCAATTTTGGAAAAAGAGTGTGAAAGCGCGTCCAGTTGGGCGCGATTTCATCCAATGGTCATTTTCCCAACGGTACAAATTCAAATGCGCCAACGATAAAATTTTTAAATAGCTGAATGATTCCTTTAAATACCAAGCCATTTTTCATTCTTTTCACTCAAATCCAACTCTTTCTATTCTCTCAATTTTCTCAAGATTTGTTCGAAAATTTCCAATACATTTGTATAAAAATATTATAGTTTTATTTTATTATTTCGATTAAATTTTCACGAATGGCAAGTTCTCTTATTTGTTTCGACGATAAGTACATTTCTGCCGCTCAATCAGTAATAGTAAGGAAAATTTTTAAATTTCGTTATTTACATCAACGCATTGGTGGAAAGATAGGGACCTGAGACACATACATTTTATCTTCCATGCGGTTAGTTTACAATCGCACTCGAGGATGTAGCTTTACAAGTGGGTTTACCGATGGATGGTTAGTGGTTATTCAGGTAAAGAGGACCTTTACAAGGCATTTTTGAGGAAAGTACCGAACAAGTTTCAAGGTGGCTAGATAGAGATGAGATGGTTGGACAATAATTTCAAAGAATTTCTTTCGAACGTGGCTGATGTAGTCAAAGAACAGTGTGCCCGAGCATTCATCTTGAGGCTAATCGGAGGCATTCTAATGCTTAACAAATCTCAAAATTTGGTACACATAAGGTGGCTACTACACCTAGTCGACTGCAAAGAATGTGATCGACTGAGTTCAGGATCAGCCGTGTTGGCCATATTGTACAGGGAGATATGTTGGGTGACTGAACCAGATAAAATGTTAATCAGTGGTTGCTTGCTCCTGCTGCAGTCATGGACGTGGTGGTGGGTACCATTTCTACGTCTCCGAGTAAAAGGCCCTTATACATTTCCATTAGTGACAATGTAAAATTCATATGATAATAATATATATTTACCATAGTAGATGTTTCTTATTTGCTATATGTTTGAATTAATATATTGTTTGAGTAGGTTGAACCATGAGCCAAGTTATGTGGGACTACCAGAGTAGCTCGAAGATATTCAATAGTTGTTAGATCAACGCTTAGAAGCCGATGTTAGTTATTGAATTTTTCAAACCTATAATAATTATACAATGATTTGGAATTTAAAATTTTGTAACTAACAAAATTTATAATTGTGCACTATAGTTTGAATGGATGTCACACGCCAATCCAAATATCATAGAATGCATTCCGCCCGAATTTTTGGCCAATCGAAGTATGTGGGACGCGAATGTGTCATTGATAGTTTATGTGACAGTGGAGATGCACAAATCGGATTGAGTGATGTGAGAGTTTAGGTGTAGGCAAAAAATTTTGCCAGCACTGCAAGACATCGAAACATTGCACAAGCTTGATTTGCAGGGGAAACAAACAGAAATTGGCGAGAATTCCACAAGGAGTATATCAAAATTTCAAATCGTAGGATGGATTTCATACCTATTCACGAATCTTTTTCACATCGGACATGACGGCCTCTATCGAGTACATGCCTTGGTTCAGACTCATTGACAAGCCATATCTACTATCGGTGGAGGCGAGTAAGCAAATTCGTCTGAAGAGGCCATGACGACTGTCTTAGAATCTTAGGTCCAGAGCAGGTACCGTGACAGGTTCGTCATCAGCTCTAACACAAAAAAGGGCACCGATGTCTGCACCACATCCTGATCAATTCCCTTATTATATTCATGTTCCTTTCATTAACCTTATGTATTTGTCAAAAGCACCACATTATCCACCATATTATGAACTATCACAATATCCTGCATCTAGACCTCCTGTAGGTGTGTATTTCACGACGCCTCTGTCATAAACATATTACACACGATGCCGACACCAATGTTGACATCAATTCCAATGTATCTTCTAACAACAATGATTCTTGAATATTATACACAACCGAGTTTTATGATATCGTACGGTTATTCGTCGATAGTGTCACAAACACCCACCGCGTCATTGTTTTATCAATGTGGCTCATCGTTACAACCACCTTCGTGTAGAATAGAGGACACACGACGGGAGGCTAGGATGACACTGTATTCAACCATGAAAGAAGGAAATTGAGACGAAAACGAATACGGGGTGGAGATGAAGATGAAGATGAGGGTCGAGATGAAGATGAATACAGGGGTCGAGGTGAAGATGAAGACGATGATCATGACCAAGAGGAAAAGCTAACACCCTAAGTTTTACGTAGAAATCCTACCTACAACCGTCAGCCATCGCCCTGTGGCACACATTTGACCCGACGACTTTGATGATATACTTTTCATTTACTTTTTGTGATGTAAATATAATTGATATCAATAAAATATGATCAAATTTTTTATATTTATGTTGCAACTCATTATGTCTTTGTTAAATTTTAATCTATATTGTATGAAATTTTCCATATATAATATTTGATATGAAACATGTAATGGCCCGAAAGTTAGTGGTGTTGGAAAACATGATTTCATGACCTCGTTTCTGTAAACCAAATATGAATACTTTTATTAAATGTTTACGGAGTTATATAGTAGATGAATTGAATTTTGGATAGATAATTTTGTTAAATTAGTGATTAATTAAGGTATAGGGAATAAATTGTAAAAATGGTAAAAGTTCAATCGCTAGAGAAATTTTAATTGGAACATAAAGTAAGGCTTAAATTGGTAATTTTTCCACTATATGAATGTTAGTAGATGGTGGTAAATACAAATGAAATAAAAAAAAAGAATAAACAAATGTTGTACAAAAAAAAGAAGAAGAAACATTATAATCAATTTTTGTAGAAAAAAATATGTTAGCGACGTTGAATCCTCAATGCATCCCTCAAATGTTGACATGTTGCATTCGTATGCCCTGTGTTCTTACAATAGCCGCATAACCTCTTTTGATTGTCCATCTCCTGAACATCCATATTGGTGCGTATTTGAGTAGAATTCGGACGACCTTTTTAGAGGCGACGCAAGTTGATATTTAGTGCCAACTCAAATGGGGCATTTGACACTGGAGGCCATATACTCTCATTTGGGATGGGTGGGAATTCATATCTTCATATGTTGTGCATGCCTTCCATTCTGTACACATCATTAATATAAGACGTATACTATTTTCGTACATTCACACATGCTAGAATTGTATGTGCGCATGAGAATCGAAGTGTATGGAATCTCCCACAATTGCAGGTTCCTTCTAGCAAGTAAACATGGTATGATGCCCCTAACATGTCTTGGTTGAGTCTAGTGTACTCCGTGACTTGAAATCTCAGGTTTGGACACGAGTGACACATTACATACATAGTGTTTACTCTCTATGCATTTCGTCTAATTTCTTTCATGACATCTTCGTACCAACCGTAATCGTCCACTATCTGTCCAACATATGCCTTAGCCCACTTTGGAAATAAGGCTACCAAGCGAAAGTGTGTTTCTTTGAAAATTGAGGTTATCGGCAAATGACGTGGCCCCTTCAATACGAAATTGGTGCATTCCGCTAGTTTCGTTGTCATGTTCCCGTATCGTAGACCTCCATCATACGATTGTGTCTACTATTCAAAGGGTATGTTAGCGAGGTATGCCACAATGTAGCTGTTGATGACGTGCAAGTTATCCAACATTTCATGGAAACGATGTTGGATGAGTTCGTACCCTGTCGAGAAAAGTATACCCATTAATGCAAACAATGAACGCAATATGATATAACATGATTGTGAAAATAGTGGCCTAACCTAACTAACCTTAACCCTAAAAAAATCGATGACCGAGGAGAGAGTGTGTGAAAGCGCGTCCAATTGGGCATACTTTCACACACCCTCTCCAAAATCGGCCTATTTTCCTAAATCTTAAAAAAAAAAAAGCTTATTTGGCCAATTAAAAAAATCGACATATTTAGCCTATTTAGTCGAAGAAAAAAAATGAAGCTTTTGAAAAAATACATACTTTTGAACTAACATACATCTCTCTATCATTTTTTTCTCCTCTTATCATTTCAATTTGGAATGATTGTTTTTTATGTATTAGAAATAGAAATCACTATCTTCTTTTTTTTTTTTTTTTCATTCACTTTTCTTCCTTATCAAGTATACTTAAACTTTGCCGATTGAGTTTTAACTCAATTGGCATGGACGTTGTTGCCAGTACACGAGGATGTGGGTTTGAGTGCGTTGAAATATATTATCCTCCTATTTATAGGTTGGGAAGGGGCTATATGTAGTTTTAGGCTTTGTATCAAAAAGAGAAATTATAATCCGAACCTATAATGAGATTGTTAAAAAAAAAAAAAAACTTAAACTTTATTTTCTTTCTAGTTACTCTTTTCATCTTTCAACTTTTTCACTCAAAAATACTCACCCTTAATTCATAGGTGACAACGAACTTGTTGAAATTGACCAAAACTCCCTAAAACCATGTTTATAAAAGTGAAGCAGTCTTACCATTTACCCAAAATTTCTAGAACTAAGATTTGTTTGACATTGTGAGTAGCATATGAAGAGTTGTTTGATATCCTTTCCATAATTAGTCCACTATCATCTCTTTTATTATTCTTAAACTAAAATGTCATTTTATATTGTATTTGGTCGATCAAAGTTAGATTTACTGATTTTTATTATTAGTTTCAACCTATACACAACTCTCCCCGTCATCAATTACATCAATAATTCTTTCATCTCCATCACCACTGACGTTCTCTTTTTTTATAATTAAAAAGTTAAACTTCCAGTAGCTCACATTCTGACTAGTCTAACTTTCACCATGCATTAACCCCCAATTTTAAATTTACTAAATCGATATTATTCTGATTGAATTTTAATTCGATTGGTATGAATATTGTTGTTAATATGGGAAGATATAGGTTCGAGTGCGCTGAAACATATTATCTTCATATTTATGAGTTGGGAATGTATTATGGATAATATAGGCATTGTGTCAAAAGCTTTTTTTTATTAGAATAGTATTTTTTAAATTAATTTATAAAATAAATAGTTTTAAATTATTCTTGTTTTAAAATATGTGTTTTTCAAAAGGTATTTGATATCTCTTGGGTATTAATTCTCCACGTACTGCATGTTCTTTAATCATTGAAACATTAAAAATTAAATACACTAGTTGAAACTCCACACCTATAGATGTCGAGTTTTTATTGGCTTTAATTCGAGACAATAAATTCTTAAATCAATTATAATGACCCAACTTTGACACTTGTTATTGGTGTTGAAGTTAGTCAATAAACATTAATCTAGAAATTTATTAATCGTAGGCTCAATCAAATTTTTTTTTTTCACACAAAATCCAAAACTCTCTCTTAAGAAAGCTTAAATTCTTTACTTTCCTAATCCTAAATATAGAATTCTCTTACTTTAATCCAATATTAAAATTGATTGGATTGAGGTTTCATCGTAAACATATAGCTCATGTTAAAATTACTCAAGTTATAAGTGAAAATTTTAAAAAAAAATAATCAATTTAGCCTTTGTGAAAAAAGTATATTGATTTGATATTGCAAGTGTAAATGTTAAAAGAAATTAAAAAAATAAATAGAAGGTTAAAATAATTTTTAAAAATTAGAAGGATTTTTATAAAAAAATCCTAAAATTATTAATTAATTTATACAATATTAAGTGCATGATATTAAAATCTTGTCTTCAAAATTTCATTCTTGGGTTTATAAGCTTCATGTACATTCTTCAATTGGCTATAACTCTGGTATGATCAGTCAACTGTCCACCATTGATACTTCCAGCTACTGATTTCATAACACAAAATCATTCAGGGTTTCAAGTGGTTGATTTGTTTGTGACTTTCAGTCCTGTTTCCCTTTTTTGACTTTTGACTTTTGTCTTTTAGTAACTTTTTATGTATGTTAGTTGTTTTTTAATAAAATTACATGAAAAATGAGTATTACGCCTACCAATCAACCAAACAAACAAAATCCGTTGCCATTGGGACTCAATTGAGCAATTCAATAAAGTAGAAATGTTATTTTTGAATAAGGATAGATTTGTATAATTATAACTTAAGTTAGTATTACATCGTTTTTCTTTTATTATTTAATTATTATACTCCAATAAAATATGACTCTACTTATAAACTTTTTAGAAAGTATTCGCAAATAATTTAAGAAATAAATATCTTTATAATTTACGTGATCAAGTTGTATTGATTGAATCCAAAACATTGATTAACGCGGTGGAGGTGTATCAAGGGACCACCGACCGCCTTTGACATCCCACTATCTCTTTTCTTATCTTTGCTGGCCCACATCATCTTTTAATGGTGTCCTTTACTTCATACTATCAACACAAGTTTATAAGTTTGTTTTCTTGCATAAAAAATAAATTTCTTTATAATTTGCATAATCAAATTGTCAGACTGATTGAACCTAAAACATTGACTAAGACGTTGAAGGCGCCTCAAGGGACCACTTTCCACGTCTCACAACCTCTCTTCTTCTCTTTGGAGGCTCACATCATCCTTTAATGGCATCCTTCACCACCAAGCTATCAACACAAGTTTATAAGTTTCTTTTCTTGCATACAAGATATTTTAGTATTCTCTATATCTGTTTTACGGTCCATATTTAGAGTTCATGGCTATCTCTTCTAATAATATCGTCTTCAATATTCAAACCTATATTTTTTCTTTTAGAATACAATGCATTTTGCCATAACACTTAACCATTTGTCGATTTTTGCATACCAATATATTCATACCTAAAAATCTATTGAAATGTTTGTGAAGTTTTGTGTATTCGACGTAAATGATGATTTGTGGGCATAGGATATACTGAGGGGATGACTGATAGACAACCACCATAAGTTGTTTATATTTGTAAACTATAGCATATAATTATTGCTAGAGTTTGCTGATATGATAATATTGCTTGCAGGCATAGGGTGATGATAGGAGGACACATTAATGGTCAATGCTGAATTCTTAGTTGTGGACCAACCTTCGACATACAACGTCCTATTTGGGGGACTATAGGTGGAAAAGGATAAGTTAATTTTGGCCACCTTTAGTGTAATTGTCAAGTTCCCAACTCTTCGAGAAACTGGTTTTATAAAAGAAAATCAACCGACAACTAAACATTATCATATCTTATCATTACAGCTAACATGGTAGAAAAATTTCTCGGAAAATAATAATGTTAGAAAATGTAAATTAATCAAAATAGACATTGAGGGATGAGACATTATCTTTACGACTTTTTTATGCTTTTAGTAGTGAAAATAACAAATCGATGTATCTTCTTACGAGATACCTTTCATATGATTGCATATTTTAATTAGATATATAAATTTTCAGGTGATGACGTAATACAAATGTTAGACCGACAATAATTATTATAATTAATTGAAAATTCATAAAAAATAAAAAAATAATTAAACTGGTTCAACATGTTCAACTGTTGATTTTTGTCATAGTTTTCATTTTTTATTGATTTCGAGCAATTTCCGATTCCACCAGTTTAACCGCTTTATTATAACTAATATACCAGTTGGTTCTTTGTCTATTCTGTCCGACCAATCAATCTAGTCTTATTTGAAGAACACTAGTCACATTATTAAATATGAAAATTATGCATAAAATTTAATTTAAGGTGCATTTTAATGCATGTATTTTGATTTTGGGTAATTATACATATTAAATTTTAATTTTGGGTAATTATATATATTAAATTTTAATTTTGGTTTAAATATATTTATAAATTTTTATTTTTTATTAAATTTTACATATTTAAAAAAATGAATGCATCAATTGATTTTATATTATATCAATAATAATACTAATGGTTTGTGAAAATCAAATCAAATTTTCATATATAAAATTATACAGAATAAAAGTTCATATATAACATTACATATTGAACCAAAATTCATGTATAATTTTGAGATTTATCCCTAATAAATATCAAACCAAATATTTTTCCATAAAATGAAAAAATTTTCATTTAGCCCGCCCGTTAAAATTTTTAAAATTTAAATTAGTAAAAGTAAAATTATACTTTGACCCTTAAAAATGATAAAAAAAATTGATTTAATCTTTTAAAAATTATAAAGATATAGACTATTAAAATGGTAAAATTACATTTTTACTATTGTAAAAATTATAATTTAATTTTCAACCCTAAAGTTTTTTCTGACCTCTCCCTGCCCAAGCTTGAATTTAGGTTAACCAAATTCGTTTTACTATTTACTGATTCATAAAATATAAAATATGCTTTAAATTTAAATTATAATTTTTATTATAGAAATGGAATTTGGGCTTGGCTGGGTTGATCCAAGATAAAAAATCCTTATCGGGCCATAGACAAGTTCAGATAAACTGTATGGGATGGATTGGGCACATCCAGCAGCAAAGAGTTGCCACGGGGAAACGCACTCACTGTCAAGCATGGAGTATACGCGAGGTCCACATCAAGCCCAAGTAGATGGACAAGTTTTGTTTCCAATACCTATAAATTTTATTTAATTATAATTTTATTTTTAATATTAAATTTGGGCTATTACAACTTTATGATGGAGTCTGGTTGAAGTCATTTTGAATTTTAATAATTTCATATTATCTTGAATTATATTTATATAAAATTAACATTTGTTTCTTTTTTTTTTTTCTGAGCCGAATAAATATTAATTTTTTTTCCGAAAGAATCCATCGAAAAGGGGGAGGAATTCCAATGCAATAAAGTTACATAATGTCTTATTTTTCATTTGTAAAGGGGTATATTTCTATGGGTTTGCCTTGGTATCGTGTTCATACAATTGTATTGCATGATCCGGTAGCTTGCTTTCTGTTCATATAATGCATACGGCTCTGGTTGCTGGTTGGGCCGGTTCAATGGATCTATACGAATTAGCCATTTTTGATCCCTCCGATTCCGTTCTTGATCCAATGTGGAGACAATGTATGTTCGTTTTGCCCTTCATGACTTGTTTAGGAATAACCAATTCATGGGGCGGTTGGGTTATTATAGGGGGACTATAACAAATCCGGGTATTTGGAGTTACGAAGGTATGGCCAGCGCACATATTGTGTTTTCTGTCTTGTGTTTCTTGGCAACTATCTGGCATTGGGTATATTGGGATCTAAAAATTTTTTGTGATGAGCGCACATGAAAACCTTCTTTGGATTTGCCCAAGATTTTTGGAATTCATTTATTTCTCTCAGGAGTGGCTTGCTTTGGCTTTGGTACATTTCATGTAACAGGATTGTATGGTCCTGGAATATGGGTGTCGGACCCTTATGGACTAACTGACAAGGTCCAACCTATAAATCCGACTTGGGGCATGGAAGGTTTTGATCCTTTTGTTCCGGGAGGAATAGCTTCTTATCATATTGCACCAAGGACATTGGGCATATTAGCGGGCTTATTCCATCTTAGTGTTTGCCCGTCCCAATGTTTATATAAAGGATTATGTATGGGAAATATTAAAACCGTCTTTTCTAGTAGTATAGCTATTGTCTTTTTTGCAGCTTTTGTTGTTGCCGAAACTATGTGGTATAAGATTGAAGGTGATTCACATGATAGTGCTAAGTCATTGATTGTGTAAAAGGAAAGGAAAGAATATTCTTAGAGAAAAAGAATCCGATCTCTTAATATCTATGTAGAGAGATTATAAAGAGAGGATGCACGGTAAAGACAATTTCATGAAAAGCTTCGATATTGTGCATCTAGATGTGGTAAGTTGCAAGCCTGACCCTGGGGGTCGTCTAGAGGTGCGGCCGCCTAGGGCCCATGGTTGAAAGGGGTCCAAAATTTTTTTATTTACTTTTAAAAGTAAAAAAAAATTACCAACTTTTTAGGAGCCCCAAATAGTTTTTTTTTTAGCTTTTAAGGGTCCAAAATTTTTTTACCAACTTTTTAGGGACCTAAAATTTTTTTCTCCAACTTTAAAAAAATATAAAATCCCATTTTATTATTTTGCCTAGGCCCCAATAGAGGTGTGCATGGGCCGGGTGGCCCGGCCCAAAGGCCCGCCCGAAATGTGGGAGGGTTTGGGCAAAAATATAAGCCCGAAAAATGGGCTTGGACAAAAAAATAAGGCCCATTTAAAAATGGGTCGGGCTCGGGTAAGGCATTTTTGGCAGGGCCCGGCCCGAATTCATTGAAGGAAAAAAAACTATTTTTTTAATATTATTTTCTTATTGTTTTTCTCCTTATTTTGCTACCATTTTACTATTATGTTTCTATTATTTTGTTATTATTGTTTAGATATTATATAAAACTTATTTTATTGTTAATTTTGTTATTATTTTAGAGGCATTTGCTTGTTAAGTTGCATCTATTTTAGTGTTATTTAAGTCTACATATTTTTTAAAATTTATTTTCAATTTGTTGAAAAATATTTATTTTAATTTTTTTAATATCTTTATGTATTATATATATTTAAAAATTATATAAAATAATATAAAAAATTAATATGGGCGGGCTGGACCGAGCTCGAGTTTTAGCATTTTTATATGGGCTAGACTTGGACAAAATTTTAGGTCTATTTTTTGAGCCCGGCCTAGCCCGAGCCCAATAAACGAGTCTAAATTTTTAGTTGGACCTGGCCCGGCCCATGCACACCTCTAGGCCCCAAGAATATAAAAAACTGGTCTAATAAACTATTACACATGATTGCACTTCATCTTAAGAGTTGGTGTTGGAGTCTTGGGACATGACATGATTTGACATGAGGCTCACTTGGATAGATCTCCTCGTGATTTTGCAATAGTCACTTGGCTTAAGTTTTCTCCTTTTGTTTGGGTGGTTATTTAGTGATACACTTTTGGGCGAGGGAAAATTTTCTTAGTGTTTGTAAACTATATGTAGATAAAATGCCAAGTTAAGTTTTAGGTGATAAATCTTATTGAGGAGATAGCAAATATATGAGTTCAAATTGGATAATGCGCTTCAACGCACTTAAATCTACATCATTTTATATTGATAACAATGTCTATACTAATTAAACTAAGACTTAATTGACCTTTTGATTTTAAAATCAACTCGAATTAGATAAGAAACTAATTTTTAAATGGATGGGTTTTATATTCATACTTTTGGGTTTTGGAAGTTGATACGTTGTTGAGCTCTAATCTTTCTACTTGTTTAGCCTTTGAAAAGTTGCATAGACCCTTTACATTAGAGATTCCCTATTTTCTCACCATGTCACCATGCCTTTTTTTCAATCTTTATATATAGAGGGAAAAAGTGAAAGACGAAAGAAAAGAGGGTCCATTTTCCACCTCATAGGTGATTCCATTCCCTTTTTGATGCCAACTCTGATGAAAAGTGAGATTTCAATCCCATAATTAATTAAGCTTGTATTTAAAGTCATTTTGGAAGTTGGAGCTAAATCATCAACAATTGAACATGATTATCACTTATCTCACAACCCTTGGCTTAATCTTGCCGTCATCTCTTGTAGATTACTTTTTCATATCATATAATTATTCCTATAGGATTTGATTTTGTAAAGAAATATTTGTAGACCATATAGGATTTTATTCCTATAGGATTTCATTGCATCTATTATTCTATAATCTATAACTATTAATAATTTAAAAAAAAAACACTGTAGATGTTTGAGTTTTAGCCATTAACACATGGCCTTTTCTTTTTCCTACTAGGGTGAGAGAAGAAAGAATGCAACATATCAGATTGCGAACAAATATAGATTTTATCTCTAATCTTCTTTTTGGTTCAAATCTTCAACTTTTTTCATAAAAAATAAAAATATAGATAATGACATTGCGATTCAAGTTGCCTAAGATGATATAGAAGCTGAGCAAAATTATTAAGTTGGGGGTGTGGCCTTTTCCATGATGTATTGCGATGGACATAAACGTGGCATCCCGTTGTCTACGTGTTGCGGAGAGGATGATGAAATTGAAGATGCATACCACCTATTTTGGGAATGTCGTCATGTGCAGGTTGCTTTCACCTCCCCTTTATTTTTGTGGATTAAAGTTTCTTGACTGCAATGATATTATCAATAATTTGGTGATGCTTTCAAAAACGAAGATGAGCTTACGGGCGGCATTGTTCGATGATGGATTGCCATGATGGGTGTATTTAATTAATTACAAGCATAATTTGTAGTGTTCACAGCAGCTGCCCAATATGAAATTTGGGGCTCATAACAGTTAGGCTTAAGTGGCATAAGCCACGGTTGGGGTATCCTTAGGTAAATGTCGATTTGAGTCTTCCACGTAGTGGCCATACAATGCCCTATGGAGCAGCGACGGGCGCAGGCAACGCCTTGACCCTCCTCTAAAATCACAAATTATTATTTTAGTCTCTTTTGAAATGCTTTGTTTAATAGTAAAATTAAAAATAAATTTCAATTTAATCCTTTCAAAATTTTAAAATAAAACCTCATCAAATACACTACTAAAAAAAACCTCAATAAGGGTGGAAGTTAAAACGATGAAATAAGCTCTATTTATTTATGGAAAAATGTTTCCCTAAAAAAAATATCTAGAATGTACATAAAGTAGTTTTGGGAGAGTAAAATGACTATTTAACCCTTTAAATAAATTGAAATTCAAAAATGAAAATCTTTGCCTGTCATCCAAATATGTAATTACTGTACATAGTTTACCATGTAAAAAGTTTAAAAAAAAAACATTTCTCTTACTTAAATATTTTGCATTTGGTGAAAAATCATTTTTCATCCAAAGTGTTTATTTTGCATTTGTTAGTGTAAAGAAAATCTATCAATGTTATTAAAAAATATGAAACTGGCAATTTGGTATTAAAGAAAGTGTCCACTTTCTATCCACTAAATTTGCGTGGTGGCAGTTTCTATATTTAGGTGTTGACAATTTATTGAACTTCATATTTGGGCTATGTTGATTTCTTGGTAAACATCTAGCATATTATGGAAGATCATGTTGCTATGGAGTATAAAAATTGATAATTGATTTGGATCAAAATTCCTCAAAGCAATCATTTGGATGATGAATTGGATCATGATTCTGAACTCCCAAGAGTCCATATGTATCTTATATGTTATTATATTATATATTTTATTAATGAAATTACTATTTTATTGGGATTGTATTAGATCTTCGATTGTAAGAAAATCTTGAAATCATGTCTATATATTTGAAAGACTTGCATAGGAAATTTTCTAAAATTAATTTCGAATCTTTTATGAGTTTTCTCGAAAATCTTGTTAAACTCAAGAAAAAATCGAACCTAGCCCAGGCCATATGGCCTGCCATACGGGTGTGTGGGTTGCCCCTATGAACCACACGACCATGTGCCACTGAAACACTAGGATTTTGGCTTCTCACATGGCCTGGACCCATCCACACGATTGTGTCTCCCTTGTAGCTTAATTTTTGAATTTTTTCATACGGCCATATGCCCCTATTTCTTAAATTTTATAGTTTTACCTAGAATTTTATGTTTTGTGCATATTAGACCCTGAATGGTTTTCGAACTATTTTTAGTGTTTAATTTATGCAATTAAGTACCTGATAGTATGAATAATGCTTGAATCCTTGATTTAAATGATTGTATTAATATTAAATATATATCCAATTGCATGGATTGTGAGTAATCATATTTATTGTATATTTACTTACAATTTTTCGTATAACATGCCTTAATACAATTTTTCGTATAACATGCCTTAAGACACCGCTAAATGGAACCTTTGAAGAATGTATGATTTTTCCATTGGATTAATTGATTGAAAGCATATATATTGTTGTAATATTTGATTTTTTTTTTCGTAATATTTGTTTCGTTATGATCTGTTTTAAGCATGCCTTATTTTGTTGCATGGGTTGGGACAAATTGTAAAGGGAGGTTCTGGCATACTATAAATATGCAAATCTAGTGGTTCATCCACATATTATTTGGCAACTTTTATCTATAAAAATGTTGTGTATTCAGAACCGTCTGACAACATATTAACTTGCAACATTTGGTGGTTCATCCACAACCCGGTGTGTAGAATGGACAAGTTCTGGGGAACTTGTATGGTGTGCAACAGTGGAGTAGGATCTTATCTATTAAACTGAATGCGTTTGCATCCGTAAAGCATGTGCTTAAAATTTTAAAATTTCCGATATGATATGGTATATGTGTTTTTGCTTATACATTGTGAAAATTGTTATGTTATTTTGATATACTGAATTTGCTAAATGTGATTTAAGCTATGTAATTTGAATTAATATGCTAATCGGTTGCTTTGGTTGTCTTGTGATGGAACTCACACTAAGTTTTCATAGCTCACCCCCTTATTTTCCTTCTTTTTAGATAACCAACAAGGTTAAGACCCGAACTTGGCATTCAAAGCGCTCGACTCAAAATATTGATTTCTATATAAAAGTATTTTAGATTGATTATTTTATAATTTTGGTTATTTGAAACTATATTAATATTATTGTGGCATGTGACTTAGCTTATGGTTTTTACTTAGGCATCCATGACATTTAAATCATTTAAGCTATTAGGTTATGAGTTCTATCTAATTATGCATGAAACATGATTTTTATTAAAATTACGTTAATATCACTTTTCCGCTGCTAAATTGTAAATGTGTTTTGTTAAGAAAGTAATTCGGATTTTCAACTAAATTTTCAATAGTAAACATCGTTATAATGAAGATGTTAAACTTAATTGTTTTTCTTAAAACTCTCGAGTTTTCCTGAAAAGAGACCAAAACTTCCTTCTAAAGTAAACAAATGTTTGAAATTAACTATTTTCCTAAAACTCCGATAATTTTATCAGGCCATTTTAAGTGGCCGTTAATCTTTCGAATTCAAGTCTAACACATAGGCTGGATTAGGGAGATTATATTCCTAATTAATCTTCCAATCATACTTACAATTTCACGCAAGATGCCTTTCTTTACAAGACTTGAGAGAGGCTTAGGAGTCAAACCCATGCAATAACACTAAGAAGATACGGTTGTGCAGTCATGAATGGCGTTGACTACGCCTGAATTGTTAGGTATTGTCCAAACGCCAGCGTGGACAGTTTGACAAAGCCTTTGTATAACCCTCGATAGCATATTAAACTTCAAAAAGTAATAATCATTTTCTAAACCCAAAAGTTGAATCGTTTGTGATGGCTTCCAAATAGCATAAATCTTATTAACCAGAGCACCGTAACCAATCTTTCTCCCCAACAGTTTAATTTATGTCATTTTCACCATATTTTGCTCCATAAGTGAATGAACTCTCTTCGAGAATTTAATGGTAGCTACACCATCAATCTCTCTTTTAACTACATCTTCATCCTCAATAGGGATATTTGACTCTACATTCATATTCATGGCAGTCATAAGTGTATATTGAAAAGAAATTTTCTTCGTCAATGCCATTGGTTCCTCCACGACCATCCATTATCACCTAGTGGTTCACGATGTAGGGGCTGGTTCTTTTCCTCGATCACCATCGTCATAAGAGGGAGAGCTTTTTTATTTTTTTTTTTATTTTGTAATAACTTTATTTATTAGCTTTTTAAATACAACTCAAGTGACACATGTCATCGTACCAATTAATAATATTTTTTTCCGGTATATTAGCTTAATTAGTACCCAATCTGAAGTTAACTCATGAATCAAATTATTTTTAAAATTTTATTTTATTTTATTTTTTAAAATTTTATTTTTAAACAAACTAAAAAAATATTTTATCAATTATTGTTATTTCATTTTAAAAGAAAATAAGAGATTAGTCCTGTACATTCATTCACTCAAGAATAAATTAAAGATTGACTCAAAAATCTCAATCACTTGATTGAATATTTATACCTATTTGCTCAAATTAAAATATTTTTTTTGGTGTATTATAATAATAGAGTAAAACCTGAACAATAAACGTAACTAGTGCGACTCAAGCCCTGACCACATTTAAGGTGGTGAACACTCTTGACCAGGTACTAACCCACATGTTAAGTTGGATCCCAATTTAAAATAAAAATAGTGTTTAATATTATTTATATTCAAAATATTATAACTATATTATATTGTAATAATTTATATATAAAGTAAGGTACATAGTCATTTTAGGAAATTTTTAGTTTGCGATGACGACAAATGGTATGGTTCATAAGTTACACATTAGCATTTTGGCTTAGATTAATGGTGTGGGTCCTGTTTGTTTAAATTACATATATTATTTAAAATTAAATAACAAAAATAAAGTTATTGCTTAAAACATTTTCATAATTTGTTACAAACATAAGCATGGGCGAAACTAGAAAAACTTTTAAAGGGGTGGAAATGAAATTTTAATTTTTAATAGTTTATATTTTTATAATTTTTAAATGATTAAATTAAGTTTTTATAATTTTAGGAGAGGCCAAAATATAATTCAACCTTTATTAATTTAAAATTTTAAAATTTTTTAAAGGGTCAAAAAAATAATTTCCCATTTTAGGGTGCGGAGCCCCTATCAGCCCCTAAATTTGCCTATGAACATAAGAAATCTTTTAAATAATAATGTTTAAAAATTAAACTCTTTTCGAACCAAAATAAAGATAAAAATTAAAAAAATGTTTTCAAAATTAAAAGAATTTAAAATAAAAATAAAAATTAAATTGTAAAAATTACAAAAATTTTAGAACATGATAAAAGATAAATATATTTCCTACTAAACATAGGGTGAGTAGCTGAAAAAAATATTTAAAAATCCTAATGTCTTATATTATTGATTTTATTTTTTTTTCATACATTTAATTTAAAGTTTATTAATTTTGTTTTCTTCTCATACACATAAATATTATATTAGCATGCACACATGATATGAGTGAAAAAATTATGTAAATTAAAAATCTTATCACACGTATACGTGTCACGAGATTAAAACTTTAGTTTGGTAAACTGACGATCTTAGGCGATTTCTTGGGTTCAATTCCGCCTAAGTTAGCATTACTGTCGAAAAATGTGACTTCTTGCAAAAATACTCTAAGACATCGAAAACAAAGCGGAAGCAAACCCAAAAAGAATAAAGAACTTGTATCGAATAGAAAAGTCAAAAGAGAATAATAATACACCAAGTGTTTGAGTAAATGCTCTCAAAAGTATTCTATTACTTTGAAGGATTGCAACTGAGTGGTTACAAATAAAAGGAAGACTTCTATTTATAGTTGAGCTCCCTTAGATCCAACGGTACATATTGAATTACATCAACAGTTGATATTATTGCCTATCTATAAGATGAGAGTCCTAAAGGACTTAAACTCTATGCAATCTTATTCTTTAGGATTTACAACAATTACCCTGATATCTTTAGTTTTACTAGAGTGTTTCATTGGGTCACCAATGCTTCAAATAGATCAACTTCTTCATATGTCTCATGGATCGGGCCAGTTCACACAAGTTAAATGAGCTACATTTAATCAGTTTACCTCTATTAGACGTTCTAAGTGCATTCATCATGGGCTTTGATTTGCGGCTCGTGACATATGCGTGTGGAAACCACAAATTTAGAATACAAACCTGTGTTTAAGAATAACATACAATAAATAATGAGACTTATGGTTTGAAACTAATCAATCATAATAACACATGAAATATGTATGATATTAAAATAAAAATTAAAATTAAATTATGCGTAAAATGACATTTAAACACATAAATACCTCAGATAAACAATAGTAAATGCACCACAATTATTTATCATGATTTTTTCATCAATTGTGAGTTAGTGTCAAGTTGACTTGTGACATCAACTCAATTAACAACATCATTAGTATATTATTAATATATATAAATGGTGAAGATAATAAATTGTACATTGTAATAACCAATTTATGCCCGGGCTCGTCAGAAGCAACCGAGGCCCATCAATAAACCCAAAATAAAATAAAACCAAAAAGGTCCAATAATAAAAATGGTCCATAATGTCCTTTTACAAAATTACTAAAAACCCAAAAAGGTCCAATCAATTACAAAACCCATAAGACTCAAAACCAAACCTAAAAACTAAACCCAATGCAGCCCAATCAGCCAACCCAAATCCAAGCCCATTAAACCAAATTAAAACAAACAGTTAAACCAACCCAAATCTAAACCCATTTACAGACCGTAACCCAAGCCAGCCCAAACCCGAATGACCCATTTACAACAATCAGCCCAACTAAGCCCAATTTACAACCGGCCCAATATGTCCCAAAGGCTAAGCATCCAGAACCCTAGGTTGGCCAGCACCGCATGCCTCCTGACCTTTCCACTCCCACGCGCGCCTTTCCAGATCCTCACCCCATGCGCACGTGCCTCCCCACCAGCGCTCCTCTCCATACCTCGGACAACACCACCTGCCATACTACCCGCGCCAATATCGACTTGCACGCTGACGCCTTGCCCATGCCCTGTAAACAACACGCGACAAACAGAGAAACAGAGGCAACAATGACAGAAATATGGAGCAAACAATATAATAAGAAATAAGTTGTGTCTTTCGGCTATAAAGCCATTGAAAATCAATGTAAAGGGGTTGGCTTCTGTTTTTAGGAACTACAACAAAAAATCTTCAGCAATCAAGAATAAAAAAAAAAACATTAAAGGTTGATTTCACTTCGTTTTCCATTATCGTTTACTATCGTTTTACTATTCTTATTTTCGCCATTTTCGAACCCTTATAAACAAAAATCAAAAGAGATTAAAAGATTTTTTTTTTCATTTTCTCTTCTCTTCGATTTAGGTTTCTGTTTCGTTGTTTTTTTTAATATATATACACTAAATAAAAAAAAGAGGAGAATATTACCTGAACCCATATACGCGTCGTCAGAGAAGCCTGTGCCGTTGTTGCTATCGAGTTCAACGAACGGGTTTAAAGGGGGTCGGCCTCGAGGACGCCTTGAACAGGGGAACCAAAAGGGCTTCGGAACGGGGCTAAGGCCCACCATCTTGAGCATCGCTGGCCACCTATCCGGTGGTGGTGAGGTGGCGCGACGAACGGCCCTTGGAGCCCGATCAGTGGGGAAGGCGAAAAAGGGGGAGAAACAGAGAGACGAGAGAAAAAAAAATAGGAAAGGCTGCTTTTTTTTTTAAGAAACTTTTTAGGGTTAAAAAAATCTGATTTTTTGGAGTAAAGATAGATTTACAAACCTTTAACAAAACGGCGTGGTTTGATGCATATGGTTGCTGCGCATATTACTTAAAAGGGCTATTTGCGCAGTAAGTCCTCCGTTTTTTGGGATGCTGGTCGATTAAATCCCAGTTTGTGATTTCTCTTTTGCGATCTGGCCCTGTTATTTCCATTTCATTTCAGTTCAATCCATGCTCTGGCCGACAGAAACGCAGCGCATTTGGGGCTGGGTTATTCACCCATCTAGCCCCTATGAGTTTACGCGCATGGGTCCTTGTTCACCTTTTTTAAAACCTATTGCAATTTTGGCCCTTAATTCTTACTTTGATTGCAATATAACCCTCACTTATTTATGTTGTTATATTTTTTACCTTCAACTTTATTTATTTTCTGATTTGGTTCTAAATGTGTTTAATTTCAATTTATTTTTACAAATTTACCATTTATTCATTTCAAAATTTTCATATTATCTATTTTAAACCTTTTTATTCATTATATGTTTTTAAATTTCATGTATCATTTACATCTTAAATTTACACGTACGCTATCCATTTTAATTTTTTAAACTATTCTATGTGTTATCTATTTTAATTTTTATTCGTAATATATATCTTTTGATTTTCTTCTGACATCAATCGAGTCCTTTTATTTCATTCTTGCATTTTATTGGTCCAAGCTATTTATTACTCTTTGGTTACCTTATTTACTTATTTATTTTGCTCTTCTCATGTTGTTTGCTTTATTTACTCGCATATTTATGATCATATTATTGTCATTTGCTTATGCAATACTTATGTATTATTGTTCTACAATCTTTTTTATTTTCATATTCTGCCATTATATTGTGCATCAAATCCTACGTTTGTCCAACTTAGATTGCTTCATTCTGTTTCAATTCTTTTTTAAAATTTTCAATTTTCGACATTAAGACACTAATTAATCAATTTGGTACCGATTTTGGGGCGTCGCGAGGGTGCTAATCCTTCCTCGCATGTAACCGACTCCCGAACCTGTTTTCTCGAATTTTGTAGACCAAAAAACACTGTTTTAGTAAACCAAAACATTTTATTAAAACAAAGGTGATCCGATCATACCTAATAAAGATCGGTGGCGACTCCCCTTTTTTTAAAACCCAAGTCGATTCCCCTTTTTTTCAAAAAATGGTTACGACATACATATTAAAAAATATGTACAAAAATAATAAAATAAGACTTTGGTCGAGTGATAAATTTAAAATTTTACTAATTCAAATGACGTGGGTTCAAATCTCATTGTATCATTTTTTTTTGTTAAAATGAAAAGGCTAAAGTACCTTAAGATAATACGATTTATTTTAATTACGGAATAACATTTCCGTAATTTCTAATTGAGTTGGTATCTTGTCAATCCGTGACACTAACTGAAGCAGGAGTTTTATAAATAATATATTTATATAAAAATTATATAAAGCTTTGGTTGAAATAATAATGTTAAAAACTTAAAAATCTTATTGTCTTGAATTCAGATATGATCATATAAAACTCAATCGGGAGACGAGAGTTTTATAGATAATACATTTATATAAAAATTAGATAAAGCTTTGGTTGAAATAATAATGTTAAAAGCTTAAAATTCCTAATGTCTTAAATTCAAATATGATTATATAATTTTTTTTTATTAATTTTATGAAAAATATTCTCGTAATTATGGGTTAGTTTGGACAAAACAGAGTAATTAAATGAAAGTACAAGGGTATTAATTGCATTTTTTTGTAATTATAGAGAATTGTAATTCTCTAGACGTGTTTGACTGATAGAGTGTAATTATATTGTAATTTCTTATATCATGTTTGGTAGTACAAATTGTAATTACACAGTTACGTAATTTATATTTTTGAAAAATATTAATTACTATAAAAATTATTAGTATGGTAAAATAATTTCTAAACAAGTTACAAAAATTAAAATCAAGTCATCATATGTATTATTTTAATTTAAAAATAGTTAATAATACAATTACTAATAAAAAATAGTAAGAAAAATAAACATAATATGCCCTTTGATCTAATTGTTCTAGTGCATATTTGTTGACTTATTCCCTCTTTAATATTTAACATATGCTTCTTATGATCATCTATGAGCCCTTAATTGAGTTCATCATCATCTGAATTTGAATCTGTACTATTAAGATCATCAAGATCTCCTTCTTCCATATACTCTACGAAGTATGAATCATCTCAATTTCACATATAATTGAAGTTATGAAATATGTAGCATGCTAGTATGACCCAACCTTGTTTTTAATGATATATTAAGGTGATGTTATTAATATAAGAAATATTTTTTTTAGAACAACAAATGTCTTCTCAACTACATTTCGAAGCTTTGAATGTTTCAAGTTAAAGAGTTCACGAGTTATCGATGATGCTTGTGTCTGACACCGTTCTCTCAAATGCTATCATACCCCATTATATGGTGCGAGAAAACCTTTTTCTATTTGCATAATTAGCATCGACCTAATGGTATTTGAGTTCATAGTCCAAATGAGCTATGGCTTTTGTCGAAACCATTTTTAATTTTTTTAAAAAATGGGGATCGGCTTTAAAAACGAAAATGGAGTCGCCACCAATCCCTTTTTGCTTAGGTGTGATCGGATCACCTTATAAAATATTTTATTTCAAACCATTGATTTTGGCCTACGAAATTCAAGAAAACGGGGAGTCGATTACGTACGAGGAAGGATTAGCACCCTCGTAACGCCCAAAATTGGTACCGGATTGATTAGTTATTATCCTAATGTCGAAAATTCGAAAAGATTGGAAAACATGATTTCTTTAAAAACTTGAACAATTTGAGTTGGAACTTGAGATTCCTTTGTTCCAAAAGAATACAAACATCACATCCAGCACGTTAGGACATGATGTTTTAAACCCTCGTAGCCAACATCATCTCATGATTTACAAAATTCATTAAAAGGATAATTAGTTATTTAGTCAAACGGAAATTGAAACCCAGCACGTTAGGGCACTATTTTCCGAATTTCTAAACACAAAACATTGCCTTATTTAAAAAAAACTTTTGGATAAAATGTAATAATTAAAGGAGACAGATATTTTTAAACAAAGATTTAAAAAAACAACATTAAGTTATTACAAAAAGTGCAATTTACTAAAGTTACAGGTCATATTAACAATTAGCACTAACATAAACAATTAAGTAAAAGAATGACAAGCAATAATAATAATTAATGTTAAGGTAAACAGAGATAATGGATTCAATTTTTTTTTTTTTTAAATGAACAATCAAAATAAAAAAAATATAGAGTAGATAATAGTAATTTTAAAAGAATCTATGAAAAAAATTTAAAAAAAATTATTCACAAGATTAAATTCATGTATAAAAAAATAATAATATAAGGTAAATAATATACTCAAAACAATTAATGAATATTATAACAATTTAAAAAATATAAAAAAAGTATAAAAATGATATGGATAAATAAAAAAAGTTAAAAAAACGCATAAATCAACCTAACTCCCGTAATATGAGGATTCAACGAAATTTCTCCACCAAAATCTAACTCGAACGGAAGCAACTTAAAAAGAAACGAAGATGAGCGAAGAATAAAATAAGAACAAGCTACAGAAAATAAGAACGCAAAAGAGAGAGAAATTTGAGTGAATGCTCTCAAGAATTTTTATTACTCCAAACTCAAGTGTGTTTTATAATGAAGGGAGAGGCCTTTATTTATAGTTGAGCCTCCCCAAATCTAACGGTACAGATCAATTACATTAGCGGCTAAGATTAAAAGGTATCTACAAATTAAATCTCTAAGATTACAAATTCATATTGTAATAACCATATTTCGCCCGGCCCATACCCGATAAAACAAAAAACCAAAAAATAATAAAAATCCAATCCATTTACAAAACAAGTCCAAAGCCTAACAACCCGAATGGCCCACTTTACAAGCCCAAAGTAGAAACACAAGAACAACCAAAATAAAGAGTCCAAATGCAAACTCAATAGTACAAATAGCAGCCCAAATTGAATGACCCAATTACAAACCTCTGAAACCCAAACCTTGACCCAAATTTACAGAGGCCTAATGGCCCAAAAACACTAAAATTTTCAGAAAACCTAGGGTTCTATGAACCCTAGGCGCCGCTCCCTCGGTCATTGCCCACACACGCGCCTACACCGCTTCAACTCCCCACGTATCGGTTCCCACGCCCACGCCTCTGGACGATTGGAATTCCCCTAGGCGCCTCGGCCTCCATCGTCCTCTGCTCCATCGCCCGTACCCTGCAAACAGAGAAAAAGCAGAAAGACAGAGAACCAAAAGCAAAGCATGGACGAAATAATAGATTAATAACAGATGTTATATCTTTCGGCTATAAAGCCGTTCAAAAAACAGTGTACCGAGGTTGGCCTCCGTTTTGGTGAACACCCAGCGATTAAAAAGAAGGCAAGAAAATTAAAAAGTTCCCTCATACGAATGCTCACAAACCATCAAGAATCAACAAAGAAATCAGAAGGTTGCCTTAATTTCGTTATTCTTGTTTCTTTCGATTCGATACCCTTTCTTCGTCTTTTCATTTATAGTTCCAAAACTGAAATATCAAATGAAAATACTAATAATAAAAAAGAATAAAAGATATCAGACCGTACCTGAAGCATCGGGGTGCGTCATCGGAGGCTCGTCTCCGTCATAGGAGCCCGACTGAAGGCGAAGGAAGCGAGGTCTCTCGCCTTAGGTCCTCGGGGCTTTAAAAAGTCTCAAAAAAACCCCCAAAGACCTGTCTGTGGTCATCACCGACCATCGGTATGGTGGTAGTGCGGCGATGCGAAGGCCGACTCCAACGACGGCGCCACAATAGTCTGCCGAAACCCTAGCACAATATCCAAAAAAGGGGGGGTTCTTCGGTCTTCTTTGCTTTCTAAAGTATGAAAATGATTTAAAATTTTTTTTCTTTCTATTATTTAAACAAAATTTGAAACGGTGCCGTTTAAGGAGGATAGATCCGTGCGTCGACCCGTTTACGACCCGGAAGATCCGCGCATTTCCATCGAGCGGTCTAATTGCTATCCTGGCCCCTCCGTGTTTTTATTATTCTCAACCCCGTTTATTTCAAGCTCTTTTTATTTTTTTAATTTGGCCTCAAAACTCTCGTTTCATTTCAATCTGATCTTACAAGTCTTTGATGGTTCAAATCGAAAAGACACCGTTTTTAAAATCTGGTATAATTTCAACTTTAGCCCCTGTCATTTAATGCGCGTCTTATTTTAATCCTCTCAGTCCTTCTTTAATTGTTATTTGACCCCATTGTTTTATTGTTTATTTTATTTTTATCCTTTTTATCTTATTTTATGATTTCGTATTATATTAAGCGGTCCATATTATCTATATGCTAGTATATTAATAGTATAAATATAGGCGTATTTCTATCATTACCATTTGTTACTTTCATTTAGCTAAAATTATTTTCATTAGATATTTTACATATACATATTTTCAAATCATATATTATACAATATTATATCATATATCGCTCGTGACTAAAATTTATTTATGTTATATAATATATTCTATTTATATTGTTTTCATATGTAACTATATATATTTATTTAAAATCACTATATATCATGTTTATATTGGCTCTATCATGTATGTGTCTTCCTATCTATATCTAAGCATGCGTTAAATAGGTTCATTTGTTTGTTGTTAATTATATTTGTTTATACTTCGTCATGTGTTTACAATTACTTTAGTATATGAGTTATCCCTTAACATATTTCATGTTATTATCGCTTTATTGCCTATTTTAATTGTTAATATATCATAATTGCTTTCAAATAATTTTGTTCAATGTTTTATAAAATACAAATATCGGCATATAATTGTTGTTTAAAATAAAATTACATCTCCATAAGGTCGATATCCTTTAAACATTCTTTTAAAAAATAAGGCAATGTTTGTTTGTTTAGAAGTTTGACTAAATAACCAAATATCCTTCTTATACGCCTTGAAGACCAAAGATGATCTCGATGTCAGAGTATGAATGTGTTATACCCTAACGTGTTGGGTATGATACTTTCATTCCTTCGAAACGAGATAATCTCGAGATTCAATCCCAATTTCACGAATCTTTTATTTTTGCCCTAGATATTTTCAAGTTTTCTACATTAGGACATTGATCAATCAATTTGGTACCAATTTTGGGCGTTGCAAGGGTGCTAACCCTTCCTTGCACGTAACCGACTCCCGAACCCGTTTTCTCAAATTTCGTAGACCAAAACTATTTTAATAAATCAAAATGCTTTATTAAAATAACCCATCTCAAGGTGACCCGATCGCACCTTGAATAAAAGATCAGTGGCGACTCCATATTTTTTAGTCGATTCCAATGACTCCCCAAATTCCGGGTAGAGGGACCCAATTAAAGTCTCCGCATCTGTAAAGGATCTCTCCAGGCACCATCCACGGAACTCTCCACTCGATGTCTTCCTCCTGAAGATTCTGAAGAATTATCCTCCATCCTTCTTCCGTTATATCTTCCCGTCTTGACACGACCACTTCCTCTTTTATCGGTGAATAATCCTTATAAAAGGGACGATAAGAGACTTTACCCATCTTCCAAAAATGCCCATAGAACCATACCATTAATAGTTGTGCGCATCCGATAAACCTTCCTTCTCCCACTCTTCTGCATGCATTTAATGATCTGAGAGTCTCGGCTAGAATTGCTGGGACAGGTGTGACTTGTTTATCCAAAAGGTCGAATAGATCCACTATTGCCTCATCTATGTGTCTTAGGACTTTTGGGAAGATGACTAATCCGTAGAGGCTTAAGGCGAAGATATCAACTTTCCTTTTCACATCAGGGTGCGTCAAAATCAGGTCCCTTAAATTTACCCAAGGAATACACCTCCTTTCACCTTTCTGTTGAATCTTGGTCGAGATCCACTGTTCACTCATTCCCGTAATTTTCACCAATTTCTTTGCAAGAGGAGGAACATAGGCAGGCTTAATATAAACCTTGTTAGCTTGTATCCCGGGAATACGAAGTAGAGTTGTATACTCTTCTATTGTTGGCACCAAGTCCACTTTCCCAAAAGTGAAGCAACTGTATGCAGAATTCCAAAACTGGACCATAGCCCGAAACAGGTGCTTATCTATCTTAACATCCAATAAGTGAGAGATATCGCCATAACGGTGGTAGAACATCTGTTTAGCTTCATTTTCCCAACGGGTCCAGATATCTCGCAACTCTTGAAGCTCATTTTGTGTCACGCTAACACGGGTGAAGTTCCTCAGCTCTGACGTATGACCTTCAACTAAGCTATCTCCTTTTTCCAACTGTAACTTTTCTGACCATGCGCGCACAGTCGCATTGTCCTCTACTTTATCAAGAAAGTCGTTTTCCATAGCAAACTTCCTATTTCAGCAACCGAACAGAAATTGACACCTCTACTACATGGAATGTCATGCAAATCAAACAAACCAACACAAGTTAGTATTGCATAATCAAAACAGGTAAAATATCATTAAACACTTATCTGGATAACTATTCCGGTATTCTACCTAGGGTAGGCTCTAGGGCTTCTACATGGGGCTCGGTCCTAAAGAAGGATACCTGAACCAGCAGATTCCTCGATCCTCACCCATTATAGGCTCATACGGACCGAGTTCGATTCAGGGGGATACATTTCTCTATCATGCGGAGGTGAAAACCTCACGAAGCACATAGGTACGGATGTATCCCGGAAGCAATCCACTAGCCCATGCGGAGGTGAAATCCTCACGAAGGCTTAGTTTCTTACTCCCACTTAAAGGTATGACCAACAGTCATGCAATGCGATGCCAAAGTATTTCACGAGACTCGACACTATAGCAAATGCAAATGCATTAAAAAGACACACTATTTTTCAAGGCAATTTTCTAAATTTTCAATCAAAAGGACAAAAATCAATCAATTTTACGGCCTGACTCTCAAGGTATCATCAGTGGAGTCGCCAAGCTGTAGTAACCATTTTTGACAAAACGGGAATCGACTAAAAAATAGGGAGTCGCCACCGATCTTTTATTCAAGGTGCGATCGGGTCACCTTGAGATGGGTTATTTTAATAAAGCATTTTGATTTATTAAAATAGTTTTGGTCTACGAAATTTGAGAAAACGGGTTCGGGAGTCGGTTACGTGCAAGGAAGGGTTAGCACCCTTGCAGCACCCGAAATTGGTACCAAATTGATTGATCAATGTCCTAATGTAGAAAACTTAAAAATATCTAGGGCAAAAATAAAAGATTCGGGAAATTGGGATTGAATCTCGAGATTATCTCGTTCCGAAGGAATGAAAGTATCATACCCAACACGTAAGGGTATAACACATTCATACTCTGACATCGAGATCATCTTTGGTCTTCAAGGCGTATAAGAAGGATATTTGGTTATTTAGTTGAACGAAAAAATCGGCACCCAGCACTTTAGGGTGTGATATTTCGAACTTCTGAACAAACAAACATTGCCTTATTTTTTAAAAGAATGTTTAAAGGATATCGGCCTTACGGAGATGTAATTTTATTTTAAACAACAATTATATGTCGATATTTGTATTTTATAAAACATTGAACAAAATTATTTGAAAGCAATTATGATATATTAACAATTAAAATAGGCAATAAAGCGATAATAACATGAAATATGTTAAGGGATAACTCATATACTAAAGTAATTGTAAACACATGACGAAGTATAAACAAATATAATTAACAACAAACAAATGAACCTATTTAACGCATGCTTAGATATAGATAGGAAGACACGTACATGATAGAGCCAATATAAACATGATATATAGTGATTTTAAATAAATATATATAGTTACATATGAAAACAATATAAATAGAATATATTATATAACATAAATAAATTTTAGTCACGAGCGATATATGATATAATATTGTATAATATATGATTTGAAAATATGTATATGTAAAATATCTAATGAAAATAATTTTAGCTAACTGAAAGTAACAAATGGTAATGATAGAAATACGCCTATATTTATACTATTAATATACTAGCATATAGATAATATGGACCGCTTAATATAATACGAAATCGTAAAATAAGATAAAAAGGATAAAAATAAAATAAACAATAAAACAATGGGGTCAAATAACAATTAAAGAAGGACTGAGAGGATTAAAATAAGACGCACATTAAATGACAGGGGCTAAAGTTGAAATTATACCAGATTTTAAAAACGGTGTCGTTTCGATTTGAACCATCAAAGACTTGTAAGATCAGATTGAAATGAAACGAGAGTTTTGGGGCCAAATTAAAAAATAAAAAGAGCTTGAAATAAATGGGGTTGAGAATAACAAAAACACGGAGGGGCCAGGATAGCAATTAGACCGCTCGATGGAAATGCGCGGATCCTCCGGGTCACAAACGGGTCGACGCGCGGATCTATCCTCCTTAAACGGCGCCGTTTCAAATTTTGTTAAAATAATAGAAAGAAAAAAAATTTTAAATCATTTTCATACTTTAGAAAGCAAAGAAGACCGAAGAACCCCCCCCTTTTTTTGATATTTTGCTAGGGTTTCGGCAGACTATCGTGGCGCCGTCGTTGGAGTCGGCCTTCGCATCGCCGCACTACCACCTAAGGGTGAGCGTCCGATCGAATCGAATCGAATCGAATGAAAAAATTTCGAGTTAATCGAGTTGACGAATCATATTTTATCATCCTAATTTGATTTGAAATTTTCTCGAATCGAGTCGAGTGAGATGGAATTCGAATCGAATCGAATCGAATATATTTGTTCGAGTTAAAATTTAAAAAAATAATTTTGGGTCCTTGTAACTATTATCACCCATCGTAATAAAATTTGTCCATCTTAACCAAAATTTTTTATTAACTTTCATCACCAAATAATTTATTTATTAATCTTTTATATACGGGTTAGCTTCTTTGCTTGCTTAGTTCTTTCAATTATCTTCAGATTCTTGTCACTATGTATTTTGGAATTAAAAAATATATTAAATGTAAAAATGTGATTTTTTAATAAAAATTATTTTAAAGATAAAATGTGAAATTGATACCAATATAAAATTTTAGCACGAATTTTTTATGGCATAATTAATAATTCAATTTTGATATAAATATTCAATATGACTAAACAATTCAATAATTTAAATAATATAAAATGTGAAATTTAATTTAATAATATAAATAGTAGATATAAATAAAATTATTACTATTTATATATAGTGATTTTTTTGGATAATTTTGATTTTTTATTTGAGAGTAAAGGGTGAGAAGTAAAAGTTTAGGGGGAAAATAAAAAGTTTTGGAGAATAAAAGTTTGAGGGAAAATAAATAGGGGGAGTAAAATTTTGAAGGGAAAATATTAAAAAAAAAATTGGAGGGGGGATGGGTTTGGGGTAGATGGGAGGTGAGATGGGAAAGGAGTAAAAGTTTTAGGGGAAAAGTGGGAGGGAGTAAAAATTTTGGGGGAAAATAAAAAGTTTTGAGGATTTTTGGGAGTAAAATTTTGAGAAAAAGTAAATGAGAGAGTAAAATTTTGGTGGGAAATGAATTTTGGGTAGATTGAGGGGTTGGGAGGGGAGGGGAGTAAAAGTTTTGGGGGGAAAGTGGGAAGGAGTAAAAGTTTTGAGGGAAAAGTAAAAAGGTTTAGGAGTTTGGGGTAAATATATAAAATATTATAGTTTGATATTCGAATTATTCGAATTATTCGAGTTATTCGAATTCGAAAACTCAACTCGATTCGAACTCGAAATTCGAAAAGAAAAAATCGAGTTGACTCGAATAACTCGATTAACTCGAATAACTCGATTCGTTTAACTCGAAATTTGAATTTTTTTTCGATTTTTTTGAATCGAATCGAGTTTTGCTCACCCCTCCTACCACCATACCGATGGTCGGTGATGACCACAGACGGGTCTTTGGGGGTTTTTTTTTGCGACTTTTTAAAGCCCCGAGGACCTGAGGCGAGAGACCTCGCTTCCTTCGCCTTCAGTCGGGCTCCTATGACGGAGACGAACCTCCGATGACGCACCCCGACGCTTCAGGTACGACCCGATATCTTTTATTCTTTTTTATTATTAGTATTTTCGTTTGATATTTCGGTTTTGGAACTATAAATGAAAAGACGAAGAAAGGGTATTGAATCGAAAGAAACAAGAATAACGAAATTAAGGCAACCTTCTGATTTCTTTGTTGATTCTTGATGGTTTGTGAACATTCGTATGAGGGAACTTTTTAATTTTCTTGCCTTCTTTTTAATCGCTAGGTGTTCACCAAAACGGAGGCCAACCCCGGTACACTGTTTTTTGAACGGCTTTATAGCTGAAAGATATAACATCTGTTATTAATCTATTATTTCGTCCATGCTTTGCTTTTGGTTCTCTGTCTTTCTGCTTTTTCTCTGTTTGCAGGGTACGGGCGATGGAGCAGAGGACGATGGAGGCCGAGGCGCCTAGGGGAACTCCAATCGTCCAGAGGCGTGGGCGTGGGAACCGATGCGTGGGGAGTTGAAGCGGTGTAGGCGCGCGTGTGGGCAGTGGCCGAGGGAGCAGTGCCTAGGGTTCATAGACCCTAGGTTTTCTGAAAATTTTAGTGTTTTTGGGCCATTAGGCCTCTGTAAATTTGGGTCAAGGTTTGGGTTTCAGAGGTTTGTAATTGGGTCATTCAATTTGGGCTGCTATTTGTATTATTGAGTTTGTATTTGGACTCTTTATTTTTGTTGTTTTTGTGTTTCTACTTTAGGCTTGTAAAGTGGGCCATTCGGGTTGTTGGGCTTTGGACTTGTTCTGTAAATAGACTGGATTTTTATTATTTTTTGGTTTTTTGTTTTATCGGGTATGGACCGGGCGAAATATGGTTATTACACATATCTTCAAAGATTGCATACCATATCTTCTAAGATTGCATATTATATTTAAGATTTGCATATCATATCTAAGATTGCATATCATATCTTCTAAGATTATATACCATATCTTCTAGAATTGCATATCATATCTAAGATTTGTATATCATATCTAAGATTGTATATCCTTGAAGATCGTGTTTCCATATACATCAAGCTTGTAGATAGACCTTCAATCTTTTCAAGTAATGGGCCATTTCGATCATTTGGACTGGACTTGGACTTTATTTTATTATTTTTTTGTATGGGCCCGGGCTAAATTGGCCTATTACAACTTTAATTATAAAAACTTATATAAACTTAATTTGGAGAAAGACTCATGGTAGGTTATCTCCCGTAAATTAAGTAAAAAAAAATATAAAATTTATAATATATAACTTTATAAAAAAAAGGATAATCTGTCCAAAACTTTTATAACACTTCTTATATATCATATAATTTTTATGTCCAAAAGTTATAATGTATAGCATCGACATATAAATAAGTTATGTCCATACTTGGTTATAATTTTTTATAAATAAATATATTATAACACTTTTATAACATGTAAGTTATTTTTCATAATAAATATTTTGACTATGACTTTAGAATTATTTTAGGATTTAAATATTTTTTATTATAACTTTAGAAAATACACAATTTATTTTTATACTATATATATTTTTGGGATTTATAATATAATAATTTTTTGCCATAATCATCCCAAACACCCATACATGTTCATGCTTATAATATAATTTTTATAACTTATATCAAAATAATTTTTTAAAATTGGATTTGGGTGTAATTACGTGCATAATTATTCTAATTCTCACATTCTCCTAAGAATTAGAAAATGTAATTGGATGCTCCAATTACACCCAATTCAACAAGACTCATTAATTATAACGGTTAGCTAAACATGATACTTTATCTAATTACAAGTAGTTACACCTAAATTCAATGATTAAGTGGCTTTTCAAACACTAATAAAAAATATTAAAAGCATCAATTCTAAAAAGTTTAAATGATACTTTGTTTTTAACAACAGTAGACATGGATGTAGTTAGACCTGTTCATGGGTTAGGTTACCTGTCCAAACTCAAAGACCTACCCGAAATGTGGGAGGGTTTGAACAAAAATATTAGGCTCGTTTAAAATATGGGCTAGGCTTAGGTTTGAACTTTCAAGGCTCGGGCCTTGCTTGATCTGTTTTTAAGTTAGTAATATTTTATATTATGTTTTTTTTATATATTATGTAATTTATAACACATAAAAATTAAATTTATTATATACTACTATAATGTAAACATTAAAAAAAATGTTAAGAAGATTATATATAAAAATTTAATAAATTATTAAATATTAAATTAAAATAATATAAATGTATATCTTTAAAATTTTTAAAAATTTTAAAAATAATATGAGTGAGCCTTAAAACGGGTTCAGATTAACCATTTTTAAATATGAACGAGTTTAAACAAAATTTTAGATCTATATTTTAAACCGTATCGAATTTAGACAAACATAAAAAATATTAATACATACATAAATTCAATCTAAACCAAGGTGATTTATCTCATGAATACCTCTAAATATGATAGAGAGGAAAAGGAAATTCCTACAGTATACTCTATAAAATAACAACGAAGAGATGATGTTTCAGTTGAGTATATAAATTATTTATATAAAAAAACATTATCACATGAAAGATTCTAATTAGGTTTTACAATGTGGTAATCCTCCCATCAATTGAGGGAATAGACACATGTCCTGATGTTGTCACAAAATTTGACGGAAAGTCGGTAAGCACTAACATGCTTTTCGCCTCCCAATCTCATTTGTCCCTCCTTATTCCCACCTCCAAAGCCTTTCTTTTGGCTTTTGGATTTACTCCAAATTTTGTATTTTTATATTGATAATAATATTAATATTAATTAAATTAAAATTGAATCGATATAAAATTTAAATATTATAGATAAATAAGATAATATTAAAAGAATGTACCTTTATTTAAATGTTCCATTTAGTTTAATTCTAAATTTAATTAAAGTTTAGTTAATTATTAAAAATCATTTTAAAAAAATAGTTCCATAAATGATTAATTTATGTGTCTAATTAGAGGTGTTTATGGGTCGGGCCTAATAAAATATTTAGGTCAGTTTTTTAGGCTTGGCTTAGCTTAAAAAATGAGTTTAAAATTTTATCTAAATTTGGCCCAAATAAAAATGTTAAGATTTGGGTTTAACTCGGCCCATTAGTATTTTTTAATACTTTTTAAATATATATAATACATCAAAAATATTAAATTAAATATTTCTAACAAATTAAAAAATGTCTCTAAAATAATAACAAAAATAACAATAAAAAAATATTATACAATATCGAAATAATAACAACAAAATAATAGTTATATAATAATGAAATGGTAGTAAAATAGAGAGAAAATAACAAAAAAACAACATTAAAATAACAAGATTTTTTGTCCGAATCTATATTTTTATTCAAATTCTCTTACTTTTTAGACAGGCCAAGTGACCCGGACCATAAGCAGGTGTATGTCTAACTTAATAAAAATATTGTTATAAAAATATTTTTAACTGAATTATATTTGGTGATTGTAGAGATGTATTAACAGTTGAGGGTATTTGAGTCATTTTGTTACTGATATTATAAGAAAAAAAATCAGGTAATAGTTAATCAGCATAGTAATAAATAATGGGGGTCCTTCTGGGAGACTCTTAAACTTTACTTTTTGCAGTTGCAGTGCACACACTTTTGTTGTTAGTGAGAGAAGTTTCACGGTTTCCCTGTGTTTAGGATCAGAACAAGCCAAGCCTCCCACCCCAAATGAGCAAATGAAATATCATTGCAGGAGGAGACCACAAGAGAGAAAAATGTCAGTCCCAACCAGCGTGTCACCACCATTGCTTGTTAGTGTAGCTGTGATGACGGTGATGTTTTCAGGGCTGGTTTCAATGGCTGAATCTGCAATAGGGGTGAACTGGGGGACAATTTCATTCCACAAGCTGAAGCCATCCACGGTGGTGGATCTGTTGAAGGACAACAAGATTCAAAAAGTGAAGCTTTTTGAAGCTGACCCATTGGTGCTAAGAGCTTTGATGGGGAGTGGGATTCAGGTCATGGTTGGGATACCCAATGAGATGTTGGCTGCTCTCAGCTCTTCCCCTGCTGCTGCTGATTTGTGGGTTCGCCAAAATGTTTCTGCTTATGTTGGCAAAGGTGGTGCTGATATCAGGTAATTAAACAAGTTCACTCCCCCCCCCCCATTTGGCCTTTGATTTTGTTTTTGCTTTGGTAGATTCACCTTCACATGAACTACATTCAAAGAATATATGAATAAGGATCTCTTAGGTGAATCCATATATGTTATGATTTGTTTCTTTTCCAAACTTTTCTGGCCACTACACTGTTAGGCTTACAAAAAATTGTAGAATGATTTTAGTACCCCATAGACAAGATCACTCTAAGTTAGAAGTGATATGAGAAAAAAAAAATACTTACTATGTTTAAAGTTTTTAAGGGATCTACCAAAAAAAAATGGGGGGAGAGGGGGTTTTTTGTGGGAAGAATCTGATATGTATGTCATCATTTAGAGTGTGCTTGGTTATAGTGCTGGAAACTGATTGTTTAAATTCAGGTCATATATGCTTAAAAGGTTCCTGGTATTAATTTGTTGATCTTAGCAGCAGTTAATTATATTAGCACTCTCTAGTAGCTGCCTCGTTCGGATTTGTGTTTGACCAATCAGCTTCCCCAGTATGGATTTCTTATAGGCTTATGCAGCGGCACACTACCGTACAACCTCAACGGTTTTACTATTCCCCATAGAAAGCTGCTTGAACAACACTTCGTACTTTTAACCTACACAACATCATTGATTTGATGGTATAAAAAAATTTATCTCCTTGACAAGTTATTTCATTAATGCCATTCTGATATTTGGATTACAATGTCTTTTTTGTTACTGTGTTCACTGTCTAAGTGGTTGTTGATTTAGTCTCAAAACAACGTGTCTAGGGAAAACTGGTCTCCATAGATTAAAGTTTTCCTCTGCTTAAGTAGTGCAGATGGTCAAGAAGTTTAAGTCTATTATCTGCATAGGCATTTGTATGGGAACGTTGGGTGAGCTGGTCTTTGGACGAGTTGAATGAACACCTATTACCCAACACGTAGTAATTCCTGAACTATATCTTTTTTACCAAGGGACTGTAAAAAAGAGAAACAGGTAGGATTTTGATGCATCTATTGCTATGAAATTAACCTAATGTTTATGAAAGCATGGTAGGAAATTGAAGTCGTTCGTTTCTGTAAATATCTTATGCGCTAGTGCAAGTCACATTTCCTGAAGTTAGTTAATTCTGGCTGTACTGACAGGTTTATTGCTGTCGGAAATGAACCTTTCCTTACAAGTTACAACGGTCAATTTCAGTCCTATGTAATCCCTGCTATGGCGAATTTGCAGCAGTCTCTGGTCAGAGCAAATCTTGCTGGATTCATAAAGTTGGTAGTTCCTTGTAATGCTGATGCCTACGAAGGCAATGTTCCTTCTCAAGGGGCATTTCGACCGGAACTGACTCAAATTATGACACAACTTGTTTCTTTCCTAAACTCAAATGGTTCTCCATTTGTTGTTAATATATACCCATTTCTAAGCCTCTATGGGAACTCGGAATTTCCACAAGACTATGCATTCTTTGAGGGTACTACACATCCTGTTATAGATGGTGCAAACACTTACACCAATGCATTTGATGGAAATTATGACACATTAATTGCGGCCCTCAGTAAAATGGGATACGGGCAGATGCCCATAGTTATTGGGGAAGTGGGCTGGCCTACAGATGGTGCGGTCGGTGCTAATCTCACTGCTGCTGAGGTTTTCAACCAAGGCCTCATTAAGCATGTATTAAGCAACAAAGGAACCCCTCTAAGGCCGGCTGTTCCACCCATGGATGTTTATCTTTTCAGTTTACTTGATGAAGGGGCAAAGAGCACCCTTCCAGGGAACTTTGAAAGGCACTGGGGGATTTTCTCCTTTGATGGCCAGGCTAAATACGCACTAGACCTTGGTTTGGGAAACAAGAAACTAAAAAACGCCAAGAATGTTCAGTATCTCCCGGCTAGATGGTGTATTGCCAACCCGAATAGGGATCTCTCTGAAGTGGCAAATCACATGAAGCTTGCTTGTAATGTCGCGGATTGCACAACGCTCAACTACGGGGGATCATGTAATGCGATTGGAGCAAAAGGAAATGTGTCATATGCATTCAACAGTTACTATCAGCTGCAAATGCAGAATGAAAAAAGTTGTAATTTTGATGGACTTGGTATGGTCACTTTTCTGGACCCTTCTGTTGGTGATTGCAGGTTTCTTGTTGGTGTGACTGATACCAGTGCAAGTTTTAGACCATATCAAAGGTGGGTTGTCGGCTGTATTTTGATGTTATGGCAAGTCTGGGCCTTTAGGGTGTGAGGGAAAAGCAGTTTCTAGGTGGGTTTTTCACGGTCCCCTCGTATGAAGCTGATAGTATCGACATAGAGTTATTTACATATATATATTCAAATGATTGCAGATTTATGTAGTATACTATTTTTATGTATAAAAAAAACGACTCATGGGTTTAATTTAGATAATATAATATTTATGTAGGATAGGAGTAGTATGTGGATGCCATGACTGTCCATGTTTCATAACTCATTGTCTAAACACCCAACCAAATAAATCCTTTTTTGGCTTATCCCTTGGATTGCATCTTAATTAGTGAAAACCTAAGGTGTAAATACTTATTCTTGGAGAATCACATTGTTAACCTAACATTAAATTAATTATTTTTATAACACTCCACTCAATAATTAACGTTTACTATATATACAGGTTGAGGAATTGACAAGTTATAATCTTAAAAGAGGAAAGGATGATGATTGTGTTTGTATTCCTATCGTTTAAGTGTGAGATGAGGGTTTTAACCATTGTTATAACTAAATTAAAATTACATTAAATAACAATCAAATAATAAAATTTTTAAAATGATGAAAAATTAATTAAGTTTTTTTTTTCAAAAATACTTAATTACCTTTATTGAGCCCTAATACCTAAATTGCCCTTGCTAATTTTTAATAATATTTAAATTATCTTTTTTTATAAGGGGTTATCCAGGGATAGAATGTAGTATCATATTAGCTAAAGATTTTCTATCAAGTTTGTTACCACTTTACTTGTGGTTCAGTCAACACCTTTAATAACTTTGCAACATGTTTGGATTGATAAAAGCAGAGGAAAGCGAAGTAGGAGAAATGATTTCTCTTCCTTTTCTTTGGATAACAACTTTTTATTAAGTGAGGGAAAGGAGTAAATTTGAGTTGTATGTGGATTTTAAAAAATATTTAGGGTTTTAGGTTTTTTTTTTTTTTTTTGATATTTAGAGAAATAGATTGATTTTGAAAAGAGAGACAAGGGTGCGTTTCTATGCTAACTCAGCTGAAAACGCATCCTGCTAGACTCGTTTTTTTCTCTCTCCAAAATCGACTTATTTCCTTAAATATCAGAAATATCAACCTAAGACCTTAATTATTTTCTAAAAATGACATATACCTCAAATTTACCGGAAGGAAAAGTAGAGGGAATTGATAATCTCTCACTTCTTTTTTTTCCTTACTTTTTAGTACCCAATTTGAGGGTAAATGAGAGGAAAAGAAATGTCAAAATTTTGTAATATTTAAAAGATTATTTTTTGTTCAAATATTTTAAATTTTTATTTTTTATATTCTTCATGTCCATTTTATAGTCTATGTTTGGGGTTCATAACTGTCCTTTCCAATAATGTTGGTTTCGAAGGTTCGGGCCTATGTTTTTTCTTAGAAATATAATATGTATTATCATTGTACCTAACTAAACTTGTCCACGGACCAGGTAAGCTACCCGGCCTGTCAGGCTAGACTTGAATAATGATTTTTTGCATCTCAAGTTGGGCTGACCCGAATTCAATTTAAATAATAAAAAATATTTTAAAAATTTTAATTTAATTATAAAAAAATTATAAAATATTAACTAAAAATATATTTTAATATTTTTTGAATAGTAAAATAAGCTTTAATGAACTTGGGCTTGATTTTTTTTTTTTTAAATTAAACTTCGACTCAACCTATAAACACCTCTACACCTAACACTTATCGATAAAATTTGTACTTAAAAAATTATAGGAATCTATTTTGTTATAACCCCTATTTTCATTGTACCATTCTTTTATATATTTTTTGGAATATTAGATTTTTTTTAAAATTGTGTTAAAAAAGTAAAATATATGGTAAAAATTTTTCATTTTAAACATTAAAATAAAAAAAATTGCAATTCAGACAACCACGTTATATAATTTTGATCATTTTGGTCTTCAAAAGGAAATGAAATTTTCTCTTAAATAATAAGCAAAACATAAATTTGAGAGCACTATTATTATATTTTGCTTCAAATTCTGCTACTGAACCACAATCAGTTGGCAACCTTCAAATTGAATCCCTTCTTTCATCTTTCTAATAAAATCTTCACATTACTCATTGACTCCACTCAACTTCTTCATCTTCATCTTCATCCTCCTCTACTGAAACACCCTCATTTGATCTATCTTCTTCACCTTCATCTTCTAGTTCTACAACCAAGGCCACCTCTTCTTCTCTTTGATCATATTCTGCAACAACTGTCTCTTTTGAAATGGACCCTTTTGGCTCTGCCTCTGGTTCTGTTTGACTACCTCCCTTGCTCATCTTCACAGCCTTTTCAGCTTTAATATCAGTCTCTACACTACAACTATCGATCAAACCAGAGCCGGTGGCAATTAAAAACAAGCAGCCCATTGCAAAGCAGAAACATGTAATTCTTGCCTACATAAACTAAATAGTTGTAAACCATATGCCAAAGCTTGGAAGTTGCTTATAAAGGGGTGGGGGATAATATAACAGAAAGAAGTGAAAATAGGAGCAAAATCTTGGTGGCTAGCTTCAGCAAAGGAGAGGTGGTGATGAATTCAATGTTTTTTGTTTGTAATCTCCATACTTTTTATCTTCTCTGCTGGGCTATGGAAAAGGGATTGGGAAAAAGATTCGAAGAGCTTTAACAGTTGAAGAAGAGAAACAGAGAGGAAGCTTTTGGAGGTAGATTCATGACATTAGCTAAAGGGAACAGATAGATGAAAATGTAGAATGGGAAATTATCAACCCCAAATTCTTTCTAAATTTTTAGTGAATTTTTCTGGGAGTGTAATGTTTTTGTAATGAACATTATGATGATGAAACAAAGAAACCAAAGGCCTAATTTTTAAAATAATATTATTATTTAATAGAATAATCTATTTTACTTTAGATTTTAGATTTTAATGAAAGTGGTAAAAATAATAATGAATTTTTAAATTATATATATTTTTATTTTAATGTTTAAAATGAAAATTTTTATAATTTTAAGAGGCTTATTTTCATTTTCTTTTTTGGTACAATTACATTACATTCAACAAAGGGGAAATAAGATGATACACATAATGATTCAACCTTAAATCTCATGCTAACATAGCTAACAGCAATCATCACCGCAGCATACTTTGCCACATCGAAGCATGAAAGGTTTCCCAACGAAATAGCAGCACCGACACCCTGCAAATATCATCATTATCATCGACTTTAAAGCTACATTTAGAGGTGCTCATGGGCCGGGTCGAGTCGAGTTTAACTAAAATTTAGACCTATTTATTAGGTCTAGGCCCAGCTCGGCCTAAAAATAGGTCTAAAATTTTGTTCAAGCCCAACTCGAATAAAAATGTTAAAATTTGGGCCCGACTCAACCCGTTCATATTAATTTTTATATTATTTTTATATAATTTTTAAATATATATAATACATCAAAAATACTAATAAATTTTAAAAAAATATGTAGACTTAAATAACACTGGTAAATACAACTTAATAAGCAAATACCTCTAAAATAATAACAACATTAACAAATACTTTTAAAATAATAATAAAATTAACAATAAAATAAGTTTTATACAATATCCAAACAATAACAATACAATAGTAGCAACATAATAGTAAAATTGTAGCAAAATAGGGAGAAAACAATAGGAAAATAACATTAAAAAAAAAGAGAGCAGATTTTTTTGTTTTTTAGTGAATTTGGACTGGGCCCGGGCCAAAATACCTTACTTGAGGCCCGACTTATTTTTTAAACGGGCCTTTTTTTTGTCTAAATTTATTTTTCGAGTTTATATTTTTACTCAAACTTTCTCACATTTTAGATGTGCCTTCGGGTCGGACGATTCTTAAATATATGAATTAAATATATGAATGGAGGACTTAATCAAATATATTATAATAATATAGAATAGATATACGTACCTTGGGGATAAACAACTTGTTGGGATGTTCCCAGACGAGCACCGGCAGTTGCACTTGCACACAAAGTAATGGAGAAAACGAGTAAAAGCCACATGAGACAAGTCAGAATGGTTCGCCCTCTTGCCATGGTCTCTTCTTTTCTACCTCAAAACTTGATGATCAAGTAATTAACTCATCGCTTTCACCTCTATTTATACTAAAAGTCGGGTCACTTGGGAAAGAATGGATGATCATAAAGAAGGGATTTTTTATTAATAAAATAAATTCACAGCCTTGTCTTGGCATGCAACTTGGCTGCCATTTTTTTCACACATATGATGCGAGTGGAGGGAAATATTTTATATTAAAAAAACATACTTATAAAAATATATCAACAAATAATTATTAGTGGAGTCGCAGGATTTGTTTTATATATATTTATTAGTTTTGTGTTCGATTTTCAAATAATATTTTTAGTTATTTTATTTAAAGATTATATGAAAAGATGAAAATATCTTTATAATAATATTAATTACCGTTTAAAGTAAGGAAATTTTAATAATTTTACAGCTGAGTTGGTGTCGAATTGACTCGTGATATTAACTCAATCAGCCACTTTATATATAATATAGATATATAAAGCCAGCTTATCCTCTTTGTCATTGCACCACTTTTAATGGAAGAAATGGGACAAGCAATACCAATAAAATATCCAAGGGATTGCTTTATTTAGATATACACTAGAGACCAGTATGACTTAATTTGCTGCAGATAACAAATTTTGTGTTGATCTTGAACGAGCAAGTAGAGCTATATACTTTGAATATGGCACTAACCAACAATTTACTTTTTGAGGCTAATGTTGTAAAGCAATGGATATTAAAAATCAACTAGTTTTTGTGGGCTAGACTTTGAAATACCTTCTTCTTATCCATTTTGCTTCATACAATTTGTTATAAAAGAATATGAAGCCTACTAAAATTAATCTAATAAGTGATTTTCAACATCGATAGGTCTTCTTTTCTTTTAGGAAGGCAATAGAAGTGTTGATATGCTTGCACGCAACGACAATGAAGTTAGATCATTGCTAGCATGAATGATAGGAGCTATGACTCCAATTTTGTTCAATATCTTGATATTCTCGACTTTATGTTATTGATGCTGATGCAATCGAAACTTTTATGTAAAATAATAATATGAATTTATAAAATTAAGTCTACCATTTACCAATAATTTTGAACAATTACTTATGGAAGTGTTTATGTTAAATTCATATTGTGGAGAAGATAAACAAAGAATAAAAGTTTTAAAGGAGAATAAAAATGATGAAAAAATATACATTCACCATGTATAATAACATTACAAAGAGTAATTTATGTTGGACAAACGTTAGTAAAATATTAGTAATATAAAAGTTTTATATTAATCACAATATCGAACAAGAACAATATATATATATAAACTAGAAAACAAAAAATAAAATAAAATAGAAATATTATACTTGTAGTTGAGGCCTATTTAGACAGTCTCCTTAGGACAGATTCGACCGCTCCCTTGGTGCTGGAGAAACGTTGGTCGATTGTCTCCCAAGATACAACAACAAGATAAACAGCAGTAGCATGACTGTAATGATCAACGAACAATAGCCTTCCCTTCATCTATCACCGAAAAACGGTTTGAAAATATGCAGGAAAAGGCATCTCAAAATTTTGGAAAATTTTAGTGTGTATATTTCCCTGCAGATTGTTTGGTGTTTAAAATAAATTCAAGGGAAAAATTTTGGATATCATTGACTAATGGAGCCAAAATGTGTCCATGAATTAAGGAGCCATTTAATCGTACATTAACGTTTGAATTAAAGACTTTAACTCCTTTTAATTCAAAAAAGATAAGCTCAGTTGGGGAAAATTAAGATTTCATACTGGGCTAAAAATATCTGCAAGCCTAGAAGGCCCGATCGGTCTGGACATTTTCCGTCGCCCATGTCATGCAACCTCGGCGGGTTTGAATTTGCACCCCCTGCTCGCGAGGAAGAGTACTAGTTTAGTCATTCAATAACCAATGTGAGACTAAACTTTCCATTTTCCTTAACATTATTCACAAGTGGCTTACTTTGAGCATCAATTTCTCATTCATCACTCAACCATTTTGAGCATATGATATACTATTGTAAAGATCTCATGGAGTAGAATATAAAACCATAGTTTTATGATTCAAATATCCACCTTTACTAATCAAGAATATGCCTTAAAGCTTCCAAAAAATCCATTTTTTCCAATAGTTTATATACAACTGTTCTACCTTCTAACTACCTCTAACAATATTACTAACAAACTAATTTCATTAACTTCTTTCTACACTCTCCCTCAAGTTGGGGAATGATATAGGTCTAACAATCCCAACTTGCCTACCAAATTTTCATGTTGTTCTAGGCTTAAACCTTTTGTGAAAAATCTACTAGTTGGTCTTTGGTAGTGATAAACTGTAAAAGTAACATATTTTAATCCCACATTTAGCATGCTTTTGGATGATTTATCCCTTGGTTTATGTAAAAAGGTGCTTTTAATCCTTTCTTTTCATGTCTTATACTCAGGAAAGCACCGGAGGACAAAAAGAACGAGAAACGGGCCTGAAACAAAGCAGATTGGGCCAAGGAAGAAATTGACACGGCCTGAACTTAAGCCCACACAGCCGTGCCTCACTAATAATCTAGAACATGGTCTTACCTCGAGTCACAAGGCCGTGTCTCATTAAAGAAATCCGAGCACAACTTGAAGACCGTTTACACGGGCGTGTTCCACGGCCGTGTCCCTGTCGTGGCAAAGAGCAATTTCATTCGGATTTGGATACTTTGGGGCAAAGAAACCTATTTCAAAAGCCTATATAACCCCCTAAGTGTAACCTGAAAGGGGGCGGTTAGCTAGGCCAAGGGGCCAAGCCGAAAAGGCCAGATCTGTGGAGAATCACTCGAAGATAGCCACTTGATCCATCTCAAGAAGCCGGAATTCTACTCAAGACGGCAGATCTCTCCTTTAATTCCTTCAGGGAGTTTTAGGGATTTCTTATGTTTTGTTTTATCTTTTCTTCTGAGATGTTTTCTTTTATAGTTATGAACTAAACCCTTCAGATACCCGAAGGGGATGAAACCTATGATGAATCTTGTTATTGATTTCTGAATTATATGATAAATACTTAGTTTGTTCTTAATTATGCGAGCTTAATCCAAATTTGATGTGCTTAGGTGGAGGAGCAAAAGTCCCTGCTTAAGAGTAGATCTAGCATAATTAAGCAGAGTTGATCGCACGCCTAGAGATAGGGTGACGAGATTTTGCCGGATTAGGGTGAAACCTAATATGGGAGTCCACAGATCGATTTACTGCTATTCTAGAGGGTTATTAACAGAGAAAGAGATTTCTATTAATTAACCTAGGGTTAGATATTATTCGCCTCGAGAGAGGGTTTAATATACATTCGGGAGTCTTACGGATCAAACTAAGTGAATAAATCGTCTAGTTCAGTGTTAGATAACAAGTGAAGTCTAGGTGGATTCTTCCTAAGGGTATCGTCTAAATCAACTGAGTTTTTCTAAAAGTTATCTCCCCGATTTAGTCTTTTTGTCTTTGTGTCTTAGCTTGGTAATCAATTAATTTTAGATTAAACAACAACTTCATTTATTTTAGACTAGATAATAAAAAGAAAGTTAGTATTAGTACTTTTAGTTCCTTTGGGTTCAACAATCAGGTCTTGCCTAAGCTATACTACTATTTGATAGGTACACTTGCCTTTAATCGTTGTCAGAGTTAGTTTCCAGGTTCGATCATTCTCATTATAAATTTAAGACTCTGATTCACAGCGATCAGGTAGAAATATGCGCTGTTCAAACTAACCATTTTTGTACCTTTTCTCATACATAGTGGCAATCAATATCGATATGCTTTGTTTGTTCATGATACATGGGATTGATTACTATTTGCATTACCGCTTTACTGTCACAAAACAATGTTGCTAGTTCATCGACTTTAACTCCCATTTCTTGAAGCAAACCATTCAACCATACAATTTTCGCAACTATAGTGGCCATGCTTCTATATTCAGCCTCTGCTAAAGAAGACTTCTATGATACTAAAGAATCTCTTAACTTCACACAATAACCATTTACAAACCTTTGACATTGGAAAAGTTATCCAATTAGAATCGTAAAATGCTACAGTTTTGTTGATCTATATGCATAAAAAAAAAACTCTATTCTTGAATCCTTTTTAACGTATCTAACTATTTGAAGTACAACCTCATAATGTGATTTCTAAGGTATTTGCATAAACTGGCTAAGACGTTGCACTGAGAAAGCAATGTCAAGCTGAGTATGTGTTAAGTATAAAAGCCTTCCAATTACCCATTGATACAAAGTAATATCTGTCATGATCTCATCCTCTTTATTACCTTGTACCATCTCATCATATTCCACAGAAATTAATATTTGATTATGCTCCAAAGGGGTAACCGCCAACTTGGCTCCCCCAAAATCTGTATCCTCTATCAACTTAGGAGCATATTTTATCTGAGTTAACACAATCCCATCCTTTGTCTTATCAACTTCATTACCAAGAAAGAACTTAAGATCACCTAAGTCCTTCATCTTAAAAATCTGATATAGAACCTGCTTCAGCTTATTAACCAGTTGACTATCATTTCTAGTAATCAGCAAATCATCTACGTATATTAACATCATTACTATTTGATCTCCCACTTTCTTAGTGAACAATGAGTAATCAAACTTTCTTTGAGAATACCCATTAGATAAAAAAGCGTTGGTGAGCTTGATGTTTGATTGTCTCGATTCCTTTTTTAACCCATAGAGTGATTTTTGCAATCAAAATACTCTTGTCTCCCTCAAGTGTGAAAACCGGAAGGAAGAATCATATAAACTTCCTCATGCAAATCCCCTTGCAAAAAAGAATTATACATATCCGTTTGATATAATGGCCAACCATGTTGAGCAACAAGCACAATTATCATCCAAACTGTGACCTATTTAGCCATTGGAGAAAAGGTCTCCTAATAGTCAACACCTTCTTGTTGAGTGAAACCCTTCCTAACAAGTCGTGCCTTAAACCATTCCACGATCCCATCCGAATTATATTTGATTTTATAAACTTATTTGCAACCAATGAGTGTTTTACTAGGGGTAAAGGAACAACATACCATGTGGCGTTGACTCTAGTGCTTGAATTTCTTTCTCCATGGCTTCAATCCACCGTTTTTCCTTAATGGCCTCACTATAGGGTTTGGGTTCAACAAGACTAGAAGTTAAAGAAGCAAAGTGTTGAGTATGAGGAGGGAGATGGGTATAAGCTATACAATGTGAAATAGGATATTGACCTATAGCAAGTGAACAAGAGGAATATGATTGAGAAGAAAAAATATAATCTTTCATCAATATAGGGAATTTAATGGTACGAGAAGTATGTTATAAAGGAAGGTCATGTGAAGGGCTAGGTAAAGAGAAAAAGGAGCAAATAAAAAAGATGAGGGTAACATGGATGTATAAGGTGAAGGTTGAGTTGAGGGGCTAGATAATGTGTCACTAACAGGTAAAAAAGTAGGCTATATAACAATAAGTGTAGGTGGGTGAACAATATTATAAGGTGGTGGAAGATGTAGCAGTAGGTGAATGTGGCGTGACAAGTTGTAAAGTAAGAAAGTCAGAGTAAAAAAAATAGAGAAGATGTGACAGAAAGAAAAATAGGTTGGTGTGTGATAAGCTTTAAAAGTAACATGTTTTAATCCCATTCTTAATGCGTTTTTGGATGATTAATTATGCAAATTAGTGAATTTGATGCTCATAATCCTTTAAATTCATGTTTCTATACTTAGGAGAGCATTTGGGAGCAAAATGAGTAAAAAATGAGCCAAAATCAAATAGAGATATTTTTAGGATCCACACGACCTGGGCATTTCCACACGGGCTGGACACATGTCCGTGTGAGCCACACGGGTTGGCCACACGCCCATGTGCCAGCTCATGTCAATTTCACACTCTGTTTCCCAAATACGCAGAAAAACCCAATTTTTAGGCTTCCTAAGCATTCTAAAGACTATAAATACCAATTAAAAGAATAAAGAATGGGGCAATTAGAGAAGATCGAAGAAAACACTCGAAGAACACCATCGGAGCCAACTCAGAAGCGGATCTACATCAAGATTGAATATCTCCTTTTAATTTCTTTCGAAGTTTTATTGAGTTTCTTTATATCTTATGGGTTTTTTTTGGCTTTGAGATGTTTTCATTTAAGATTATGAACTAATCCCCTAGATACCTAGGGGAGATGAAACCTATTATTTAATTTCTATTTTACGATATAAATACTTGATTCTTGTTCTCAATTATACTTATTTCTTGTTTTAATATTTTCGGGATATTAATTCATGTTTAATATGCTTATTTCAGTGGAGAAAAGTCCCTGTTTAAGAGTAGATCTTGCATAATTGAGTGGAGTTGCATGGAATCTTAGAAATAGAATGACATAAATCTACCGGATTAGAGTCAAATCTAATAGGAGAATCTATAGATCGAGTTAATGCGACGATAGGGGTTTTAATTAGAAAGAGATTTCAATTAATCAACCTAGAGTCAGTTGTTCTTACTCTTGAAAGAGATATTAACATAATTAGGGATTTCTATGGATCAAGACATAAGTGAATAAATCTTTAATTCAGATTCATTATAATAGGTGAAGTCTAGGTGGATTCTTTCCTGGGTATTGTCTATCTTATTGGTTATTATTCGATTATTTCCTTGATTTATTCTCTATTGCGTTCTTAGATAAATTAGTTTAGTAATTTTAGATTAAACATAATCACTCCAATTTGTCGGCTAAATAATAAAAAAACAGTAATTACTAGTACTTTTAGTCCTCGTGGATACGATATTCCCTACTCACCATAGCTATACTATTGTTCGATAGGTGCGCTTGCCTTTGTCATATTTATGGCTAGTTTACTGACTATTAAGTTTTTGGCACCGTTGTCGGGGACTAAAATATTAGGAATACTCGATTTTTATTAATTTATCCATTTTTATTTTTATTATATTTTTTATTTTTTTAGTTTAATTTTTATTATAATTTTTATTTTCTAATTTTTTCTTTTGTTTGCTTCTGGCAGGTTCCTTTATTACTAAGGAGATGGGTGATAATCAAAATAATCAACTACCTCTGCAGTTGTTGCAAATCCTGTAGATCCTGGTCTTGTTCCTCGTACTATGTACGATTATGCTGAGCCCACTTTAACTAGGGTTGAATCAAGTATTGTGAGACCCACTATTGTTGCAAATAATTTCGAACTAACACCGAACACTTTTCAGATGATTCAATAATTTGTTTAGTTCGATGGTTTGCAAGACGAAGATCCATATACTCATTTGGTCAGCTTTCTGGAAATCTGCGATACTTTCAAAATTGATGGCGTCACTGATGACGCTATTCGCTTACGGTTATTCCCTTTTTCATTGAGGAACAAAGCTAAGTAGTGGTTGTACTCTTTACCCTGAGGTTCCATCACTACATGGGATCAAATGACCGAGAACTTTCTATGGAAAATAGCCAAGTTGAGGAATGACATCTCTTCCTTTGTGCAGATTGATTTAGAAACGTTATATGATACATGTGAGAGGTATAAGGATTTATTGAGAAGGTGCCTTCACCATGGGTTACCTCTATGGGTACAAGTTCAAACATTTGACAATGGTTTGAACCCCTCAACTAGGCAACTAATCGACGTAGCAGCCAGTGGAATCCTAAATAATAAAACACCCAACGCGGCTTATGAATTTGTTGAGGAGATGTCACTGAATAATCATCAGTGACAAGTCATGAGAACGAAGCTGATGAAAGCAGCCGATATCTCTAATTTAGATGCGATCATCATGTTATCAAACCAGGTAGAATATTAAACAAAAAATTTGATGATTTATATCTTTTTACGTAGGTAAATCCAATGATGAAATGCGATGCAAATGGAGGTGGAATAAATAATCCAGAATATATACCCTTCAGTCTTAGCATGGAGAATGAGCATATCAATTATATGGGTAAAAATTCTAGAGCTCAAAATAACCCTTATAGTAATAACTATAATGCAGGTTGGAGAAATCACCTAAACTTCTCATGGGGTGGTCAAGGAAACTAAAGATCGCAACCCCTTTCAGGCTTACAACAACCTTATCAGCCAGAGAAGAAGCTGAACCTTGAAGAGATTCTGGCAAAATTTATTTCAGCGTCGGAGACTCGTTTTCAAAACACTGAGACAACTTTGAAAAATTAGCAAGCATCAATTCTTAGGCTCAAAAATAAGGTTTAACAACTTGCTAAATTGATTTAAAAAAGGCAACAAGATAATTCACCTAGTAACACCGGTCCCAACCCAAAAAAGCGTGTGAAAACAGTTACATTGAGGAATGGGAAAGTGTTGGCTAAACCCAAAAAGAAGCTGCAACAGGAAACTGATAAGGCAAATGATGAAGGAGTAAAACTCGAAGGAATTTAGACACCAATAGTTGAAGAATATAAACCACTGATCCCATATCTGACAAAGCTGAAGAAAGATCACATGGATGAACAATTTGGTAAATTTCTTGAACTTTTTAAACAATTACATATTAACTTACCTTTTGTTGAAGCTATTTCGCAAATGCCCACATATGCAAAATTTGTAAAAGAGTTATTAACCAACAAAAGGAAGTTTGAAGAACTATCCCTTATGGAACTCAACGAGGAATGTTTAGCTATTCTCTAAAATAACCTGCCAACTAAGCTGAAAGATCCAAGAAGTTTTACTATTCCCTATTTTATTAGTAGTTTAAATATTGAGAAAACATTAGCTGATTTGGGTGCTAGTATTAATTTGATGCCTTATAAAATGTTCAAGCAACTTGGTCTTGGGGAACCAAAACCCACTAGGATGAATATTCAATTAGCCGATAGATCTATTAAATATACTAGGGGTACAGTTGAAGATGTACTTGTGAAGGTAGATAAATTCATATTCCTTATTGATTTTGTTGTGCTTGACATGGATGAGGGTAGTGAGGTGCCTTTAATTTTAGGTTGTCCCTTTTTAGCTACTGCTAAGGCAGTCATTGATGTGGGTGATGGTAAACTTGTGCTTAAGGTAGGTGATGAAGAGATCACTTTTAAAATCTATGATGCCATGCGATTCTCTAGAGAACAAGATGATTCCTATTATTTTATTGACTCTATTGATCATGTTATTCAAGATTCATTACAGGAAATTGTTTATAAGGACACGTTGGAACTATGTCTTGTAGAGGAGGTAGATGGCGATGATGAGGTGATAAGTGGCGCGAAAATTGATTTAGATTCTAACGAGTCTTTACTGAGATAGAAAAATTATGAGGACATTGAGGTAAACAAGGAATTGAAATTAAAACCCTCATCTATTGAAGAACCTTCCAAATTAGAACTAAAGCAATTACCAAATCACCTAGTGTATGCATTTCTTGGAGACAATTCTACATTACCATTGATTATTACTTTAGATTTAAAGCCAAATTAGAAAGATGAGTTATTGCAAGTGTTGAAGGAACATAAAAGAGCTATAGCCTGAAAGATTTATGACATCAAAGGGATCACTTTTTGCACCCATAAAATTTTAATGGAAGATGAGCACAAACCATGTGTGCAAGATCAAAGAAGGTTAAATCCTAACATGAGGGAAGTTGTTAAGGTTGAGGTAATTAAACTTCTAGATGCTGAAGTTATTTATCCTATTTCTGAAAGTGCTTGGGTGAGTCCTGTGCAGGTTGTTCCTAAGAAAGGAGGCATGACTGTTGTGGCCAATGAGAAAAATGAGTTGATTCCAACTAGAACAGTCACAGGATGGAGAGTTTGTATTAACTATAGAAAGTTGAACGACCCCACAAGGAAAGATCATTTTCCTCTACCATTCATAGATCAAATGTTGGAGAGATTATCTGGTCACATGTATTATTATTTCCTAGATGGACTTTCTGGCTACTTCCAAATCCCGATAGCTCCTGAGGATCAAGAAAAAACTACATTTTTATGTCCATATGGTACATTTTCTTATTGAAGAATTCCTTTTGGATTATGTAATGCTCCTGCCACTTTTCAGCGTTGTATGTTAGCAATCTTTGATGAACTTGTAGAAGACATCGATTTGGAACGCCTAGAGAGATTATTAGTGATAGAGGTACACATTTTTGTAATGCTCAATTTGATAAGGTCCTTAAGAAGTTTGGAGTGCATCATAGAACGACGACCCCTTATCATCCTCAAACTAGTGGGCAAGTTGAAGTTGCGAATTGAGAACTCAAACGGATCCTAGAAAAAACTGTGGAGTCAAATAGAAAGGATTGGGCGATAAAAGTAGATGATGTTTTATGGGCTTATAGGACTACATAGAAGACACCCATAGGAACCTCTCCTTATAGACTTGTATATGAAAAGAGTTGTCATTTACCGCTTAAACTCGAACATAAAGCATTTTGGGCAATAAAATTTTTAAACTACGATTTTAAACTTGCAGGTGAGAAGAGATTGATACAACTAAATGAGTTAGACGAGTGGCGAGCCAATGCTTACGAGAACTCAAGACTTTGTAAAGAAGCGACAAAGCAATGCCACGACGCTCGTTTGAAGCGAACCAAACAATTCCACGATTGGGGATCGTGTCTGTTTATACAATTCAAAGCTCAAAATATTTCCTAAAAAGCTGAAATCAAGGTGGTCAGGTCCATTCGTGGTACAAACTGTTTTCCCTTACGGTCGAATAGAGGTAACACATCCAGCATATGGAACATTCAAGGTAAACGAACATCGACTCAAATTTTATAGTGGTGACTATTTTATAGTGGTGACTTCGGTAATTTTTTCCATCTTTATCTTAAAAATTTAAAACGAGTTTTAATGAGATGTAAGGAAATGAACCTTGTGCTTAATTGGAAAAAATGTCATTTCATGGTTCGAGAAGGGATTGTGTTGGGCCATAAAATTTCTAATAATGGGATTAAGGTTAATAGAGCAAACATTGAAACCATCGAAAAACTACCTTCTCCTAGTTTAGTTAAGGCTATTTGAAGCTTTTGAAGGCATGCTGGATTCTATAGAAATCAAAGATTTTTCTAAATAGCTAAGCCCTTAATTAATCTGCTAGAAAAAGATGTGCCATTCAATTTTAGTTAGAAATGCTTAGAATCATTTAATACTCTTAAGGAAAAATTAAGTAATGCCCCGATTGTGGTTGCAACTGATTGGAATTTACCCTTTGAACTATTGTGTGATGCGAGTGATTTTACAGTAGGTGCAGTTCTTAGACAACGAAGAGACAAGCATTTTCAGCCAGTCCATTATGCTAGCAAGACTTTGATAGATGCACAAGAAAATTACACTACTACAGAAAAAGAATTGGTAACTGTGGTTTTTGCATTCGATAAATGTAGACTATATTTAATATTATCTTAAGTTTTTGTTTACATTGACCATTCTGCTCTTCACTATCTTCTAATTAAATCGGATTCAAAACCTCGACTTATAAGGTGGATTTTATTATTGCAGGAGTTTGATTTGGAAATCCAAGATAAGAACGGAGCTGAAAATCTTGCAGCAGATCACCTTTCATGACTAGAGAATCCCCACCTCAAGGAGCTTAATGAGAACGAGATAAGTGACTCGTTTCCTGAGGAAGAACTCATGGTTATAACTGATTCTGAAGTCCCTTGGTTTGCAGATAATGCGAATTACTTAGCCGCTAACATCTTACCAAAAAGGTTGACACATCATCAAAAGAAGCGATTCTTTGCCGATGTGAAAAATTATTTTTGGGAGGACCCTTTTTTTTCGTCTAAGTGCAGATCAAGTAATTCGAAGGTGTGTTACAAAATCAGAAGTGAATAAAATCTTGGAACATTGACCAACAGGAGGACATTACAATGGAATTAGGACATCATATAAAACGCTTGAATCAAGTTTTTATTGGCCTATATTGTTCAAGGACGCTAACATGTATGTTACTTCTTGTGATAGATACCAAAGAAGATGTAATATTTCTATACGTGATGAAATGCCTCAAACTTATATGCTTTCATGTGAAATTTTTGACATCTGGGGCATTGATTTCATAGGCCCATTTCCTAGCTGTTTTGGTAATAAATACATTCTAGTAGTAGTTGATTATATGTAAAAATGGGTAGAAGATAAAGCTTTACCTACTAATGATGCTAGAGTGGTAGCTCAGTTTCTTAAGAAGCTCTTTTCTCGATTTGGAACGCCTAGAGAGATTATTAGTGATAGAGGTACACATTTTTGTAATGCTCAATTTGATAAGGTCCTTAAGAAGTTTGGAGTGCATCATAGAACGACGACCCCTTATCATCCTCAAACTAGTGGGCAAGTTGAAGTTGCGAATTGAGAACTCAAACGGATCCTAGAAAAAACTGTGGAGTCAAATAGAAAGGATTGGGCGATAAAAGTAGATGATGTTTTATGGGCTTATAGGACTACATAGAAGACACCCATAGGAACCTCTCCTTATAGACTTGTATATGAAAAGAGTTGTCATTTACCGCTTGAACTCGAACATAAAGCATTTTGGGCAATAAAATTTTTAAACTACGATTTTAAACTTGCAGGTGAGAAGAGATTGATACAACTAAATGAGTTAGACGAGTGGCGAGCCAATGCTTACGAGAACTCAAGACTTTGTAAAGAAGCGACAAAGCAATGCCACGACGCTCGTTTGAAGCAGCCCAAACAATTCACAGTTGGGGATCGTGTCTGTTTATACAATTCAAAGCTCAAAATATTTCCTAAAAAGCTGAAATCAAGGTGGTCAGGTCCATTCGTGGTACAAACTGTTTTCCCTTACGGTCGAATAGAGGTAACACATCCAGCATATGGAACATTCAAGGTAAACGAACATCGACTCAAATTTTATAGTGGTGACTATTTTATAGTGGTGACTATTCGGTAATTTTTTCCATCTTTATCTTAAAAATTTAAAACGAGTTTTAATGAGATGTAAGGAAATGAACCTTGTGCTTAATTGGAAAAAATGTCATTTCATGGTTCGAGAAGGGATTGTGTTGGGCCATAAAATTTCTAATAATAGGATTAAGGTTAGTAGTTATTATTTATTATTTGTTCCTTTTATTCTTCTAATTATTTCCTTAAGTGTCTTTTAGCTTCTACATTAGTTCATTTTATTTTATTATTCCTTATTGTTGTTATTATCTTTGGTTGATGCATAATCATTCACGTATTTGGTTTTTGCATGATTTGATATTCATACATGCCGCTTTCGGAGTAGATTTCTATTTTGATTGCTTCAATTTTGATTTGTTGACCCTTTGTTTGCGTATTTGGTGGTGTTTTATTTATTGTTGAATTCTTTTTTTAGGCACATTATGACGAATACTCGCAGCAAGTCTAAGGTCGCCGTTCCCGCTTCAGAAAAACAGAGGACTCCGGGCACGACCTCCTCTTCGGGCGTTTCCGTCGAGGCACACTATCCATTCCTCTACTTTTCTCAAGGTCCCCAGGAGGACTTATATTAGATTCTTCAACTTCGGGCACTCGGCGTGGGCCGATGTATTGATTGGACCGGTTCTACAGCACCATAGGACCGGTTCTTTTCCATCTTCGAGCCCACTTATATGGAGCTTACTTTAGAGTTTTGTTCCACATTTACCCTTTAGCAGGTGATGTCGTTCTATGATGAGCCGGGAATCATCACCTTCCACCTCGACGCTATAGCTTGACATATGAGTGTCCTCGAGTTTGGAGCAGCATTAGGACTTTACACTACAGAGTTCATGAGTGTTGACTTCCTTCGATTACACCGGCACATTCACTACTTGCCATTTCTTTTTTGGATTGACCTTACGATGAGTAGTTATTTCCCTGAATTGAGGTATTATCTTGAAGTTTTAAATTTGCAAGTTTGACAATTAAAAAACCATGAATTGTTGTGAAATTTTGAGCCTTTAGAGCATACATTTATCTTGCTTATTTTATTATTGGTTATGAGTGTGTCAATTTGATTTGTTATTCTAGAACTTGCTTCGATTGTACATGTCAAGATCACACATTTGATTTCATATGCTGAGGTGATAAAGGCACTTAGGTTTTAACCCACTTATCCCATAAAAAGCCTACCTTTGTAATTCACCCTTAGTGAACCTCGTTAAGCCTAACACACCGTTTCTTGATTTTCCTATTAATGTTAACTCATAACTCAATTTTTCGTTGAGACATTTTCCTTTTTTATTGACTCCCTTTCCGTCGAGATTTGATTTGGTTAGTTGCCTAACTATACTCTTTTGTTTGATTCATTGAATTATTTCTTATTGTTCTTAAAAAATAAAAAATGAAAATAAAAAAAATAGATATCGAAAAAAATACTGATTATGAATTATTCTTTTTGATTGAGCTTGAACAGTTAAATTCATATTTTGAGAAGAAGCTTATTTTATTATTCTTGAATACTTATTAATTTAGCATTTGTTTATTTTTCTAATTTGGTTATTTATTAATTCGATTTTGATTTTAACCAAAATTTTTAGCCTTTCTCTACACCCTTAAGCTAAGCCCCACTACAACCTCTTAAAGGCCTTTTGATTTGTGTATCATATCATTTACATTGGTGGAGATTTGATTTTCATGCAAGCTTATGGTAATGACTTTTCTTGTTTGACTATTGAGTGCTTTTTCTTGAGCCTTAAACATTTTGAGTGATTTGAGTGAATCTTTAATGAGGATGTCGAATCTTGTTGATTTTGAATTAAAGGTAATTACTTAGATAAGGGGGAAATACCTATGTTTTCGTACTTTAAAAATTTTCAACTTAGATTGTTTGAATCTTTAGTGCTCGTTTAGTTGAATTGTGAATGTATGATTATTTGTGAATTATTTCGAAACATTATTAATGAGAATTTTAAGTTAAGAAAGATTAATTTTAATGACAATTGATGCTTGAGGACAAGCAAACGCTGAAGTGGGGGGATATTTGGTAAGTTATAAAAGTAACATATTTTAATCCCATTTTTAATGCGTTTTTGGATGATTAATTATGTAAGTTAGTGAATTTGATGCTCTTAATCCTTTAAATTCATGTTTCTATACTTACGAGAGCATTTGGGAGCGAGAGCAGCAAAAAGTGAGCCAAAATCGGACTAATAGAGCTGTTTTCAAGATCCACATGGCTTGGGCATTTTCACACTGGTTGGCCACACACCCATGTGCCAGCCCGTGTCGATTTCACACTTTGCTTCCCAAATACGCAGAAAAACCCAATTTTTAGGCTTTCTGAGCATTTTAAAGGCTATAAATACCAATTAGAAGAATAGAGAATGGGGCAATCAGAAAAGATCAAAGTAAACACTCGAAGAACATCATCGAAGCCAACTTGGAAGTGGATTTCCATCAAGATTGAAAATATCTTTTTAATTTCTTTCGAAGTTTTATTGAGTTTTATGTTTTGTGGTTTTTCTGACTTTGAGATGTTTTCATTAAGGATTATGAAGTAATCCCCTAGATACCCAGGGGAGATGAAACCTATGATGAATCCTATTTTTTTTTTTGTTTTATGTGATAAACACTTGATTTTTGTTCTCAATTATGCTTATTTCTTGTTTTAATATTTTCGGGATATTTAATTCATGTTTAATGTGCTTATTTCAGTGGAGCAAAAGTGTAACGGCCCGATTTTGGGGCTAGTCAGAACAGTGGTTTTGGAACCACTAATCTAAGGTCAGAGAAAATTATTTTAATATTAGTTTATGTGTTATAACATGATTATACGAGTGCATGAAAATTTTGGTGAATTAATTTTAGTGATTGTATGCTTAATTTTGAAAAAGGACTAAATCGCATAAAGCGTGAAAGTTTTGTTCTACAAGTTAAAGGTGTAAAATAACTATAGAACCTTAAATTAGAGGTCCTTAATGTGCAATTAGGCCATTAGGAGAGTGTTGGCCGGCCATAGGGGACAAAGAAATGGAAATTGGTCAAAGTTGGTGGAATTAGGTGACTAAATTGATGAAATAAAATAAAATAAAGAAAAGCTATCATCTTTTCCCATCTTCTTCTTCTTCCACCAAAAAATCAGCAAAATAGGGGTTTTGAGAGCTCAAAATTTCTGCCAAGCTTTTCTCTTGCAAGTAAGTCATTTTGATGGTCATTTTTGTTAATTTTTGTGTTTTTGGAACCCTTGTAGCTTAATCTAGCTAATGAGGGAACTATTTTGCACTATGGTTGAAAGTATAGGGTTTTTTATTGAGAGAATTAGTGTTGTTTTCTGAATTGTTATGGAAGAAAATGAATCTTGGTTGTTAAATAAACAACTTTTGTGAAAGGGGTTTCTATGAAAACACCTAAAAAGGACCTTTTTGTAAAGGTTGTAAAATAGGTAGTAAATGTGTGAAATAATTAGATTTTTGAGTTGCTATAAGCTTAATTAGATTCTTCTAGGCTTGGTTAATGAGGAAATTTGATGAAAATCGTTTTACGAGCCTAAGGGCAAAATTATAATTATGTGAAAGTTTAGGGGCAAAACGATAATTTTTGCCAAAGTAGGAATTTTGGAATGTCTTGATTAATGTGGTGATTAAAAGAGTGAATTTTATCATTATAGATTAAGAAAATAGAGTTTGGACTTAGACCGGGGGAAAACCAAGTTGTTGGACTAAATCGAACAAGTTGCCTATATTTTGTATATTGAGGTAAGTTGTATGTAAATAATACAATGTTATTGTATTTATTCATTAAACAATTGATATTGCATAAAATTTTTGACTGTTTCTATGATTAAGTTGATGTGAGATACTCTCTGTTGAACCTTAGGAATAGATTGGGTACCCAAGCCATGACATTTGAGCGATATGTGCGCTACTGTAAGACCATGTTTGGGACATGGCATTGGCGATGATATGTGTGCTAGAGTGAGACCATGTCTGGGACATGGTGTCGGCTACAATACGAGAGCCAGCGTAAGACCATGTCTGGGAAATGGCATCGGCATTGAGACAGAGCTAGTGTAAGACCATGTCTGGGACATGGCATCGACCTCGACATATGAGCCAGTGTAAGACCATGTCTACGACATGGCATCGACATTTTACCCTCTTGTGTGAGGCTTGTCGGGTATCCTTTAGTATTCCAACTGGTTCAACTGGTAATTTAGAGCTTGTGTTATAAGTGAGAAAAGTTGCGACTATGTTGTAAGTGATACAGGTACCTACATGAAAATCTATGAGAAATGAGCTCGAATTATGTGGTATGATTAGTAAGGGTGGAAAAGAGTAAGTTATGCTTTTAATCATTTGAGAATTTTGGGCAAGTTTATAAGATGATATGAGTAGGATAATCCATGGAAATTTGTTGTTAATTATTTACATGCAACTTACTAAGCTTTATGCTTACTCCCTCTCTTTTCCGTTTTCTTATAGTGCCACCAAGTTAGCTCGGGAATCAATAGACGTCGGAGGCAATTGATCACACTATCAATCTGAACACTTGGTATAGTTAGATTTATCATTTTGAGTATGGCATGTGTAGGGACTTGGTCTTTTGTCAAGTGTCATATTGTTTTGGCCAAATGTGTTGGCTTGTCTTGAAGATTGATTCATTTTGTATAATGCCATGGATGATGGCTGATATTTATCATTCATATATGGAAATGATGATGTTTTTCATGAATGTGCAAATTGCATGGTTGAGCATTTGGTATATTAATGCATGAATGAGTAAGTTATTTAATGTGGCTTATGTTGGTGCAAGTAAGGGTGGTAGAAAGGGCTTCGTAAATAGCCTTGTTTTTGTCCACACGGATAGATACACGGGCGTGTGTCTAGGCCGTGTGTGACACACAGTCTGCCCATGGGCGTGTAGTTCAGCCGTGTGTCCCTCTGCACCCTAAGCTGGCAAAACAGAATACCAAGAAGTAACCACACGGGTTGAGGCACGGTCGTGTGTCTCAACCGTGTGGAAAACACGGCCATAGGATATGGGCATGTGCCCAGGCCGTGTGAAGTCTGCACTTGAATTTAGGAATTTAATTCGCCACACGGCCTAGGGACATAGGCGTGTGCCTTGGCCGTGTGGCCTTATTGGTTTGATGACGTCAGAAACAGAATGTCAAGGTTTTTACACACGGGCAGAGACACGAGCGTGTCATGGCCGTGTGAGGGACATGGGCCATGGTCACGAGCGTGTGCCAGGCCTTGTGAAAACCCCTGTAGGTTCGAATTGAGAAATAAATCCACACAGGCTCCGGATACGGGCGTGTCCCTATATGCTTAGGCCGTGTGAGTTACACGGTCCTTTAACATGGCCATGTTATTAGGTCACACGGGCGTGTAGACTTTCCATACAGGCATGTGCCCCTATTTTTAGTGATATTTTCCAATGTTTTCTAAAGAATTCGGTTTGGTCCTGAACCATTTATAAAGTGTGTTTTGGGCCTCGTAGGCTCATATTAGGGATTTTAAGATGAAGTTTGAAAATTTTTAAATTTGAACGAACTTTTATGACCCAAAAATGTATGTGAGTATGTGTTTAAGTTAGGTAACGCCTCGTACCCTATTCCGATGTTAAACACGGGTATGGGGTGTTACAAAAAGTCCCTGTTTAAGAGTAAATCTGGCATAATTGAGTGGAGTTGCATGGAATCTTAGAAATAGGACGACATAAATCTACCGGATTAGAGTCAAATCTAATAGGGGAATTTATAGATCGAGTTAATGCGACGATAGGGGTTTTAATTAGAAAGAGATTTCAATTAATCAACCTAGAGTCAGTTGCTCTTACTCTTGAAAGAGATATTAACATAATTAGGGATTTCTATGGATCAAGACGTAAGTGAATAAATCGTTTAATTCAGATTCATTATAATAGGTGAAGTCTAGGTGGATTCTTTCCTGGGTATTGTCTCATTGGTTATTATTCGATTATTTCCTTGATTTATTCTCTTTTGCATTCTTAGATAAATTAGTTTAGTAATTTTAGATTAAACACAATCACTCCAATTTGTCGGCTAAATATTAGAAAAACGGTAATTACTAGTACTTTTAGTCCTCGTGGATATGATATTCCCTACTCACCATAGTTATACTATTGTCGATAGGTGTGCTTGCCTTTGTCGTATTTACAGTTAGTTTAGTGACTATTAGTGTGAATGAGGAAAGTTAAAAGAAAAAACAAATTCATGAAAGGTAACATCACGATTTATAAACAAACATTTTGTCTCAAGATTAAGCAAAATGTAACCTTTTTGAACAATGGAGTGACCCATAAGAACCAAAGGAATCAAATGAGGGGCTAACTTGTCCTGAATATGAGGGTTCTTAGCATAACAAAGATAACAAAAAACTTTTATATTTGACAGATTAGGGGTTTCATTATATAACCTTTCAAAGGTACTTTTCCACTTCAACGTTGAAGTTGGTAATCAGTTAACAGTATAGTAGGCAAGTAAAACACACCCACCCTAATACTTAGTAGGAACATTGGACTAAAATTTAATGGCTCATGCAACATCTAACAAATGATGGTGTTTGCGTTCGACGATGTTGTTTTGTTGAGGAGTGGTAGTACAAGAACCTTGATGTATAATTCCAAAGATGAGAAAAAAGAGGAGCACTTAGATTGAAAAACACTGTTCTATTTTCTCCTAAAAATCTTAATCTTCATTGAAAATTATGTTTGAACCGTAGCAATAAACTGTTACAAAAGGACAATGATGTCACTTTTAAGAGTAAGAAGATAAATCCATGTCATACGTGTAAAATCATCAACTAAAGTAAGAAAAAAAGGATGACCAGTATGTGTTGGAGCTTTATAATGACCTCATAAATCAAGATAAAGCAAGGAAAAAGAAGCATCGACTCTTGAATTACAAATGTGAAAAGATTGTTAGATCTGGTGCCCTAAGTATACTATATTCATTTTGTATACTTGTATTTCTCAAACAAATTGGTTTAATAATAATATCCATTAATTACATTAATATCATTTTTATATTGTCCTCAATGGTTTTTACACGTACAACAAAATGGAAGCAAATATTGACTTATTGGTTATCTAATGTTTAATTAGTACTAAACGGTATTATGTGGTTGGATTGTAATATGGAAAAATAACTTATATTAGTAAATGAACCTAAACATGTCCTAATTCTAATCAGAAATGAGAAAACCTATTGAAAGGCTAATATGTCATATATCAAGTCCAATTGAGGAGATGCATTGTCTGGAGTTTCGGAGCAGATGACTCCTAAAAGATAGAAACTAGATCTGGCTGACTGGACTGACAATACATCGGACATGACACAAGGAGAATAAGTCCTAGATCCATTTATGAATTTATTCACTTGTGACATTCACAGTGTGACATACCTTAATCTTGAGTGGATGGACTATGTATGCATGACTCGTATACTTTAAAGTAAGTAAAATCTTAAGTTCAAATAGGTAAGGAACCGAAAGCAGGTGCGTTGAGTATACAACTACTGCAGTATGTAGCATAATTCATAATAGTGGAATTCATAGACCAATTAATGGGTAAATGATATCCTCTCATTGGTATTACATGATAGATGAAAAGTAAATGTGGTCATGAGTCATTTGTATCTATGATAAATGACTTGATTACTATTTGATAGTAATTTACTTTTCATGAAGGAAGATGTAATGGTTACTGTGAGATAAAATAGGATCATATTGGGAGAAAAAGCGACAAAGGGATGAGGGAGACGTGTAATGTTGAGAGGAAAAAAAATGTAGAAACCATTTTGCTTTTTACCAATCATTTTGACTTGTCCATAGCAAAGGTTAAGAAGAATACAAAATTAAGGGTAAAAAAAAAACAAAATAGTTTAATTTATATAAATGGAAATTAAATTGAAATTAAAATTAGATATATGAAATACATTAGTAAATTGAGCCGATAGAAATAAAGTGTAAGAACCATTATGTTTAATAGAAACAAACTTTCTAGTGGGCAATTGAACCAAAGAAGGACGTGAAGCACATGAAACAAGTTCATTAAGATACTGAGTATGATATGTCATATGGTTTGTCGCCCCAGATCCAAAATCCACTAAAAGGAACATGGTGTAGTAATCATACTTGCCATGTGTGCTTCTACTTCTAAAGAAGATGACTCATTCCCAAGTAAGTCAATATCTGCTGATACTATGCATGAGTGAAGATAGGTGTTGTCTGTGAAGCAATAGATGGTGCAACATTCTTAACAAAACTTTCAATTGCGAAAGCATTAGTCGCAGTAGATGCCTGAGTTTTTTTCTTTGTAAACTTAAAGTCAGGAGGAAACCAAATAAGTTTCTAACAAAACTCTTGTTTATAACCTTTAATCTTACAATGGTCACAAATCCCATTAAATTGTTTCTTCTAAAATCCTTGTTGCACATTCGAAGAATACAACATTGTAGGCTCAAGGCAATCATACTTACTTATACAAGTCGAATAATGCCAATATATTGGAGACTTAGTTATTGTTTTATGTACAAGAGATAGAGAACACTAATCTTGTAACATCCTGAAAAGGGCCTATGCATTTTCGATTTAATTGTACGAAATGACATGTCTTATGTGTTATGAACATTTTTGGAAACCTGGAAATGTATGGAAATGTTAGGTTTAAAAGAGGAAAGTGAACATCTTTGGAAACACTGGAAATGTATGGAAATGTTAGGTTTAAAAGAGGAAAGTGAACATTTTTGGAAACTTGGAAATGTAAGGAAGTGATTTAGAAATGATTCAAAAGAGGAAAGTGAACATTTCTGGAAACTTGGAAATGTAAGGAAATGTCAAGTTTAAAGAGGCAAACGAAAATTTTTGGAAACTTAGAAATGACTTAGAAATGTTGAGTTTTAAAGTTTAAAAGAGGAAATTAAGGCAAGGTGGCCTTAAGAGAAAAAGTATGTGAAATTTAACACGCAAACAGGCTTGGAAAAGTGGCCTGGAGATGCCACTTAGGGCCTCTGGAAATGGCGCCACATGCAAGGGGATTGGGCCTGAGTTCGAGTCACAGGGAAAGAAAATAAAAGAAATTTTATTTTGCTTCCAGAAGAAGTGAGGTGGACGGCACAAGGCTATAATTTAGGAGCCTTTATTCTTTTATTTTTAAGAGATAAATAGTGGATAAATAAGGGAGAAGTGATGGCCAAGTAAGGGACTTTGAGTTTAATAATTTCAGCTAAGTAAGGATAGTTGCTGAATTATCTTTTATTTTAGGAGATAATTAAAGAGATAAAGCTATCAAAATAGAAGAGTGATGGCCAAGTAAGGGTTTCTAAGTTAGTAAATTCGGCTATATAAGGAAAAGAGGGCCATTCATCATTCTTTCTCTCAACCCTTCTCTCTGCCGAATTTCCTAGAGCATTTGTTCTTCTTCTTTTTGTTAGCCAAAGCTGAAAATTCAAGATATCACCATTAGCCAATTTCTTTTCTTTCCAATCCATCAAAAGCCGAATCTTTGAGGGGCTTCAAGCATAGGTGCTGTCGATTTCTTCAAGAAAGGGATTCTTTCGGGATTTTTGCCATAGTCGACTATAAAGGAAAAGATCTTCGGGATTTGACCATCAAGGTAAGTCATATCTGACATTCGGCCAAGGGCCATTGATTGTGATTAAAGGTTAGAAGTTGATCTAACATGTGGGTTTAGGGATTTCGACAGAAGCTATAACCAAGGGATAATTTCGGGATTTAAGATCCTTAAGGTAAGTGACTATGAATATTTGGCCAAGGCCTACTTTAGTAGTTAGATCTATTTTTATGTGTTTTAAGCCAAAAACTAACCGATTCAAGGGATCTAGTGATTAGCCGATTTCAAAGGGGAAGAATACAAGTTTCCGAGATTTGATTAATTATCAAATCGGCAACAAGGTAAGTTTTAGTATACTAATCCTACTAGGATTTGGATTTATGGTCGAATGGCTTTTTATTAAATTAGTAAGTGATTAATCAAATGTAGGGATTAAGGATCTAAGCGATAGATCAAATTTCATGATCTCAAGGAATTTGCTAAGCGAATCAGGTGTATACCCCACACTATTTCATAATATGTTTTATGGCTATGTTTAATTAATATATGTGATATTAAGAATGTGAATATGGCTAAGGTACCAGAATGTGGTACAAAGTACTCAGGTACGTTTCCTACTCCTACTAGGATTATGAAATATGTTATATTTAGCATGTGATAAGTGATAAGAATGTGAAATTTGGCATGTTAATGCATACTATGTATGATATGGGGCATATGGGTTATTGAAAGGGGAAGTGAATGTGGTGACCTAAGACCACAGTAATCTGAATGCGGTGACCTTAGACAGCGATATCTGAATGTGGTGACCTAAGACCACAAATGCGGTGACCTAAGACCGCGATATGGAGTGTAGCGGAAGAAGGGTCGACTTAGTAGTCCCCACGGTGTACAGGTTGGTACGGGAGAGTGTAGCGGATGGCTTATTAGGTTTGGGTTTGGGAATGCATCATAATATCTATGCTATGATATGAATGTGTAATATTTGTTATGCCTGATTCTATTATGATTTAGTGTTGTGTACACATTGAGTCGGGTTGACTCACTTCCGTTGGGAATATTTTTTCAGTGATGATCGGTGATGGACCGGGTCGCGAAGCTTAGGGGTGGCCATGCGAAAAAATTCAGATTTTATTTTATTCCGGACTTTCTTTTATTTCTAAGTACCTTGAATTTTATTTTGGGTTTTAATTTGATGTAATAAGGCCATAGTACACTATTTTATTACTGTTTTATTTATTATGTTACGAAACTTTATTTATTAAAGATTAAGTTAATTTCATTTAAAATAAACTCCAAATGTTTTGCCACCTGAAATAAATGGGTTTCCAATATAAAACAAGCTTGTTTTCAACTCGAGCCCAACCCACAAACAAACTTTCTTCAAAACACACAGTTTTTCCAAAGTAACAAAAGAATTTTGAATCGGTTTACTTCGAGGAACATACCAGATTCGGTCAAGGCTCGTGGGCCGGGTCTGGGGTGTTTCAATTTGGTATGAGAGCCCAGTTTCAAACCCTCGGCCTAGGGGTTTAAGGCCCAAAACGTTTTCAAAGCGAGCCCAAATGAGTTTTATGAAAATATTTTTGAAATAAGCGGTTTCTACGGCATGGCACCTAAGTCTCCACCCGCATCCACCACTGTAAGTACCCTATCCTCCTGCAGGTGAATTCGGTATGAATTATAGAAGGGTAGAAATGGAACGTAGATTAGACTGTTAAGTATGTGAACCCTAGGACTAGTTTACTCTAACTATTACATAAGACTTTAATGCCTAATTAAACAAACCTATGGCTAAGTCACCGAGTTAGGGTGTGGTAACCCTTGTGCGCATGTCTAGGATTGGATCCTAAGAGCCCACAGTACTTAAGCGGTCCTAGTGACTCACCTCCTCTTCGCAGGAATCCTACCTGGTGCGTAGCTACAGTTCACCCTAACCAAGAGGACTCAGTCGCAGGCTAAACTCAATAACTAAAACCCGAAAGGGAACTAGCCGTGTTTTTTTATAAAAACCCTAGTTTTAAAACTCTTAAAATTACCTTTTTAATTTGTGAAAACTATTTTTAAAAAATTTTTCGAAAAATTTTCGATTTATAAAATTACAAAAAATACCCCTAGTGGTAAAATTACAAAAAAATGCCCTCGGATTTTAAAATTTCCAAAAATACCCCGGGAACACAAAATTACCAAAATACCCTTATTGACAAAATCACCAAGGAACTTTATTTTGAAAAAAAAATTACGAAAATACCCCTGTAGGACAAATGATGAAAATACCCTTGGGATAGGAACAGACAGAAATGTACGAAGAGTGAATGTGTATGGGAGATACTATGGAATGGATGTCACTGAATGAATGTTTGAATGAATGTGCTTCTCTGAATTAGGATAGAAAACTTGAACTTTGATTGATCGAAAGAGCCACTTTTAAAAATCTTTTTGCATAAAATTTGTTCACGGATAAACAGTGGAACAAAATTTCTAATGCATAAAACTCTTTAATCAGATTAAATCGCGGCGTTAGAAATAAGTTCTAGGGGACGTGAACTTAGAGATTGTGCCTAGGAAGTATGATGGTTCTATTAAGATCAGAGTGCGCAGCATAAGCTTAGTGCGGTGAGTTAAGATATACGATTATTCGTTAATAAGTAATTTCGAGGACGAAATTATTTTTAAGCAGGGTAGAACTGTAACATCCTGAAAAGGGCCTATGCATTTTCGGTTTAATTGTACGAAATGACATGTCTTATGTGTTATGAACATTTTTGGAAACCTGGAAATGTATGGAAATGTTAGGTTTAAAAGAGAAAAGTGAACATTTTTGGAAACACTGGAAATGTATGGAAATGTTAGGTTTAAAAGAGGAAAGTGAACATTTTTGGAAACTTGGAAATGTAAGGAAGTGATTTAGAAATGATTCAAAAGAGGAAAGTGAACATTTCTGGAAACTTGGAAATGTAAGGAAATGTCAAGTTTAAAGAGGCAAAAAAAAATTTTTGGAAACTTAGAAATGACTTAGAAATGTTGAGTTTTAAAGTTTAAAAGAGGAAATTAAGGCACGGTGGCCTTAAGAGAAAAAGTATGTGAAATTTGACACACAAACAGGCTTGGAAAAGTGGCCTGGAGATGCCACTTAGGGCCTCTGGAAATGGCGCCACATGCAAGGGGATTGGACCTGAGTTCGAGTCACAGGGAAAGCAAATAAAAGAAATTTTATTTTGCTTCTAGAAGAAATGTGGTGGACGGCACAAGGCTATAATTTAGGAACCTTTATTCTTTTATTTTTAAGAGATAAATAGTGGATAAATAAGGGAGAAGTGTTGGCCAAGTAAGGGACTTTGAGTTTAATAATTTCAGCTAAGTAAGGATAGTTGCTGAATTATCTTTTATTTTAGGAGATAATTAAAGAGATAAAGCTATCAAAATAGAAGAGTGATGGCCAAGTAAGGGATTCTAAGTTAGTAAATTCGGCTATATAAGGAAAAGAGGGCCATTCATCATTCTTTCTCTCAACCCTTCTCTCTGCCGAATTTCCTAGAGCATTTGTTCTTCTTCTTTTTGTTAGCCAAAGCCGAAAATTCAAGATATCACCATTAGCCAATTTCTTTTCTTTCCAATCCATTAAAAGCCGAATCTTTGTGGGGCTTCAAGCATAGGTGCTGTCGATTTCTTCAAGAAAGGGATTCTTTCGGGATTTTTGCCATAGTCGACTATAAAGGAAAAGATCTTCGGGATTTGACCATCAAGATAAGTCATATCTGACATTCGGCCAAGGGCCATTGATTGTGATTAAAGGTTAGAAGTTAATCTAACATGTGGGTTTAGGGATTTCGACAGAAGCTATAACCAAGGGATAATTTCGGGATTTAAGATCCTTAAGGTAAGTGACTATGAATATTCGGCCAAGGCCTACTTTAGTAGTTAGATCTATTTTTATGTGTTTTAAGCCAAAACTAACCGATTCAAGGGATCTAGTGATTAGCCGATTTCAAAGGGGGAAGAATACAAGTTTTCGGGATTTGATTAATTATCAAATCGGCAACAAGGTAAGTTTTAGTATACTAATCCTACTAGGATTTGGATTTATGGCCGAATGGCTTTTTATTAAATTAGTAAGTGATTAATCAAATGTAGGGATTATGGATCTAAGCGAGAGATCAGATTTCAAGATCTCAAGGAATTTGCTAAGTGAATGAGGTGTGTACCCTACACTATTTCATAATATGTTTTATGGCTATGTTTAATTAATATATATGATATTAAGAATGTGAATATGGCTAAGGTACCATAATGTGGTACAAAGTACTCAGGTACGTTTCCTACTCCTACTAGGATTATGAAATATGTTATATTTAACATGTGATAAGTGATAAGAATGTGAAATTTGGCATGTTAATGCATACTATGTATGATATGGGGCATATGGGTTATTGAAAGGGGAAGTGAATGTCGTGACCTAAGGCCACGAACACGGTGACCTAAGACCGTGGTATCTAAATGTGGTGACCTAAGACCACAGTAATCTGAATGCGGTGACCTAAGACAGCGATATCTGAATGTGGTGACCTAAGACCACAAATACGGTGACCTAAGACCGCGATATGGAGTGTAGCGGAAGGAGGGTCGACTTAGTAGTCCCCACGATGTACAGGTTGGTACGGGGGAGTGTAGCGGATGGCTTATTAGGTTTGGGTTTGGGAATGCATCATAATATGTATGCTATGATATGAATGTGTAATATTTGTTATGCCTGATTCTATTATGATTTAGTGTTGTGTACACATTGAGTCTGGTTGACTCACCCCGTTGGGGAATATTTTTTCAGGTGATGATCAGTGATGGACCGGGTCGGCAGAAGCTTAGGGGTGGCCATGCGAAAATTCAGATTTTATTTTATTCCGGACTTTCTTTTATTTCTAAGTACCTTGAATTTTATTTTGGGTTTTAATTTGATGTAATAAGGCCATAGTGCACTATTTTATTACTGTTTTATTTATTATGTTACGAAACTTTATTTATTAAAGATTAAGTTAATTTCATTTAAAATAAACTCCAAATGTTTTGCCACCTGAAATAAATGGGTTTCCAATATAAAACAAGCTTGTTTTCAACTCGAGCCCAACCCACAAACAAACTTTCTTCAAAACACACAGTTTTTCCAAAGTAACAAAAGAATTTTGAATCGGTTTACTTCGAGGGACATACCAGATCCGGTCAAGGCTCGTGGGCCGGGTCTGGGGTGTTTCAAATCTGTTCATGAAAGGAACTTATTTTTGTTAGTAAAACCAATTTAGAAAATAGTGTTTTTAGGCATGATAGAAGTTTAAAATTTTTGATGAGTCACTAAACTAACAAAAATCATGACAAAGGCAAGCGCACCTATCGAATAGTAGTATAGCTATGGTGAGTCGGTAATATCGTATCCACGAGGACTAAAAGTACTAGTAAGTACTATCTTTTTATTATCTAGCCGATGAATTGAAGGAATTGTTTTAAAAATTAACTAAACTAATTACTAAGAATGCAATAGAGAGTGAATTGGGAAAATATTTGAAGTAAACCAATGAGATAGATAATACCCAGGAAAGAATCCACCTAGACTTCACTTATTATTCTGAATTTGAATTAAACTATTTATTCACTTGTGCCTTGATCCATAGAAATCCCTAAATTATGTTAATATCTCTTTTCAGAGTAAGAACAATTGACATTAGGTTGATTAATTGAAATATCTTTCTCATTAAAATCCCTATTGTCACATTAACTCGATCTATGGATTCCCCTATTAGATTTGACTCTAATTTGGTAGATTTATGTTATCCTATTTCTAGGATTGCATGCAACTCTACTCAATTATGCCAGATCTACTCTTAAACAGGGACTTTTGCTCCATTGAAATAAGCACATCACACTTGAATTAATATCCTGAAAATATTAAAGCAAGAAATAAGCATACATAATTGAGAACAAGAATGAAGTATTTATCATGTAATTTAGAAAATTAAATAATAAGGTCCATCATAGGTTTCATCTTCCCTAGGTATCTAGGAAATTTAGTTCATAATCTGGGATCTCAAAATTAGAATAACAACAAGACATAAGAAACCCAATAAAACTTCGAAGGAAATTTGAATGGAGACCTTCAATCTTGAAGGAGCTCTGCTTCTGACTTGATTCTGACCGTGTTCTTCGAGTAATTTCTTCCTTCTACTCTGCGTGGTCCCTTTAGTCCTCTTCTAATATGTATTTATAAACTTTAGAATGCTCAGGAACCCTAAAAATTGGGTTTTTCGGCATAAAAGAGAAGCAAGGTTTGAAATTGACACGAGTTGGCACATAGGCGTGTGTCTAGCTCGTGTGGCTCACACGGGCATGTGCCCAGCCCGTGTGATTCCTGAAAATAATCTTTTTGTCGATTTTGGCCCGTTTTTTCGCTCCTTTCACTTCCCTATGCTCACCTAAGTATAGAAACATAAATTTAAAGGATTAGGAGCATCAAATTCACTAATTCATATCATAAATCATCCAAAAACATGCCAAGCATGAAATTAAAACATGTTACTTTTATGGTTTATCAATTTTTCTTAAAATTGAGCCCTTTTGATATTTATAATAATAAACTACAATTTAAATTATATTTGTGCTATGTACGAAGGCAAACTAAGTCATTTCCCGACATTCAACCGATTGATCTTCTCTGCTATCCTTGAACTCTGAATTTCTTTAATTGTGGACTCAAACAAATTGAATAAGTGCACAAAATGAAAACTTTGTTTAACTTTCATAGGAAAGTTAATTCTCTCTATAGACCTGTAACTATGAATATTCTTGTGAAAATTAAATTTATTCTTAAAATACCATTATTTTTCGATAAAATATCAGTCCTAGAAAAGTATACCTCATTTGGTTAACTCATAGTTCCTATTTACAGAGAAATAGTACAAGAATTTAAATCGAATAATGTCTAATTAAATAATAATATTTTAATAAAAAATACAAATTCTATTTAAAATAGAATTAAGAGTGCGACATCATGCCTTAATATACACTAGAGTTTGCTGCCTCTTGTATTTGATTTCATATACTCATTTGATAATTGATTTTGGAAATCATTGACTTTCGTATTATAAATAGATTTCATATACTCATATGATATTTGATTTTAAAATATAATTAAGTCACCCCTTAAAATTATAAATTATTAAAAATAGACATTGGGGTTCTCCTAAATATGTATGTGCCTTATAGTGTTTGTTTACATCCTTCATATGGAGTAGCATGTATATATATAGACAACGGGGTATGCCACTCAAAGTGTGTGTTTACATTGTTCAAATTACAACCACGTAGAGTAGCATGTGTAAAATTCATGATATGAGAATTTATAGAAAAGGCAACTATGGTTTATGTTATGTTTATGCAGTAGGGTAGGATGCTTGCATTGCAATGCCACAAAGGCCTTCCTTTGCATCAACATCTCTTTGCATCCTAATGTAGCCTTCTTCTCCCCAGCTACTGCCCCAAGAGTTCTTCACCAACCAATACTTAGTCCCACCATCCTCTCCATATCCAACAGCCGTCACTCCGTGGTCCAGATCGGTGCCACAACTTCCCGTAAACACACCACCCGAGTAGAACTGGAAGTCGGACCCCCCGGCATCGATGGCAACAGAAACGGGTTGGTTGGCAACGGCCTTCTGCAATGCATCTTCACTACTGGCCGGCACATCTTCAAACCCATTTATCTTAGCCACATGGTTGGCTACTTCGTTGGTATTGCATGTGCCATCAACTCCCTTGTAGGGGTAAATGGATTCGGTTGTTAGGCCTTTGTTCTTCTCGATGAATTGGAATGCATCGTCCATTAGACCACCTTCGCAGCCTTGATCCTCACCCTTGGTGTCACAATCCACCAGTTCCTGCTCGGACAAGGAAATTAACTTTCCTGTTGTCAGCTTAGTAACCCCTTCCATGGCTGCCACGGCCGAGAACGCCCAACAGCATCCTATATTTCAGCATCCCATGATCGAGACACACACATAGTTAGAACACAACACAGATAAAGAAGAAAGCATAGTAATATTTTAGTAATGTTTCTGAGAACAAGAAATTAGAGCAGACCGCATTGGCCTTGGTCCTTGATAGGTGTAACAGCTCCTTTCTTTCTCCAATCCACGGTAGAAGGCAATGCGGTGGCGTTCTCGTATTTGAAAGTGGTAGCCGTGTTGGAACACATATGGCCCTTGAACCCATTTCGAGAAGCAGTGAACTCTTGGTTGGTTAGATCTGCAAATTGGTTCACACCGAGCTTGTACGGCTTGTTGTTGGCAGCATTGAAAGAGTCGATGCGTGCCACATTTTGTTTGAAAATCTGGAAACGCTTTTGCCTCTCGTTGGTGTCCTTGTAAACTCGTCCGAATTGGACCATCCATTGTTGATGCCTCTCGTACATGGATGCATCTTCAAGAGCAGTGCGAGATGTGGTTTCACATACACCCAATATGAAGAATAGTAAGGCCAAATAAAGGAATTGATGATGAAGCCATGGTGGAAGAAGAGTTTGCGATGAAATAGAAAAATGAAGAGGCACACCAAATGTGATGAATTCCTAGACTTATATATGGTCCAATTCTTTCCCCATCTTGGCTTTCTGCTCCGTGCCCTGCAAAGTCTTGTTTATGATAATTGTTTTGATAAATAATTAGAAAAATGATAAGGCACACCGACTGTGATGTATTCTTAATTTGGATACTATATAGTCCAAAGTCCAAATTGTTGCGATGCATATTTGAGGTGTTTTCAGGACACATATCTTGTCTATATGCTTGCCCATCAACATCCTATGATAAAGACCCATTGTCAGCATTGTTTGATAAATTAATCTAAATCAAGTGCAGTTTATTTGGGGACTTAATTTGTAGTTTATCGAATTAATGCAATTGGGAAGCCGGAGGAGTCGATTTTGTATTCAAAAGCCCTCGCATGAATGAAACCAATCAAAATTGCTATCTCACCCTGCCCTTTCGTCCATGTCACCCAAAAACATGTGCAATGTCATGTTGGATTATCACCTTTGAGCATGACCCAAAAATATAATATGACTATTTTTTTGTGAACTAAAAATATATGTTAGCTTGTTTCCATGGGCCAAGAATTTGGTGCATGAATCACATGTATATAACGGTTCAGATCTTATAAAGTTGTTAATTGCTTAAGTTGCTAACTTAGAATGAAAGTTTCTAATTACAATGATGATTACGACTTGATACTGTACAAACTGTAAAAAGAAAAAAAAATTAATGAAGAACACTAAAATTTGTTTACGTAAGTCCGTTTCCCTATATTTGCTGAGCTTAGCTCAGTCAGTAATTCTACTATTTTTAATATAGAATACAACAAGTGAATCACGCACTATCACTCCCAAGTTTAGAGATCTTACATTTGTGTTTGACAAAATACGTTAGCGAACAAAGATAAATATAAATAATTATATAAACAAATAAAACAACTTAATATAAGCAAATGTTTATATAATAAAATTACAATTTGATCACTAACGTTTTTTTTTTTGGTCACTCGACTGTTAAGCGGCTACCCGTATCACATTTTTAGTTTATATAATAACATTTTTTTAACTAAGATTTTATGCTTTCTATCAATTGCACATTGATTTCATGCAAAATTATTAAAATTTGATTTTTTAAAAAAGTAAAAAAATTCTAAAAATCATTGAAAGTAAAAAAAAAAATTAAATTAAACAAAAATATATGAAATTTTTTAAAAAGGTAATGTGAGAGAAAAATTATGGAAAATTCTTTTTAAAATTTCCAAATTTTCTCTATTTGTATCATCTATATAAAAATATTGTTGGGGATCGACTTGTATAAACAACGAAATAGAAAAAGGTTGAGAAGATTGAACACATTTTACGTGGAAAACTTCTTTGAAGAGGATAAAAACCACGAGTAAATAAGGCTTCAACTTTTCACTAAATAAGTAAACAAACGAGAGTACAATATGGAGAACATAAACCTAAATGTACTAAACGTACAAACCTAAAACCCTAAAAACAAATCCCTAACTCTCATAGAGCAAACTCAAAAACAAAACCTTTACTTTCATAGAGTTCTCTCAAAAGAGATAAAAAATTTTCTCCATAGTTACCATGAAAATTCTCACCAAAACTTATCTGCGACTACATCTTGTTGCCCTCAAAAGAAAGGCCCTATACTTCTACATATTTTATTGCCTCTTAATTGGCCTTTCAAAACAGGGGTACAATGACCCCTTTTATAGGTAAAGATTAGTGGTCTAATCAGACTAAAATATCCATGAAGTAATCAGAGTTTAACTGGGAAAAAGATAACATAGTTTAACTGGAGAAGAAACCCGATTTATGTGGGGAACAAGTTGCAACGTTGTAACGTCCCCATTCGTGTCGTTACGACATCATCCGTCGTCGCAACATCGGGAAGCTTTTTGTCATGATGTCACCGTCTATTCGATCAAAAAACGAGGCACAACTCACAATATCCACCTTGACTCGTATTTACCATACCTTCTTCTCCATGCCCCGTCACGGGCCGAACTCAATCTTTGAAGAATGTCAATGAAGCCTAAACCAATCTTGAACTTGGAAATCAAAAGACTCCTAGTCTTCAAATCAAGGTTGTATAATGCAACTAGGGCTACTGATACACGAACAGACATGTGATTCACAACAAGATAGAAAAGATCGAGCAAATCAACTCGCTCCACTTGATTGTCACCCTTTGTGACCAACCTTGTTTTAAACACTTTGCTTTATTCGAAACTACTACAATATGAAATCTTTGATACCATTGAACTTTTCGATATCTAAATTTGTTAACGCCATCCCCGAAAGGGTCGATTGTGAAATCCAAACCAAGCCCTGTTACCAATTTGTTGGGGATTGACCCGTATAAAAAATGAAATAGAAAAGGTTAAGAAGATCGAACACAAATTTTACGTGGAAAACTCCTTCAAAAAGGATAAAAACCACAAGAAAAGGAGGTTTCAACTTTTCACTAAATAAGTAAACTAGCGAGAGTATAATATGAAGAAAATAAACCTAAATATACTAAACGTACAAACCCAAAACCTTGAAAATAAAGCCCTAACTCTCATAGGGAAAACTCGAAAACAAAACCCTTTCATAGAGTTCTACCAAAAGGGGTACAATATTCTCTCCATAGTTATCACGAAAATTCTTACCAAAACTCATCTGCGAGTACATCTTATCACCCCAAAAGAAAAGCCGTGTAGTACTACATCTTTTATTGCCTCTTAATTGGCCTATCAAAACAAGGATACAATGGCCCCTTTTATAAGCTAAGATTAGAGGTCTAATAAGACTAAAATATCTATAAAGTAATTAGAGTAGAACTGGAAAAAGATAGTAGAGTTTATGTAACACCACAATTTTCTTAATTCTGACTTTTGTAAATTTATTACACAAATATTTGTCTGCTTCAGTGGTTAGGTGTTCTGAGAGTGTCTGAGAAGTCCTGGGTTCAAGCCTTGACCTGAACAGAATTTTATGTTTCTAAATGAGTAAAGCCTTACTCTAGTCCAGTAGGCTTAAGTTTTAGTGTTAGTAAGTTTATGTCAGAATGGGTCTGCTGATTTGGTGGTTAAGAGGAGTGTTGGGATGGAAAAGGTCTTGTGTTCGAGTTGCTACATGAGCATTATTTTTGCTATTAGGGCCGTGTAGGAGTTTGAAGTGCAGTGAAATGCTGAGAATCAGAGTTGTAGTGGAAAGTGAGGGAGAAAAACATGGGACTTGGGTGGTTATCGTAATATTCAGTCTTCTCCATCTAAATTTTCTTTTCTTTTTGTAATTTTGATCAAAATTCCTTTCTTCTGTGTCGATTTCTTCATCTTCTCCCCACTGTTTGTTGTCGAATTCTTTTGTTACCCTCACCCCTTCGCGTTTGATTGAGTTTTCTGTTCCATCTCTTTCACTTTACGTTAGCACGCGGTCGGTACGTTATGCTTTTGATTAATTTTATCTGTTCCTCATGAATGATTACTAAAGAGGAGTGTTTTCGTGTTTAGGAGTTCTGTAAGTGGCTGTGGTTCCTAAACTGTGCTGACTAAGCACGTGTTTCTCAGTGTCCGCTCAAAGGTAGGGGTTTTCGTTGAGATTTGGGTTTTATCTGTTCATAATAACTCATTTTAAGTGACTAATTTTAGACTCGGGATTATCAATTTTAGATGCTGGAGTGCTTGTAATTGGGTTAGAAGCGAAAACAAACTAGGTGTGTACTCGAATCGCAAGAAAACGCATTTTCGGCAAAAGCCAAAAACCTTTCTGTCGATGCCACATGGCCGTGTGGTAGGCTGTGTGCAAGGCTGTGAGCCACAACACGGTCGTGTGATCGACGAGCCAGGCCGTGCGCCAGTGACACGGCTGTGTGATGGCAGGGCAAAGCCGTGTGCGACACATGGGCTCGACCTATTGGGCCGTGTGGGCCACACAGGTGGGTGGGCCTACACGGGTGAACCACACGGGTGTGTGGAATTCTGGGCTAGGCCGTGTGATGCACACGGGCGTGCGGGCCCAGACGGGTAGGCCATATGGGCATGCGAGTCCATTTTTCTTAACTGATCTGTAAGGTTGCACGGGTCGCCCAAGTCGACTGTGGACCTACTGTAGGGTTGGTAAGCATTACTTAAACCCCTAATTACGTGATCCGATTATGTGGTATATGTATTAAGCATGTTGCACTTAGCATGTATACCGATTTGAATGTGTGATCTGTTAATTGCATTATAACATGTCATCGATTGTATGCTGCATTACATTGGGGCAGGTTGATTATATTGGAGGAAGTATCTAAAAGACTATTAAGCTTGTTATCTGGTAGCTCAGCTGCAATTATCTGATTATGTGCCGCATTACGGTGCAGCATGGTGTGTAGGGATGGGTGGGTTGATTTTATCCCCACATGGTGTGTACGGTTGGTCGGAGATGGTGTGTAGAGGCTGGTGGGTAGGGTTCTGATATTCTGTTCTGTTCTGCATATTATATCTGATGGGCAGAGGCCCTAAATTGTATCTTATTTTATATTTGAATGGGCTAAGGTTCACATCGATTCTGTAATAGGCCCAGACCCGAACTGTAAATATATGACTGTTTTCTGATATATATGCTGTGTGCATGTTTTCTGTGGTGATTACACACCGAGTTTGCGAAAACTCATCCTTTTTTTGTTTAATCTATTCAGGTAATTTCTAGCATTAGACGGATCGGTACGGCGGAGGACTCAGCGGTAACCACGGTTCTAGACTTTCATGGTTTTTATTCTGTTTCATGATTATTGGTTTATTTTGATGTAACTCGCGGACTATTTGAGACTTTTGCTTAAATGTGGTTTTTATTTATTGTTTTTATGGATTCATAACTGCTAGACGTGGGAAGACTTGGTTTTCAAAAGTTAAAGTATTTTTTTTCTAAACCCTTGATCCTTTAGACGGTTTTCTTGAAAACAAATGGGTTTCTCTAAAATGGACGGATTTACTTAATTAACTCATTTTTTCATAAAATAAATTATTTCTAAAGCTTCCACAACAAATTACGTTTTAAGCAATCGACTAGATGAGTAAGCATTTTCGGGAATCAATAAGAGTAATAAAATGAATGCGGTTTTATCGTAATAAATTAGTTTCCAAAATTCCATTTCATATGACATCGCCAGATTCGGCTATAACGTCTAGGCCGGGTTTGGGGTGTTACAGTTTAACTGGAGAAGAATCCTGATTTATGTGGGGAACACGTTGCCACGTCGCAACGTCCACATTTGCGTCATCACGATGTTATCTGTCGTTGCAACGTCAGGAAGCTTCTCGTCGTGACGTCGCCATCTGTTCGGCCGAAATTACGAGACACACCCCACAAATATTCTATACCCATTCTTTAAAAAATATACAAAATTAGTAAAGATTTATAAAAACGATAAAAATTTTAGAATAATTAAAAATTATAAAAATTAAAATCTAACTATCCTAAGCTTATCCAACATATACAGTTCCAGAGTTGCTGAGAGTAGCCTTTGACTCCAAATAGATTTATCATTAAAGCTCACTCTCTTTCTACTTTTTTGGGTGTTAAGTAATGGTGTTGGAGTCTTTTTTAAATTGAATAGTGCATTATATATACACACACGATTTTCAGGGTGTTGAAAGGAAACGTGGTGTGGGTGAAAAGACAAATAGAAGAATGTTTATTGGGTCAATGCTACCAAACTACCAACGCAAATGTGGAGGTGCATACTATGTATTGCCGCTGAAATTCTAGCAACTCAAATGAGCCTGGAACCAAATATACCAGTTACGAACCAGTTACGAGCCTAAGGATGGAAACTACAAATGCCACTCCACCTTCTCCAATCCATAAAAAAAAAAAAATTTAATCATTTTTTATAACTTTTTCAATTTATAAGTTTAATTTTTAAAATTTTTTATATAATTTGTTTCTAGAATTTCAATATTTTTATAACTTTTTATCAATTTTATATCTTAATTTTTAAAAAATATTTTTTTAGAACTTTATATGTTTTAAATAAAACTAGGGTCAAATTGTCATATACTAAAAAAATGTCATTATTAGCTACTAAAGTGCTAGGTGAGCCAAAAATAAAACAAATTTGAAAACATCCGCGAAATAATTGAGACTTGACATGTAATAATTAGAACAATTAGGGTCCCCTAAATATAAAATATTTGATTTTGCAATATAAATAAGTCAACTCTTAAAATTATAAAATATTAAAAATAGACATTGGGATTCTCCTAAATATGTATGTGCCTTATAGTGTTTGTTTACATCGTTCATGGAGTAGCATGTATATATATAGACATTGGGGTATGCCACTAAAGTGTTTGTTTACATTGTTCATAGTACATTCACGTAGAGTAGCATGTATAAAATTCATAATATAAGAATATATAGAAAAGGCAACTATGGTTTAAGTTATGTTTATGCAGTAGGGTAGGATGCTTGCATTGCAATGCCACAAAGGCCTTCCTTTGCATCCACATCTCTTTGCATCCTAATGTAGCCTTCTTCACCCCAGCTACTGCCCCAAGAGTTCTTCACCAACCAATACTTAGTCCCACCATCCTCTCCATATCCAACAGCCGTCACTCCGTGGTCCAGATCGGTGCCACAACTTCCCGTAAACACACCACCCGAGTAGAACTGGAAGTCGAACCCCCCGGCATCGATGGCAACAGAAACGGGTTGGTTGGCAACGGCCTTCTGCAATGCATCTTCACTATTGGCAGGCACATCTTCAAACCCATTTATCTTAGCCGCATGGTTGGCTTCTTCGTTGGTATTGCATGTGCCATCAACTCCCTTGTAGGGGTAAATGGATTCGGTTGTTAGGCCTTTGTTCTTCTCGATGAATTGGAATGCATCGTCCATTAGACCACCTTCGCAGCCTTGATCCTCACCCTTGGTGTCACAATCCACCAGTTCCTGCTCGGACAAGGAAGTTAACTTTCCTGTTGTCAGCTTAGTAACCCCTTCCATAGCTGCCACGGCCGAGAACGCCCAACAGCATCCTATATTTCAGCATCACATGATCGAGACACACACATAGTTAGAACACAACACAGACAAAGAACAAAGCATGGTAATATTTTAGTAATGTTTCTGAAAACAAGAAATTAGACCAGACCGCATTGGCCTTGGTCCTTTATAGGTGTAACAGCTCCTTTCTTTCTCCAGTCCACAGTAGAAGGCAATGCGGTGGCGTTCTCGTATTTGAAAGTGGTAGCCGTGTTGGAACACATATGTCCCTTGAACCCATTTCGAGAAGCAGTGAACTCTTGGTTGGCTAGATCTGCAAATTGGTTCACACCGAGCTTGTACGGCTTGTTGTTGGCAGCATTGAAAGAGTCGATGCGTGCCACATTTTGTTTGAAAATCTGGAAACGCTTTTGCCTCTCGTTGGTGTCCTTGTAAACTCGTCCGAATTGGACCATCCATTGTTGATGCCTCTCGTACATGGATGCATCTTCAAGAGCAGTGCGGGATGTGGCTTCACATACACCCAATATGAAGATTAGTAAGGCCAAACAAGTGAAATGATCATGCAGCTGGTTTTTGGAAGCCATGGTGGAAGAATAGTTTGCGATGGAATAGAAAAATGAAGAGGCACACCAAATGTGATGAATTCCCAGACATATATATATAGTCCTATTTTTTCTCCTTCTATTCTTGGCTATCTGTTGCGTGATGAAGACCCAATATGAGAATTGTTTTCATAAATTAAAATGAACCAGCTTTTAAGTTGATCTGAAAGACTTATAGTATATCGTAATATTGATAAATTGGAAAAATGGAAAGGCACGCTAACTGTGAGGAATTATCTATCCTTGGTGTCACTACCAAACAAAGAACCAAAAACCAATTTTTTCAAGTAGGCAATGGACACCCTTTCTTATGAATTGAAATTAATTAGATTTTTCGGTTTTTCTAACAATGTTACTTACACATCCGTAGATATACGAGAAACCTATGCTCCCATCCCTCTATGTATGTGCTTATAATTTAATTAATTGAAGTCTTAAATGGTTTGAGAAATGAAAGGGACTTAGGCGAGGAAGGACTTTGGAGAAGAGGGAGTGTACGAAACACCTATGGATTGCGTAATGATATAGTGTCCATTTGGAGATAAAAAGAGAGGTCCAAGTGCATGAAGGATGAGAATAGAAACACCAAGTACTTCGTAGCTAGAGCTAGAAATAACTGTATCCATAGGCTTAGAATTAATGTTGTTAGGTGAAGGATATAAATAGCTTGAAAACGCTCAAAAGTGTTGGGTGCAATGATAAATTACTTTACACTCGTTATAAGTACTTAATTTTAGTTTTGAAAATACATTATTGAAAAGAAAACCATAATTCTCAAAAGAATTAGACTTCATAGAAAGTTTAAACTTTAAGTATAGTTTATTTCAATGGGAGGATGGTTTATCAAATTTGCCATGGTGTAAATTTAACGGGATGAGGGTGAATGATAGGGCTTGGGATAGAATTTTTTGGGAATTAGATAGTAAGGAGATAAATAAACATATAAAATAAAAGAATTATCCACACAAAATCTCCATTTTGACTTTCGAACAAAGCCTTAAACTTCAAGCAAATTCAAATTAATGTTGGCTCCAAGTAATACTAAGTCAAAGACTTTAAAGAATAAGGATAAAATTTGCTGCCCATTAAAAAAAATACTTCATTTCTCTTCAAATTCTGCAAAGGGATAAAAATAAATAAGTTGCATAAATATAATCAAGTGATATTCTAACATGGAATAAATTCTGCAAAGGGATAAAAATAAATAAGTTGCATAAATAAAATCAAGTGATATTCTAACATGGAATGTTGTAGCTGAAACAGAGATAGTTAATGTTCCAACAATCTCCCCTTTTGACATTTTGAAGAAAAAAAATACATTTTAGCTAATGATTAAAAAAAAGCAAATAATTAGAAAATAAGTCACTCTCTAACTCATAGTGTAATACCCCATACCCGGTCCAGTTGTCGGACCCAAGTTACATGATATTACCACTATAAAAGTTAACACTGTTCACCAATCAATAAACATAGACAAAAAGATCATTTCCATGTTATTCAATTATATCGGGACCTTGATAAACCGTAAAAGTAACATATTTTAAGCCCACATTTAATATGCTTTTGGATGATTTATCCCTTGATTTGTGTAAAAAGGTGCTCTTAATCCTTTCTTTTCATGCCTTATACTCAGGAAAGCACCAAAGGATGAAAAGAACATAAAACGGGCTTAAAACGGGCCAAATGGGCCAATTCACGAAATCAACACGGCCTAGACTTAAAGAGACACGGCCGTGCCACGCCTAACATCTAGAACACGTTCTCTTCCCCGATTCACACGGCCGTGCCTCAAGTTAGAAATCCAAACATAGCCTGGAGTCGAGCCACACGGGCGTGCTACATGGCCGTGCCTCTGTTGTCAGAATGAGCAATTTCAGTCGGAAAAGGATACTTGGGGAGAAAGAATCGCATTCCAAAAGCCTATGTATATCCCCTAAGTACCACCTTTGAAAGGGCGTCAAAGCTAGGCTAAGGAGCCAAGCCGAGAAGGTCAGAACTAGGGAATAATGCGAAGATAGCCAGTTGATCCATCCCAAGAAGCCGGAATTATACTCAAGACGGCGGAATTCTCCTTCAATTCCTTCAGGGAGTTTTAGGATTTTCTTATGTTTTGTTTTATCTTTTCTCTTGCGATGTTTTGTTTATTCATTATGAACTAAACCCCTCAGATACCTGAAGGGGATGAAACCTAGATGAATCTTTTTATTTGATTTTTAAGTTATATGATTATTACTTAGTTTGCTCTTAATTATGTTGCTTAATCCAAATCTAATGTGCTTAGGCGGAGGAGGAATAGACCCTGCCTAAGAGTAGATCTAACATAATTAAGCGGAGTTGATCGAGCGCCTAGAGATAGAGTTACGAGATATTGTCGGATTAGGGTGAAACCTAATATAGGAATCCATTGATCGATTTACTGCTTTCCTAAGGGGTTATTATAAGCGAACGAGAGTTCCACTAATTAACCTAGGATTAGACATTATTTGCTTCGAGAGAGGGTTTAACATAGGTTAGGGAGTCTCACGGATCAAGCTAAGTAAAAGAAATCATATAATTTAGGGTTAAATAATAAGTGAAGTCTAGGTGGATTCTTCCCGAGGGTATCATCCAAATCAACTGAGTCTTTTTCAAGTTATCCCCAAGTTCGTCTTTTTGTCTTTGTTTCGTCTTTTTGTCTTTGTTTCCTTACTTTAGTTGTCATCAATTTAGTTTAAAAACAACCTTCACCCTAATTAGGTTAAATAATAAAAAGAAAGTGAGTATTAATACTTTTAGTTCCTTTGGGTTCGACATCCGGTCTTTCCTAAGCTATACTATAATTCGATAGGTACACTTGCCTTAATATCGTTGTCAGAGTTAGTCTCCAGGTTTGATCATTCTTTTATAAATATTTAAATCTCTGATTTTATAGCGATCAAGTTTTTGGCGCTGTTGCCGGGGAGCTAAAATATAAAGAAAACTCTATTTTTATTACTTTAGCCATTATTTTATTTGCAATTTATTTCTTTTGTTTCTTAGGTTAAATTTTAAATTTTTTCTAATTTTTATTTCTTTCTCTTTTCTAGGTACCTCTAGTTTATGACTAGAAGGAATCTGAAAGGACCTTTGGTATACGATAGTGATATCGAAGCAACTGCTCGTAGGAATCGCAGGGAAACCAAGCGAGCCCTAGATTACACAGAAAGAGAGGAAGAAAACAGATCTAATCCTACTGAAGGGATGGTCGAAAACAACCCACCACTATGCGATAAGGGAATTGAGGATGTGACTCCATTATGTAATGAAATCAAGCCATCACTTCCATACCCGGCAAAGTTAAAGAAAGAACGAATAGATGCACAATTCGGTAAGTTTCTTGAACTTTTTAAGCAAATACATATTAACTTACCTTTTGTTGAAGCTATTTCACAGATGCCGAAGTACGGAAAATTCTTAAAGGAACTCCTGACGAATAAACGAAAATTTGAAGAGGTGTCAATAGTGGAACTTAATGAAGAATGCTCAGCCATCCTCCAAAACAAGCTACCAACCAAGTTAAAAGACCCAGGAAGTTTTACTATCCCTTGTCTAATTGGTAGTTTAAATGTTAAGAAAGCATTAGCTGATCTAGGCGCTAGTATAAATTTAATGCCTTATAAAATGTTTAAACAACTAGATCTTCGGGGACCAACACCCACTAGGATGAGTATTCAGTTAGCAGACAGATCCATTAAATATCCTAGAGGAGTCATCGAAGATGTTTTGGTCAAAATTGATAAATTTATTTTCCCTGTTGACTTCGTTGTATTAGACATGGATGAAGACATTAATGTTCCTTTAATATTAGGGCGTCCCTTTTTAGCCACTGCTAGGGCTGTTATTGATGTAGGAGATGGTAAACTCGTATTAAGGATAGGAAATGAAGAAATTATTTTCCAAATTTATGATGCCATGCGATATTCTAAAGAGCAAGATAATTCCTATTATTTTGTTGATACTACTGATCATATCATTCAAAATTCATTATAGGAAATCATACATGATGACACGATGGGCCTGTGTCTAACTCAAGAAGAGGGGGAAGAAGATGAAAACAATGAGCTGAATTGGAAAACTTTGTCATCCAAACAAATGAAAGAAGAAATCATTGACAATGATGACGAAACAAGACAGAAGCCCTCCATCGAAGAGCCACCCAAGTTGGAATTGAAACCGTTACCGAAACATTTAGAATATGCATTCCTCGAAGACGATTTTACATTACCGGTAATCATATCTGCAAAACTAGAACCTGAGGAAAAAGAGGAGCTGATAAAGGTACTAAAGGAGCACAAAAAAGCATAGCATGGAAAATTTCTGACATCAAGGGAATAAGCCCCGCGTTCTGCACCCATAAAATTTTAATGGAAGAAGAATACAAGCCTTGTGTGCAACCTCAGAGGCGGCTAAATCCCAACTTAAAGGAAGTGGTCAAAGCTGAGGTCATAAAACTCCTAGATGCGTGGAATAATTTATCCTATTTACGACAAAGACTTGGGTAAGTCCTGTACAGGTAGTTCCAAAGAAAGGAGGAATAACTGTAGTGCCCAATGAAAAGAATGATTTGATTCCTACAAGGACAGTCACAGGCTGGAGAGTGTGCATAGATTATAGAAAGTTGAATGATGCCACCAGAAAAGATCACTTCCCTATACCTTTCATAGATCAAATGTTGGAATGATTATCCGGGCATATGTACTACTGCTTTTTGGAAGGACTCTCCGGCTACTTTCAAATCCCCATAGCTCCTGAAGATCAAGAAAAAACAACATTCACATGCCTATACGGTACGTTTGCTTATCGTAGAATGCCTTTTGGATTATGTAATGCTCCTGCTACTTTTCAGCGTTGCATGTTAGCAATCTTTGATGAACTCGTTGAAGACATCATGGAGGTATTTATGGATGACTTCTCAGTATTCGGTAATTCTTTCCATCTTTGCCTTAAAAATTTAAAATGAGTGTTAATGAGATGTGAGGAAACAAACCTCGTTTTAAACTCGGAAAAATGTCACTTTATGGTGAGAGAAGGGATTGTGTTAGGACACAAAATTTCTAGTAAAGGGATCGAGGTAGATAAAGCAAAGGTAGAAGCTATAGAAAAACTACCCCCTAGTTCTGTCAAGGCTATCAGAAGCTTTTTAGGACATGCAGGGTTCTATAGAAGATTTATTAAAGATTTTTCTAAAATAGCTAAGCCTTCGACAAAATTACTAGAAAAAGATGTTCCTTTTGATTTCAATCATGAATGTTTAGTTGCATTTAATATCCTTAAAGATAAACTAATAAATGCGCCTATTATTGTTGCACCTGATTGGAACTTACCCTTTGAACTAATGTGTGATGCAAGTGATTTTGCAGTAGGTGCAGTTTTGGGACAACGAAGAGACAAGCACTTTCAGCCAATTTACTACGCTAGCAGGACACTGACACCCGCACAAGAAAACTACACCACCATAGAAAAAGAACTGTTAGCTGTAGTTTTTGCTTTTGATAAATTTAGACAGTATCTAATAATGTCCAAAGTTGTCATTTACACTGATCACTCAGCTCTTCGTTATCTTTTAAACAACCCTGATACTAAACCCAGGCTGATACGATGGATTTTACTCTTACAGGAATTTGACTTGGAAATACAAGATAAGAGGGGAGCTGAAAATCTTGCAGCAGATTACCTTTCTAGACTTGAGAATCCACACACCAAAGAGCTCAACGAAGGAGAAATAAATGACTCATTCCCCGAGGAACAACTCTTTTCTATAACACATCCTGAAACACCATGGTTTGCGAATATTGCAAATTATTTAGTAGCTAACATCTTGCCAAGAAAATTAACACATCTCCAAAAGAAGCGATTATTTGCTGATGTGAAAAATTATTTTTGGGAAGACCCCTTTCTTTTCCGCATTTGTATAGATCAGGTCATTCAAAGATGCGTTACAAAGACAAAAACAAATAAGATCTTGGAACTTTGTCATTCGGGACCATCAGGAGGACACTATAGTGGTATCAAGACGGCACACAAAATACTCGAATCAAGTTTCTTCTGGCCCACTCTATTTAAAGATGCTAACAGGTAGGTTAACTCATGTGATAGATGCCAACGAATAGGTAATATCTCTAAACGTGACGAAATGCTCCAAACATATATGCTATCAGCTGAAATATTTGATGTATGGGGTATTGATTTCATGGGACCATTCTCTAATTCATTTGGAAACAAGTACATCCTAGTAGCAATCGATTACGTGTCAAAATGGGTAGAAGTGGAAGCTTTACCTACCAATGATGCTAGAGTAGTAGTCAAACTTCTCAAGAAACTCTTTTCTCGATTTGGCATACCGAGAGCAATCATTAGCGACAGGGGTACGCACTTCTGCAATACCCTGTTTGGAAAAGTTTTAAAAAAATATGGAGTATATCACAAGACAGCAACCCCATATTATCCTCAAACCAGTGGGCAAGTTGAGGTAGCAAACCGAGAACTTAAGCGCATTCTAGGAAAAACCATTGAAACGAATAGAAAAGACTGGGCATTAAAAGTAGATGACGCGTTATGGGCTTATAGAATAGCTTTTAAAACACCTTTAGGGACATCCCCATACAAGCTTGTATATGGGAAAAGCTGTCATTTACCGTTCAAATTAGAACACAAAGCTTTTTGGGCAATAAAATTTTTGAATACTGATCTCAAAATTGCAGGAAAGAGAAGAATGATGCAGATGAACGAGCTGGACGAATGGAGAACGGAAGCCTATGAGAATTTAAAACTGTACAAGGAAGCAACAAAGCGACGCTATGATGTTCGTCTCAAGAGGTCAAGTCAATTCAAAGTAGGGGACTTAGTCCTACTATACAACTCAAGGCTTAAACTATTCCCGGGAAAGCTGAAATAAAGATGGTCAGGACCATTCATGATCAAAACAATATTTCCATATGGCACTATCGAGGTAACCCACCCCACTAAAGGCACTTTCAAGGTAAATTGTCACAGACTTAAACTTTATAATAGCACAGATGTTGGAGATAAAAGAGAGGAGCTTATGCTCCATGAGCCGACTTTTAGAACAGAAAACAGGGAGAGTCTAGCTTAAGACTATAAACAAGCGCTTCCTGGGAGGCAAGCCGTGCACTAACATACTAACATCTTTTTTAATTTCCTAACATCGCAATAAAATGGAGGATTGTACACACGCCCTTGAGCACGTCCGTGCCACGTGCCGTGTAAAAAACAAGGGAAGGCAGACGGGCGTGCCAAGCACCGTGCCTAAACAGGGTAGAATTTTTTTCGATAACACAGGCTGCACCTCTAGAACACAGCCGTGCCCCATGACCGTGTGAAATTACTAAGGTTACTAACTTACAACACACGGGCACCACATGGCCGTGCCACACAACCATGTAAAATTCCTGAGGTTACTGACTTGTTATACACGGGCTAAACACGATCGTGAGACCTCACCGTGCCTACAGCTTACCTTATCGAGCACGGGTGTGCCAAATATACACACGGCCATGCCACGAATCCTGAAGGCGACTAATCCTGAAAAACGCGAAAAACACGGGCAAATTCAAATATGACATGGGCGTGTCGACAGACCGTGCCCCCTCCCTATAAATAAAAACTAACCGACATTTCCCTAAAAACAAACCCTAAAATCAAAATTTTCTCCCCCAAACCTCAAAATCCAGCCACTCAACTAGTCTACTCCATTCCCACCATAGTTTCCCCTAAAAAATCTCAGTCCAACCACCCACACGGCCACAACACAACCGTGTGCCCAAGCCCCACGCCCTTAACAGCGTCGTGCCCACGCCACAAACCCAGCAACACATTCGTGCGCGCCGCCCGTACGCGTCATTCACCACCACTGGGATGATCAAGGTAGCCAAAGACCGAAACTTCCCCCAGATATTCAACAACCACCTCACCAACAGGAAGAGGAGTCGAACCCTGAGGAGATGCTGACAAAATTCATAGCAGCCACAGAAACACGTTTCCAAAATATATAATCAAAATTTGAAGCATTGACACAAGAGCTCAAGGATCAGTTAGGTCAGCTTGCTAAGCTGATTTCAGAATAACCACAAGAAAGTTTCCCAAGCAACACTGAAACTATCCCAATAGAGCAATTTCAAGCCGTAACAGCTCATGACAGTGAAAGGTTAGTGGAATCTGACCCAAGGCAAGAGCCCGTGGTAAGTGAAGGTAAGGTTGAGGTAAGCCATGATTTACCAAACCCGGTGATTACAAAGTACCAACCCCGTGTGCCATACCCCGATGCGACAAAGAAAAACCACACAGAGAAACAACTTGGTAAGTCTCTTAAACTTTCAAAGAAATTTCATATTAACTTACCGTTTCTTGAAGCTCTTTCACAAATGTCAGATTCTAGGAAATTTTTAAAGAAACTATTGGCAAATAAGCGGAAGATAGATGAGGAATCGCATGTGGATCTGAACGCAAAATAAACTGCCACGGAAATTAAAAGATCCAGGGAGCTTTATAATTCCATGCTTGATTGGTAGTTTATCCATTGATAATGCGTTAGCTGATTTAGGGGCAAGGATAAATGTCATGCCTTACAAATTGTTTAAACAACTAGGTCTAGGGAAACCCAAACAAACTAGGATGAGCATTCAATTAGCTGATAAAACTATAAGAATTCCTAGGGTGTAATTGAAGATCTGCTAGTAAAAATTGATAAATTCGTAATCCCAGTAGATTTTGTCGTTTTAGACATGGATGAGGACAACACGATCCACCTATTTTTAGAAAGGCCATTCTTAGCAAATGCCAGAACTAAAATTGATGTCGACGTAGGTGAACTCATACTCTGTGTAGGTGAGGAGACAGTCACTCTTCAAGCCCTCGACTCAGCCAGGACATCGAATAGCCAAGGTGACAAAGTAAATTCTATTAATAACTATTCAGTTAACGCTTCTTTTTAGGAATCACCACAGAAGAACACAACTACATCCTACCCCAGACCCTGTGCCAACAAGGAAATAACTCATGAGGAACAAAAGATTCAGATCGATGAAATAAAAGAGGGGAAGATGCACCTGAAAAAAGAACTAGGGATACTCGATCCAGAACCAAAGCCACCCTACGAGGCACACGAGTTCAAAATTGGAGATTAGGTATTGCTAGATAAAGCAGATCCAGAGTGTCCCCTCCTGATCCTAACACCATCAAGGAAATACCTTTCAAAGTAATCGATGTTTTTCCGTACGGAACGATTGAGGTAAGCAACCCTATGTTTGGCACTTTCAAAATAAATACTACTTGTCTTAAACCCTATCATTAAAATGGAATTGCCAGCACGAGGAAGGACTTTCAACTCTTCAAGCCACCATGAACACACAAATGAGAGGAGAGTCTGGCTTAAGACTATAAACGAGCGCTTCTTGGGAGGCAACCTGAGTACTAACACCATTAACCTTTCCATTTTATTTAATCTTATGTTATTTTATTTTTCTTTCCCTTTCAGCATCTAACTATAAATTAACCAAAAAGTGCAGATTTTCAGGCCACACGGCCTTGCACACGGCCGTGGCCGTGGCTGTGTGGACCTTACGAATTTCTGTACTGGCATGGAAGGGCTGGTACGAGTTAGAGAAAATCAGTTTTCAGAGTCACGGACTCAAACCACTACACCATGGGCACCGACAAAACCCCACAGCCTTGCGATGCGGCCGTGGTCGACACTGTTAAAATACATAGGGTATGGCAACCCAAACATGGGCGTGGGAGAAATGAACGAAGCCCACCACGGTCGTGCAACATGGCCGTGTGAATCGACACGCCTAGGGTACACGGGCGTGAGAATGTACCTGACTTGAGAATTCTATTTAAACCACCTACCCCTCCCTCTCCTCACCTATTTCTCAACCTCCTTCATCCCTTAAAACCCTTTTACACACTCCATTCTCAGTATTCTTTGTTTTCATAACATTCTTACCAATCTTTTGGCCATGTCGAAGAAACAGCAGAATCGAAGCACAGTCTCCCAGAGGGAGACCGATCTACATAAGTTCATGCCGGCCACTTCATCCAAACAACAAGCCAAGGGTCTTTGAGACCATTTAATTTTTCTTCTTCTCCATTCTTCTCCTTTATTTTCCTTCTCTTTGACTATCTTATGCTTAATTTAATTTAATTTATTTTAGTTTCTTAGTGACAGGTTCTAAAGGCTACTAGGGAATCACGCCTTAGGAATCACGACCACCACCTCTGCAGCCTTAGAAGTACACCCACCTCACGAACCATCCAACAATAAGGACTCTTCGGTCCATTCATCTTTAATTTTCATTTTATTTACGTTTTTGTTTCCTTTCTCTTTATCTTTTTTATCTTTAATTATATAATTAGTGTATTTTAATTATTTCTTAATATTTCCTGGCTAATTCTCTACGAGCTCCCAATTTCTTCATCTAAACGCAGAGCTCGGTAGCAACTACCACATCTCGGGACTCCCAACTCAAAGATCTTATCCATAATTCAGGAAGTTTCACTTCCGTCCCTATCTTTTGATTATCTGCTAAATTCTATTATCTACCTTTGTACATTGAGGGCAATGTACATCTTAAGTGTGGGGGGTTAACTATAGTATTATCTGAAAATCCCTGAATTATGCCTTGTTCTGATGTAAATTTTCTCATATTATGATTAGAATGAAATTTCCCTAATTTATTATTTTTATTAATATGTTTTGGAATAAGTCATTGTTAATTATGCATTGATGATTAAATTTGAAAGATACTAGAGAATCAAGCATGATAAGTCTATTTTTCAGAAATTAAAATTTTTTTTAGGTTGTCTACCTGAATCTGAATATTACTTTGAAGTTTTAAATTTACGAGGATAACATCAAAATACCCATAATTTTTGTGAGACTTTGAGCCTTATAGAGCATATATTCTTTTTCTTGCTTATTTTTTATTATGAGTGTGTCAACATTGATTTGTTATTCTAGAACTTGTATCGATTATACATGTCGAGACCACACATTTGATTTGATATACAGAGATGATAAAGGCACCTAGGTTTTAACCCATTCACACCACTAAAAGACCTAATTAACCCCTAGTGAACCCCGTTGATCTTAGCAACCCTTTTTATTTGTTATCACCATTCCTTTTGACTACCCTTACGTCGAGATTCGATTTGATCAGTTGCCTAACTATTTTATCTATTTCAATCTATCCTTTATTATATATTTGACTTGTTCTAAATATATATATGTATATAGCGAAGTATATTCATTATTAGTTGTGTAATTGAATGAGCTTATACGTTTGAACACCAATTATGAAGAATAAGCTCGTATTAGATTATTATTAGTTTTCAATTGATGTAATTAAATGTTCATTGTTTCTACTTAGGTAATTTGTCAGGTCAATCTCGATTCTAACCTTCTAATTCAGCCTTCATCCATACCCTTAACCTAAGCCTCGTTACAACCCTGTAAAGACCTTTTGATTTGTGTATCATCTCATATTTAAGTGGTGGAGATTTGATTTTCATGCAAGCCTATGGGATTAACTCTTCATGTTTGACTTCTAAGTGCTTAATTCTGAACCTTAAACACTTCGAGTGATTTGAGTGAATCTTTAGTGCAGATGTTAACTCTCGTCAATTTTGAATCAGGCGTAATTGTTTAGATGAGAGGAAACACCTATGCTCTTGTGCTACAAATCTATGACTTTGATTGTTTGAATCCTTTAGAGCTCTTTGAGTTAAATTATCTATGTATGAGTTATCTTTGAATTATGATAAAGCATTATTAATGAATATTATGAATCGAGGAAGTTTGTTTTAACTGTAACTTGAGAATTTTGCTTGAGGACAAGCAAAAGCTTAAGTGTGGGGGTATTTCATAAACCGTAAAAGTAACATATTTTAAGCCCACACTTAGCATGCTTTTGGATGATTTAAGCCTCGAATTATGTAATTTGGTGCTCTTAATCCTTTGTTTTCATGTTTTATACACAGGAGAGCACTAATGACGAAAAGAACGGAAAATGGGCCCAAAATGAAGTAAATGGGCCATATCACGAAATCCACACGGCCTGGGCCCAGGACCACACGGCCGTGCCCCATTTAACAGTTTCGAACACAGCCTGGCCACGACTCACACAGGCGTGCGCCATGGGCGTGTCCCTGTCACTGGAAAGAAGAGTTTCATTCGTATTTGGATACTTAGGGGCGAAGAAACATATTCTGAAGCCTATATATACACCCTAAGTATGACCAGAAAGGGGGAAACCCAGGACTTTAGTCCGGGGCCGTCCAGCTAGGCCAGAGGAGGCAGAGTTGTGGGAATTTACTCGAAGATAGCCAGTTGATCCATCTCAAGAAGCCAGAGTTATACTCAAGACGGAGGATCTCTCCTTCAATTCCTTCAGGGGATTTTAGGGATTTCTTATGTATTGTTTTATCTTTTATTTTGAAATGTTTTCTTTTATTGTTATGAGCTAAACCCTCAGATACCTAAGGGGGATAAAACCTAAGATGAATCTTGTTATCGTTTGCTGAACTATATGATAAATATTTGACTTGTTCTTAATTATGTGTTCTTAATTCTTGTGTTGATATTTTCGGGATATTAATTCACGTATGATGTACTTAGGTGGAGGAGCAAAAGTCCCTGCCTAAGACTAGATCTAGCATAATTAAGCGGAGTTGATCGCGCGCCTAGAGATAGGGTGACGAGATTTTACCGGATTAGGGTGAAACCTAATATGGGAGTCTATAGATCGAGTTAATGCGATTCTAAGGGTTTTAATTAGAAAGACATTTCAATTAATCAACCTAGGGTTAGACGTTATTTGCCTCGAGAGAGAGTCTAATATACATTAGGAAATCTTACGGATCAAGTCAAATGAATAAATCGTCTGGTTCAGAGTTAGATAACAAGTGAAGTCTAGATGGATTCTTCCTTGGGTGTCGTCTAAATCAATTGGTTTTTCCTCAAGTTATTCTTACAATTTCATTCTTCTTTGTCTTAGAGTCTCTAGTTTAGTTGTTAGTTAATTTTAGATTAGATAAAAATCACTTTAATTCTTAGGCTAGATAATAGAAAGAGAGTTAGTATTAGTACTTTTGGTTCCTTTGGGTTTGACATTACGGTCTTGCCTTAACTATACTACTGTTCGATAGGTGCGCTTGCCTCAAATCATTGTCATAGCTAGTTTCCAGTTTTGATCATTCTTTTTATAAATTTTAAGACTTTTACATCGTGAAAACAACGATCAAACCCTTTTGACATTATCAAATCAAATTATCTGCCAAGGAGTTCGAATGTAATATAAGCATGGAGTATAAATTTGAAAACTTAAGAAATCATTTTCGAAAAAAATCGAAATCAAGTTTAAATAAGCATTATCATCAATCACCATCAACAACTTAGCATGAGCCAAAGCTCATTTACTGCTAATCTTCTCCCCATTTTGGGAAAAAAATGCGAAAGAGTTGCCTTCTGTGAAATTGACTTCAAAATAAAGAACTCCCCCAGGAGAATTCATTACAAAATATCATGTTTAAAAACTCCCTCTTATAGCTTGGGGTATAAACATGCATGTTTAATCGTCAATTAGTCAACCAAACATCTCAAATCACAAAGGATACATAAAGGATGATTAATGAAAGTGCACAACCAAGGAATAAGATATTAAGTCTGAAACAAATTCCAACCAAATAGCACCATTGTAAAAATAACAAACTAAACCAGCACCATGATCACCAACACGGGGCAACAAGAAAAAGAAAATATGCATTCTTTCAAAACCAAATCGACAATGTAAAATGCTGTAGCCATCAGTCACCATTTCATCTAAAATTTGAACATTTGCTGCTAGTTATCCTCCCCCTTACCAAGTTGTCTTCTCCAAGTTGCAAATCAACTCAACAAACTTTACCTTTTTGACAACCAAATCAACATTAATTGAATTTAATTATGCCATTAAGATATAAAAAAATCTATGTGTTTTTGTGCAGCTACAACACAGTGAGTCGAGATTGTCCCATCTAATGTTATTGATGATGTGATTCACTTAACTAAAATATGAAAAAGGCTAATATCGTATCCACGAGGACTAAAAGTACTAGTAGTTACAATCTTTTTATTATCTAGCCTAATAAATTGAAGGGATTTATTTTAACCTAATCTTAACTAACCTAACTATTAAGACGAAATAGAGAATAAAGTAAGAAATTTGAAGAAAACCGATGAGAGAGACAATAACCAGGAAAGAATCCACCTAGACTTCACTTATTATTCTAAATCTGAATTAAACGATTTATTCACTTGTCTTGATCCGTAGAAATCCCTAACTTATGTTAATATCTCTTTTGAGAATAAAAACAACTAACTCTAGGTTGATTAATTGAAATCTCTTTCTAATTAAAACCCTTATTGTCGCATTAACTCGATCTATGGATTCCCCTATTAGTTTTGACTCTAATTCGGTAGATTTATGTCGTCCTATTTCTAGGATTGCATGCAACTCCACTCAATTATGCCAGATTTACTCTTAAATAGAGACTTTTGCTTCACTGAATAATCACATCAATCATGAATTAATATCCTGAAACATTAAAACATGAAATAGGAACACATAATTGAGATCAAGAACAAATATTTATCATGTAATTCAGAAAAAATCAAATAATAAGATCCGTCTTAGGTTTCATCCTCCCTAGGTATCTAAGGAATTTAGTTCATACTTTGGAAGGAAAACATCTCAAAATTAGGAAAACAACAAAACATAAAGAAACCCAAAAACTTCAAGAGAAATTGAATGGAGATCTTCAGTTTTCAAGGAGATCCTGCTTCTAAGTTGAATCCTTTGACGTTCTTCGACTCTTTTCTTCGTTCAGCTCTACGTGCCCCCTTAGATATTCTTCTAGGGTGTATTTATAAACTTTAGAATGCTCAGAAACCCTAAAAATTAGGTTTTTCATGTAAAAGAGAAATAGGGAGCGATATCGACACAGGCTGGCACATTGGCGTGTAGCCAGGCCGTGTGGTTAACACAGGCGTGTGATCAGCTTGTGTGGGATTGGCTTGGCCATGTGGATCTTTAAGACAGCCCATTTTGCCCGATTTTGGCCCGTTTTTCGCTCCTTTTGCTCCCCTATGCTCACCTAAGTATAGAAACGTGAAATTAAAGGATTAGGAGCATCAAATTCACTAAATTATGTAGTAAATCATCCAAAAACATGCCAAGCATGAGACTAAAACATGTTACATTTATGGCGTATTACATATCCCCACACTTAAGCATTTGCTTGTCCTCAAGCAAAATCCTCAACTCACAATCAAAATTAAATCTTATCGATTCATAATTCTCATCAATAATATTTTATCATAATTCGTAAATAATCACACATTGATAATTCAACTAAAAGGCACTAAAGATTCACACAATCCAAGTCACACATTTTTAAAGAATGAAAACATATGTATTTCCCCTTATCTAAATAATTACCTTTTTAATTTAAAATCGACAAGAATTGACATCCTCACTAAAGATTCACTCAATCACTCAAAGTGTTTAAGGTTCAAAAATTAAGCACTGAAAAGTCAAACATGAAAAGTTATTACCATAGGTGTAACAGCCCGGTTTAGACCCTGTTAGGATAGTGGTTTCGGGACCAAAAATTTGAGTCAGAAAAATATTTTAATATTATTTTCCGTGCTTATAATATGTGAATTGATATGTGTGAAATTTCTGTGATTAAATTTTATCGTTTGTGTGCTGATTTACGAAAAAGGACTAAATCACAGAAAATGTAAAAGTGGCCTTCTATTTGATTAAGTGCCGAATTGATGTGTCTCTTTAAATGAGAGGTCCCTATGTTGTAATTAAACCATTTGAATATTGGATGGACATAAAAACCTAAGTTTAGTGGATTTTAAATGATATTAAAAAGGCTAATATGGTAATTTATGTACTAATATGATTTATAATAAAACAAAACAAAATGGTGGCCAATTTATCATCTTTTTGGCCGAAAATAGCAAGAAAAGAAAAGATAAAGAATAAGCTTGGTTCGACACTTCCAAGTCTTGATTAAGGTATGGATTTTGTTCGATTTTTGATAATTTCTATGTTTTTGTGATCGTTGCTTCGTGTTCTCTTAAGCCCATGCCTTAATTTATGAAATTGATGATGATTTTGAGTTATGCCATTATTGATGTTGTGAGCTTGGTGATGTTAAATTGTGAAATATGGAAGCTTGATGTTAGATAAACATGTTTTGTAGTGGGATTTTTGATGGATTTGATTAAGATGGGCTAAATTGTGAAAATGAGATATTGAAGGACTAAAATATGAAATATATGAAATATGTGGGCTTAAATGAGTTAGAAGAATATACGGTCAAGCTAAGAAATTGATAAATTATGTGTATTTTGTGATTTTGTGAAATAGAGATTTAAATGTCAAAATATGAAAATGTGAGGGCTAAATTGTAAAATGCCCTAAATATGTGTATATGGATTGAATTGAATGATTTGGTGAATAAATAAGCTAAATTTGAATGTGTATAGATCAAGAACCAAAGAAAACGAATTTAGATCGGCGGAAATCTAAAGTGGTCGAGCAATCGTTTATTTCCATCCGAATCCGTACGAGGTAAGTCGCTATACAAATAAATGTGTTTGAGTTGGTTTATTCATGCTTATATGAAATTGAACTGTGATAAATGATTATGGAAGATGTATATATGAAATCTGAGAAAGTTTTGACAATGTGTCAATGTCCAAAAAGTCCCGTATGAACCTTAGGAATAGTTAGGATACATATGTCATGACATAGGGTTCCGATATGTGTTATCGTGTAAGACCACGTCTGGGATGTTGGCATCAATTTGAAATTTACGTGTAAGACCATGTCTGGGACATTGGCATCGTATATGATTTCGTGTAAGACCCTATCTGGGATAGTGGAATCGATATTTGATTACATGTAAGACCACGTCTGGGACGTTGGCATTGTACGAGCTTTCGGAGATATCTGAGTATCCTTTTGGATTCTGAATGGTTCAACGGGCACTCTGAGAAATGAATGACTATGTGAAATGTGTATCCGGTACAGGTACGTTTGAAATGTATGCAAAGATTAAGTATGAAAAGTAAGTCTATATGAGAATGTGGAATTAAGATATATGTATGAGAACATTGAAGTATGATGTGTTGTATACAAATGTGCTATGATCAAATGAGCTACATGGAATGTGATATATTTGTAATCAAGTGGTTAAGAACAATTGAGCCAAATGAGATATATGAAAATTGCTATTGTGTTATGCCATATTTTATATGAATGAAATGGTTTATAAATGTTATGTGTGATAAGTTTATTTGTATATGGCTTACTAATCTTTTAAAAGCTTACTTTGTGTATGTTTGCATTGTTTTATAGATTATCAAAGCTACTGGGAGCTCAGGGATCGTTGAGAATCATTACCACACTATCAAACTGATAAACCGTAAAAGTAACATATTTGAGGCCCACATTTAGCATGCTTTTGGATGATTTAAGCCCTGAATTGTGTAATTTGGTGGTCTTAATCCTTTGTTTTCATGTTTTATACTCAGAAGAGCACCCAATGATGAAAAGAATGAAAACTGGGCCCAAAATAGAGTAAATGGGCCATATCATGAAATCCACACGGCCTGGGCCCAGGACCACACGGCCATGCCCCATTTACCAGGTTCGAACACGGTCTGGCCATGACTTACACGGGCGTGTGCCATGGGCGTGTCCCTATCGCTGGACAGAAGAGTTTCACACGATTTGGATTCTTAGAGGCGAAGAAACATATTTCGAAGCCTATATATACACCCTAAGTATGACCAGAAAAAGGGGGAACCCAGGACTTTAGTCAGCGGCCGTCCAACTAGGCCAAATGACGTAGAGTTGTGGAGATTTACTCGAAGATAGCCAGTTGATCCATCTCAAGAAGCCGGGGTTATACTCAAGACAGAGAATCTCTCCTTCAATTCCTTCAGGGGGTTTTAGGGATTGCTTATGTTTTGTTTTATCTTTTCTTTTGAGATGTTTTCTTTTATTGTTATGAACTAAACCCTCAGATACCTGAGGGGGATAAAACCTAAGAAGAATCTTGTTATCATTTCCTGAACTATATGATAAATATTTGACTTGTTTTGAATTATGTGTTCTTAAATCTTGTGTTGATATTTCCAGGATATTAATTCAAGTGTGATGTGCTTAGGTGGAGGAGAAAAAGTCCCTCCCTAAGAGTAGATCTGGCATAATTAAGCGGAGTTGATCGCACGCCTAGAGGTAGGGTGACGAGATTTTGCGGGATTAGGGTGAAACCTAATATGGGAGTCCATAGATCTTGTTAATGCGATTCTAGGGGTTTTAATTAGAAAGAGATTTCAATTAATCAACCTAGGGTTAGACGTTATTCGCCTTGAGAGAGGGTCTAATATACATTAGGAAATCTTACGGATCAAGTCAAATGAATAAATTGTCTGGTTCAGAGTTAGATAACAAGTGAAGTCTAGGTGGATTCTTCCTTGGGTGTCGTCTAAATCAATTGGTCTTTCCTTAAGTTATTCTTACAATTTCATTCTTCTTTGTCTTAGAGTCTTTAGTTTAAATGTTAGTTAATCTTTGATTAGATAAAAATCACTTTAATCCTTAGTCTAGATAATAAAAAGAGAGTTAGTATTAGTACTTTTGGTTCCTTTGGGATTTGACATTCCGATCTTGCCTTAACTATACTACTGTTCGATAGGTGCGCTTGCCTCAAATCATTGTCATAGTTAGTTGATAAACAGTAAAAGTAACATATTTTAATCCCACATTTAGTATGCTTTTGGGTGATTTATCCCTCGATTTATGTAAAAAGGTGCTTTTAATCCTTTCTTTTCATGATTTATCCCCCGAGGATGAAAAGAACAATAAACAGGCCTAAAACGGACCAAATTGGGCCAAGAAAGAAATCGACACGGCCTGGACTTAAGCCCACACGGCCGTGCCAAGCAAATCTACTAGAACACGACCTAATCCCGACTTGCACGGCCTTGTCTCATTTAAAGAAGTCTGAACACGGCCTGGCCACGGTTCACACGGGCGTGTGCCATGGCCGTGTCCCTTTCGCTGGAAAGAGAAATTTCATTCGGGAAAGGATACTTAGAGGCAAAGAAACACATTCCAAAGCCTACTCAAACACCCTATTAGGAATTCTACTTAAATTAGGATACTTAGGGGCCAAGTAAAGTATCACAAAGTCTATATAAACACCCAATGGGCCAACTTGAAAAGGGAGTTCGGCAGAAGCCGAAGCCGAAGCGGAAGCTAGGCCAAGGAGCCAAGCCGAAAAGGTCAAAGTTAGGGAATAACGCGAGGATAGCCAGTTGATTCATCCCAAGAAGCCGGAGTCATACTCAAGACAGCGGAATTCTTCTTCAATTCCTTCAGGGGGCTTTAGGATTTTTCTTATGTTTTGTTTTATCTTTTCTCTTGTGATGTTTTCTTTTTACATTATGAACTAAACCCCTTCAGATATGATAAATTACTTAGTTTGTTCTTAATTATGTTGCTTAATCCAAATCTAATATGCTTAGGTGGAGGAGGAATAGACTCTGCCTAAGAGAAGATCTAACATAATTAAGCGAAGTTGATCGGGCGCCTAGAGATAGGGTTACGAGATTTTACCGGATTAGGGTGAAACCTAATATGGGAGTCCATTGATCGATTTACTGCTACCCTAGGGGGTTATTATAAGCGAATGAGAGTTCCACTAATTAATCTAGGGTTAGACATTATTCGCCTCGAGAGAGGGTTTAACATAGGTTAGGGAGTCTCACTGATCAAGCTAAGTAAAGAAATCATATAATTTAGGATTGAATAATAATTGACGTCCAGGTGGATTCTTACCGAGGGTATCATCGAAATCAATTGAGTCTTTTTCAAGTTATCCCCAATTTCATCTTTTTGTCTTTGTTTCCTTAGTTTAGTTGTCGTCAACTTAGTTTAAAAGCAACCTTCACCCTATTTAGGTTAAATAATAAAAAGAAAGTGAGTATTAATACTTTTAGTTCCTTTGGGTTCGATATTCGGTCTTGCCTAAGCTATACTACTGTGTGATAGGTACACTTGCCTTAATATCGTTGTCAGAGTTAGTCTCCTGGTTTGATCATTCTTTTATAAATATTTAAAACTCTGATTTTACAGTGATCAAGTTTTTGGCGCCGTTGCCGGGGAACTAAAATATTAAGAAAACTCTATTTTTATTTCTTTAGCCATTTTTTTATTGCAATTTATTTTCATTATTTTTTTATTTTTATTTTTACTTTGCTAATTTTTCCTCCATTTTGCTTTTGGTAGATAATTTTAGTCTATAGAGAAGATGGCACTGAATAATTATCAGTGGCAAGTCATGAGGACAATTCCTACTAAAGCGGCCAGTGCCTTCGACCTCGACGCGTTCACCAGGTTCTCTACCCAGCTAGAGATGATGAATAAAAAGATCGATGGTTTGTGTAGTCGCTCGTAGGTACACCCAGTAATGCAATATGACTCGAATACAAGAGGCGTGGCGAATCCTGTGTACCCACCCTACGAATATGGCATGGAGAACGAACAAGTCCAATATATGGGTAACTACTCTAGACCTCAAAATAATTTTTATAATGACACTTATAATGCAGGTTAGAGGTACCATCGAAGTTTCTCGTGGAATGATCAAAGTAGCCAAAGACAGGAACTTTATCCAGATTTTCAACAACTACCTCACCATCAAGAAGATGAGTCGAACATTGAAGGGATGCTGACAAAATTTATGGCAACCACAGATACCCCTCTCCAAGGCACTGAGAAAACATTTAAAAGTCAACAAACACCGGTTGAAGAGAACAAGAACCAATTAGGGGAAGTTACTAAGTCAGTAAGGGAAGCCACTAAGGCAGTTGAACAACTTGCAAAGCTAATGTCAGAACGACCGCAAGGACATCTACCAAGCAACACTGAGATGAACCCATCCCACAACAAGAAACCAAGGAAGAAAAAGGAAAAAACGAGGTAACACAAGAAAGGCCAAAATCGGTAATTAAGGAGTATCAACTTCGCATACCTTACCCCAAAGCATTAAAGAGAGACGATTCAGAAGAACAGTTCGGTAAGTTTCTTAAACTTTTAAAGAAATTACATATTAACTTACCTCTTCTTGAAGCTCTTTTGGATGCCGCACTCGAGAAAATTTTTAAGACGACTCTTGACAAACAAACGCAAATTAGACGAGGAGCACCACGTGGAATTAAACGCATCATGCTCAAAGAATGTTACGAATGGACTACCAGCGAAAAAAAAAAGACACAGGGAGTTTTACAATTCCATGCATAATTGGTAGTTTAACTATCAATAATGCGTTAGCTGATTTAGGGGCAAGCATAAACGTTATGCCTTATAAAATGTTTAAACAACTAGGTCTAGGGAAACCCAGACAAACTAGGATGAGCATTCAGTTAACTGATAAAACTATCAGAATTCCTAGGGGTATAATAGAAAATGTTCGAATCAAAATTGATAAATTAATACTCCCAGTAGATTTTGTTGTCTTAGACATGAATAAGGACCATTCGATTCCTTTAATTTTAGGAAAACCCTTTCTAACAACTACCAGGACTAAAATTGATGTTGGTACAGGAGAACTCATTCTTCGTGTAGGTGACAAATCAGTCACTCTTCAAGCTCTTAACTCAGCTAGGACATCAAGTAATGAAGGTACGAACGTTAATTCTATTGATAATTATTTGGTTCAACCTTCTTTACAGGAAGCATTGCGAAATCACTTAGTAGAGCTAGATCTTAGACCTCGTGCTAACAAAGAAGAAATACTTAAGGAACAAAGCCTTAGGGTTGACAAACTAAAAGAGGAGGATACACAAATCAAAGAGGAATAGGAACCACACGAAGTGAAATCGAAGGAGACCCCAAACGAGCTGATAGGAACAACAAATCACTTCAAAATAGGGGATCAGGTATTGTTGAATAAGGAAAACCCTCGAATCACCAATTCAGACCTGAAGGCAAACGAAGAAATCAGTTTTGAGGTACTTAATGTTTCCTATACGGCAAAGTCGAGGTAAGAAATCCTAAATTCAAAACTTTTGAGGTAAACGTTACTCAGCTTAAACTCTATATCCATAACCGAATTGCTTGCATGAGAAAGGATTTTCACCTCCTCAAACCACCTTGACCATACAAATAAGAGGAAAAGTCTAGCTTAAGACTATAAACGAGCGCTTCTCGGGAGGAAACCCGAGCACTAATCCTACTAATTAGTTTAGTTTTTCTTTTCATATTTAGGTGCAGGTTTCCACCATTTTTACATTTTTTATTTTCTTTTTCCTTTTAGCACCTAACCATAAACTAACCAAAGAGCAGATTTCTAGGCCACACGGCCCTACACATTGGCATGTCCGTGGCCGTGTGAAAGCCAGGGGATGCACCATGGGCGTGCCAGTAGCCGTGCACGACATAGAAAAATTTCTTTTTCGAAACACGGGTAGCGATAATAATCCACGCCCGTGCCGACGCCTCGTGCAAGGTTACTGACTTGTTAAGCATTGGCTAAACACGGCCGGACCTTCCAACTGTGCCAACACTCTGACTTATCGAACACGGGAGGAGCACGCCTATATTAAATGACCATGTGAAGAAAGACACGAGCGTGCCACTACATCCACGACCGTGCCCGAACACCTTGAACGCGCCCAAAATTCAAAATCCCAAAACACTGGCTACATCTCTATTTAAACCTTATTCTCCCTTTTTCTAGTTGTCTTTCATTTTCCATTAATTATTTTTATTTTATTTCATTATTTTTCTTTACTTTACTTTATTTTATTTTCTTCTTCTTATTCTTTATGATATTTAGATTTAGCTTAGGATACAATAAAATGAAACCGGTTGCTTTGAGGATTCAAATTCAAACGGTTTGAGACGCTTCCCCACGTTCACCTCCAATCCTATCCAGTTTCTTTTCGTTGACTTCATCCAAAATTCAGGAAGTTTCACATCTCTCCCTATCTTTTGATTTTCTCACTATATGGTCATTTTATCTATCTTTGTACATTGAGGGCAATGTACATCTTAAGTGTGGGGGGTTAACTATAGTATTATTTGAAAATCCCTGAATTATGCCTTGTTCTAAAGTAAGTTTCTCATATTATGATTAGAATAAAATTTCTTTGATTTATGATTTTTATTGATATGTTTTGGATTAAGTCATAGTTAATTGTGCATTGATGAGTAAATTTGAAGAATACTAGAGAATCAAGCATGATAAGTCTAATTTTCAAAAATTAAAATTTTTTAGGTTGTTAACCTAAATTTGAATATTACTTTGAAATTTAAAATTTAAGAGGTTGATATCAAATACCCATAATCTTTGTGAGTTTTTGAGCCTTATAGAGCATATATTATTTTTCATGCTCATTTTTTTATTACGAGTGTGTCAACTATGAACTGTTATTCTAGAACTTGCCTTGATTATACATGTCAAGACCACAGTTATGATTTGATATACCGAGACGATAAAGGCACTTAGGTTCTAACCCAATTACTCTACTAAAAAGCAAACCTTCATAATTAACCCCCAGTGAACCCCATTGAGCCTAACAACCCTTTTTATTGACTAACCCACTAATATAAACCCATTGTATTTGTTATCACCATCCCTTTTTAGTTACCCTTTTTATCGAGATTTGATTTTGAACAAGTTTCCTAACTATGTTCTATATTTCAGTTGTAAAAATTCTTTCTTATTATTATGATAGTTTGTTCTAAAAAAAAAACCCCGAAGTATATTCATTATTAGTTCTATGATTAAGTGAGCTTGCATGTTCAAATTCCAATTCTCAAGGAAAAAGCTCGTATTATTAGTTTTTAATTAATGTAAGATTAAGTTCATTTTTCTAGTTAGGAAATTTATCAGGTCAATCTCGATTCTAACCTTCTAATTCATCCTTTATCCATACCCCTAACCTAAGCCCCGTTACAACCCTGACAAAGACCTTTTGATCTGTTTATCATCTCATTTTACAGTGGTGGAGATTTGATTTTCAGGCAAGCCTATGGGATTAACTTTTCAGGTTCGACTTATGAGCGATCTTTTTCTAAACCTTAAACACTTTAGAGTGATTTGAGTGAATCTTAAGTGAGGATATCAATCCTTGTCGGTTTTGAATTGAAAAGTAGTTATTTAAAAGAGGGGAGACACCTATGTTTTCAAAGTACAAAATCATGACTTATCTCGTTTGAATCTTTAGGACACTTTGAATCAAATTATCCATGTATAAATTATCTATGAATTAGGATAAGACATTGTTGATAGGAATTATGGATCATGGAAAGTTCGTTTTAATTGTAAGTTGAGAATTTTGCTTGAGGACAACCAAAAGCTTAAGTGTGGGGGTATTTGATAAACCATAAAAGTAACATATTTTAATCCCACATTTAGTATGTTTTTGGATGATTTATCCCTCGATTTATGTAAAAAGGTGCTCTTAATTCTTTTTTTTCATGTCTTATACTCAGGAAAGCACCCAAGGATGAAAAGAACAAGAAACGGGCCTAAAATGGACCAAATTGGGCTAAAGAAGAAATCGACACGGCCTAGACTTAAGCCCACATGGCCGTGCAAAGCAAATCTACTAGAGCACGGCCTAACCCCGACTTGCACGGTCCTGTCTCATTTAAAGAAGTCTGAACACGACCTGGCCACGATTCACACGGGTGTGTGCCTTGACCGTGTCCCTGTCGCTGGAAAGAGAAATTTCATTCTAAAAAGTATACTTGGAGGCAAGAAACACATTCCAAAGCCTATTCAAACACCCTATTAGGAATTCAACTTAAATTAGGATACTTAGGGGCCAAGTAAAGCATAATAAAGTCTATAAAAACACCCAAGGGGGCAACTTGAAAAGGGAGTTTGGCAGAAGTCGAAACTGGAGCGGAAGCTAGGCCAAGGAGCCAAGCCAAGAAGGACAGAGTTAGGGAATAACGCGAGGATAGCCAGCTGATTCATCCCAAGAAGCCAGAGTCGTACTCAAGACGGCGGAATTCTCCTTCAATTCCTTCAGGGGGTTTAAGGATTTTTCTTATGTTTTGTTTTATCTTTTCTCTTGTGATGTTTTCTTTTTACATTATGAACTAAACCCTTCAGATACTTGAAGGGGGATGAAACCTAGACAGATTTTATTATTTGATTTTTAAGTTATATGATAAATTACTTAGTTTGTTCTTAATTATGTTGCTTAATCCGAATCTAATGTGCTTAGGTAGAGGAGGAATAGACCCTGCCTAAGAGAAGATCTAACATAATTAAGCGGAGTTGATCGGGCGCCTAGAGATAGGGTTACGAGATTTTGCTGGATTAGGGTGAAACCTAATATGGGAGTCCATTAATCGATTTACTACTATCCTAGGGGGTTATTATAAGCGAACGAGAGTTCCACTAATTAACCTAGGGTTAGACGTTATTCGCCTCGAGAGAGGCTTTAACATAGGTTAGGGAGTCTCACGGATCAAGCTAAGTAAAGAAATCATATAATTTAGGATTGAATAATAATTGCAGTCTAGGTGGATTCTTCCCGAGGGTATCATCGAAATCAATTGAGTCTTTTTCAAGTTATCCCCAATTTCATCTTTTTGTCTTTGTTTCCTTAGTTTAATTGTCATCAACTTAGTTTAAAAGCAACCTTCACCCTATTTAGGTTAAATAATAAAACGAAAGTGAGTATTAATACTTTTAGTTCCTTTGGGTTCGATATTCGGTCTTGCGTAAGCTATACTACTGTGCGATAGGTACACTTGCCTTAATATCGTTGTCAGAGTTAGTCTCCAGGTTTGGTCATTCTTTTATAAATATTTAAAACTCTGATTTTACAGCAATCATTAGTTTCCAGGTTTGATCATTCTTTTTATAAATTTTAAGACTTTGACATTGCAAAAACAACGATCAAGTTTTGGTGCCGTTGCTGGGGAACTAAAATTTTAACAAAGCTCAATTTTTATTACTTTAGCCATTTTTTTATTTATTCTTTTTTACTTTGCTAAATTTTCTTTTGTTCCTTTCAGGTACCTCTAGTTTATGACTAGAAGAAACCTGACAAGACCTTTACTTTACGATAGTGATATTGAAGGTACATTCGAAAAATTCGCAGAGAAATAAGGCGAAGCTTAAACTACGTAGACAACGAGCAAGAAACTGAAATAAATACCACAGATGAGATGGTCGAAAATCATCTGCCACCTCCAGAAATGACCGAACATCACGCTCCACGTATTATGTATGATTATGCTAAACCTAGTTTAATAGGAACTGGGTCTAGTATTGTTAGGCCTGCTATTGCTGCAAATAATTTTGAACTGAAACCTAACACTATACAGATGATACAACAGTTTGTTCAGTTTGATGGTTTGTAGGATAAGGATCCTAACACACACTTAGTGAATTTTCTAGAATTCTACAATACCTTCAAAATAAATGGTATTTCTGATGATGCCATCCGTCTTCGGTTATTTCCCTTTTCCCTAAGGAATAAAGCCAAACAGTGGTTACATTCTCTTCCAGGAGGGTCAATCACTACATGGGATCAAATGACCAAAATTTTTTTATTAAAATATTTCCCACTGGCCAAAATGGCCAAATTGAGGAATGATATATCTTCTTTTGTGCAGATAGATTTAGAGACACTTTATGATGCATGGGAGAGATACAATGATTTGTTAAGAAGGTGCCCACACCACGGATTACCTTTGTGGCTACAGGTCCAAACTTTCTACAATAGTGTGAACCCTTCAACAAGGCAACTAATCGATTCAGCCACCGGTGGAACCCTGAACAACAGAACTCCTGAAGCAGCCTACGAATTTATAAAGGAAATGTCACTGAATAACTATCAGTAACAAGTTACGAGGACAAGGCCAGCCAATGCAGCCGGAGTTTTCAACATCGACGCAGTGACCGCGCTATCAAATCAGGTAGAATTATTACATAAAAGATTTGATAGTTTCTATGGTTCTTCGCAGGCACATCCAGTTATGCAATGCGACGCAAGTGAAGGAGTGGTGAATCCTGAGTACTCACCCTACGGATAGGGCATGGAGATCGAACAAATGAACTATATGGGTAATAATTTCTGATCTAACAATAACCCTTATAGTAATACTTATAATCCAGGTTGGAAGAATCACCCCAATTTCTCATGGGGCGGTCAGAGAAATCGAAGGCAACAACCATCCCAAAACTTCTAACAACAGCCATACCCACAGGAAAAGAAGCCGAACCTTGAAGAGGTGCTGACAAACTTCATAGAAGCCTCAGAAACGCGTTTCCAGAAGGTAGAAACAAAAATTGAGGCATTGTCACAGGAGTTCAATGACCAATTCGGGCAACTTGCTAAACGGCTCTTTGAGAGGCCACAGAGAAGACTACCAAGCAACACCGAGACTAACCCAAGGGAGCAAGTTCAAGCCATAACAGCTCAAGATAGTGAAGGGTTAAACGAGCCTAATTTGAAGCAAAAGAAGGTAGTAGAAGAAGATATGGTTGAGGTCAGTAACAAGCCGAAACCTATAATCAAAGAGTACAAACCTCGCATACCATATCCCCAAGCAATAACGAAAGACAACACAGAGGAACAGTTTGGTAAGTTTGTTAAACTTTTAAAGAAATTACATATTAACTTACCGTTTCTTGAAGCTCTTTCACAGATGGCAGATTCAAGGAAATTTTTAAAGAAACTATTGACAAATAAGCAGAAGATAGACGAGGAATCGCATGTGGAGCTGAACGCAGTATGCTCAGCAATGTTGCAAAATAAACTGCCACGGAAATTAAAAGATCTAGGGAGTTTTACAATTCCATGCTTGATTGGTAGTTTATCTATTGATAATGCGTTAGCTGATTTAGGGGCAAGCATAAATGTCATGCCTTACAAATTGTTTAAACAACTAGGTCTCGGGAAACCCAAACAAACTAGGATTATCATTCAATTAGCTAATAAAACTATTAGAGTTCCTAGGGGTATAATTGAAGATGTACTTGTGAAAATTGATAAATTCGTATTCCTAGTAGACTTTGTCATTTTATACATGGATGAGGACAATAGTATCCCTTTAATTTTAGGAAGACCTTTTTTGGCAACAGCCAGGACTAAAATTGATGCCAGTGCAGGTAAACTCATACTTTGTGTAGGTGATGAATCAATCAGTCTACAAGGTCTCGACTAGGCTAGGACATCAAGCGACAAAGGTGAGAAGGTAAATTTTATTGATAAACTTTCTACTAAACCTTCTTTTCAGGAAACACCACGAAACCATAAACATGAGCCGGATCATGGACCTTGTGCCAATAAAGAAGAATTATATGAGGGACAAAGCCTTAAGGTTAACAAACTAGAAGAGTGGAAGACACACTTTAAAGAGAAATCACAACTACACGAAGTAAAACTGAATGAGCCCCCAAAAGAGCTCATAGGGACATCCAATCACTTCAAAATATGAGACCAGGTATTGTTAAATAAGGGAGACCCTAAAATCACCACATCAGACTTGAACATAGAACAAGAAATCCCTTTTGAGGTATGTAATGTCTTCCCATACTTCTGAATTTGGCACTTTTAAGGTAAATACCACTCGACTCAAACTTTATCGTGGAATTGATAGTATGAGAGAAGATATTCAACTCCTCAAACCATCATGAATATACAAATGAGAGGAGAGTTTAGCTTAAGACGATAAACGAGCGCTTCTCGTGATGTAACCCGAGTACTAACCCAATTAACTTTTACATTTTTTATTTTGTCTTATTTATTTTATTTTATTCTAACTATAAACTAACCAAAAGTGCAGATTTCTAGGCCGCGTGGCCTTACACACGGCCGTGGCCGTGGCCATGTGGACCTCACGAACCTCCGTACTGACATGGCAAGGATGGTATGAGTCAGAGAAAATCAATTTTCATAGTCGCAGACTCAAACCACCACACCACGGGCACCGACAAAACTCCACGGCCGTGTGATGCGGCCGTGGAAGACACTGTTAGATTACACATGGGCGTGGCAACTTAAGCACGGGCGTGGGAGAAACGAACGTAGCCCACCACGGTTGTGCGACATGGCTGTGTGAATCAACACATCTAGGGTACACGGGCGTGGGATGTACCATACCTCAAAATCCTATTTAAACCACCCACCCCTCACTCTTCTAACCATTCATTAACCCACCTAGTTTTCATTCTCTTTCTCATAACCTCTCCCTACATCTCCTCTCTAATTTTTCACTAAATATATCTAGCAACGTCATACCTATGTCGAAGAAGCGGAAGGATCCTGGCGTAGTCTCCCTTGTGAGACCGATCTACATAAGTTCATGTCGGTCGCTTTATCCACTCGACAAGCCAAGGGTCTTTTAGACCATTTAACTTATAACTCTATTTACTCTTCTCCTTTATTTTCCTTCCCTTTGACTATCTTATGCTTAATTTAGTTTATTTTATTTTAGTTTCTTAGTGTCAGGTTCCAATGGCTGTTAGGGAATCACACTGGAACCACGACCACTACCTTAATGCAGCCTTAGAGGTTCTAAAGGCTGCTTGGGAATCACGCCACTTCTGCTACCGCCAGCACCTCCGCAGCCTAAGAAGTCACACCCACCTCACAAACCATCAAACAATAAGGACTTTTTGGCCCATTCATCTTTTACTTTAATTTTATTTTACTTTGTATTCTCTTTCTCTTTATCTTTCTTGTCTTTAATATATAACTAGTATAATTTTAATTATTTCTATTATTTCCTGGCTAATTCTCTATGAGCTCCCAATTTCTTTATCTAAATACAAAGCTCGATAGCAGCCACCACGCCTCGGGACTCCCAACGTAAGGAAACCATCCAAATTCAGGAAGTTTCACCTCTCCCTATCTTACGATTTTATTATATTGCCATTACTTATCTTTGTACATTGAGGGCAATATACATCTTAAGTGTGGGGGGTTAACTATAGAATTATTTGAAAATTCCTGAATGATATCGTGTCTTAAAGTAATTTTCTCATATTATGATTAGAATGAAAATTCCCTTGATTTATGAATTTTGTTAATATGTTTTAGATTAAGTCATTGATAATTGTGCATTGATGATTAAATTTGAAAGATACTAGAGAATCAAGCATATAAGTATATTTTTCAGAAATTCTTTTTTCTAGGGTGTCTACCTGAATCTGAATGTTACTTTGAAGTTTTAAATTTACAAGGTTGATATCAAACACCCATAATTTTTGTGAGACTTTGAGCCTTATAGAGCATATATCATTTTTCTTGCTTACTTTATTGATTATGAGTGTGTCAACATTGATTTATTATTCTAGAACTTGCATCGATTATACATGTCGAGACCACACCTTTGATTTGATATACAGAGATGATAAAGGCACCTTATGATTTAACCGACTTACTCAACTAAAAGACCTACCTTCATAATTAACCCCTAGTGAACCCCGTTGATTCTAACAACCTTTTTTATTGACTTACCCACCAATATTAACCCAAAACCCTTTGTATTTGTTACCACCATTCCTCTTCACTACCCTTATGTCGAGATTTGATTTGATCAGTTGCCTAACTATTTTATCTATTTCAATTTATCCTTTACTATATATTTGACTTGTTCTTAAAAAAAGTATATTTATTATTAGTGAGCTTACATGTTTAAATTCCAAATGTTGAAGAAGAAGCTCATATTAGAGTATTATAATTAGTAGTATCAGTTTTCAATTGATGTAATTATTTAAGATTAGTTCATTTTTCTAGTTAGGTAAATTGTCAAGTCAATCTCGATTGTAACAGTCTAATTTAGCCTATATCCACACCTTTAACCCAAGCCCTGTTATAACCCTGTTAAAAACCTTTTGATTTATGTATCATCTCATATTATAGTGGTGGAGATTTGATTTTCATGCAAGCCTATGGGATTAACTTTTTAATGTTCGACTCTTGAGTGTTTAATTCTGAACCTTAAACACTTTGAGTGATTTGAGTGAATCTTTAGTGAGAATGTCAATTCTTATCAATTTTGAATCAGAGGTAATTATTTAGATGAGGGGAAACACCTATGCTTTTGTGCTACAAATGTATGACTTTGATTGTTTGAATCTTTAGGACTCTTTGAGTTGAATTATCCATGTATGAATTATCTTTGAATTATGATAAAGTATTATTAATAAATATTATAAATCGAGGAAGTTTGTTTTAATTATGAATTGAGAATTTTGCTTGAGGAGAAGCAAAAGCTTAAGTGTGGGGGTATTTGATAAATCGTAAAAGTAACATATTTTAGGCCCACATTTAGCATGCTTTTGGAGGATTTAAGCCCTGAATTATGTAATTTAGTGCTCTTAATCCTTTGTTTTCATGTTTTATAGTCAGGAGAGCACCCAATGACGAAAAGAATGGAAAACGGGCCCAAAACGGAGTAAATGGGCCATATCACAAAATCCACACGGCCTGGGTCCAGGACCACACGACCGTGCCCCATTCACCAGGTTCAAACACGGCCTGACCACGACTTACATGGGCGTGTGCCATGGGCGTGTTCTTGTCGCTGGAAAGAAGAGCTTCACTCGGATTTGGATACTTAGGGGCGAAGAAACATATTCTGAAGCCTATATATACAACCTAAGTATGACCAGAAAAAGGCGAAACCCAGGACTTTAGTCAGATGTCGTCCAACTAGGTCAAAGGAGGCAGAGTTGTGGAGATTTACTCGAAGATAGCCAGTTGATCCATCTCAAGAAACTGGAGTTATACTCAAGACAGAGGATCTCTCCTTAAATATTCCTTCAGGGGGTTTTAGGGATTTCTTATGTTTTGTTTTATCTTTTCTTTTAAGCTGTTTTCTTTTATTTTTATGAACTAAACCCTCAGATACCTTAGGGGGATGAATCCTAAGATGAATCTTGTTATCGTTTGCTGAACTATATGATAAATATTTGACTTGTTCTTAATTATGTGTTATTAATTCTTGTGTTGATATTTCCGGGATATTAATTCAAGTGTGATGTGCTTAGGTGGAGGAGCAAAAGTCCCTGCCTAAGAGTAGATCTAGCATAATTAAGCAGAGTTGATCTCACGCCTAGAAATGGGGTGATGAGATTTTACCGGATTAGGGTAAAACCTAATATGGGAGTCTAATCGTTGTTTTCGTGAAGTCAAAATCTTAAAATTTATAAAATGAATGATCAAACCTGGAAACTAACTATGACAATGATTTTTAGGCAAGCGCAACTATCGAATAGTAGTATAGTTAAGGTAAGACCAGAATGTCGAATCTCAAAGGAACCAAAAATACTAATACTCTCTTTCTATTATCTAGCCTAAGAATTAAAGTGATTTTTATCTAATCTAAAATTAACTAACAACTAAAATAAAGACTCTAAGACAAAGAAGAATGAAACTATAAGAATAACTTGAGGAAAAACAAATTGATTTCGACGACACCGAAGGAAGAATCCACCTAGACTTCACTTGTTATCTAACTCTGAACCAGACGATTTATTCATTTGACTTGATTTGTAAGATTCCCTAATGTATATTAGACCCTCTCTCGAGGCGAATAACGTCTAACCTTAGGTTGATTAATTGAAATCTCTTTCTAATTAAAACTCCTAGAATCGCATTAACTCGATCTATGGACTCCCGTATTAGGTTTCACCCTAATCTGGCAAAATCTCATCACCCTATCTCTAGGCGCGCGATCAACTCCACTTAATTTTGCTAGATCTACTCTTAGGCAGGGACTTTTGCTCCTCCACCTAAGCTCATCATACTTGAATTAATATCCCGGAAATATCAACACAAGAATTAAGAACTCATAATTAAGAACAAGTCAAATATTTATCATATAGTTCAGCAAACGATAACAAGATTCATCTTAGGTTTCATCCCCCTCAGGTATATGAGGGTTTAGTTCATAACAATAAAAGAAAACATCTCAAAAGAAAAGATAAAACAAAACATAAGAAATCCCTAAAAACCCCTGGAGGAATTGAAGGAGAGATCCTCCGTCTTGAGTATAACTCCAGCTTCTTGAGATGAACCAACTGGCTATCTTCGAGTAAATTCCCACAACTCTGCCTCCTTTGGCCTAGCTGGACGGCCCCTGACTAAAGTCCTGGGTTCCCCACTTTCTGGTCATACTTAGGGTGTATATATAGGCTTCGGAATATGTTTCTTCGCCCCTAAGTATCCAAATCTGAATGAAACTTTTCTTTCCAGCGACAGGGACACGCCCATGGCACACGCCCGTGTGAATCGTGGCCAGGCCGTATTCGAACCTGGTGAATGAGGCACGACAGTGTGGATCTGGGCCCAGGCCGTGTGGATTTTGTGATATGGCTCATTTACTCCAGTTTGGCCCCGTTTTTCGTTCTTTTCGTCATTGGGTGCTATCCTGAGTATAAAACATGAAAACAAGGGATTAAGAACACCAAATTACATAATTTGAGGCTTAAATCATCCAAAAGCGTACTAAATGTGGGCCTAAAATATGTTACTTTTACGGTTTATCAAATACCCCCACACTTAAGCTTTTGCTTGTCCTCAAGCAAAATTCTCAAGTCACAATTAAAACAAACTTCCTCGATTCAAAATATTCGTTAATAATGCTTTATCATAATTTAAAGATAATTCATACTTGGATAATTGAACTCAAAGAGCCCTAAAGATTCAAACAATCAAAGTCATAGTTTTTGTAGTATGAAAACATAGGTGTTTCCCCTTACCTAAATAATTACTTCTGATTCAAAATCGACAAGGATTGACATCCTCACTAAAGATTCACTCAAATCACTCAAAGTGTTTAAGGTTCAAAATTTAAGCACTGAAGTCAAACATGAAAAGTTAATCCCATAGGCTTGCATAAAATCCAAATCTCCACCACTATAATATGAGATGATATACAAATCAAAAGGTCTTTAACAGGGTTATAACGGGGCTTAGGTTAAGGGTATGAATATAGGCTGAATTAGAAAGTTAGAATCGAGGTTGACTTGTCAAATTACCTAACTAGAAATAATGAACATATCTTAAATAATTACATCAATTGAAAACTAATACTACTGATAATAATATTCTAATATGAGCTTCTTCTTCAACAATTGGAATTTAAACATGCATGCTCACTAATAATAATATACTTCATTTTTTTTAAGAACAAGTCAAATAATAATAGGACAAATTTACTACTAGAATAATATAATTAGGCAACTGATCAAATCAAATCTCGATATAAGGGTAGTAAAAAAGAATGGTGATAACAAATACAAAGGGTTTTGGGTTAATATTAGTTGGTGAGTCAATAAAAGAGTTGTTAGGATCAACGGGGTTCACTAAGGATTAATTATGAAGGTAGGTCTTTCAGTTGTGTGAGTGGGTTAAAACCTAGGTGCCTTTATCATCTCTGTATATCAAATCAAATGCGTGGTCTCGACATGTATAAACGATGCAAGTTCTAGAATAACAAATCAATGTTGACAAACTCATAATAAGGTGAGCACGAAAAAGAATGTATGCTCTATAAGGCTCAAAGTCTCACAAAAATTATGGATATTTTGATGTTAACCTCGTAAATTTCAAACTTCAAAGTAACATTCAGATTCAGGTAGACAACCTAATTTTTTTTTTAATTTTGAAAAATAGATTTATCATGCTTGATTCTCTAGTGTTCTTTAAATTTAATTATCAATGCACAATTATCAATGACTTATGCCAAAACATATTAACAAAACATCATAAATCAAAGGAAATTTTATTCTAATCATAATATGAGAAAATTTACTTCAAGACAAGATATCATTCAGGGATTTTCAAATAATACTATAGTTACCCCCCACACTTAAGATATACATTGCCCTCAATGTACAAAGATAGATAATAGCATATAATAGATATTCATAAGATAGGGAGGGAAGTGAAACTTCCTGAATTATGGATGAGATCCTTGAGTTGGGAGTCCCGAGATGTGGTAGCTGCTACTGAGCTCTGCGTTTAGATGAAGAAATTGAGAGCTCGTAGAGAATTAGCCAGGAAATATTAAGAAATAATTAAAATATACTAATTGTATAATTAAAGATAAGAAAGATAAAGAGAAATGAAACAAAAATGTAAATAAAATGAAAATTGAAGATGAATGGACCGAAGAGTCCTTATTGTTGGATGGTTCGCGAGGTGGGTGCGTCCTCTAAGGCTACAGAGGTGGTGGTCGTGGTTTCCAAGGCGTGATTCCTAGCAGCCTTTAGAACCTGACACTAAGAAACTAAAATAAAATAAACTAAATTAAGCATAAGATAGTCAAAGAGAAGGAAAATAATGGAGAAGAGTGGAGAAGAAGAAAAATTAAGTGGCCTCAAAGATCCTTGGCTTGTTGTTTGGATGAAGCGGCCGACATGAACTTATGTAGATTGATCTCCCACTGGGAGACTGTGCTTAGATTCTGTCGTTTCTTCGACATTGAGTTTTTGGGGATAAGAAATTGGGGAAGGATCAAAGAAGAGAATATGGAATGGGAGAACTCTAAAGAATAGGATGGAAGAAAGAAGAGGGAGGGAGGGAGGGTTGGTTTAAATGATTTCTCATGTCAGGTACATTCACACGCTCGTGTACCTTGGGCGTGGCATGTCACACGGCCACATCGCGTGGCCGTGGTGGGCTTCGTTCATTTCTTTCACGCCCATGCTAATGTCGCCACACCCGTGTGTGATCAATTAGTGTCGACCACAGTCGTATCGCACAGTCGTGGGGTTTGTGTCAGTACCCGTGGAGTGGTAGTTGGAGTCCGTGACTCTGAAAATTTATTTGCCCTGACTTGTACCATTTCTGCCATGTCAGTACGAAGATTCTGGGTGTATAATGCCGTGTGGCCTGGAAATCTACACTTTTGGTTAGTTTATAGTTAGGTGCTATAAAGAAAGAATAAAATAAATAAAATACAAATGAAAAATATAGAAGTTAATGAGGTTAGTGCTCGGGTTGCCTCCCGAGAAGTGCTCGTTTATAGTCTTAAGCTAGACTCTCTTATCATTTGTGTGTTCATGGTGGTTTGAGGAGTTGAAAGTCCTTCCTCGTGCTGGCAGTTCCATAATCATGATAGGGTTTAAGACGCTTAGTGTTTATTTTCAAAGTACCGAACATAGGGCTACTTACCTCGACTATTCTGTATGGAAAAACATCGATTACCTTGAAAGGGATTTCCTTGCTGGTGTTAGGATCAGGAGGGGACGCTCGTGGATTTGCTTTATCTAGCAATACCTGATCTCCACTTTTGAACTCGTGTGCCTCGTAGGGTGGCTTTGGTTCTGGTTCGGGTATCCCTAGTTCTTTTTTCAGGTGCGTCTTCCCCTATTTTATTTCATCGATCTGAATCCCTTGTTCCTCGTGAGTAATTTTCTTGTTCGCACAGGGACTAGGATCAAACTCAGTTGTGTTCTTTTGCATTGCTTCCTGAAAAGAAGGGTTAACCGGACCGTTATCAATAGAATTTACTTTCTCACCTTGGCTATTCGATGTCTTAGCTGAGTCGAGGGCTTGAAGAGTGACTGTCTTGTCACCTACACAGAGTATGAGTTCACCTGCGTCGACATCAATTTTAGTTCTGGCAGTTGCTAAGAATGGCTTTCCTAAAATTTGGGGGATCGTGTTATCCTCATCCATGTCTAAAATGACAAAGTCTACTGGGAATACAAATTTATCAATTTTTACTAGCACATCTTCAATTATACCCTTAGGAATTCTAATGGTTTTATTAGCTAATTAAATGCTCATCCTACTTTGTTTGGGTTTCCCTAGACCTAGTTGTTTAAACAATTTATAAGGCATGACATTTATGCTTGCCTCAAAATCAGCTAACGCATTATCAATAGATAAACTACCAATTAAACATTGAATTGTAAAACTCCCTGGATCTTTTAATTTCTGTGGCAGTTTATTTTGCAACATTGCTGAGCACACTGCGTTCAGTTCCGCATGCGATTCCTCGTCTATCTTCCGCTTATTTGTTAATAGCTTCTTTAAAAATTTCCTGGAATCTGGCATCTGTGAAAGAGCTTCAAGAAATAGTAAGTTAATATGTAATTTCTTTAAAAGTTTAAGAAACTTACAGAACTATTCCTCTGTGTCGTCTCTTGTTATTGCTTGAGGATATGGTATGCGAGGTTTGTACTCTTTGACTACCGGTTTCGGCTTGTTACTGACCTCAACCATATCTTCTTCTACAATATTCTTTTGCTTTAAATTCGGCTCGTCTAACCGTTCACTATCTTGAGCTATTATGGCTTGAATTTGCTCCCTTGGGTTAGTGTCGGTGTTGCTTGGTAGTTTTCCCTGTGGTCTCTCAGAGAGCTGTTTTACAATTTGTCTGATTTGATCTTTGAGCTCCTGTGTCGATGCTTGCTGTTCTTCAAGTTTTGTTTCTATCTTTTGGAAATGTGTTTCTAAGGCTGCTATGAAGTTTGTCAGCACCTCTTCAAGGTTCGGCTTCTTTTTCTATGGGTGGGGCTGTTGTTAGAAGTTTTGGGATGGTTATTGTCTTTGATTTCTTTGACTGCCCCATGAGAAATTGGGGTGGTTCTTCCAACCTGGATTATAAGTATTACGATAAGGGTTATTGTTAGATCAGAAATTGTTACCCATATGGTTCATCTGCTCACTCTCCATGCCCTGTCCGTAGGGTGGGTGCTCAGGATTCACCACTACTTCACTTGTGTCGCACTAATCACTGGATGTGCCTACGAAGAACCATGTAAAATATCAAATTTTCTATGTAACAATTCTACTTGATTTGATAGCGCGGTCACTGTGTCGATGTTGAAAACTCCGGCTGCTTTGGCTGGCCTTGTCCTTGTAACTTGCCACTGATAGTTATTCAGTGACATCTCCTCTATAAACTCATAGGCTACTTCAGGAGTTTTGTTGCTCAGGGTTCCACTAGCGGCTGAATCGGTTAATTGTCTAGTTGAGGGGTTTACCCTGTTGTAAAAAGTTTGGACCTGTAGCCACAAAGGTAATCCATGGTGTGGACACCTCCTCAATAATTTTTTGTATCTCTCCCATGCATCATATAGTGTCTCTAAATCCATCTGCACAAAATAAGAGATATCATTCCTTAACTTTTTCAGTTATTTGATCCTATGTAGTGATAGATCCTCGTGGACGAGATTGTAACCACTGTTTGGCTTTATTTCTTAGGGAAAAGGGAAATAACTGAAGCTGGATGGCATCATCAGAAACGCCATTTATTTTGAAGATATCACAGAATTCTAGAAAATTTGCTAAGTGTGTGTTAGGATCCTCATCCTGTAAACTATCAAACTGAACAAACCGTTGTATCATCTGTATAGTGTTAGGTTTCAGTTCAAAATTATATGCAGCAATAGTAGGCCTAACAATACTAGAATCAGTTCCTATTAAACTAGGTTTAGCATAATCATACATAGTACGTGGAGCATGATGTTCGGTCATCTCTGGAGGTGGCGGATTATTTTCAGCCATCTCTTCTGTGGTATTTATTTCGGTTTCTTGCAAGTTGTCTATGTGGTTTAAGCTTCGCCTTATCTCTCTGCGATTTCTACGTATGGTGCCTTTAGTATCACTGTCGTAAAGTAGGGGTCCTGTAGGGTTTCTTCTAGTCATAAACTAGAGGTACCTGAAAGGAACAAAAGAAAATTTAGCAAAGTAAAAAAAAATTACAAAAATAAATATAAAAAAATGGCTAAAGTAATAAAAATTGAGCTTTCTTAATATTTCAGTTCCCCGGCAACGGCTCAAAAAACTTGATCATTGTTTTCGCGATGTCAAAGTCTTCAAATTTATAAAAAGAATGATCAAACCTGGAAACTAACTATGAAAATGATTTTTAGGCAAGCGCACCTATCGAACAGTAGTATAGTTAAGGCAAGACTGGAATGTCGAATCCCAAGGGAACCAAAAGTACTAATACTAACTCTCTTTCTATTATCTAGCCTAAGAATTAAAGTGATTTTTATCTAATCTAAAATTAACTAACAACTAAACTAAAGACTCTAAGACAAAGAAGAATGAAATTGTAAGAATAACTTGAGGAAAAACCAATTGATTTTGACGACACCCAAGGAAGAATCCACCCAGACTTCACTTGTTATCTAACTCTGAACCAGGCGATTTATTCGTTTGACTTGATCCGTAAGATTCCCTATTGTATATTAGATCCTCTCTCGAGGCGAATAACATCTAAGCCTAGGTTGATTAATTGAAATCTCTTTCTAATTAAAACCCATAGAATCGTATTAACTCAATCTATGGACTCCCATATTAGGTTTCACCCTAATCCGGAAAAATCTTGTCACCCTATCTCTAGGCTTGCGATCAACTCCGTTTAATTATGCTAGATCTACTCTTAGGCAGGGACTTTTGCTCCTCCACCTAAGCACATCATACTTGAATTAATATCCCGAAAATATCAACACAAGAATTAAGAACTCATAATTAAGAATAAGTCAAATATTTATCATATAGTTCAGCAAACGATAACAAGATTTATCTTAGGTTTCATCCCCTTCAGGTATCTGAGGGTTTAGTTCATAACAATAAAAGAAAACATCTCAAAAGAAAAGATAAAACAAAACATAAGAAATCCCTAAAACCCCCTAAAGGAATTGAAGGAGAGATCCTCCGTCTTGAGTATAACTCTGGCTTCTTGAGATGAACCAACTGGCTATCTTCGAGTAAATTCCCACAACTCTGCCTCCTTTGGCCTACCTGGATGGCCCTTGACTAAAGTCCTGGGTTCCCCCCTTTCTGGTCATACTTAGGGTGTATATATAGGCTTCAAAATATGTTTCTTCGCCCCTAAGTATCCAAGTCTGAATAAAACTCTTCTTTCCAGCGACACGGACACGCTATGGCACACACCCGTGTGAGTCGTGGCCAGGACGTGTTTGAACCTAGTGAATAAGGCACGGTTGTGTAGATCTGGGCCCAGGCCGTGTGGATTTTGTGATATGGCCTATTTACTCTGTTTTGGGCTTATTTTCTGTTCTTTTCGTCATTGGGTGCTCTCCTGAGTATAAAACCTGAAAAACAAGGGATTAAGAGCACCAAATAACATAATTCGAGGCTTAAATCATCCAAAAGCATACTAAATGTGGGCCTAAAATATGTTACTTTTATGGTTTATCAGAGTCTATAGATCGAGTTAATGCAATTCTAGGGGTTTTATTTAGAAAGAGATTTCAATTAATCAACTAGGGTTAGACGTTATTCGCCTCGAGAGAGGGTCTAATATACATTAGGGAATCTTACGGATCAAGTCAAATGAATAAATCATCTGGTTCAGTGTTAGATAACAAGTGAAGTCTAGGTGGATTCTTCCTTGGGTGTCGTCTAAATCAATTGGTTTTTCCTCAGTTATTCTTACAATTTCATTCTTCTTTGTCTTAGAGTCTTTAGTTTAATTGTTAGTTAATCTTAGATTAGATAAAAATCACTTTAATTCTTAGGCTAGATAATAAAAAGAGTGTTAGTATTAGTACTTTTGGTTCCTTTGGGATTCGACATTCTAATCTTTCCTTAACTATACTACTGTTCAATAGGTGCGCTTCCCTCAAATCGTTGTCATAGTTAGTTTCCAGGTTTGATCATTCTTTTTATTAATTTTAAGACTTTGACATCGCAAAAACAATGATCACAAACTATATTTTGGTACCTTTTGAAAATGTACATAATGAAGTATGACATGTATAGGCTAGAAATGTTAAGATATGTTTTGAGATATGTATATATATGTAGCCATGTGATATGGCTTGTTAATGAATGTGATTATGGGTGAATATAGTTCATTTTTTTTATGTTAAAGTCGGTATGTTTGGATGTGTTCATGAAGGGCCAAATGTGATGGTCAATTTTGTTATGTTTTGGCTACTTTTGGGTCATAATTTGATGGTTGTTTGTTGCTTGTAGGTATGACACAAAATTGGTGGTAATTTGGCCTTGCAAATGGCCAATATTTTCCCACACGGTTGAGCACACGGGCGTGTGTCCCGACCGTGTCTTTCACTGTCCCAGTTTGAAGCTAGTCAGATTTGCACGCGAGCCAGACATATGGGCGTGTGATTCCAGTCAGTGTTGCACACGGGCCAAACACATGGGTGTGTGACAGGTCATGTGATTTCAGTTAGTTTTGCACACGAGCTGAGACATGGTCCAAGGCAAAGTTGTGTGAGGCACACGGCCGAGCCACACTGGCGTGTGCTCTATTTAGAAAGAAAAATTTTCTAAGTTCTGCAAAGTTTCTATATGAGAACAGTTTAGTCCCAAACCCTCTCTAAAGCATGTTTAAGGTCTCGTAGACTTTCTAAAGGGACTTTATATGTAAGAATTATTGTGATATGATGTTGTATGACTGATGATGTGAAATGAGTATAAAATGTTACTATATGTCCGGTAATGCCTCTTAATCTTAGTCTAGCGACGGATTCGGGTTAGGGGTGTTACAATAGGTTTGCGTGAAAACCAAATCTCCACCACTATAAAATGAGATGATACACAAATCAAAAGGTCTTTAAAGGGTTGTAATGGGGCTTGGGTTAAAGGTGTGGATAAAGGCTGAAGAAGAAGGTTAGAATCGAGATCGAATTAATAAATTGCCAAACTAGAAAAATCTAAAGCTAAATAATTACATCAATGGAAATTATTTAAGAATAACACGAGCTTCTTCTCAAAATATGAAAGTAACTATTTAAGCTCAAATAACATAGAACTAGTGATAATCAACATATATGTATTTTTTTTACTTTCACTTTTTTTTTGAGAATAATGGATAAAAAGAGATGATTTAACAATTGAAACAAAAGAACATAGTTAGGCAACTAACCAAATCAAATCTCGACAAAAAGGGAGTCAATAAAACTGAAACAATTCTTAATAAATCAAAAATGAGTTATGGGTTAATATTAATGGGTAGATTAATAAACGGTTTGTTAAGCTCAAAGGGGTTCACTAAGGATTAATTATGAAGGTAGACTTGTGGGATAAGTGGGTTAAAACCTAGGTGCTTTATCATCTTAGTATATCAAATCAAAGGTGTGGTCTCAACATGTATAATTGAAGCAAGTTCTAGAATAACAATTCAATATTGACATACTCATAATCAATAATAAAGTGAGCAAGAAAAGTGTATGCTTTAAGGCTAAAAGTCTCACAAAAATTATGGTTTTTGATGTCAATCTTGCAAATTTCAAACTTCAAGGTAATACCTCAATTTAGGGGGGGTTGTGGTATTTGATTACCTTGACCACCCCAAGAGAAATTGGGATGGTTCCTCCAACCTGTATTATAAGTGTTACTATAGGGATTATTCTGAGGTGTAGATTTATTACCCATATAGTTAACTTGTTCGTCTTCAGTTCTAGGGTTGTAGGATCAACTTTCTGGATGATTCCTTTCTCCATTTGCGTCACATTGCATCACTGGATGTACCTGTGTAGAACCATATAAACCATCAATCTTTTTATTCAAAAGTTATACCTGATTTGACAACATGGTGACCGTATCAATGTTAAAAATACCAGCTGCTTTCATCGGCTTTGTCCTCATGACTTGCCACTGATAATTATTCAGTGACATTTCTTCTATAAACTTGTAAGCCTCCTCAGGTGTTTTATTATTCAGAGTCCCACCGACGGATGCATCGATCAATTGCCTAGTTGAGGGGGTTCAAATCGTTGTAGAAAGTTTAAACCTGTAGCTATAGAGGTAACCCATGGTGAGAGTACCTTCTCAATAAATCCTTATACCTCTCCCATGCATCATATAAGGTCTCTAAATCCAATTGCATGAAGGAAGAGATATCATTCATCAGCTTGGCTATCTTAGCCGGTGGAAAATACTTTAACAGAAATTTCTCGATCATTTGCTCCCATGTAGTGATAGAACCCTGTGGTAGGGATTTCAAGCACTGTTTAGCCTTATTTCTTAATGAGAATGGAAACAACCGAAGGTGAATGGCATCGTCAGAAACGCCATTTATCTTAAAAGTATAGCAGAATTCTAGGAAATTATCCAAATGAGCATTTGGGTCTTTGTCTTGCAAACCATCAAACTGAACAAACTGCTGAATCATTTGAATAGTGTTAGGTTTCAGTTCAAAATTGTTTGCAGCAACAGCAGGTCTAACAATACTCTATTAAGCCCCAGTTAAATTGGGCTTGGCATAATCGTACATAGTACGAGGAGTAGGATTTGGATTTGCCGGATTTGTAGCAACCACAGGAGGTAGCTGATCATTATGATTTTCTGCCATCTCCTTAGTAATAATAATAAGGTCCTTTTGCTCTTCTATTGTACTTTTTCGACTCTACCTCGCTTCTCTACGATTTCTACAAGCTGTACTTTCGATCTCACTGTCGAATACTAGAGGTCCTGACGGGGTTCTTCTAGTTATAAACTAAAGGAACCTGCTAGAAGCAAATAAAAGAAAAGTTAGTAAATTAAAATAAAAATAAAAACAAAAATAAAATGCAATAAAAATAAAAATGACTAAAGAAATAAAAATCTAGTGCTTCTAATATTTTAGTCCCTGAAAATGGCACCAAAAACTTGATGATGTGATTCACTTAACTAAAATACGAAAAAGGCAACCGCACCTATTGAATGGTAGTATAGCTATGGTGAGTCGGGAATATCATATCCATGAGGACTAAAAGTACTAGTAGTTACTATCTTTTTATTATCTAGCCTAATAAATTGAAGGGATTTATTTTAACCTAATCTTAACTAACCTAACTACTAAGACAAAACATAGAATAAAGTAAGAAAATATTTGAAGAAAACCGATGAGAGAGACAATACCCAGGAAATAATCCACCTAGACTTCACTTATTATTCTAAATCTGAATTAAATGATTTATTCACTTGTCTTGATCTGTAGAAATCCCTAGCTTATGTTAATATCTCTTTCGAGAATAAAAACAACTAACTATAGGTTGATTAATTGAAATCTCTTTCTAATTAAAACCCCTATTGTCGCATTAACTTGATATATGGATTCCCCTATTAGATTTGACTCTAATCCGATAGATTTATGTCGTCCTATTTCTAGAATTGCACGCAACTCCACTCAATTATGCCAGATCTACTCTTAAACAGGGACTTTTGCTCCACTAAATAAGCACATCAATCATGAATTAATATCCTGAAAACATTAAAACATGAAATAAGAACACATAATTGAGATCAAGAACAAATATTTATCATGTAATTCAGAAAAATCAAAGAATAAGATCTGTATTACGTTTCATCCTCCCTAGGTATATAGGGAATTTAGTCCATACTTTGGAAGGAAAACATCTAAAAATTAGGAAAACAACAAAACATAAAGAAACCCAAAAACTTCGAGAGAAATTGAATGGAGATCTTCATTCTTGAAGGAGATCCTGCTTTTATGTTGAATCCGTTGGCATTCCTCGAGTCTTTTCTTCATTCAGCTCTGCGTGCCCCCTTAGATCTTCTTCTAGGGTGTATTTATAAACTTTAGAATGCTCAGAAACCCTAAAAATTGACTTTTTTTTTGCATAAAAGAGAAACAGGGAGCGATATCGACACGGGTTGGCACATGGGCATGTGGTCAGCCCGTGTGGTTCACACGGGCGTGTTGTCAGCCCGTGTGGGATTGGCTTGGCCACATAGATCCTTAAGACAGCTCTTTTTGTCCAATTTTGGCTTGTTTTCCGCTCCTTTTGCTCCCCTATGCTCACTTAAGTATAGAAACATGAAATTAAAGGATTAGGAGCATCAAATTCACTAAATTATGTAATAAATCATCCAAAAACATGCCAAGCATAGGATTAAAACATGTTACATTTATGGTTTATCAGTTATAACAAGGTGTCGATCATCCTTGGTTGCTTTACTTTGATTCTAGTTCATTGATTCTATCTGCCTTTTCTTCCCAAAACTTTTCCCTTGGCAAAAACAGAGAGGGGATGCTGCTAGTATGATTTGGTATACGGTAAGATTTTAGCCCAAATATATGGGGAAAATTAAGTCGACTCAACCTAGAGTAATTAAGATATTTAATTTAATACTAAATTAAATCATTCTTTTTCATTTATTTGGTTACTTGATGGACATACTAGAGCAAAAGTTGATTATATATAAATTGATCATCCTTCTATCTATTAAAGTTACACATAAAACTAATAGCTTATTTATAGTATGAAATCGACACCTTCTCCAAGTAACTAAAGAGATAAATAAACATTTAAAATAAAAGAATTATCTACACAAAATCTCCATTTTGATTTTAAGCGAAGCCTTAAACTCCAAGCAAATTCAAATCAACGTTGGCTCCGAGTAATACTAAGTCAAAGACTTTAAAAAATAAGGATAAAATTTGTTGTCCATTAAAAAAATAGTTCATCTCTCTTCAAATTCTATTAAGGGATAAAAATAAATAACCTGCATAAATAAAATCAAGTGGAGCACAATACAATGATCATTTGTTGATTCTACCCGTAACAAAAATATACAAGTCACAAGTGCCAACCAAAACTCTACACTTTATTTGTAACACTCCAAACCTGACCTAGACGTTACGACCGGATCTGTCGTGTCACATCGAAGTGTTGATTTGAAAACTGGTCTTGTCGATGAAAGTTCGTGACTAAATCTTAAGTCCCTTTTAAAATAATTGCTATTGAAAACGTTGGTGTTGTAAAAACATGTAGGCCAATTGTTTGTTACAAGTTTATTAATCTGAACTAAAAACTGCGGAAGCTTCTCTAATTGTAAACTTTAAGATTTGAAATGCGTGATTTTTTTTTTGGAAACAATTTTTATTTTGCAAACCCATGTTTCCTAATCAAACAGGTTGAAGTAAGAAGTTAAAACCAGATAAAAGTTAAAACCTCAAATGGCCTTGTTACATAAATATTGATAAACCATAAAAGTAACATATTTTAAGCCCACATTTAGAATGCTTTTGGATGATTTAAGCCTTGAATTATGTAATTTGGTGCTCTTAATCCTTTACTTTCATGTTTTATACTCAGAAAAGCATCGGATGACGAAAAGAATTGAAAACGGGCCCAAAATAGAGTAAATGGGCCATATCACGAAATCCACACGGCCTGGGCCCCAGACCACACGGTCATGTCTCATTCAACAGCCTCGAACACGGCCTGGACACGACTTACACGGGCGTGTTCCATGGGCGTATCCCTGCCATGACAAAGAGAAGTTTCACTCAGATTAGGATACTTAGAGGCGAAGAAACACATTCCGAAAGCCTATATAAACACCTTAAGTATGACCTAAAAGGGGAGAACCCAAGGCTTTAGTCAGGGGCCATCCAGCTAGGCCAAAGAGGGCAGAGTTGTGGGAATTTACTCGAAGATAGCCAGTTGATCCATCTCAAGAAGCCAAAATTATACTCAAGACGAAGGATCTCTCCTTCAATTCCTTCAGGGGGTTTTATGAATTTCTTATGTTTTGTTTTATCTTTCCTTTTGAGATGTTTTCTTTTATTGTTATGAACTAAACCCTTAGATACCTGAGGGGGATGAAACCTAAGATGAATCTTGTTATCGTTTGCTGAACTATATGATAAATATTTGACTTGTTCTTAATTATGTGTGTTTAATTATTGTGTTCATATTTCCGGGATATTAATTCAAGTATGATGTCGTAGGTGGAGGAACAAAAGTCCCTGCCTAAGAGTAGATCTAGCATAGTTAAGCCGAGTTGATCGTACGCCTAGAGATAGGGTGACGAGATTTTGCCAGATTAGGGTAAAAGCTAATATGAGAGTCTATAGATCGAGTTAATGCAATTCTAGGGGTTTTAATTAGAAAGAGATTTCAATTAATCAACCTAGGGTTAGACGTTAGTCGCCTCAAGAGAGGGATTAATATAACTTAGGGAATCTTACCGATCAAGTCAAATGAATAAATCGTCTGGTTTAGAGTTAGATAACAAGTGAAGTCTAGGTGGATTCTTCCTCAGGTGTCGTTTTAATCAATTGTTTTTTTCCTAAAGTTATTTTCCCCAAATTCATTCTATTTGTCTTTGCATCTTTAGTTTAGGTGTTAGTTAATTTTAGATTAGATAAAAATTCATTTAATTCTTAGGCTAGAGAATAAAAAGAAAGTTAGTATTAGTACTTTTGGTTCCTTTAGGTTCGACAATCCGGTCTTGCCTTAACTATACTATTGTTCGATAGGTGCGTTTGCCTCAAACCGTTGTCATAGTTTGTTTCCAGGTTCGATCATTCTCATTATAATTTTTTAAGACTCTGACACATGATCAAGTTTTTAGCGCCGTTGCCGGGAACTAAAATATTAAGAACGCTTACTTTTTATTACTTTAGCGATTTTTATTTTCTTTGCAATTTATTTTTATCTTTTTTAACTTTGCTAAATTTTCTTTCTTTTGTTCCTTTTAGGTACCTCTAGTTTATGACTAGAAGGAACCTGATAGGACCCCTACTTTACGATAGTGATGTTGAAGGTATCATTCGCAGAAATCGCAGAGAAATAAGGCGAAGCTTAAACTACATAGAAGAAAAGCAAGAAGTCGAAATAAATACTACTGAAGAGATGGTTGAAAATCATCTGCCACCTCCAGAGATGGCCGAAAATCATGCTCTTCGAACTATGTATGATTATGCTAAACCTAGTTTAACAGGAACTGAGTCAAGTATTGTTAGGCCTACTATTGCTGCAAATAATTTTGAACTGAAACCTAACACTATACAGATAATACAACAGTTTGTTCAGTTTGATGGTTTGTAGGATGAGGATCCTAATACACATCTAGCAAATTTTCTGGAATTTTGTGATACCTTCAAAATAAACGGCGTTTATAATGATGCCATCCGCCTTCGATTATTTCCCTTTTCTTTGAGGAATAAAGCCAAACAGTGGTTGCATTCTTTTCCAAGAGGATCAATCACTACATGGGATCAAATGACCGAAAATTTTTTATTAAAATATTTTTCACCGTCCAAAACAGCCAAGTTAAGGAATGATATCTCTTCTTTTGTGCAGATGGATTTAGAGACACTTTAGACAGATGAGAGAGATACAAGGTTTGTTGAGAAGGTGTCCACACCATGGATTACCCTTGTGGTTACAGGTGCAAACTTTCTACAACGGTGTGAACCCCTCAGCAAGGCAATTAATCGATTCAGCCACTGACGGAACTCTGAATAACAAAACTCCTGAAGCAGCCTACGAGTTTATAAAAGAGATGTCACTGAATAACTATCAGTGGCAAGTTACAAGGACAAGGCCAACCAAAGTAGCCAGAGTTTTCAACCTCGACGTAGTAACTGTGCTATCAAATCAGGTAGAGATGCTATATAAAAAATTTGATGGTTTATACGGTTCTTCGCTGGCACATCCAATTACGCAGTGCGATGCAAGTGGAGGAGTGGCGAATCCTGAGTACCTACCCTACGGATAGGGCATGGAGAGCGAAGAAATGAACTATATGGGTAACAATTTCCGATCTAACAATAACCCTTATAGTAATACTTATAATCCAGGTTAGAAGAACCACCCCAATTTCTCATGGGGTGGTCAAGGAAATCAAAGGCAACAACCATCCCAAAACTTCCAACAATAGTCCTACCCATAGGAAAAGAAGTCGAACCTTGAAGAGATTGAAACACCCCAAACCCGGCCCACGAGCCTTAACCAGATCTGGTATGTCCTTGAGTAAAACTTTTTAAAATTCATTTGTTACTTTGGAAAACTTGGGTGGTTTTGCAGAAAAATTTGTTTTGTGTTGGGCTCAAGTTAGAAACAATGTTATTCTTGAAGTCTGAGTTTTGGGAAAATGTTATTTTTATGTTTCAAATCTTTAAGTTAAAAGAAATACTGAGTCATTTAAGAGTTTACCTTTAAATTGAAATCATTCATTTTTAGGTGTCAAAACATTTACACATTTGTTTTTAAGAAAGGTTACTTAAACTTTAACTTGATAAAATCGTGTTATACTAAAATAATTAAAATGCATGCATAAACAGTTTCATACTAATGGCCTTATTACATCAAAGAAAACCCGAAATAAATCCAAACTTAGAAATAAAGTCTCAAAATAAAATGACTTTAAGCTGATCATGGCCACCACTAAGCTCCTGCCGACCCGGTCCATCTACTGAGTGTCACCTGAAAAGATATCCCACAACGGGGTGAGTCGACAGACTCAGTGTGTAACAGCCAACACAAAGTCCCAAAAGACTTAGGCACATCAAGTCATACATATATAACAAATATAAATAAAGATGCAATCCCGAACCCAAACCTAGTTAACTGTAACACCCCAAACTCAGCCTAAACGTTACGACCGGATCTGGCATGTCACATAAAAGGGTTGTTTAGAAACTGCGCGTTTGTTAAAAATTTCGAGCTTTAAAATTTATTCGCTTGTTATCATTTTGTTAACATTTTGGAAAACGGTTATTAAAGGTTTAGGAAATTCCGGTATTGAACATTTAATAACAATAGGCAGTAATCATATTTAAGGCTAAACCAAATAAAATACCAAAAATACAGTTAAAGTGGCCCTATTACATAACAAAATCCCAGTTACAAATAAGTTTAACTAAGAGAACGAGTTTACGAGAAAAACATTGTATGGTCACCACAAGTTTGCCTCGGCTCCCAAATCCGCGATCTAACGATTACCTGTAAAATTAATAAGGGGTGAGTCACCGAGACTCAGTGTGTAAATCCCCATCCAAAAGATGTTAAGCTCGTACACAAATTCATATGCAAATATGCATGTCATGCAACCCATCCAACTTATCCATCCGAAACTCCCAAATCTACCCCGTGTGGTACCAAACCACTGGTGGTGCCAAACCACTGGTGACCCAAAGTCACTGATATCAATATAATTGTGGTGCCAAACCATTGGTGACCCAAAGTCACGAATAATCCATATGTGGGGCCAACCCACGTTGTGATACCAAATCACTAGCGACAATCCCGTTTTATCAAATATGGGGCCAACCCACTTTGGTGCTAAGCCACTGGAACGAGTCGCTATGAGGTGCCAAACCTCTGGTGACCCAAAGTCACAAATATCAATAATCCAAGTGTGGGGCCAACCCACGTTGTGATACCAAATCACTGGTGACAATCCCGATATATCAACTGTGGGGCCAACCCACTGTGGTGCTAAGCCACTAGGACGAGTCGCTATGAGGTGCCAAACCTCTGGTGACCCAAAGTCACGAATATCAACTGTGGTACCAAACCACTGGTGGTGCCAAACCACTCGTGACCCGAGTCACAAATAAACATATCTTCCCCTCCTCTCATCATACCCATGTCCATGCCATGTTCATCAGTCATAAGAATTCGTGTATGCAGTATGACAAGTATGCAAATCATATATCAAAGATAACGCATGAAACGTATTACCATCATAATCAGAATAACAAATACGATATAACCAAGTTAATCAACCTCTAAAGGGTATAACAGTAATTTTTACCTACCAAGGGCATTTTCGTAATTTACCTTTTAGGGGTATTTTGGTAATTTACCCACTAAGGGTATTTCAGTAATTTCATACCTGGAATGGCCTTTCCGAAGGCCCAGTATCGCCCCGAGCGACTCAACTACCATTTCCGATCTTTACCGGACTATTGGGCCTAAAACCTGATTTCGGCCCATTCGGGGCCACACGAGCTAACACAAATCTAGCCACGTATATAAGTTCCACCTAGTCTAGTTCACTATGTACTACATCATAATACAATTTATTCTATTGGGCCCACGGGCCCATTGGGTCCACTTTGGCCCATCGCGGCCCAAGCAGCCCAACCCACAAGAATACTACTGATGGCCTCAACTATTGCGTCGAAGCCCCACACGTGCGCTTGCACGCTCGTGTGGCTACTATTGCCATGATTGGCACTTCTAAGATTGCCGCTCTGACTAGAGTAGAGAGTTACACACCGATAGAGAGTGCAGTGTTAAACCGCGCTGCGACCACTCCTGCGCCCAAACACCCTCCAAGGTATGTCAACTCTCCTCCTGGAATGCTCTTTATATAGCTAGCTCTTCACCATCCTTCTTTGTATCTTTTCGATGTTGGATCCCTTCGTCAGTAGAGTTTAAATTCAACTGAAACTCTTGCCATCCAATTCGCAAAATAAATACTCCATTGCTTGTCATGAGATTCGAACCCAGGCTCCCCTGTAGCATAATCCACGCCACTAACCACTTGGCCACAAGCTCCTCTTGTGTCTTAAACCATGCACAACTAAGTATAAATCTATAGCCAAATTCTAAGGTCCAAGTAAAAAGAAAACCAAAATGCAAAAGCCAAGACTTGAACCTTGGACCTCCTTCCTTCCTTGTGGCATCACTCCCTTGCATCTTATGTGGCGTCACTTTGCCACTATACCACACACTCCACTTGTGTCATTTTTCTCCATATTTTATTCTTAAGGCCAACCTGCCAACTTCTAGGGTTTTTATCGCCTAAAACCAAAATTTCCCCAAAGCTAAAGTTTGATCCCGGGACTTCATAGAAGCCCTCTAACCTTCCAAAATCACTTATCTAATAAGTCTACCTTGCATTAATGCCGTTCTCAAAAATTTTAAATGCTACTACGCCTAAGGCCCATTGGGCCCAATCCTAATAGGCCCAATTTTGGGATGTTACATTAACCATCTGCTACACATCACCCGTACCTGCCATCACACCGTGGGGATTACTAAATCGACCCTCCATTCGCTACACATCATCGAAGGCAGTCGCTGCAGACGACTGACACATCACCCTTATAAATTTGTGGCATAGCCACCAGATAAATAAATGTGACATAAGTTACCACATTCAAATTATGTGACATGAGTCACCAAATATTATGGTAAAAACCACCAGATCACTTCCCCTTTTCATATTCACCCATATGCCCCATGTATCATACAAATCATGCAAATAACATGCCAAATTCCTTATTCTGTATTCATATCAATATTCACATACGTGCCGTATTCCAAATGTTCATAACATTTATTAACATAATGTTAAGATTACGTACCTGAGTACTTTGTACCATTGTATGGTACCTTTGCCCACTTTTCATCTTATTATTAATAATACACATAATATTAGAACCATAAATCTATCGGGAAATACGGTAGGGCTACACACCTGGTTTACTTAACGAGTTCACTGAGATCCCGAAAATCTACCGAAACCGATTGCAATCCTTCCTAAAATCCAATGTTAGAATCGGCTAAACACTTAACAGGCAAAAAGGCCCTTGGCTGAATATCAAGGCTTCCTTACCTTGATTTTCTAGATCCCGAAATCGCTATCTGCTAATGGAGATGTCGAAATCTCTGCATAACCTTTCCTAGTGTCGATTCTAGCAGTTAATGGACCAATACAAATGGCCTTCGGCCTAAGATCATGTTTGCTTACCTTAGATCCTGAAATCCCGAGTGATTTCTTCCTTGTAGTCGACAACAACCAAATCCCAAAGCCTCCTTCAAAGTTTTGGCCAAGAACATTAATAGGATTAGTGTTTGAATTTTGGCTAAAAGAAATAAAACGGCGACAATTGAATCCTTACCCTTACTGCTGAAATTGACTACACCTTTACTTGAACCCACAGAGATATTCGACTATAGCTAGGAAAACTTACTTCCGGCTTTTGGAAAATCTGTGAGAAGAAAAAGAGAAAAAAAGATGTGATGGAGAGTTTCAATGGGGATTCGGCAATGGTGGTGTCTTGCTTTAACAATTTCGGCAATGATGAACCTTTGGGAGGGAGAGGTTCGGCTTAAAGAAAATAGAAAGAAAAGGTGAGAAGAGGAGGTGGTGGATTCGGCTTACCTTAACCAAGTCTTGAAAGAAAAGCAACAAATGGCCCTAAGGGTCTATGAAGAATTCGGCCAAGATCTTAATGGGTGAGAAAGAATAAACTTTGATGTGGTTCACTTATGAAAGAAAAAGAATAAAAACATAGAAGAGAACAATACTAGATTTTGGCAAAAGAAAATGGCCAGAAAGTCACTTGGGTGGCTTTAAACTTTCGGCACTTAACCCTCTTAGCATGACTGATTGCCTTACTTCACTCCCCTCTCTTGAATTCGGCTAACACCCAAACTCTAGTTCCTCCTTCTTTTCTCCTATTTTTCCTCTTTCTACTCATTTAAAATAATATGATTAAATCAATCATTATCCTTGTCCTTAGCCGAAATTTTTAAAAAGAATTTAACCACATCTAAAGCTCCTCCCTCATTCTCCCAATGCCGTCCACTACTACCCCTTTTTGCCGAATATTAAGACCTGTCCCATGCCTGTGGCGTCACTTACTAGGGCTTTAAGTGGCGCCTCCTTGCCACTTTTCCAAGCCCATTTTTGTGTCAAATTTCCTCTTTAAATTTTCTTAAGGCCTCTCCTACTCAGTTCCTCTTCAAGACTTAAAATCTAATAATTTCTCAGGTATTCACCTACACTCTAAAGGTCTCACAGTTCATAAAACACATTCAGCATACACTTAGACATACTTCCACATGTATTTAAGCAACAATGTACAAGCCCAAAATCCCAGATATTATAGAGATGCTGGCAAAATTCATAGCAACCATGGAAATGCGTTTCCAAAATATAGAAAAAAATCAACAAGAATCGATTCAAAGGATCAAGAATCAGTTAGGGCAACTTGCTAAGCAGATCTCTAAAAGACTACAAGGAAGCCTACCAAGCAACACCGAGACTAGCCCAATGGAGCAAATTCAAGCCATAATAGCTCATGATACTGTAGGGTTAGATGAGTCCAATCCAAGACAAGAAACTGTGGTAGAAAAATGTAAGGTTGAGGTAAATAACAAGTCGAAACCGGTAATCACAGAGTTCCAACCTCGCATACCATATCTCGAAGCAATAATGAAAGACGACATAGAGGAACAATTCAGTAAGTTTCTTAAACTTTTAAAGAAATTACATATTAACTTACCATTTCTTGAAGCTCTTTCGCAGATGCCAGATTCGAGGAAATTTTTAAAAAAGCTATTGACAAATAAGCGAAAGATAGACGAGGAATCGCATGTGGAACTGAACGCAATATGCTCAGCAATGTTGCAAAATAAACTACCACGAAAAGTAAAAGATCCAGGGAGTTTTACAATTCCATGCTTAATTGGTAGTTTAACTATTGATAATGCGTTAGCTGATTTAGGGGCAAGCATAAATGTCATGCCTTATAAAATGTTTAAACAACTAGGTCTAGGGAAGCCCAAACAAACTAGGATGAGCATTCAATTAGCTGATAAAACTGTTAGAATTCCTAGGGGTATGATCGAAGATGTACTCGTAAAGATTGATAAATTCATATTCCCAGTAGACTTTGTCGTTTTAGACATAGATGAGGACAACATGATCCCCCTAATTTTAGGAAGACCATTCTTAGCAACTGCCAGGACTAAAATTGATGTCGACGCAGGTGAACTCATACTCTGGGTAGGTGACGAGACGGTCACTCTACAAGCTCTCGATTCAGCTGGGACATCAAATAATCAAGGTCAGAAAGTAATGCTATTGATAACCATTTGGTTAACCCTTCTTTTCAGGAAGTACCACAAAAGAACACAAGTGAACCCGATTCTAGACCCCGTGCCAACAAAGAAATAACTCATGAGGAACAAGGGATTCAGATCGATGAACTAGAAGAGTGGAAGACGCATTTCAAGGAAAAATTAAGGATACACAAAGAAGAACCAAAGCCACTCTACGAGACAGACAAGTTCAAAATTGAAGATCAGGTATTGTTAGATAAAGCGGACCCACAAATATCTCCTCCTGACCCCAACACAAGCAAAGAAATCCATTTTAAGGTGATTGATCGCTGAAATCAGAGTTTTAAAATTTATAATGAATGTGATCGAAACTGGAAACTAACTCTGACAACGATTAAAGGCAAGTGTACCTATCGAACAGTAGTATAGCTTAGGCAAGACCGGATATCGAACCCAAAGGAACCAAAAGTATTAATACTAACTTTTTTTTATTATTTAGCCTTAAAAATAAAGTGAAGTTTGTTTTAATCTAAATTTGACAATGACTAATCTAAGGATAAAGACAAAAAGAATGAATTGGGGAATAACTTGGAGAAAGACTCAGTTGATCACGACGATACCTTCAGGAAGAATCCACCTAGACTTCACTTGTTATCTAACCTTGAATTATATGATTTATTTACTTAGCTTGATCCGTAGGAATCCCTAACCTATGTTAAACCCTCTCTCGAGGCGAATAACATCTAACCCTAGGTTAATTAGTGGAACTCTCGTTCTCTTATAATAACCCCCTCGAATAGTAGTAAATCAATCTATGGATTCCCATATTAGGTTTCACCCTAATCCAGCAAAATCTCGTAACCCTATCTCTAGGCGTTCGATCAACTCTGCTTAATTACGCTAGATCTACTCTTAAGCAGGGTCTATTCCTCCTCCACCTAAGCACATCAGACTTGGATTAAGCATGCATAATTAAGAACAAACTAAGTATTTATCATAAAATTCATAAATCAAATAACAAGATTCATCTAGGTTTCATCCCCTTCAGGTATCTGAGGGGTTTAGTTCATAACTAAGAAAGAAAACATCTTAAGAGAAAAGATAAAACAAAACATAAGAAATTCCTAAAACTCCCTGAAGGAATTGAAGGAGAATTCTGCTGTCTTGAGTATAATTTCGGCTTCTTGGGATGGATCAACTGGTTACCTTCAAGCAAATCCCACAATTCTGACCTTTCTGGCTTGGCTCCTTGGCCTAGCTCGCCTTCTCTCAAATGTGGTACTTAGGGGTTATTTATATGCTCTTGGAAAGCGATTCTTTCTCCCTAAGTATCCTTTTCCGACTAAAATTATTCATTCTAACGATAGAGGCACGACCATGTAGCACGCCCATATAGATCGACTTCAGGTAGTGTTCGGACTCTTTAATGAGGCACGGCCGTGTAAATTAGGGGAGAGGCCATGCTCTAGGTGATCAACGAGACCCGGCCGTGTGGACTTTGGGCCAGGCTGTGTCAATTTCGTGCTAAGGCCCATTTTACTCTGTTTTGGGCCCATTTTACGTTCTTTTCATCCTCGGGTGCTTTCCTGGGTATAAGACATGAAAAGAAAGGATTAAAAGCACCTTTTTACATAAATCAAGGGATAAATCATCCAAAAGTAAGCTAAATGCTGGATTAAAATATGTTACAATTACGGTTTATCAAATACCCCCACACTTAAGCTTTTGCTTGTCCTCAAGCAAAATTCTCCACTTACAATTAAAATGAACTTTCCATGATTCATAATTCGTATCAACAATGCCTTATCCTAATTCATAGATAATTTATACATGGATAATTCAATTCAAAGAGTCATGAAGATTCATACAAGATAAGTCGTATTTTTTTTAGCACGAAAACATAGGTGTTCCCCTTCATCTAAATAATTACCTTTAATTCAAAACTGACAAGGATTGATATCCTCACAAAAGATTCACTCAACTCACTCAAAAAGTGTTTAAGGGTCAAAATTAAGCACTCGTAAGTCGAACCTAAAAAGTTAATCCCATAGGCTTGCCTGAAAATCAAATCTCCACCACTGTAAAATAAAATGATAAACAGATCAAAAGGTCTTTGTTAGGGTTGTAATGGGGCTAGGGTTAAAGCTGTGGATAAAGGCTGAAATTAAAAGGTTAGAATCGAGACTAAATTGATAGGTTACCTACCTAAAAATTTCTAAGATAACAATTACATCAACTGAAAAATAATAATCCTACTAATACGAGCTTTTCTTTTGGAAATAGACTTTAACTTGTATAAGCTCACTCTTCATAATACTAATACTGAATATACCTTTTTTTTTAAGAACAAACTAAGTAAAGACAATTTCAAATAATAATAATTCATAAAAACTTAGGTAACTAATCAAATCATATCTCGATTAAAGGGTAGTAAAAAAGAAGGGTGCTAACAAATACAAAGGGTTTTGGATTAATATTAGTGGGTGAATCAATAAAAGAGTTGTTAGGCTCAACGGGGTTCACTAGGGGTTAATTATAAGGGTAGGCTTTTTAGTGGTGTAAGTGGGTTAAAACCTAGGTGCCTTTATCATCTCGGTATATCAAATCATAACTGTGGTCTCAACATGTATAAACAAGGCAAGTTCTAAAATAACAGTTCATAGTTGACGCACTCATAATCAATAAAGTGAGCACGAAAAAGAATGTATGCTCTATAAGGCTTAAAATCTCACAAAAATTATGGGTGTTTTTGACATCAACCTTATAAATTTCAAATTTCAAGATAGCATTCAAATTCAGGTTAACAACCTAAAATTTTAATTTTTAGAAAATTAGACTTATCATACTTGATTCCCTAGTATTCTTCAAATTTAATCATCAATGCACAATTAACTATGACTTATTCTAAAACATGTCAATATCAATCACAAATCATTAGAAATTTCATCTTAATTAGTAATATGAGAAAATTACTTTAAAACAAGATTAAATTCAGGGATTTGAGAACAATGCAGAAAGTTAGGCATTTTTATCCTCAGTGTTTGAGAATAATGGAAAAAGTTAGGCATTTTCTTAGAATAACTATTCACCCCCCCACACTTAAGATGTACATTGTCCTCAATGTAAAAAGATAGATAATAACATATAAGGGATAAATCAAAAGAGAAGGGGAAAGAATTACTCCCTGAGTTTTGGATGTTTTCCCGGAGGAGTGTCTTTGGTGACGGTGATGGCCGGATTGGATGACGAGCCTGCGCTAGATGAAGAAATTTGGTAGCGCACTGAGAAGTAGCCAGGATTTATTAAGACCTAATTAAAATAAACTAAATATATAATTAAAAATAAGAAAGATAAAGAAAGAGGAAACAAAAATGTAAACGAAATGAAAAATAAAATATAAATGGACCGAAAAGTCCTTATTCTTGGATGGTTCGCGAGGTAGGTGTGACCTCTAAGGCTGAAGAGGTGCTGGTGGTGGCGGAAGTGGCGTGATTCCCTAGCAGCCTTTCGAACCTGACACTACGAAACTAAACTAAATTAAACTAAATTAAACATAAAATTATTATAGAAAAGGAGAATGAAAGGAAAGAGAAACGAAAAATAGAAACTAATTGGTCTCAAAGACCCTTTGCCTGTTGTTTGGATGAAGCGGCCGACATGAACTTATGTGTAGGGTCATCGTTAAGGAAACTATGCTGGGTTGCTTCCACTTCTTCGACATGGTTCTTGCGTGGCTAAAGAGTCTGGACACTTTTTTTAAGAAAAATAGAGAATTTTTTAAAGAGAAAGAGGATGTAAGAAGTTAGAGGGTGAAGGAAAAAGGCTGCGGGGTTTAAATAGTAATTGAATTCTGGCACATCCCCACGGCCGTGGTCCAAGCCCGTTTCGATTTACACGGCCGCCTCGCACGGCCGTGTGTTGGAGTGTGTTGGTTTCCCATGCCCGTGTTTCAGCCCACTGTGTTTGTGAAGTCAGTATGTTGGCACGGTTGGGACGCCCGGGCGTGTTTTGCCCGTGCTCGATAAGTCAGTAGCTTCACACGGTCGTGGGGCACGACCCTGCTGATTTGTCAATGCCCGTGGGGAGGGTGGTTGGATCCGTGACGTTGAAGTGTGGTTGGACTGAATTGCACGGCCTCTACTTTGTAGTGTGGTGGTTCCGGTGGTCTACACTGTAACAACCCAAACCCGGCCCAAACACTATGGCCGAATCTAGTTTGTTACGAGGAGAACCTTTTTTGAAAACCATTTTTAGAACCCATTTAAGTTTTGTTGGAAACTTCTCGTATTTGATTATCTTGGTAAAACCATACTTAGTGTTTATTTCAAAAAAAAATAAAAAAATTAAGTCAAGTTATTAAACAAATTTCAACCCTGCCCAATAGCTCGATAAAACAATTTTCGTTTTAACTTGGAAAACATGTGATTTTAATTAATATTAGTACCATAGTTTAAAACAAAGTATTCAACATATAAAAATTGTTCCAAATAAAATATCAGGAGGCCTTATTACATCCAAATAGAATAAAAACCGGAAATAGAAATATCATAACTAAAATTTAAGTCCATAAAAATTAAATCCACTGCATGGCCACCTCGAGTCGACCCGGCTCCACATCCGTGATCTACGTGTCACCTGAAAAATGTAAAGGAGAAGGTGAGTCACCAAGACTCAGTATGTAACCCTTCCCCCGTTTTAAAAACATTTTCATACACAACACATAACAATTAATATGCGAGAATACTATGTACCCAACCTAGCCAACCAAACGCCACTTTTTCTACCCCGTTGTGGTACCAAACCACTTTGTGGTGCCAAACCACCGTGACATATAGTCACAATGTGTTACCAAAACACTGGTGTCCGTAGACACAAATCGATTGATGGGGCCAACCTATCGTGTGATACCAAATTACTGGCAGACGATCCCGTATCTCAAGTGGGGCCAACCCATGGTGGTGTTAACCACAGGGACAAGTCGCTATGAGGTGCCAAACCTTTGGAGGTACCAAACCTCTGGTGACCGTAGTCACAGTGTGTTACCAAAACACTGGTGCCCGTCGGCACAATATCACTGCCCCCCTCCACTCATTAACCCCACATCAGTCATATATATATATTTCATGCCATCACATGCTTAAATCTCATGTATCAATACATCATGCTTTCCAAAAGCAGCAAATAACATATTCATCTTAACAGATACTTACCTGAATTTCCATCTATACTGATATGGTATATTATCCAATGCTACATAAATTAAGTTAGCATTCACAGTATTCAGCACATTTAATAAGTTATACGTGTGTATGTACACACCTGTCACCAACGAGGAGTCTAAATCCCGAAAAGAGAAGTCGGCCTCCCTAGATCTACTTGTTCCTATATTCGGCCAACACTTGGGTTAGTATTATGGCCTATTTGGCCAAACCAAATTATTAGAAGGGGTTCCTTATGAACTCGAAATCTTACCTTCCCTCGGTTGGATGCTAATCGCAACACCAAACTCCCGAATCTGCTTCTGATTTCATGAATCGGCACTCAATAAGTTAGTAGCCTTCGGCTAAAACGAATATCAACTGACTAACTAAAGTAGATCTTACCGTTACTTACCAAAAACCGAATACTAGAGATCGGGCTGTGAGTCGACTGCTTTACTCCCTTGAGTACCTAGCGTAAATCGCCATTACTACTCGCTTAGAAGACTTATAACCATTGCCGAAATCGGCACCTTTCCTTGTAAAAAGTCGACAGAAAAAGAAAGAAAAGGGGAGATAGAAATTCGGCCATCACTTACCTTATCAACCGATTGATAACAAAGAATCTGAAGAGATCTATGTTCCTTCCAATATTCGACCAAGGTACAATAGAATAGAGGAAGGGAATTTCGGCAAACCACTGGGTTGTATTCGGCCAATGGTTAGTTTAATAAGAGGAAAAGAAATCAGCACTTCCAAGGGAGTGTATTCGGCCAAGGGGAGAAAGAAAGTAACGGGAAAGAAAGGTGCTAGGAATGTCGGCTTGAAGTGTTTGAGAGAAAAGAAAAGAGAGAAAATAGATGGGAGAGTTGAGAATTTCGGCAACTTGCCAAGATGGGAAAAAAACAAAACAAGTGATAGGTTGATGCTTTTTATAAGCATTCGGAACCCCCCTTAGCTTGCCGTCCACTCCTATTAATCAAGGAGTTCAAAATCCACTTAACCTCCCTAATTCACTCTGAGCCACTTGTTTAACTTAATTCAAAAATAATTTGAATTAATTTCCAAATAATCAAATAATCTCTTAATAATCCCAATAATTTCCTTATTATCTCCTATTATCCTTAGAATAAAAATCCTATTAAAAAAAACTCATATTATCTACATAAATAATAAATAATAAAAAGAGTTTAAAGAGAGGAAGTCTCTCCCCCTTTGTGCCGTCCACTTAAAGAGCAAAAAGAGGGGATTCCTGTGACTCGAACCAAGGTTCTCCCTTCCCCTTGATGGCGTCACATGCTAGTCCTTAAGTGGCCTTACTTTTGCCACTTTACCAAGGGCTTTTTAGTGTCCAAATTCCTTCATTTATTCTTATAACACCCTCCCAGTAAGCTCCCCACCTTGAAAGTTCAAGATGAAATTTTCTACTAAACCGAGCCTACTCAAGACCCTTAATTAACCTTTATTATTCCATAAATAATATCACAGTGGTTCAAACATAAGAAAAATAATTAAATTCCAAATAGCCCCATTTTTGGGATGTTACAGTTCTACCCCCTTAAAATAAATTTCGTCCCCGAAATTACCTGGTTAGAAGAGGTGGGGGTATTGCTGCCTCATCACATCCTCGGGTTCCCACGTAGCTTCCTCTGTACCATGGTTCCGCCATAGCACTTTCACTAATGGCACTGACTTTCTACGTAAAACCTTCACATCCCGATCTAAGATCTGAACTGGTTCTTCTTCAAAAGATAAATCTAAGTTCACCTCAATCTCTACCACTAACACAACGTGTGATGGATCTGACCGATACCGTCTCAGCATCGACACATGGAAGACATCATGGATCTGGTTCAGTTCTGCCGGCAATTCTAGCTGGTAAGCTACCGGTCCTACTCGCTTTACAACTCTATATGGTCCGATGAACCTTGGGCTCAGCTTCCCCTTTCGGCCAAATCTCAACACCTTTTTCCAAGGTGACACCTTCGAAAAAACTTTGTCTCCTACAAAGATACTCCATTTCCTTGCGTTTTAAATCGAGATAGGATTTACATCTATCATCCGACGCTTCCTTAAGACGAGATCGAATCACCTTGACTTTGTCCTCGGTTTACATACCACTTACGGACCCAAAACTCGCCAGCTCACCCAACTCCGTCCAGCACGTCGGAGTATGACATTTCCGTCCATACAGCGCTTCATATGGAGCCATCTGAATACTCGCTTGATAACTATTGTTATAAGCGAATTCCGCTAGTGGTAGGTACTCCTCCCAACTACCACCAAAATCCAAGACACATCCTCTTAACATGTCTTCTAAGATCAGATCACCCTTTCCGATCGTCCGTCGGACTATGGATGGAAAGTCAGATCAAATCCAACCGTGTACCCAAAGCTTGATGTAACGCTTTCCAGAACCTTGACGTGAATCTGGGATCCCTATCCGAGATGATCGATACTGGAACACCATGCAACCTTACTATTTTCGACACATACAGCTTAGCTAGCTTCAAGAGAAAATCCACCTCACCGGGTATGAAGTGAGTGACTTAGTTAGACGGTCCACTATTACCCAAATGCGTCCTTCTTCTTTGGCGTAAGGGTAGCCCACCGACGAAATCCATAGTGATTCGCTCCCACTTCCATTGTGGGATCTTTACTGGTTGAAGTAGCCCTGATGGCAATTGGTGTTCAGCCTTAACCTGCTGACACGTCAGACACTTTCCCACAAACTCAGTTACCTCACGCTTCAACCCCGCCACGAATCGCTCTCCGTAGATCTCCATACATCTTGCTTCCTCCCGGATGCATAGCGTATGGGCTGCTATGTGCATCGTGGAGAATTTTCCGCTCAACTCCACATCTTTCGGCATACATGCTCGCCCTTGAAAACATAGCACTCCATCACTAGACAGACTGTACCCTTCCAAACCACCATCCTGAACTTGTACCCTCTTAGCGTTCAAGCCTTCATCCACTAACTGCTTTTCCTTAATCTCCTCAATCCACGTTGGCTTAACGTGGAGTTCCGCCAACAGACTCCCATCATCATATAGACTCAACCGAGCGAACATTGCTCTTAAGTCCATCACAACCTTTCGGCTCAACGCGTCGGCTACCACATTAGCCTTACCCGATGGTACTCGATTGAACAATCGTAGTCTTTTAATAGTTCAATCCACCGACGCCGCCTCGTCTCGATCCTTCATACGAGTCGAAAGATACCTCAAGCTTTTGTGATCCGTAGACTATCGACTTCTCCCCATACAGTAATGTCTCCATATCTTCGTGAGCAAAGACGATCGCCGCTAACTCCAAGTCGTGCGTTGGGTAGTTAACCTCATGCGGTCTTAATCGACGCGGGATGCATAGGCTACTACCTTCCCTTCCTCAGCATCAAAGCACACATCCCAAACCGGTATGGGATGCATCACAATAGACGATAAACAACTTTCTCGCTTCAGTGTACCAAAACCGAGCTTCCGTCGAATTTTCCTTAGCTTATCAAAGCTTTCTTCTTTGCTTCTCCGTCCATACAAATGGAACACCTTTCCTTAGTAACATAGTTAACGGGCTTTGCTATTAGAGAGAATCCTTCCACGAATCTCCGATAGTACCTTGCTAAACCTGAAAACTTCGGTTTCCGCCACCGACCTAGGCGGTTTCCAATCCCACCGCTTCAACCTTGCGAGGTCTACTCGATTCCTCACCGACACTACGTGCCCTAAGAAAGCCACTTCCCTAAGCCAAAATTCGCACTTCATCGAATTTGGCATACAATTGCTTCTCCTCAACACTTGTAGAACTATACGCAAATGCATATCATGCTCCTCCTCCGTCTTAGAATAAACTAATATGTCGCCTATGAACACCACGACAAATTGGTCTAAGTATCTTCAAACACCCTATTCATCAAGTCCATGAATGCCGCCGCGCATTGGTCAATCCAAATGGTATTACCGTAAACTCGTAATGTCCATACCGAGTTACAATGCCGCCTTGTGAACATCAACCTCCTTCACCTTAAGTTGATGATAACCCGACCTAAGGTCTATCTTCTTCGAGAACACCGAGGCACCCTTCAGGTTGATCGAACAAGTCGTCAATCCGAGGTAACGGATACTTGTTCTTGATCGTTAACTTGTTCAATTGGCGGTAGTCGATACACATTCGCATTGAACCGCCCTTCTTCTTGACAAACAACACCAATGCTCCCCACGGAGATATGCTTGGTCGAATAAACCCTCTATCCAAGAGCTCCTGAATTTGAGCCTTGAGCTCCACCAATTCCTTTGGTGCCATTCGGTATGGTGCTATAGACACAAAGTGCGTTCGGGTAGCAAGTCTATACCAAATTCAACTTCCCGATCTGGAGGCAGACCCGAAAGATCTTCTGGGAACACATCAGCGAATTCCCCAACCGTTCGGACCTTTTCCACTACTGACTCCTTAGCTTCCAAAGCACAGATTCGAACTAAATACGCCTCACAACCCTTCTTGACCATCTTTTCAGCCTTCAAGCGCGACCTTTACATTGGTTAAGTAATTCCTTCTATCACCTATCATAACCACTTCATCACCTTCAGCTGTCTTAAGAACCATGCGCTTAGCCGCGCAATCCAAATTCGCCTGATACTTAACCAGCCAGTCCATTCCAAGGATCAGATCGAACTCCCCGAATGGTAGTTCCATCAGATCAGCCACAAATACTACCCCTTGGAGTTCTGAAGTGCGTCGCTCTCTATAAAGTTTATCTACGACTACAGAGTGACCTAGGGGGCTTAGTACAGTCATCTTTCTAGAAGTAGTCTTAGAGTCTAGGTCCATAATTCCTACCACACTACTAGCAATGTACGAGTGCGTCGAACCCACATCAATTAATGCAACATAAGGAAGACCAAAGATTAGAAATGTACCAGTTATGACATCCGGTGCATCACCCTCCTCGCGACGCCTCGCTGCGTAGACTAAGCCAGGCTGCCTAGCCTTTGTGTTGCCTGAACCTCTGCCCTGAGTTCCACGGCCTCGGTTAGGACCGTTGCTTCCTCTGCCATTACCACGACCCCTCTGGGGTGGTCCAACATTTCTGCCCTGAGCACGGTTCTGTCCCTCAGGTTGATTCTTAGCTAGTTTCCGGGGACAATCTCTGACCCTTTGCTTCAAAGACCCACACTCAAAATATCCTCTATCACCGGTCCAACAACCTCCCCAATGGGTCTTTCCACAGCGGTTACACTGAGTCAGCCTCTGATTGGTAGTCATGGGCCTTGCCGCCTGATTTGGCCCACTTGGCCTAGCCTTTTTCTGGACACTCCCACTGGATCCGGCTAACCCAAACCCTCTCTTTTGATTATTCCTACTATAACTTTGCCTCACAGCCTCCTTGATCCCCTCGGCTACCTTAGCCTTTTCCACTAGAGATGAGAACTCACGAACCTGCTGCGGGGCAATCAGTAACCTCAAATCATCTCGAGTCCGTCCTCAAAGCGGACACGGCGCTCGTGTTCGATAGCCACGATGCCTCTAGCATACCTACTCACTTTAAAAACTCGCCTCATATTCTCACATCGACTTAGTTCCTTGCACTAGCCCTAGAAAGGCTTTCCTCGAGCATCCGTGTAGTGGTGCCACATATACTTCTTCTCGATAGGTGGTTTTGAAATGATCCCAAGTCAGATCATCTGCCGTGGCTCCATCTCGGACCGTCAGCCACCACTGGTACACTTCATCCTTTAGAAGCGACACTACCGCTTTCAGCTTTTCCTCCTCCGTCAGGTCAAGATCATTCATGATCCTTTCAGTTGACTCTAGCCAAGATTCACCACGCCTTGCGGTGCCACTCCTGACATACCCCGGAATACCTCCGCTCCGTTAGATCAGAGTCGCTCAGGAACAGATTTTTGAGCTCCCAAATTTCCACCAGCTCCAGCCACCATTTCCAAAACTCACAAAACAGCTTGCGATACAGCCTCACCACCGGTCTGATCCTGCTCCTCAGCTCTAAAAGTAGGAGGTGGTGGTGGCGGTGGTACTTCGTTTTCAGAACCTTGACCCGACCTGACGGGTTTAGACACCATCATCCTACCCCTACCGCGTCCACAGCGTCCACGTCCTCTAGAACTCATTCTATCTACCACGCTTTTAATCTGATTAAGAAAATTTTTATGCGTTAGCATTTGTTCCACTTTATTACTCACGAAGAAATTTTATGGATAAGGTTTAATCAGAGATTCTTTCGAGCAAACAAGGTTTCAGTCTTCTATCCTAGTTCACACAAAGGAGTTCATGCATCCATTCCTTAATACTTTCCATACCTATTCGCTCTTCGGACATTTCTGCCCATTTCTAACCCAGGGGTATTTTCGTCATTTTCCTACAGGGGTATTTTCGTAAATAAAGAAATTCTAAAACTTTAGTAAAGTAGGTCGTTTTGAAATTCCCAAAACTGAAGGGTTTTTCTGAAAAATTTGTAAAATTTAGATATATGGCATCATTTTGAAACCAGGGGTATTTCGGTAATTTTGTCATTCAGGGGCAATTTCAAAATTTTAATAAGTCAGGGATATTTTTAACAGTTGTAAAAATTCGAGGGTTCCTTTTTGAAAATGTTCCTTTTCAAATAGTGATGTTTGTAAAGATTTCCAAAACCAGGGTCATTTCGGTAATTTTGAAACTTGAGGGCGTTTTCGTAATTTTCCAAAACCAAAATATTTTGTTGATGATTTTCAAAGCTAAGTTGTTGAATATTTGTAAAATAGTTGAAATTTTTGAGCAAAACCATTGAACTGATATTTTATGAGTCAGGGGCATTTTAGTAATTTTACCCCTAAGGGTATTTTTGTAATTTTTCCACAAATTGAGTTTTTCGAAGAAAACGTTGTAAAAATGATGTTCTTCGATTTGAAAGAGTTATTGCAAAAGTTTTGAAAACATTAGGGTTTTTGTTGTTTCATTCTTTTTCGAAAACATGGCTAATTCCCTTTTTCGGGTTTTAGTCATTATGTTGAGCCTATGATCGAGCCCTCTTAGTCAGGGTGAACCAAAGCTACGCACCAGACAGGATTCGAGTGAAGAGGAGGTGAGTCACGCGGACTGCTTAAATACCAAGCTCTCACCGACCTTTCTAGACATGCGCACAGAGGTTGCCACACCACCGAGCCCTCGAGTTTAGGTGAACCGGTTACGCACTGTGGGATACTGCGAAGAGGAGGTGAGTCACGAGGACCGCTTAAATACCAAGCTCTTCCGGATCCACTCCTAGACATACGTACAGGGGTTACCACACCCTAGCTCAGTGACTAAGTCATAAGTGGGTTTAGTTCTTTAAGTCTTATGTTTGGTTGGTGTGTTTGAGTACTCTAATCCTAGGGTTCAAGTTCCTATAAGTCTATCTACGTTCCATGCTTCCTACCCTTCTACAGAATATAATTCACAAGAGGTTTAGATGTACTTACCTGGGCGGATCGGTGCCGGAGACTCGGGCCATGCTGTTCAAAAATCAAAAATTATTCCATAAGGCCTACCAAAACATTTTTGGGCCTTGGGCCCCCACAGCCGAGCTTTGAACTGGGCTCTGATACCAATTTTGTAACAACCCAAACCCGGCCCAAACACTATGACCGAATCTAGTTTGTTACGAGGAGAACCTTTTTGAAAACCATTTTTAGAACCCATTTAAGTTTTGTTGGAAACTTCTCGTATTTGATTATCTTGGTAAAACCATACTTAGTGTTTATTTCAAAAAAAAAATAATTAAGTCAAGTTATTAAACAAATTTCAACCCTGCCCGATGGCTCGATAAAACAATTTTCGTTTTAACTTGGAAAACATGTGATTTTAATTAATATTAATACCATAGTTTAAAACAAAGTATTCAACATATAAAAATTGTTCCAAATAAAATATCAGGAGGCCTTATTACATCCAAATAGAATAAAAACCGGAAATAGAAATATCATAACTAAAATTTAAGTCCATAAAAATTAAATCCACTGCATGGCCACCTCGAGTCGACCCGGCTCCACATCCACGATCTACGTGTCACCTGAAAAATGTAAAGGAGAAGGTGAGTCACCAAGACTCAGTATGTAACCCTTCCCCCATTTTAAAAACATTTTCATACACAACACATAACAATTAATATGCAGAATACTATGTACCCAACCTAGCCAACCAAATGCCACTGTCTACCCCGTTGTGGTACCAAACCACTGGTGGTGCCAAACAACTGGTGACATATAGTCACAATGTGTTACCAAAACACTGGTGTCCGTAGACACAAATCGATTGATGGGGCCAACCCATCGTGTGATACCAAATCACCGGCGATTTATCCGTATCTCAAGTGGGGCTAACCCACGATGGTGTTAACCACAGGGACAAGTCGCTATGAGGTGCCAAACCTCTGGAGGTACCAAACCTCTGGTGACCGTAGTCACAGTGTGTTACCAAAACACTAGTGCCCGTCGGCACAATATCACTGCCCCCTCCACTCATTAACCCCACATCAGTCATATATATATATTTCATGCCATCACATGCTTAAATCTCATGTATCAATACATCATGCTTTCTAAAAGCAGCAAATAACATATTCATCTTAACAGATACTTACCTGAATTTCCATCTATACCGATATGGTATATTATCCAATGCTATATAAATTAAGTTAGCATTCACGATTTCAAGACATTTAATAAGTTATAAGTGTGTATGTACACACTTGTCACCAACGAGGAGTCTAAATCCCGAAAAGAGAAGTCGGCCTCCCTAGATCTACTTGTTCCTATATTCGACCAACACTTGGGTTAGTATTATGGCCTATTCGGCCAAACCAAATTATTAGAAGGGGTTCCTTATGAACTCGAAATCTTACCTTCCCTCGGTTGGATGCTAATCGCAACACCAAACTCCCGAATCTGCTTCTGATTCCATGAATCGGCACTCAATAAGTTAGTAGCCTTCGGCTAAAACGAATATCAACTGACTAACTAAAGTAGATCTTACCGTTACTTACCAAAAACCGAATACTAGAGATCGGGCTGTGAGTCGACTGCTTTACTCCCCTGAGTACCTAGCAGAAATCGGTTACTACTCGCTTAGAAGACTTATAACCATTGCCGAAATCGGCACCTTTCCTTGTAAAAAGTTGACAGAAAAAGAAAGAAAAGGGGAGATAGAAATTCGGCCATCACTTACCTTATCAACCGATTGATTACAAAGAATCTGAAGAGATCTATGTTCCTTCCAATATTCGGCCAAGGTACAATAGAATAGAGGAAGGGAATTTCGGCAAACCACTAGGTTGTATTCGGCCAATGGTGAGTTTAATAAGAGGAAAAGAAATCAGCACTTCCAAGGGAGTGTATTCGGCCAAGGGGAGAAAGAAAGTAACGGGAAAGAAAGGTGCTAGGAATTTCGGCTTGAAGTGTTTGAGAGAAAAGAAAAGAGAGAAAATAGATGGGAGGGTTGAGAATTTCGGCAACTTGCCAAGATGGGAAAAAAACAAAACAAGTGATAGGTTGATGCTTTTTATAGACATTCGGCACCCCCCCTTTAGCTTGCCGTCCACTCCTATTAATCAAGGAGTTCAAAATCCACTTAACCTCCCTAATTCACTCTGAGCCACTTGTTTAACTTAATTCAAAAATAATTTGAATTAATTTCCAAATAATCAAATAATCTCTTAATAATCCCAATAATTTCCTTATTATCTCCTATTATCCTTAGAATAAAAATCCTATTAAAAAAAACTCATATTATCTACATAAATAATAAATAATAAATAATAAAAAGAGTTTAAAGAGAGGAAGTCTCTCCCCCTTTGTGCCGTCCACTTAAAGAGCAAAAAGAGGGGATTCCTGTGACTCGAACCAAGGTTCTCCCTTCCCCTTGATGGCGTCACATGCTAGTCCTTAAGTGGCCTTACTTTTGCCACTTTACCAAGGGCTTTTTAGTGTCCAAATTCCTTCATTTATTCTTATAACACCCTCCTGCTAAGGCTCCCTGCCTTGAAAGTTCAAGATGAAATTTTCTACTAAACCGAGCCTACTCAAGACCCTTAATTAACCTTTATTATTCCATAAATAATATCACAGTGGTTCAAACATAAGAAAAATAATTAAATTCCAAATAGCCCTATTTTTGGGATGTTACATACACGGCCACGAGCACGGCCGTGTGTAAGGCCGTGTGGCCTGGAAAACTGCACTTCTGATTATTTTAAAAAGAAAAATAAATTAAAATGAAAATAATTGCAAAATAAGTAAGGTTAGTACTCGGGTTGCCTCTCGAGAAGCACTCATTTATAGTCTTCAGCTAGACTTTCCTTGTGTTTTGAACAATTCATGGAGGTTTGAAGGTTTGAACATCTTTCCCCATATTATCCATTTGATGTTCATTGTGTGGTTTAGGTCGAGTGGCATTGATTTTGAGAGCATCAAAATTGGGATTACTTACCTCGACTGTCTTGTGTGGAAGAGCGTCGATTACATTAAAAAGAATTTCTTTGTTTGTGTCAGGGTCTGGAGGAGATAATCGTAGGTTTAATAATACTTGATCTTCATTTTTGGACGTGCCTATCCCGTCGAGTGGTTTTGGTTCTATTTCTTGTAACCCTAATTTTTCCTTGAAGTGTGTTTTCCACTCGTCGAATTCATCGGGTTGACCCTTTTGTTCCTCATGATCTATTCCTTTGTTGGCATTGTATTTAAGATTAGGTTCAATTGTGCCCTTTTCTGGTGCTTCCTGAAAAGAAGGGTTAATCGAATGGTTATCAATGGATTTTTCTTTCTTACCTTGGTCATTCAATGTCCTGGCTGAGTCGAGAGCTTGAAGAGTAACAGCCTCATTACCTACACAAAGTATGAGTTCTCCTGTGGCAACATCAAATTTGGTCTTGGCAGTTGCTAGAAAAGGTCTTCCTAAAATTAAAGTAATCGAATTATCCTCATCCATGTCTAAGACAACAAAGTCTACCGGAAAAAACAAATTTATCAATTTTTACGAGAACATCTTCGATAATGCCCTTAAGAATTCTAACAGTTTTATCAGCTAATTGAATACTCATCCTAGTTTGTTTGGGCTTCCCTAGACCTAGTCATTTAAACAATGTATAAGGCATGACATTTGTGCTTGCCCCTAAATCAGCTAACGCATTATCAATAGTTAAACTACCAATTAAACATGGAATTGTAAAACTCCCTGGGTCTTTTAATTTCTGTGGTAGTCTATTTTGTAGAATTGCTGAGCACTTTGGGTTGAGTTCAATGTGTGGCTCTTCATCTAATTTACGTTTGTTTGTCAAGAGCTGTCTTAAAAATTTCCTCGCGTCTAGCATCTAAAAAAGGGCTTCAAGAAGAGGTAAGTTAATGTGTAATTTCTTTAAAAGTTTAAGAAACTTACCAAATTGTTCTTCTCAATTGTCTCTTTTTAATTCTTCGGGATAAGGAATGCGAGGTTGGTACTCTTTGATTACTGGTTTTGGCCTTTCCTGTGTTACCTCTACCTTTCCTTCGTCTACCTTGTCTTCTTGTTGCAAGATGGGTTCGTCTATCTCTGCATTTTCCTGAGCTGCTATGGCTTGAATTTGCTCCTTTGGATTAATCTCGATGGTACTTGGTAGGCGTCCTTGCGGTTGTTCTGACATGAGCTTTGCAAGTTGTTCGACTGCATTAGTAACTTCCTTCACTGACTTAGTGATTTCCCCTATTCGGCTCTCGTTGCTTTTGATTGTTCTCTCAGTTTCTTGGATACGTTTTTCTGTGCCTGCCGAAAATCTTGCCACTATCTCCTTGAGAGTTGGTCTCTTTTCTTGTGGATAAGGCTGATTTTGGAGGTTTTGAAGAGGTTGTTGCCTTTGATTACCTTGATTTCCCTGGCCTCCCCATGAAAAATTTGGGTGGTTCCTCCAACCTGGATTGTAAGTATTACTATATGGATTATTATTGGATTTGAAATTGTTACCTATATAGTTCATCTGTTCGCTCTCTGCTTCTAGTTGGTAGGGTGGGTACTCAGAATTCGCCACAATTCCTCTTGCATCACACTGCATCACTAGATGTACCTGCGAAGAACACAATCTGTCAAGCTTTTTATTTATTATCTCCATTTGTGTTGATAGCATGGTTACTGTGTCTATGTTGAAGGCTCCTGCTGATTTTGTCGGTTTTGTCCTTGAAGCTTGCCACTGATAATTATTCAGTGACATCTCTTCAATGAACTCGTAAGCCGCTTCAGGAGTTTTGTTGTTCAAGTTTCCACCATCGACTGAGTCAATTAGTTGCCTCGTTGAGGGGTTTACACCGTTATAGAATGTTTGGACTTGAAGCCACAAAGGTAAGCCATGGTGTGAACATCTCCTCAAGAGATCCTTGTATCTCTCCCATGCGTCGTATAATGTTTCTACATCTATTGCACAAAAGAAGAGATATCATTTCATAATTTGGCCATTTTGGCCGATGGGAAATATTTCATTAAAAACTTTTCGGTTATTTGATCCCATGTAGTGATTGACCCTCGTTGTAACGAGTTTAACCACTGTTTGGCTTTATTTCTTAATGAAAAAGGGAATAACCGAAGACGTATGGCATCATCAGAAACACCATTTATTTTGAAGGTATCACAAAACCCTAGGAAATTAGCTATATGAGTGTTTGGATCTTCGTCCTGCAAACCATCAAATTGAACAAACTGTTGAATCATTTGTATTGTGTTAGGCTTTAATTCAAAATTATTAGCAGCTATAGCAGGCCTAACAATACTCGATTCTACTCTTGTTAAATGTGGTTTAGCATAATTAAACATTGTACGTGGAGCATTGCGTTCCCCCACATCGTGTGGTGGTGGATTAGTCTCGTCCATCCCTTCAGTAGGATTGGATCTGTCTTCTGCCTCTCTTTCTGTATAGTTTAAGGCTTGCCTGATTTCTCGGCGATTCCTTCGAGCGGTAGCTTCGATATCACTGTCGTATACTAAAGGTCCTTTTGGGTTCCTTCCAGTCACCTGGAAAGAAAAGAAAGAAAGAAAAATCAGTAACATTAAAAATTAAACTAAAAACAAAATAAATAGCTAAAAATAAAAATAATGGTTAAAGTAATAAAAATAGAGTTTTCTTAATATTTTAGTTCCCCGGCAACGGCACCAAAAACTTGATCGCTGAAATTAGAGTTTTAAAATTTATAATGAATGTGATCGAACCTGGAAACTAACGCTGACAACGATTAAAGGCAAGTGTACCTATCAAACAGTAGTATAGCTTGGGCAAGACCGGATATCGAACCCAAAGGAACCAAAAGTATTAATACTAACTTTTTTTTTATTATTTAGCCTTAAAAATAAAGTGAAGTTTGTTTTAATCTAAATTTGACAACGACTAAGCTAAGGATAAAGACAAAAAGAACGAATTGGGGAATAACTTGGAGAAAGACTCAGTTGATCACGACGATACCTTCAGGAAGAATCCACCTAGACTTCACTTGTTATATAACCTTGAATTATATGATTTATTTACTTAGCTTGATCCGTAGGACTCTTTAACCTATGCTAAACCCTCTCTTGAGGCGAATAACGTCTAACCCTAGGTTAATTAGTGGAACTCTCGTTCTCTTACAATAACCCCTAGAATAGCAGTAAATCGATCTATGGATTCCCATATTAGGTTTCACCCTAATCCGGCAAAATCTCGTAACCCTATCTCTAGGCGTTTGATCAACTCCGCTTAATTACGCTAGATCTACTCTTAAGTAGGGTCTATTCCTCCTCCACCTAAGCACATCAGATTTGGATTAAGCATGCATAACTAAGAACAAACTAAATATTTATCATAAAATTCATAAATCAAATAACAAGATTCATCTAGGTTTCATCCCCTTCAGGTATCTGAGGGGTTTAGTTCATAACTAAGAAAGAAAACATCTCAAGAGAAAAGATAAAACAAAACATAAGAAATTCCTAAAACTCCCTGAAGGAATTGAAGGAGAATTCCGCCGTCTTGAGTATAATTCCGGCTTCTTGGGATGGATCAACTGGTTACCTTCAAGCGATTCCTACAATTCTGATCTTTTCGGCTTGGCTCCTTGGCCTAGCTCGCCTCCTCTCAAAGGTGGTACTTAAGGGATATTTATAGGCTCTTGGAATGCGAATCTTTCTCCCTAAGTATCCTTTTCCGACTGAAATTATTCATTCTGACGACAAAGGCATGGCCATGTAGCATGCCCGTGTGGATCGACTTCAGGCCGTGCTCGAATTCTTTAATGAGGCACGGCCGTTTAAATCAGGGGAGAGGTCGTGATCTAGGTGATTTACGAGACACGACCGTGTGGACTTTGGGTCAGGCCGTGTCGATTTTGTGCTAAGGCCCGTTTCACTTCGTTTTGGGCCCGTTTTACGTTCTTTTCATCCTCGAGTGCTTTCCTGGGTGTAAGACATGAAAAGAAAGGATTAAAAGCATCTTTTTACATAAATCAAGGGATAAATCATGCAGTAGTAAGCTAAATGCAGGATTAAAATATGTTATGATTACGGTTTATCAGTGATCAATGTTTTCCCATACGGAACAGTCGAGGTAAGTAACCTTATTTTTGGCACTTTGAAAATAAACGATACTCGTCTTACACTTTATCATGATAATGGAACTGCTAGCATGAGGAAGGACCTTCAGCTCCTCAAACCACCATGAATATGCGAATGAGTGGTAAGTCTAGCTTAAGACTATAAACGAGCGCTTCTTAGGAGGTAACCTGAGTACTAACACCATTAACTTCTTCATATTTTATTCTATTTATTTTATTTTATTCTTTCCTTTCAGCACCTAACTGTAAATTAACCAAAAGTGCAAATTTTCAAGCCACACGGCCTTGCACATGGCCGTGGCCGTGGCTATGTGGATGCGCTGAATATCCATACTGACATAGCAGATGGTAAGAGTCAGAACGAATCATATCTTCGAGTCACGGCCTCCAACTACCACGCCACGGCCGTGCGATGCGGCCGTGGCCGACACTGTTAGATAATACACGGGCGTGGAGACCAGAACATGGGCGTGGGAGAAGTGAACAAAGCATAACACGGCCGTATGATACGGCCGTGTGACACTACACGCCCATAGTACACGGGCGTAGGGATGTACTAGACCCCAAAACTCTATTTAAACCACCCCACCCCTCCCTCTTCTCACATACTCCCCATATCTTTTCTTCCATGCCATTTTCTTTCCCTTTTATTTTTCAGGTATTTCCCCTTCCATATTATTCTTCTAACAAAGCCCTTGATCTACCACATCTATGTCGAGGAAGCAGAAGAAACCAAGCACAGTCTCCCTGTGGGGGACCAATCTACATAAGTTCATGCCGGTCCACTCGACAAGCTAAGAGTCTTTGAGACCATTTAAATCATATTTTTATTTCCTCATTTTCTTTGTTTTTCTTCTCTTTGACTATCTTATGCTTAAATTATTTTATTTTATTTCATTTTCTTTAATATAGGTTCTAAAGGCTGCTAGGGAATCACAACGGAACCACGACCACCACCCCATTACAGCCTTAGAAGTCACACCCACCTCGCGAACCATCCAACAAGAAGGACTTTTCGATCCATTCACCTATTACTTCAATTTTATTTTACTTTCTATCCTTCTCTTTATCTTTCTTGTCTTTAAATATATAATTTGTATAGTTTTAATTATTTTTATTATTTCCTCGTTAATTCTCTACGAGCTTCCCAATTTCTTCATCTAGCGCAGAGCTCAGTAGCAGCCACCACTCCTCGAGACTCCCAACTCAAGAAAACCATCCAAATTCAGGAAGTTTCACTTCTCTCCCTATCTCTTGATTATTATATTGCTATTATCTATCTTTGTACATTGAGGGCAATGTACACCTTAAGTATGGGGGGATTAACTATAGTATTATTTGAAAATCCCTGAATTATGCGTTGTTCTAAAGTAAGTTTATCATATTATGATTAGAATGAAATTTCCTTTGATTTATGATTTTTATTGATGTGTTTTGGATTAAGTCATTGATAATTATGTATTGATGATTAATTTGAAGGATACTAGAGAATCAAGCATGATAAGTCTATTTTCCAGAAATTAAAAATTTCTCTAGGTTGTCTACCTGAATTTGGATATTACTTTAAAGTTCAAAATTTACGAGGTTGATATCAAAAACCCAGAATTTTTGTGAGATTTTGAGCCTTATAGAGCATATATTCTTTTTCTTGCTCACTTTATTGATTATGAGTATGTCAACATTGATTTGTTATTCTAGAACTTGCATTGATTATACATGTCGAGATCACACCTTTGACTTGATATACAGAAGTGATAAGCGCACCTAGGTTTTAACCCACTCACTCCACTAAAAGCCTACCTTCATAATTAACCCCTAGTGAACCCCGTTTAATCCTAACAACCCTTTTTATTAATTGACCCACTAATATTAACCCAAAACCCTTTGTATTTGTTATTACCACTCCTTTTAACTACCCTTATGTCGAGATTTGATTTAATCAGTTGCCTGACTATGATCTTTATTTCAAGTAGTTGAATTTATCCTTTATTAAATATTTCAATTGTTCTTAAAAAAAATGAAGAATATTCACTATTAGTTTTGTGATTAGGTGCTCATACGTTAAATTCTAATTATTGAAGAAGAAGCTCATATCAGAGTATTGTTATTAGTAGTACAAGTTTTCAATTTATGCAATTATTATCAATTCGATATCTCTAATTAGGTAATTTGTCAAGTCAATCTCGATTCTAATCCTCTAATTCAGCCTTTATCTACACCCTTAACCTAAGCCCTGTTCAATCATGTTAAAGACCTTTTGATTTGTGTATCATCTCATATTATAGTGGTGGAGATTTGATTTTCATGCAAACCTATGGGATTAACTCTTCATGTTCAACTTTTGAGTGCTTAATTCTGAACCTTAAACACTTCAAGTGATTTGAGTGAATCTTTAGTAAGGATGTCAATTCTTGTCTATTTTGAATCAGGGGTAATTATTTAGATGAAGGGAAACGCCTATGTTTTCGTACTACAAATGTATGACTTTTATTGTTTGAATCTTTAGGACTCTTTGAGTTGAATTATCCATGTATGAATTATCTTTGAATTATGGTGAAACATTATTGATGAATATTATGAATCAAGGAAGTTCGTTTTAATTGTAAGTTGAGAATTTTGCTTGAGGACAAGCAAAAGCTTAAGTGTGGGGGTATGTGATAAACCGTAAAAGTAGCATATTTTAAGCATACATTTAGCATGCTTTTGGATGATTTAAGCCTTGAATTATGTAATTTGGTGCTCTGAATCCTTTGTTTTCATGTTTTATACTCAGAAGAGCACCGGATGACGAAAAGAATGGAAAATGGACCCAAAATGGAGTAAAGGGGCCATATCACGAAATCCACACGGCCTGAGCCCCAGACCACACGGTCGTGCCTCATTCAATAGCCTCGAACACGGCCTGGCCACGACTTACATGGGCGTGTGCCACTGGCGTATCCCTTCCGTGACAAAGAGAAGTGTCACTGGGATTAGGATACTTAGGGGCGAAGAAACACATTCCGAAAGCCTATATAAACACCCTAAGTATGACCTAAAAGGAGGGAACCCAAGGCTTTAGTCAGGGGCCGTCCAGCTAGGCCAAAGAGGGAAAAGTTGTGGGAATTTACTCGAAGAAAGCCAGTTGATCCATCTCAAGAAGCCAGAATTATACTCAAGACGGAGGATCTCTCCTTTAATTCCTTCAGGGGGTTTTAGGAATTTCTTATGTTTTGTTTTATCTTTTCTTCTGAGATGTTTTCTTTTATTGTTATGAACAAAACTCTCAGATACCTGAGGGGATGAAACCTAAGATGAATCTTGTTATCGTTTGCTAAAATATATGATAAATATTTGACTTGTTCTTAATTATGTGTGCTTAATTCTTGTGTTGATATTTCTGGGATATTAACTCAAGTATGATGTGCTTAGGTGGAGGAGCAAAAGTCCCTGCCTAAGAGTAAATCTAGCATAGTTAAGCGGAGTTGATTGCACGCCTGGAGATAGGGTAATGAGATTTTGCTAGATTAGGGTGAAACATAATATGGGAGTCCATAGATCAAGTTAATACAATTCTAGGGGTTTTAATTAGAAAGAGATTTCAATTAATCAACCTAGGGTTAGACGTTATTCACCTCAAGAGATGGTCTAATATACATTAGGGAATCTTACGGATCAAGTCAAATGAATAAATCGTCTGGTTCAGAGTTAGATAACAAGTGAAGTCTAGGTGGATTCTTCCTTGGGTGTCGTTTTAATCAATTGGTTTTTCCTAAAGTTATTTTTCCCCAAATTCATTCTCTTTGTCTTTGTATCTTTAGTTTAGTTGTTAGTTAATTTTAGATTAGATAAAAATTCATTTAATTCTTAGGTTAGATAATAAAAAGAAAGTTAGTATTAGTACTTTTGGTTCCATTGGGTTTGACAATCCGGTCTTACCTTAACTATACTATTGTTCGATAGGTGCGCTTGCCTCAAATCGTTGTCATAGTTAGTTTCCAGGTTCGATCATTCTCTTTATAATTTTTTAAGACTCTGACACACGATTAAATATCAACCCCAAAAATAAAATATTTAAAAAGCTAGGTATAAATTAAAATACTTGCGAACATGTGGCCACTTCCAAGTCCCTCGCAGCTCCAAATCATCTAAAGCTGGGTTTACCTGTACAGTGAAAAGAAAAGGGTGAGTTTGCGAAAACTCAGTGTGTAATCCCCTATCAGTCGAATAACAATCGGTGCAAGTAGAAACAGACAGGGCCAAAGCCTTATACAAGAATGCATCGATGCAGGATTTAGCCCTATATAGTAACAGAGTGGGTCTAAGCCCAAAGTAATAACAGTGCAGAATAGAGATGCAACCCAGCCCAATCTAGCCAAGACACCACCCGTACCAACCAACACACCATGCAGGGACTAAGTCGACCCACCCAGCCAACACACCGATATCGCAGCATAACTGCTAATAGTAACGCAGCAAAGCTGGTAATAACAGTAAACGTGGCCAAGCCACTAGTACAGTACTTCCCCCAAATCAGAATCCCACCCCAATGTAGAATGTCGTGTCACAAATATTACACAGTATGTCATATTCATAACCAGTCATGTAGATATCATACACACATAAACTAAACTACCACTAAGGGTCTAATGGTCATTTCGTCAGTTAGGGGCAAAACGATAATTCTACCCCTCAAGGGTGTTTCAGTAATTTTACCCCACAAGGGTATTTTGGTAATACTACCCTACAAGGGTATTTCGATCATTTTAATCATTAGGGGTATTGCAGTCATTTAACTCATTAGGGGTATTGCAGTCATTTAACTCATTACAGGTATTTCCATCATTTAACTCATTAGGGGTATTTCAGTCATTTAACTACCTTTCCTAAGGCTTACAGTTGCCTCAAGCGACACAAATAATCCATCTAGTCGAAACAGTGTAAATGGCCTCAAAGCCCAATATTCGGCTGAAACAATTCCACATGCTCGTGTGGCCCAAATCACATCACATTTATGTGCTTTACGTAACCCAAAATAGTTCCTGCTATTTTTTGTAAACTTTATCCGTGTGGGACCCACAAGCCTATTGGGCACACACAGCCCATTTTGGCCCAATGAGGCTCATAACTGCCCAATAGCACGAGAACGCTCGTGGTAGCCTCAACAGTCTATCGCCCACGATCTGTAGGCTCGATTTACCATACGAGCGATCGCATGCTCGTGGGGCCACTAATGCCGAAGTTTCGGCTTTTTGTCAATTCACAGTAAAGAGGGGTGTGATTACACACCTTTTTACGAAGTCGTTCCCAGATCTACGAGCACCCAACCTAGAATCATCAAAAACCGATGTTAGTCCTTAATCGTTAGGATAACGCCCTTTTAATAGCACTTAATCCGAAATATTTCCCTTACCTTTCTTGACGACAAACTTTAATCTCTTAAGGTAACTGATCAGGATTGGTTACACGCCTATGCCGAATATCTGTATCAAAACAGTTCTTATTAACCAAAACAGTGATCCAGTATGTGGCTTTAACCCACAAATGCTACTTACCAATCGCCGGAATATTCAGCCTAATCTAAGAGTAGGGTATTGATCTTACCCTTAATGAGAGACAGAGTTGGATGATTGAAAGACTTCTACACTTCTCCACTCCTCGGGAATACCTAAACCCAACGATCACCACACTAAGAGGAAGGGATCACCATTCGACCACCAAAGAACATGAAGGAAAGGAATATTTGGCTCTTAGAGATAAAGGGAATAGAAGAGAACAATTTTAAATACGAAATGAAAAATATGAACACTTATAGATTTCAAAACGCTTGCAGAACTGAAACATAGAGGGAAAAGAAACAAAGAATTGGTCACCACTGAACTAATCAAGAAAAGATTCAGTTCACCCTAATAGGAAATCGAAACCAGAAGAAGATGGATGGTATTCGGCCTAGGAGAATAAAAGGAGAAGAGGGAACAGAAGAACTTAATTTGGTTTAGCCCCAAAGAGAAGAAGAAGAGTGCCAAATCGGCAGAGAAAAATATGCAGAAGAAAAGAAGGGTTTCAAGGAAGAATTTGGCACTTGGTATATGTGTTTTGGAAAAAATGAACTGGAAAGGGAAAGACCCAAATGGTCAAAAGTGATGCATGAGATGCCACAAAGAGAGAAAACCCAAAACGAAAAAGAGAAAATCCCAAAACAGCAGAGAAGGAATTTGGCTTCTACACTCTCCCCAAATGCTGAAAATTCACCAAATGAATGCCCATAGCCGAATTTCCCATACTCAAGCCTTCCCCATTTGGCCAAGACTCCTCTCACATCCCAATTCCTTAGAAATCTCCATAGATTTCTCCTTGATTTGATCCCAACCTCCCATTCAAATCCATTCAAATTAGACGACCAAGTCTCCAACCACCTCTGCAGAGTTTGAATCAAACTCTACCTCTCACGCCATAGAGACATAAAATAAAACCCCCTCTTTGTATGCCATGGGATTCGAACCCACTCCCTTTTAAATGCCCAACACGCCACTTGCCACCACAATACAAGCTCTCTTGTGTCACAAAACAAACAGAACTTAATAAATGCCCTACAATCTAACATCTAGGTTTCCAAAAGACCAAAAATCAAAATTTTGCCAGAGGCCATACTTGAACCCAGGCTGCCTAAATACCCCCATACACACCCAAATCACTTAGCCAGTGAAGCAGACAAGTAATTTTATCAGAGCATGAAAAGTTAAAGACCCTATATTTTTGGGGCGTTACAACTCTACCCCCTAAAAGAAATTTCGACCTCAAAATTTACCTAGTCAGAATAGGTGAGGATATTTTTGTTGCATCGCCTTCTCAAGCTCCCACGTGGCTTCCTCAGTACCGTGATTACGCCAAAGTACCTTGACCAAAGGAACAAATTTCGTCCTTAATACCTTAAATTCCCGATCCAATATCTGCACCAGTTCTTCCTGGAAAGTCAGATCAGGTCTAACCTCAATCTCCTCCACCGGCACTACATGTGAAGAATCATAGCGATATCACCTCAGCATAGAGACATGGAACTCATCATGTATCTGGTTTAACTCAGGAGGCAGCTCAAGTTGATAGGCAACAGATCCTACACGCTTTAATATTTGGTAAGGTCCGATGAATCTAGGGCTCAGTTTACCTTTCCGTCTAAATCTCAGAATCTTCTTCCATGGTGAGACTTTCAAAAAGACATAATCCCCCACAGAGTACTCTATCTCTTTACGCTTTAAATCTACATACGACATCTGCCTATCTGATGCTTCCTTTAACCAATCTCGAATCAACTTCACTTTTTCTTTGGTTTCAGAAACTAACTCTGGCCCCAAAATTCGCCGCTCTCCAAGTTCTGTTCAACAGGTAGGGGTGCGACACCTACGACCATATAACGCCTTGTATAGTGCCATCTGAATACTGGATTGCTAGCTGTTGTTATATGCGAACTCTGCTAGCGGCAAGTAGTCTTCCCAACTGCCTTTAAAATCAATTACACAACTTCTTAGCATGTCCTCTAATATCTAAATCACCCTCTCCAACTGACCATCAGTCTGAGGATGAAATGCAGTACTGAAATCCAACATTGTACCCAAAGCCTCGTATAACTTTTTCCAGAATCGAGATGTGTATCTAGGATCTCTGTCCAAAATGATAGAAATCGGTACCTCATGCAGTCTTACAATCTCAGCCATGTATAATTTGGCCAACTTTTGCAGCGAAGAATCAGTGCGGACCGATATAAAGTGGGCAGATTTAGTCAGTCAGTCAATAATAACCCATACCGAGTCCTTCTTAGTCAGCGTTAAGGGTAGCCTACCCTTTCCCACTTCCAAAATGGAATCTTTACTGGCTGCAGTAACCCAGAAGGTAGTAGGTGCTCAGCCTTAACTTGCTAGCATGTCAGACACTTACCCACAAAATCGATAACCTCGCGCTTAAGCTCTGGACACCAGTACAGTTCACGCAGATCTCGGTACAACTTGTTCCCACCAGGATGCATAGCATAAGGGCTGCTATGTGCCTCCCGTAGGATAGACTACCTCTGATCAAAATCTCTCGGTATACAAACTCTCCCACGGAAACATAGTACTCTCTCATTATTCAACCCAAAATCTGTAATCTCCCCCTTCTCAACCAATCGAAAACAAGGAACCAGCAATTCATCTAACAACTATTTCTCCTTAATTTGATCAATCCAGGTCGGTCTCACTTGGAGTTCAGCCAACAAACTACCATCTTCAAACAGGTTGAGACGAGCAAACATTGCTCTCAATTCAGATACAACCCTACAGCTCAGTGCATCGGCTATTACGTTAGCTTTACCAGGATGGTACTCAATCGAGCAATCATAATCCTTAAGCAACTTTATCCATCTTCGTTGCCTAGGATTTAACTTATTTTAAGTAAGGAGGTACTTGAGGCTTTTATATCTGTGTAAATAATAGAGTTCTCACCGTATAAGTAATGCTTCCAAATCTTCAGTGGGAATACCACCACAGCTAACTCCAAGTCGTGAGTGGGGTAATTCACCTCGTGAGGCTTAAGCTGATGAGACGCGTAAGCAACCACCTTACCCTCTTGCATCAACCCACAACCCAATCCAGTGTGCGCCGCATCACTATAGACAATGAATTCCTTCCCAAACTCTGGCTATAATAACACGGTGGCTTCAGTCAGAACTTTTTTTAGTTTCTTAAAACTCTCTTACTGCTTATCAGTCCAATTAAACGGTACCCCTTTACGCAGTAACTTAGTCAGAGGTGCAGCAATCAGTAAAAACCCCTCAACAAAATGTCTGTAATACCCAGCCAGACCCAGAAAGTTTCGAATCTTAGATACAGTCTTTGGTGGTTTCCAATTCAATACGGATTTAATTTTTCGAGGATCAACCCTAATCCCCTCAGCAGATACCACATGACCCAGAAATGTCACTTCTCTCAACTAGAAGTCACACTTGTTGAACTTTGCGTATAATTGCTTTTCCCTCAGAACTTGCAACACAATTTGAAGATGTGCATCATGATCCTCCTCGACTCTTGAATACACCAGGATGTCATCTCTAAACACAACTATGAACCGATCTAAAAAGGGTTGGAATACCCGGTTCATCATATCCATGAAAGTAGCTGGTGCATTCATTAACCCAAATGGCAGTACTAGAAACTCGTAATGACCATAACGAGTCTTAAACGCAGTCTTATACACATCCGCCTCCTTAACCTTTAGTTGATGGTACCCAGATCGAAGATCTATCTTGGAGAAAACCAAAGCTCCTCGCAGTTGGTCAAACAAATCATCTATCCTCGGCAAAGGGTACTTGTTCTTAATTGTCAGTTTGTTCAGTTGACTATAATCGATGCACATGCGCATGGATCCATCCTTCTTCTTCACGAATAACACTGGTGCTCCTCATGGAGACACACTCGTCTGAATGAACCCTCGGTCCAGTAGCTCTTGAATTTGAGCCTTAAACTCTACCAGCTCCTTCGGTGCCATCCTATAAGGGGCAATGGACACCGGAGCTATTCCTGGTAGGAGCTCAATACAGAATTCGACCTCACAGTTTGGAGGCAACCCAGGAAACTCTTCTGAAAATACATCCAGAAACTCCTTAACAGTTCTGACATCTCCAATAGAAGGACCCTTAGAATCAGAACTACTTACATAAGCTAAAAACATCTCGCAACCCTTGCAAACCAGTTTCTCGGCCTTTAATGTTGAGATTACGTTAGACAGATAATCTCTTCGCTCCCCTAACACAACCACCTCCTCATCCTTAATAGACCTCAACACCATACGCTTAGTAGCACAATCCAAATCCGTACGGTGTTTCACTACAAATCCATGCCCAATATAAGATCGAATTCACCAAACGATAGTTCCATCAAATCCGCCAGAAAGACAGCCCCTTGACCTCTAGAGGCACGTCTCTGAACAACTTATTCACCCTAACCAACTGTTCTAGTGGACTTAACACAATCATCTCCCTATCAGTAATTTTAAACTGAAAACCCAGCGTCCCAGACACAGTGCATGAAACATACGAGTGTGTAGACCCAATGTTAATTAAAGCAGTGTATGGTACATTATAAATTAGGAACGTACCGGTTATGACGTCTAGGGCGTCGCCATCCTCTCGGCGACAAGCAGCATAGACCAAAGATGGCTGTCTCACCTCAATGTTACCAACACCTCTGCCCGGTACTCCACGATCTCTTCCCAAACGATTTCCTCCTCTGACCTGACCACGGCCTCTCGGTGGCTACTGACCACCTCTCCTTGGTTGGACATGGCCCTGACCTGTGGCTTGCATTTGAACAGGTCTCTGAGTGTTGTAATAGTCCGGTTTATACCCTAGTCAGAATAGTGGTTTCGGGACCACAAATCCGAGTCAATAAAATATTTTAATATTATTTTATGTGCCTATGATATTTGATTAAGCATGTGCTAAAGTTCCGTAAGTTAATTTGTCTGTCTGTGTGCTTAATATGAGAAAAGGATTAAATTCAATTGAAATGCAAATTTGCTTGTTTTATGGAAAGATGCCTATTTGTTATGTCTTTATAAGTGTAAGGACTTATGTGGCAATTAAGCCAAAACTATTGTTAATGGACGGCAATATGCATACATTATGCTTTTATATGTTTATTTTATTAGTTAAGTTAATATTTTATATACTATAAGATATTATAATAGAACAAAAGCATTAAATAAAGCTATTCCCATCTCATATTGCCGAAATATCAAAGAAAAGAAAAAGAAAAATAAGCTAGGTTTTTGGCAAGCTTTTGATTCAAATCCAAGGTATGTTTTTGATCAATTTTCGATAATTTTTACGTTTCTATAATCGTTTCTTTGTCTACTACAAAACCCATGCTTCAACTTTGAGAATTGATGATGTTTGTGAAATGAGACTTTGATGAACTGATGTGATTTGTGAGGTTTAATAGTGAGTTATGAAAGGTATATGTTAGATGAACATATTTTGTTCTTGAAATTTTGATGAATTTACCTAAATAGGGCTAAATTGATAAAAATGATAATTTGAGAGACTAAATTATGAATTTGATGGAAAATATGGGCTTGTATAAGATATATAAGCATTTGGCTAAGCATATATATATGGTGATTTTATGTATTTGATGTTTTGAGAGAAATGGACTAAATTGATAAAATGTGCAAATGTGAGGCCTAATTTGTAGATTGCCCTAAATATGTGTATTTGGATTGAATTGGATGAGTTAGTGAATAAAAGGGTTAAATTTGAATGTGTATAGATCTAGAGCCGAAGAAATCGAATTTAGATTGCGGGAAGGCAAAAGTAATTGAATAGCTATATCTGTTTCCGTTAAACCGAACTCGAGGTAAGTCGATATACAAATAAATGTATTTGCATTGTACTATTTGTGAATAAATGAAATTTGAATTGCTATGAATATCCATTGAGATGGATTGTATGTGAACTCTGAGATTTACAAATAAGTCGATAAGTTGTTTAAGTTCTAAAAGTTCTGTTTGAACCTTGGGATAGATAGAACAGTATATGTCATGACATAGGTGTCCGATATGAGAATTTCATGTAAGACAGCGTCTGGGACGTTGGCATTGATATGAAAATTTCGTGTAAGACCACGTCTGGGACGTTGGCATCGATATGAGAATTTTGTGTAAGACCACGTCTGGGACGTTGGCATCGATATGAGAATTTCGTGTATGACCATGTCTGGGACGTTGGCAACGATATGAGAATTTTGTGTAAGACCACATCTGGGATGTTGGCATCGATATGAGAATTTCGTGTAGGACCACCTCTGGAACGTTGGCATCGATATGAGAATTTCGTGTAAGACCACGTCTAGGACGTTGGCATCGATATGGAATTTAGGTGTAAGACCTGTCAGGGACAGTGGCATCGATATGGAATTTAGTTGTAAGACCCTGTCGAGGACAGTGGCATCGATATTTGAGTACATGAAAGACCTCGTCTGGGACGTTGGCATTGTACAACTATTTCGAGTCTTCTGAGTATCCTATTAGATTCCGAACAATTTAACGGGCAAATTTCGAGTCATGAAAGATGATTATTGTTTTATGCGATGTCAAAATCTTAAAATTTATATAAAGAAAGATCGAACATGGAAACTAACTATGACAATGATTTGAGGCAAGCGCACCTATCGAACAGTAGTATAGTTAAGGCAAGACCGGATTGTCGAACCCAAAGGAAACAAAAGTACTAATATTAACTTTCTTTTTATTATTTAGCCTAAGAATTAAAGGAATTGTTTATCTAATCTAAAAGTAACTAACAACTAATCTAAAGATGCAAAGGCAAAGAGAATGAATTGGGGTAAATAACTTTGGGAAAAACCAATTGATTAAGACGATACCCAAGGAAGAATCCACCTAGATTTCACTTGTTATCTAACTCTGAACCAGGCTATTTATTCATTTGACTTGATCCATAGGATTCCCTAATGCATATTAATCCCTCTCTCGAGGCGACTAACGTCTAACCCTAGGTCGATTAATTGAATTCTCTTTCTAATTAAAACTCTAGAATTGAATTAACTTGATCTATGGACTCCCATATTAGGTTTCACCCTAATCTAGCAAAATCTCGTCACCCTATCTCTAGTCGTGCGATCAACTCTGCTTAACTATGCTAGATCTACTCTTAGGCAGGGACTTTTGCTCCTCCACCTAAGCACATCATACTTGAATTAATATCCCGAAAATATCAACACATGAATTAAGAACACATAATTAAGAACAAGTCAAATATTTATCATATAGTTCAGCAAACAGTAACAAGATTCATCTTAGGTTTCATCCCCCTCAGGTATCTGAGGGTTTCATAACAATAAAAGAAAACATCTCAGAAGAAAAGATAAAACAAAACATAAGAAATCCCTAAAACCCCTGAAGGAATTGAAGGAGAGAACCTCCTTCTTGAGTATGATTCGGGCTTATTGAGATGAATCAACTGGCTATCTTTGCGTAAATTCCCACAACTCTACCCTCTTTGGCCTAGCTGGACGGCCTCCTGACTAAAGCCTTGGGCTCCCCCTTTTAGGTTATACTTAGGGTGTTTATATAGGCTTCGGAATGTATTACTTCGCCCCTATGTATCCTAATCCGAGTGAAATTTATCTTTGTCACGGCAGGGACACGCCTGTAACACCCCAAACCCGATCAAAATGCTACGACCGACTCTGGCATGTCATAGGGAAGAAAACGTTTTGGAAACCGAGTTTTCGTCTCCAGTTGGAAAGAAAACCTTTGTATTAAAAAAACCGAGTGTGTACTAAGTGTACTTGTTGGAAACATTTTGAAACTTAGTTTTAAAGAAAATAAAGTGGTCTTTTTGTTATTACTTGTTTGCGATTTACCTTATGGTAAAATTTTGGAAATCCCAGAAATTTACTTAAGTTTTGGAAAAACATCTATTCTATAGTTTATTAGACATGTCCTTAATGTTTAAACAAATTTTTAAGGAAATTTAACAAAGTGAATAATCCCAAAATAAAATCTAGGTGGCCTTATTACATATTCGAAAACCAAACTTAAAGTAGAATAAATCCGAAATAATCATTTAAAATAAAAATCAAAATATTGAGCATGGCCACCTCGAGTCCATCCCGGCTCCATATCCGCGATCTAGGAATTATCTGCAAAAAGTAACGGAAGGGGTGAGTCACCGAGACTCAGTGTATAAATCCCCATCCAAAAGATTTTAAGCTTTTACACAGATTCATATGCAAACATGTATGTCATGCAACCCATCCAACCTATCCATCCGAGTCTCCCAAGTCAACCCCTTGTGGCACCTAGCCACTGTTGGTACCTAACAACTGGTGGTTCCAAACCACTGGTGACCGAAGTCACAAATAATCATATATGGGGCCAACCCACTTGCGGTACCTAAGCACTGGTGACAATCCCTTATTTTTAATTTGTGGGGCCAACCCACTGTGGTACCAAACCACTGGGACGAGTCACAAAAATAAGCATATGTGGTACCTAACCACTGGTGGTTCCAAACCACTGAGACTTAGTCACAGAATAATGATATGTGGGGCCAACCCACGTGTGATACCTAACCACTGGTGACAGTCTGATAATCATACATTCCCCCTCCTCTCATCATACCCAGTTTCATGTACATGTTTCGCAATACAATATGGTCATACTTAATATTAAGAATGATATGACATAGCTCATGCAGGTTTTAACATAGGCAAATAACGTTAGCCATTCCTTGCTTTTACTCACAAGGGTAACTTATTGATTTCCACTATCACTTTGGCTTTTGGCAACACACAAAATAATAGCATGTAAACATATGAAGTGTGTAAAAGTTACACGCCTGATTACTCGTAATACCACGCTCTTTACGTCGACACTATTGTTAATCGACACCACCGCTATCTGCCTACCACTCTGCTCAGATGCCGGCCCACAACCCGGTGGCCAATCTTGAATCACGACACCGCCTGCTTTCTTAAACTTAGGGTGGGTTTACGATCCAACCCTCCTATCGCTTGCCGGCATTAGAGTCCAAGAACACACCTTGGTCACTAAACCAAATTAACGCAGTGAACTCAAATCAAAAGGACTAATACTCGAAACTAAGACCTTTACCTAAATCGGCACAACCCGAGGCTCAGACTTGATTCACAAACCAACAAACCCCGAAAGTCTCCACAAGAAGGCGTCACTACCCCTACCTACATTCGGCCAAGAGTTAATAGGATTGGATCTCTGCCTTCGGCATTTAATGCAATAAGAGATGATTGAAACGACAGAAACATTTACCACAACACTAGCAAAACTCATTGGGAGTGGAGGAGAATAGATAAGGGCAATCCCAAATGCCGAAATTATTCTGCTATGAAAAGAACAAGATGAAAAAGGAAGGTGCTTCTCACCAGTGATATTCGGCCAAAGTATTGAAAGAGAAGAGAGGAGAGTAACAGACGTTTCGGCAAACAAAGAATGAAAAGATGAAGAGAAAGAATGGAAAATAGAGTTTTGGCTCTTTCTCAACCAAATGAAAGAAGAATAGAAGAAGGTTTCGGCAGGGGAATGGCTTCAGAAGGTTTTTGGCTTTTAAGAAAATGGCAAAAAGAATGAAACACAAATAATGAGTGGGGAGCAAGGTAGGTTCGGCCAAACACAGAAGAAGCAGAAAATGAGAAGTGGTTTAGGTGGTGTTTCGATTTTGGTACTTGAGAGAAAAGAAAACGCAAGAAAGGCGATATCAGGGTGTTTCGGTTTTGACAAAAAGAGATGAAGCAAAAGAAAGTTTTCAGCCTTTCCTAGCTAGCCGAAAATGCTCACTTGAGAACAAACCCCCTAAGTTCAAATGTGGAAATTCGGCACCCCCTTAGCCACCCAAAAATCGATTCCTGCCCTCTCCCTTAGTGTTTGACATACGACCAACTCTAAGCTCAAGTGTCCATCCCCCTTTTTCCTCTACAAATTCCTCCTGACCACACATTCAAACCTGTTTGAATGTTTCAAACTCCTAAGATTTCTTTCCTCCACTTATTCAAATCTGCTGACTCCTTCAACAATCATCCACCAGAGTCCCAGCTGAGTGCAACTCTCCCTTGTCCTGGCATCAAAAAGAAATGCACAAAAGGGGATTCTCGCAGCTCGAACCAACTCCCCTTCAGCTTCCCTGAGGCGTCACTCCCTTATGCCTTAAGTGGCGCCTCCTTGCCACTTTGCAAAAGCACTTCTTGTGTCAAAACATACCACCAACCACCCTTAACTCCTGTCCCATCCAGCTCCCCCTTCTAAGTGCCCAAAAAGAAAGTTTTCGCTAAGGCTCTGGCCTACCCCTAGCTCATGCCTGGTCCCCAATATACCCTAAACTAGCATGACAACCATACTATCTACATGCAATCAGATAAAATGCAACGGCCCTGATTTAGGATGTTACTGTTCTACCCCCTTAAAATAATTTCAGCCTCAAAATTACCTAGTCAAAAGAGTTGAGGGTATTGTTGCCCCATCACATCCTTGGGCTCCCATGTGGCCTCTTCTGTTCCATGATTCTGCCACAACGCCTTCACCAAAGGAACGAATTTCCTATGCAACACTTTGACATCAGATCCAAGATCTGCACTGGTTCCTCCTCAAAAAACAAGTTTGGGCTTACTTCAATTTCTTCTACCGACACAACATGAGACGGATTTGAACGATAACGTCTAAGCATCGAAACATGAAACACGTTATGGATCTGACTCAATTTTGATGGTAACTCGAGCTGATAAGCTACTGGTCCCACATGTTTTAATACCCGATAAGGCTCGATAAACCTCGGGCTCAGCTTGCCCTTCCGACCGAATCTCAGCCCTTTTTTCCACGGTGCCACCTTTAAAAAAAACCTTGTCATCCACCTCAAATTCTATATCCTTCCGCTTAAGATCGGCATAGGACTTCTGCCTGTTCGAAGCTTCCTTCAGACGAGCTCGAATCAGCTTAACCTTATCTTTCGTTTCAGCAACTAACTCTGGACCCAACAATTGCCGTTCACCCAACTCTATCCAACACATGGGGTACGACACTTCCGCCCATATAACGCTTCATACGGTGCCATCTGAATACTTGCCTGGTAACTATTGTTATACACAAACTCTGCCAGTGGTAAAAATTCTTCCCAACTACCTCTGAAATCCAAGACACAACCCATCAACATATCCTTTAAAATCTGAATGACCCTCTCTGACTGCCCATCTGACTGTGGATGAAACGCCGTACTGAAATCCAACCTTGTACCTAATGCTTGATGCAACACCTTCTAGAATCTTGACGTAAATGTAAGGTCTCTGAATAATCGACACTGGCGCCCCATGCAACCTCACAATCTCCGCTATGTATAATCTAGCTAACTTCTGAAGTGAGTAATCCACATGCACATGTATGAAATTAGCAGACTTTGTCAGATGATTAACAATCACTCAGACCGAATCCTTCTTAGTAGGCGTAACGGGTAGTCCACTGACAAAATCAATCGTAATCCTTTCCCATTTCCAATGTGGAATTTTCACCGGTTGCAACAATCTCGAACGTAACTCCTACCTTTACCTGTTGACACGTCAAACACTTGCCCACAAATTCAGTTACTTCTCGCTTTAGACCCGACCACTAAAACTGCTCCTGCAAATCCCGGTACATCTTGCTACCTCCAGGATGCATAGCGTATGGACTGCTATAAGCTTCCTGAAGAATCTTTTGCCTTAACTCTACATCTCTTGGCATGCAAACTTTCCCCTGAAAGCATAATACTCCATCGCTGCTCAAGCTATACCCCTCCAATCCATCATTCCGCACTTGTAAACATCGAGCACTTAAGACTTCATTTACTAGCTGTTTCACCTTAACCTGGTTTACCCATGTCGGCTTCACTTGCAGTTCCACTAACAGACTTTCGTCATCATAGAGACTAAGGTGGGCAAACATTACTCTTAAGTCTGCTACCACTTTGCGGCTCAACGCGTCAGCCACCATGTTAGCCTAACCCGAATGGTATTCAATCGAGCAGTCATAATCCTTCAACAACTCGATCCACCTCCGCTGCCTTAAATTCAATTCTTTCTGAGTGAGAAGGTATTTCAAACTCTTATTATCTGTGTACATGATAGACTTCTCCCCACACAAGTAATGTCTCCAAATTTTCATTGCGAAAACCACTGCAGCCAACTCCAGATCATGCGTCGGGTAATTCACTTTGTGAGGTCTCAATTATCGAGAAGCATACGCCACTGCTTTCCCCTCTTGCATCAGCACACATCCTAGTCCAAAGATATCTGATCACAAGAAACCGTAAACTCCTTCCCCCGCTTGGTGAATCAACACTGGAGCTTCTGTCAAAATCCTCTTTAACCTTTCGAAACTTTCTTGTTGCTTGTCTGACCATACAAACGGATCCCTTTCCTTAACAACTTGGTTAACGGCGCTGCACTCAAGGAAAACCCTTCTACAAACCTTCGATAATACCCTGACCCAGAAAACTCTGAATCTCTGCCACAGACTTAGGTGGTTTCCAGTCTAACACAGCTTCAATCTTCCGAGGGTCCACTCTAATCCCTCACCACACCACATGACCCAAAAAGGTAACTTCCCTTAGCGAGAACTCTCACTTACTAAACTTTGCAAATAACTGCTTTTCCCTCAGAATTTGCAAAACCACACGAAGATTGCAAATAACTGCTTTTCCCTCAGAATTTGCAAAACCACACGAAGATGTGCATCATGCTCCTCCTCGGATTTCGAGTACACCAGTATATCATCTATAAATACTATGACGAGCCGATCTAAATACAGGTGAAAAAACCAATTCATTATATCCATAAACGCTACTGGTGCGTTGGTCAATCCAAACGGCATCACCAAAAATTCATAGTGACCGTAACGAGTACGAAATGCCGTCTTATGAATATCCGCCTTCTTGTCCTTAAGTTGGTGATATCCCGACCTCAAATCTATCTTAGAGAAGACTGGTGCTCCTTTGAGTTGGTCGAATAGATAGTCTATCCTCGGCAACGGATACTTATTCTTAATCGTCAACTTATTCAGCTGACGGTAGTCTATACACATTCGCATCGATACGTTCTACTTTTTAACAAAAAGCACGGGTGCTCCCCAAGGAGATACACTCGGCTGTATAAAACCCCGATCCAACAATTCTTGAATCTGCACTTTCAGCTCCACTAACTCCTTTGGCGCCATTCTATATGGGGCAATAGACACTGGTGCGGTTCCAGGCAGAAGGTCAATACCAAACTCAACCTCGCGATCCAGAGGCAAACTTGCAAGCTCTTCTGGGAGGACATCAGAAAACTCCTTCACCGTTCGGACATCCCCCACAGTTGATTCCTTAACCTCCAAGGCACAAACATAAGCCACAAATGCCTTACATACTTTCCTCACCATTTTCTCGGCCTTCAAAGCGGATACCACATTAGATAGGTAGTTCCTCCTCTCACCTATCATCACCACCTCTTCACCCTCGACAGCTCTCAGCACCATGCGCTTGGCTGCACAGTCTAAACTCGCTTGATACTTTACTAACCAATCCATCCCTAAAATCAAATCGAACTCCCCAAATGGCAGTTCCATCAAATCAGCCAGAAACACTCCCTTTGAAGTTCTAGGGGTACATCCTTATACAGTTTATTCACTACTACAGAGTGTCCTAAAGGGCTAATTATAGTCATCTCCCTAGAAGAAGTGTCATAGGCTAAGTTCAGAGTTCCCGCTATGCTACTAGTAACAAAAGAGTGCGTCGAACCAATATCAATCAAAGCAGTATAGGGCAATCTGTAAATTCAGAATGTACTGGTTATGACGTCCGGTCAAGGCCGCCTCCTCCCGACGCGTCTCACAGCATAGACCAACCCAGTATGTCTTGTATCGTATTCCCAAAGACTCTACCCGCAGTGCTCCACGACCTCGTCCGTTACCGTTACCACCTCTGGCTGAACCTCGACCCCTCTGCGGTTGCTGACCATCTCTCTTGAATTTTGTACGTCCTTGACCCTCAGACTGAGTCCTAGCTGGCCTCCGCGGACAATCCCTTATCCGGTGATCCATTTACCCACACTCAAAGCACCTTCTGTTACCTATCCAACACTCCCCAGAATAAGACTTCCCACATCGAGCACACCGTGGTGGCCATTGAGTAGCAGCAGCAGGCTTTGCCGCTTGACTCGGCCCGCCAAATCTAGCCCTTTTCTAAGGATTCCCAGCAGACCTTGATGGCCCAGAACTCCTGTTATTCTAATTCCTGTCCTGATTCTGTTTCACAGACCGCTTCACCTCCTCAGCTATCTTGGCCTTCTCCACGAGGACAGCAAACTCCCTCTCTCGCTGTGGAGCAATCAATACCCACAGCTCATCCCTCAGCCTGTCCTCAAACCTAACACAGCGCTCATGTTCCGTAGCCATGATACCCCGAGCATAATGGCTTAACCGTAAGAATTCTGGCTCATATTCAGATACTGACTTACTCTCCTGAACCAAATTCAAAAATGCCTTACGCTGCGCATCTATATAACTAGACCCGACGTACTTTCTCTGATAAGCCGCCTTGAAGAAATCCCAGGTGATATCATCGGCCATCGCACCAACCCTGACCCTGAGCCACCACTGATAGGACTCTTTCCGAAGAAGAGACACTATCCCCTTCAACTTTTGCTCAGTCGTGAAATCCAAATCATCCATTATGTGCTCCGTCGCCTCTAACCAATACTCAGCTGTGCTAGGAGCTACACCAGAAACCCCCTAAATACTTCTGCTCTATTAGCCCAGAGTCGTTCAGACATAGATTTTTGAGCCCCCGTACCCACGCCTGCTTCAGCAATTCTCTCCAAGACCCGCAGCATCGCCTGAGAAACAGCGTCATCACCTCCCGTTTGATCCTGAAACTCAGCGCCCACAGCTGGCGGTGGCGGCACCTCATTCTCTGACCCATGACCAGACCCTACTGGTTCCGACACAGTAATCCTACCCCTACCACGACCACGCACATTACGCCCGCGTCCCCGAGTGCTCATGATTAGGGTTCACGACTTAATCTGATTTAAGAATTTTATGAGTTAGCTTTCTTCCACTGTTTATTACAGCACACTCTTATGAGCAATTTATTAGAGTGGTTATTCTCGCAAGTTCTCACAGTCCTATAAGCTTCAGTCTCTAAAGTAAATTCCTATTACTAGCATTCATGGCACAAACATTTAAACTATATAAATAGCAGTTAGGAGACTCACCGTCGTAGATCGGTGCCGGAGACTCGGCGCCATGCTTCCCAAAACATGTTTCTCATGCAACCATTCTGCAAACCCCTTTTTGAAAAATAATTTGGGCCTTATGCCCACAGCCGAGCTTTTGAACCAGGCTCTGATACCACAATTGTAACACCCCAAACTCGATCAAAATGCTATGACCGAATCTGGCATGTCACAGGGAAGAAAACAATTTGGAAACCGAGTTGTCGTCTTAAGTTGGAAAGAAAACCTTTGTATTAAAAAAAACCGAGTGTGTATTGAGTGTACTTGTTGGAAACATTTTGAAACTTAGTTTTAAAGAAAATAAAGTGGTCTTGTTGTTATTACTTGTTTGCGATTTACCCGATGGTAAAATTTTGGAAATCCCGGAAATTTACTTAAGTTTTGAAAAACGTCCATTTCATAGTTTATTAGACATGTCCTTAATGTTTAAACAAATTTTTAAGGAAATTTAACAATGTGAAAAATCCCAAAATAAAATCTAGGTGGCCTTATTAAATATTTGAAAACCAAACTTAAAGTAGAATAAATCCGAAATAAATATTAAAAATAAAAACTGAAATATTAAGCATGGTCACCTCGAGTCCATCCCGGCTCCATATCCGCGACCTAGGGATTATCTGCAAAAAGTAACGGAAGGGGTGAGTCACCGAGACTCAGTGTATAAATCCCCATCCAAAAGATTTTAAGCTTTTACACAGATTCATATGCAAACATGTATGTCATGCAACCCATCCAACCTATCCATCCGAGTCTCCCAAGTCTACCCCTTGTGGCACCTAACCACTGGTGGTACCTAACAACTGGTGGTTCCAAACCACCGGTGATCGAAGTCAAAAATAATCATATGTGAGGCCAACCCACTGTGGTACCAAACCACTGGGACGAGTCACAAAAATAAGCATATGTGGTACCTAACCACTGGTGGCTCCAAACCACTGAGCCTTAGTCATAGAATAATGATATGTGGGGCCAACCCACATGTGGTATCAACCACTGGTGACAGTCTGATAATCATACCTTCCCCCTCCTCTCATAATACCCATTTTCCTGTACATGCTTTGGAATACAATATGGTTATACTTAATATTAAGAATGATATGACATAGCTCATGCAGGTTTTAACATAGGCAAATAATGTTAGCCATTAAAATGAACTTACCCGGAGTCCTTGCTTTTACCCACAAGGGTAACTTATTGATTTCCACTATCACTTCGGCTTTTGGCAACACACAAAATAATAGCATGTTAACATATGAAGTGTGTAAAAGTTACACACCTGATTACTCGTAATTCCACGCTCTCTACGTCGACACTATCGTTAATCGACACCACTGCTATCTGCCTACCACAATGCTCAGATGTCGGCCTACAACTCGGTGGCCAATCCCGAACCGCTGACACTGCCCGTTTCTTAAACTTAGGGGCTGGGTTTATAGATCCAACCCCTCCTACCGCTTGGCTGGCATTAGAGTCTATGAACACACCTTGGTCACTAAACCAAATTAACACAGTGAACTCAAATCAAAAGGACTAATTCAAAACTAAGATCCTTACCTAAATCGGCACAACCCGAGGCTCAGACTTGATTCACAAACCAATGAACCCCGAAAGTCTCCACAAGAAGGCGTCACCACCCCTACCTACATTTGGCCAAGAGTTAATAGGATTGGATCTCTGCCTTCGGCATTTAACGCAATAAGAGATGATTAAAATGGCAGAAACACTTACCACAACACTAGCAAAATCGATTGGGAGTGGAGGAGAATAGATAACGGCAACCCCAAATGTTGAAATTATTCTGCTATGAAAAGAACAAGATGAAAAAGGAAGGTGCTACTCACCAGAGATATTCCAAAGTGTTGAAAGAGAAGAGAGGAGAGTAACAGAGGTTTCAGCAAAAAAAGAATGAAAAGATGAAGAGAAAGAATAGAAAATAGAGTTTCGGCTCTTGCTCAACCAAATGAAAGAAAGAAGAAGAGAATGAAGTTTCGGGAGGGGTATGACTTCAGAGGGTTTTCAGCTTTTAAGAAATTGGCAAAAAGAATGAAACAAAAATAATGAGTGGGGAGCAAGGTAGGTTCGGCCAACACAGAAGAAGCAGAAAATGAGAAGAGGTTTAGGTGGTGTTTCGGTTTTGGTACTTGAGAGAAAAGAAAACACAACAAAGGTGATATGGGGGTGTTTCAGTTTTGACAGAAAGAGACGAAGCAGAAGAATATTTTCAGCCTTTCCTAGCTAGCCGAAAATGCTCACTTGAGAACAAACCCCCTAAGTTCAAATGTAGAAATTCGGCACCCCCTTGACCACCCAAAAACCGATTCCTCCCCTCTCCCTTAGTGTTTGACATACGGCTAACTCTAAGCTCAAGTGTCCATCCCCCTTTTTCCTTCACAAATTCCTCCTGACCACACATTCAAACCTGTTTGAATGTTTCTAACTCCTAAGATTTCTCTCATCCACTTATTCAAATATGCTGACTCCTTCAACAATCATCCACCAGAGTTCCAGTCGAGTGCAACTCTCCCTTGTCCTAGCGTCAAAAAGAAATGCACAAAAAGAGATTCCCGCAGCTTGAACCAAGTCCCCTTCAGCTTCCCTGAGGCGTCACTCCTTTGTGCCTTAAGTGGCGCCTCCTTGCCACTTTGCCAAAGCACTTCTTGTGTTAAAACATACCACCAACCACCCTTAACTCCTGTCCCATCTAGCTCCCCCTTCGAAGTGCCCAAAAAGAAAGTTTTCGCTAAGGCTTTGGCCTACCCCTAGCTCATGCTTGGTCCCCAAAATACCCTAAACTAGCATGAAAACCATTCTATCTACATTGCAAAGGCCCCGATTTAGGATGTTTCAGTTCTACCCCCTTAAAATAATTTCGGCCTCAAAATTACCTGGTGAAAAGAGTTGAGGGTATTGTTGCCATATCACATCCTCGGGCTCCTACGTGGCCTCCTCTGTTCTATGATTCCGCAACAACACCTTCACCAAAAGAACGGATTTCCTACGTAACACTTTGACATCACGATCCAAGATCTGCACTGGTTCCTCCTCAAAAGACAAGTCTGGGCTTACTTTAATTTCTTCTACCAGCACAACATGAGACGGATCAGAATGATAGCGTCTAAGTATTGAAACATGAAACATGTTATGGATCTGACTCAATTCTGATGATAACTCGAGCTGATAAGCTACTGATCCCACACGTTTTAATACCCGATAAGGCCCGATGAACCTAGGGCTCAGCTTGCCCTTCTGACCAAATCTCAGCCCTTATTATCACGGTGCCACCTTCAAGAAAACCTTGTCATCGACCCCAAATTCTATATCCTTCTGCTTAAGATCGGCATAGAACTTCTGCCTGTCCGAAGCTTCCTTCAGACGAGCTCGAATCAGCTTAACCTTATCTTCCGTTTCAGCAACTATCTCTGGACCCAGCAATTGCCGTTCACCCAACTCTGTCTAACACGTAGGGGTACGACACATCCGCCCATATAACGCTTCATACAGTGCCATCTGAATACTTGTCTGGTAACTATTGTTATACACAAACTCTGCCAACGGTAAAAATTCTTCCCAACTACCTCTGAAATCCAAGGCACAGCCCCTCAACTTATCCTCTAAAATCTGAATGACCCTCTCTAACTGGCCATCTGACTGTGGATGAAACGCCGTACTGAAATCCAACCTTGTACCCAATGCCTGATGCAACACCTTCCAGAATCTTGACGTAAATGTAGGGTCTTTGAATTATTGACACTGGCACCCCATGCAACCTCACAATCTCTGCTATGTATAATCTAGCTAACTTCTGAAGTGAGTAATCCACATGTACATGTATGAAATGAGCAGACTTTGTCAGAAGATCAACAATCACCCAGACCGAATCCTTCTTAGTAGGCGTAAGGGGTAGCCCACTGACAAAATGCATCGTAATACTTTCCCATTTCCATTGTGGAATTTTCACTGGTTGCAACAATCCCGAGCGTAACTGATGTTCGGACTTTACCTGCTGACACGTCAAACACTTACCTACAAATTCAGTTACTTCTCGCTTTAGACTCGGCCACCAAAACTGCTTCCGTAAATCCCGGTACATCTTGCTACCTCCATGATGCATAGCGTATGAACTGCTATGAGCTTCCTGAAGAATCTTTTGCCTTAACTCTACATCTCTTGGCATGCAAACTTTCCTCTGAAAGCATAACACTCCATCGCTGCTCAAGCTATACCCCTCAAATCCATCATTCTGCACTAGTAAACATCGAGCACTTAAGACTTCATCTACTAGCTGTTTCACCTTAACCTGGTTTACTTATGTCGGCTTCACTTGCAGTTCCGCTAACCTACTTCCGTTATCATACAGACTAAGGTGGGCAAACATTGCTCTTAAGTCTGCTACCACTTTGCGGCTCAACGCGTCAGCCACCACGTTAGCCTTACCCGAATGGTATTCAATCGAGCAGTCATAATCCTTCAACAACTCGATCGACCTCCACTGCCTTAAATTCAATTCCTTCTGAGTGAGAAGGTATTTCAAACTCTTATTATCTGTGTACACGATAGACTTCTCCCCATACAAGTAATGTCTCTAAATTTTCAGAGCGAAAACCACTGCAGCCAACTCCAGATCATGCGTCGGGTAATTCACTTCTTGAGGTCTCAATTGTCGAAAAGCATACACTACTACTTTCCCCTCTTGCATCAGCACACACCCTAGTCCAAGATATCACGACGCATCACATGCTTCAGAAACTCCTTCCTGCTTCAGTCAATCAACACTGGGAGCTTCACAAAATCCTCTTTAACCTCTCGAAACTTTCTTGTTGCTTGTCTGACCATACAAATGGAACCCTTTTCTTTAACAACTTGGTTAACAGCGCTGCAATCAAGGAAAACCCTTCTACAAACCTTCGGTAATACCCCGCTAAACCTAGAAAACTCTAAATCTCTGCCACAGACTTAGGTGGTTTCCAGTCTAACACAGCTTCAATCTTCCGAGGGTCCACTCTAATCCCCTCAGCTGACACCACATGACCCAAAAAGGTAACTTCCCTTAGCGAGAACTCTCACTTACTAAACTTTGCAAATAACTGCTTTTCCCTCAGAATTTGCAAAACCACACGAAGATGTGCATCATGCTCCTCCTCGGATTTCGAGTACACCAGTATATCATCTATAAATACTACGACGAACCGATTCAAATACGATTGAAAAACCCGATTCATCATATCCATAAATGCTACTGCTGCTTTGGTCAATCCAAACGATATCACCAAAAATTCATAGTGACCGTATATGAAACGCCGTCTTATGAATATCCGCCTCCTTGACCTTAAGTTGGTTATATCCCGACCTCAAATCTATCTTAGAGAAGACTGGTGCTCCCTTGAGTTGGTCGAACAGATTGTCTATCCTCGGCAACGGATACTTATTCTTAATCGTCAACTTATTCAGCTGACGATAGTCTATACACATTCGTATCAATCCGTCCTTCTTCTTAACAAAAGCCACTGGTACTTCCCAAGGAGATACACTCGGTTGGATAAAACCCCGATCCAACAATTCTTGAATCTGCGCTTTCAGCTCTACTAACTCCTTTGGCGCCATTCTATATGGGGCAATAGACACTGGTGCGGTTCCAGGTAGAAGGTCAATACCAAACTCAACCTCGCGATCCAGAGGCAAACCCGGAAGCTCTTCTGGGATGACATCAGAGAACTCCTTCACCGTTCGAACATCCCCCACAGTTGATTCCTTAACCTCCAAGGCACAAACATAAGCCACAAATGCCTTACATACTTTCCTCACCATTTTCTCGGCCTTCAAAGCGGATACCACATTAGATAGGTAGTTCCTTCTCTCACCTATCATTACCACCTCTTCACCCTCGACAGCTCTCAGCACCATGCGCTTGGCTGCACAGTCCAAACTCGCTTGATGCTTTACTAACCAATCCATCCCTAAAATCAAATCGAACTCCCCAAATGGCAGTTCCATCAAATCAGCCAGAAACACTACCCCTTGAAGTTCTAGGGGTACATCTTTATACAGTTTATTCACTACTACAGAGTGTCCTAGAGGGCTAATTACAGTCATCTCCCTAGAAGAAGTCTCATAGGCTAAGTTCAGAGTTCCCGCTATACTACTAGCAACAAAAGAGTACGTCGAACCAACATCAATCAAAGCAGTATAGGACAATCCGTAAATTAAGAACGTACCAATTATAACATCCAGTGCGTCGCCCTCCTCTCGACGTCTCGCTGCATAGACCAACCCAGGCTGTCTTGTATCAGTATTCCCAGCACCTCTACCCAGTGCTCCACGACCTCGTCCGTTACCGTTACCACCCCTGGCTGAACCTCGACCCCTCTGCGGTTGCTAACCATCTCTCCTGAATTTTGTATATCCTTGACCCTCAGACTGAGTCCTAGCTGGCCTCCACGGGCAATCCCTTATTCGGTGATCTATTAACCCACACTCAAAGCACCCTCTGTTACCTGTCCAACACTCCCCCGAATGAGACTTCCCACATCGAGCATACCGTGGTGGCCATTGAGTAGCAGCAGCAGGCTTTGCAGCTTGACTCGGCCCGTCAAATCTAGCCCTTTTCTAAGGATTCCCAGCAGACCCTGATGGCCCAGAACTCTGTTATACTAATTCTGTCCCTAATTCATTTCACGCAGACCGCTTCACTTCCTCAGCTATCTTGGCCTTCTCCACGAGGACAGCAAACTCCCTCTCTCGCTGTGGAGCAATCAATACCCGCAGCTTATCCCTTAGCCCGTCCTCAAACCTAACACAGCGCTCATGTTCTCTAGCCACAATACCCCAGCATAACGGCTTAACAGTAAGAATTTCGCCTCATATTCAGATACTGACTTACTCTTCTGAACCAAATTCAAAAATGCCTTACGTTGCGCATCTATATAACTAGACCCGATGTACTTCCTCTGATAAGCCGCCTTGAAGAAATCCCAGGTGATATCATCGGCCATCGCACCACCCCTGACCGTGAGCCACCACTGATAGGACTCTTCCTGAAGAAGAGACACTATCCCCTTCAAATTCTCCTCAGTTGTGAAATCCAAATCATCCATTATGCACTCCGTCACCTCTAACCAGTACTCAGCTGTGTTGGGAGCTACACAAGAAACACCCCTAAATACTTCTGCTCCATTAGCCCGGAGTCGTTAGGACACAATTTTTCGAGCCTCTGTACCCACGCCTGCTTTAGCAACTCTCTCCAGGACTCGCAGCATCGCCTGAGACACCGCGTCATCACTTTCCGTTTGATCCTAAAAATCAGCACCCACAGCTGGCGGCAGCGGCACCTCATTCTCTGGCCCATGACTAGACCCTACTGGTTTCGATACAGTAATCCTACCCCTGCCACAACAACGCACATTACGCCCGCGCCCTCGAGTGCTCATGACTAGCGTTCACGACTTAATCTGACTTAAGAATTTTATGAGTTAGCTTTATTCCACTGTTTATTACAGCAGAGACTTTTGAGCAATTTATTAGAGTGGTTATTCTCGCAAGTTCACACAGTCCTATAAGCTTCAGTCTCCAAAGTAAATTCCCACTACTAGCATTCATGGCAAAAATATTTAAACCATATAAACAGCAGTTCGAAGACTCATCGTCGCAGATTGGTGCCGGAGACTCGGCGCCATGCTTCCCAAAACATGTTTCTCATGCAACCATTTTGTAAACCCCTTTTTGAAAAATAATTTGGGCCTTATGCCCACTGCTGAGCTTTTGAACCAGGCTCTGATACCACAATTGTAACACCCCAAACTCGGTCAAAACGCTACGACTGAATCTGGCATGTCACAGGGAAGAAAACATTTTGAAAACTGAGTTGTCGTTTCGAGTTGGAAAGAAAACCTTTGCATTAAAAAAACAGAGTGTGTACTGAGTGTACTTGTTGGAAACATTTTGAAACTTAGTTTTAAAGAAAATAAAGTGGCCTTGTTGTTATTACTTGTTTGCGATTTACCCAATGGTAAAATTTTAGAAATCCCGAAAAATTACTTAAGTTTTGAAAAACGTCCATTTCATAGTTTATTAGACATGTTCTTAATGTTTAAACAAATTTTTAAGGAAATTTAACAAAGTGAATAATCCCAAAATAAAATCTAGGTGGCCTTATTACATATTTGAAAACCAAACTTAAAGTAGAATAAATCTAAAATAAACATTAAAAATAAAAAATGAAATATTGAGCATGGCCACCTCGAGTCCATCCCGACTCCATATCCGCGATCTAGAAATTATCTGCAAAAAGTAACGGAAGGGGTGAGTCACCGAGACTCAGTGTATAAATTCCCATCCAAAATATTTTAAGCTTTTACACGGATTCATATGCAAACATGTATGTCATGCAACCCATCCAACCTATCCATCCGAGTCTTCCAAGTCTACCCCTTGTGGCACCTAGCCACTGGTGGTACCTAACCACTGGTGGTTCCAAACCACCGGTGACCGAAGTCACAAATAATCATATGTGGGGCCAACCCACTTGTGGTACCTAACCACTGGTGACAATAACCCACTGTGGTACCAAACCACTAGGACGAGTCACAAAAATAAGCATATGTGGTACCTAACCACTGGTGGTTCCAAACCACTGAGACTTAGTCACAGAATAATGATATGTGGGGCCAACCCACGTGTGGTACCTAACCACTGGTGACAGTCTGATAATCGTACCTTCCCCCTCCTCTCATAATACCCATTTTCATGTACATGCTTTACAATACAATATGGTCATACTTAATATTAAGAATGATATGACATAACTCATGCAGGTTTTAACATAGGCAAATAATGTTAGCCATTAAAATGGACTTACCCGGAGTCCTTGCTTTTACCCACAAGGGTAACTTATTGATTTCCACTATCACTTCAGCTTTTGGTAACACACAAAATAATAGCATGTTAACTTATGGAGTGTGTAAAAGTTACACACCTGATTACTCGTAATACCATGCTCTCTACGTCGACACTATCGTTAATCGACACCACTGCTATCTGCCTATCACAATGCTCAGATGCTGACCCACAACTCGGTGGCCAATCCTGAATCGTTGACATTGCCCGTTTCTTAAACTTAGGGGCTGGGTTTACAGATCCAACCCCTCCTACCGTTTGGCTGGCATTAGAGTTCATGAACACACCTTGGTCACTAAACCGAATTAACGTAGTGAACTCAAATCAAAAGGACTAATACTCGAAACTAAGACCCTTACCAATTCGGCACAACCCGAGGCTCAGACTTTTTTCATAAACCAACGAATCCCGAAAGTCTCCACAAGAAGGCGTCACCACCCGCACCTACATTCGGCCAAGAGTTAATAGGATTGGATCTCTGCCTTCGGCATTTAACGCAATAAGAGATGATTGAAACGATAGAAACACTTACCACAACACTAGCAAAATCAATTGAGAGTGGAGGAGAATAGATAACGGCAATCCCAAATGCTGAAATTATTCTGCTATGAAAAGAACAAGATGAAAAAGGAAGGTGCTTCTCACCAGTGATATTCGGCCAAAGTGTTGAAAGAGAAGAGATAAGAGTAATAGAGGTTTCGGTAAACAAAGAATGAAAATATGAAGAGAAAGAATGGAAAATGGTGTTTCGGCTCTTGCTCAACCAAATGAAAGAAAGAAGAAGATAATGAGGTTTCGGCAGGGGTATGGCTTCAGAAGGTTTTCGGCTTTTAAGAAAATGGCAAAAAGCATGAAACACAACTAATGAGTGGGGAGCAAGGTAGGTTCGGCCAAACACAAAAGAAGCAGAAAATGAAAAAAGGTTTAGATGGTGTTTCGGTTTTGGTACTTGAGAGAAAAGACAATGCAATAAAGGTGATATGGGGGTGTTTCGGTTTTGACAAAAAGAGACGAAGCAAAAGAATATTTTCAGCCTTTCCTAGCTAGCCGAAAATGCTCACTTGAGAACAAACCCCCTAAGTTCAAATGTGGAAATTCGGCACCCCCTTAGCCACCCAAAAACCGATTCCTCCCCTCTCCCTTAGTGTTTGACATACGGCCAACTCTAAGCTCAAGTGTCCATCCCCCTTTTTCCTCCACAAATTCCTCCTGACCATACATTCAAACTCCTAAGATTTCTCTTCTCCACTTATTCAAATCTGCTGACTCCTTCAACAATTATCCATCAGAGTCCCAGCTGAGTGCAACTTTCCCTTGTCTTGGCGTCAAAAAGAAATGCACAAAAGGGGATTCCCGCAGCTCGAACCAAGTCCTCTTCAGCTTCCCTGAGGCGTCACTCCCTTGTGCCTTAAGTGGCGCCTCCTTGCCACTTTGCCAAAGCACTTCTTGTGTTAAAACATACCACCAACCACCCTTAACTCCTGTCCCAGCCAGCTCCCTCTTCTAAGTGCCCAAAAAGAAAGTTTTCGCTAAGGCTCTGGCCTACCCCTAGCTCATGCCTGGTCCCCAAAATACCCTAAACTAGCATGACAACCGTACTATCTACATGCAATCAGATAAAATGCAAAGGCCCCGATTTAGAATGTTACAACGCCCATTGCACACGCCCTTGTAAGTCGTGGTCAGGCCGTGTTCGAGGCTGTTAAATGAGGCATGGCTGTGTGGACTTGGGACCAGGCCGTGTTGATTTCCTGATATGGCCCATTTACTCTATTTTGGGCCTGTTTTCCATTCTTTTCATCATCCAGTGCTCTTCTGAGTATAAAACATGAAACAAAGGATTAAGAGCACCAAATTATATAATTCAAGGCTTAAATCATCCAAAAGCATGCTAAATGTGGGCTTAAAATATGTTACTTTTACGGTTTATCAAATACCCCCACACTTAAGCTTTTGCTTGTCCTCAAGCAAAATTCTCAAGTCACAAATAAAACAAACTTCCTTGATTCATAATATTCATCAATAATGTTTCATCATAATCAAAGATAATTCATACATTGATAATTTAACTCAAAGGGTCCTAAAGATTCAAACAATCAAAGTCATACATTTGTAGCCCGAAAACGTTTGGTGTTTCCCCTTACCTAATTAATTACCTCTGATTCAAAATCGACAAGAGTTGACATCCTCACTAAAGATTCACTCAAATCACTCAAAGTGTTTAATGTTCAAAATTAAGCACTCAAACGTCGAACATGAAGAGTTAATCCCATAGGCTTTCATGAAAATCAAATCTCCACCACTATAATATGAAATGATACACAAATCAAAAGGTCTTAAACAGGGTTGTAACAGGGCTTGGGTTAAAGGTGTGGATAAAGGCTGAACTAGAGGGTTAGAATCAAGATTGACCTGACAAATTACCTAACTAGAAATAATGAACTGATAAATAATTACATCAATTGAAAACTTGTACTAATAATACTCCAATACGAGCTTCTTCTTCAAAATTGGCGTTCAAATGTATAAGCTCACACAATTAATAATGAATATACTTTGATTTTTTTTAAGAACAAGTCAAATATAATCAACATAGATAAAATAGTTAGGCAACTAATCAAATCAAATCTCGACATAAGGGTAGTCAAAAATGATGGTGATAACAAATACAAAAGGTTTTGGGTTAATATTAGTGGGCGAGTTAATAAAAAAGGTTGTTAGGATTAAACAGGGTTCACTAGGGGTTAATTATGAAGGTATGCTTTTAGTGGGGTAAGTGGATTAAATCCTAGGTGCCTTTATCATCTTTGTATATCAACTCAAAGTTATGGTTTCGACATGTATAATGGATGCAAGTTCTAGAATAACAAATCAATGTTGACACACTCATAATCAATTAAGTGAGCAAAAAAAAAAAGATTATATGCTCTATAAGGCTCAAAATCTCACAAAAATTATGGGTATTTCATGTCAACCTTATAAATTCAAACTTCAAGGTAATAATTAGATTTAGGTAGACAACCTAACAAAATTTTAGATTTTGAAAATAGTCTCATCATGCTTGATTCTCTAGTCTCCTAAAATTTGAATCATCACTACACAATTATTATTGACTTAATCCGAAACATATCAACAAACATCATAAATCAAAGGAAATTTCATTCTAATCATAATATGAGAAAATTACTTAAAGACAAGATATCATTCATGGCATTTCAGGGATTTGAGAATAATGAAGAAAGTTAGGCACTTTCTCGAAATAAATATTTACCCCCCACACTTAAGATGTATATTGTCCTCAATGTACAAAGATATATATGAAATTTGAGAGAAAGGGAGAGGTGAAACTTCCTGAATTTGGATGGTTTCCTTGAGTTGTGGGTCCTGAGGTGTGGTGGCTGCTACCGAGCTCTGCGCTAGATAAAGAAATTGAGAAGCTCGTAGAGAATTAGCCAGGAAATATAAAGACGTATTTAAAATAAACTAAATATATAATTAAAGACAAGAAAGATAAAGAGAACTAAAGTAAAAATCGAAATCAAACTAAAAGAAAAAATGAATGGATTGACGAGTCCTTATTGTTGGATGGTTCACGAGGTGGGTGTGATTTCTAGGGCTGTATTGGGGTGGCAGTGGCCAAAGTAGCATGATTCCGAAGCAGCCTTTAGAACCTAAAACCAGGAAATTAAAATAAAATAAACTAATTTAATCATAAGATAGTCAAAGAGAAGGAAAATAAAGAAAATGAGAAAATAAAAATATAAGTTAAATGGTCTCAAAGACTCTTGGCTTGTCGAGTGGATGAAGGGACCGGCATGAACTTATGTAGATTTGTCTCCCACAGGGAGACTGTGCTTAGGTCCTTCCGCTTCTTCGACATAGATGTGGTGTAGCTCAATAGTTAGATGAAGGATTAAAGAGGAAGAGTATAGAAGGGGAGTGGTCTGAAGGATGGGATGAAAGAAAAGAGATGGGGGGTAGGTGAGAAGAAGGAGGGATGGGGGTGGGTTAAAAAGAATTTTGGGGCCTGGTATTTTTCCACGCCCGTGTACCATGGGCGTGTACATCACACAGCCATATTGCACGGCCGTGTTTTGCTTTGTTCGCTTCTCCCACATCCATGTTTAGGTATCCACGCCTGTGTATAATCTAACAGTGTCGGCCATGGCTGCATCGCACGGCCGTGGCGTGGTAGTTGGGTCCGTGTCTTGAAGATATGATTCGTTCTGACTCGTAACGTCTCTGCCATATCAGTACAGGGATTTGGTATTCCACACGGCCACGACCACAGCTATGTACAAGGCCGTGTGCCATGAAAACCTGCACTTTTGGTTAGCTTATAATTAGATACTGAAGTAGAAATAAAAATAAAAATAAAGCAGTGTAAAAATTAATAGTGTTGGTGCTCGGGTTGCCTCCCGAGAAGCACTCGTTTATAGTCTTAAGCTAGACTTACCTCTCATTCTCATATTCATGGTAGTTTGAAGAGTTGCACATCCTCTCTCATGCTATCAGTTCTACTATCATGATAAAGTTTGAGTCGAGTAGTGCTTATTTTTGAAATGCCAAAATTAGGATTACTTACCTCGACTGTTCCGTATGGGAAGACATTGATTACCTTAAAAGGGATTTCTTTGTTTGTATTAAGGTCAGGAGGAGATATTCGTGGGTGTACTTTATCTATCAATACCTGATCTCCAATTTTGAACTTGTCTGTCTCGTAGAGTGGCTTTGGTTCTGCTCCATGTATCCCTAATTTTTCCTTGAAATGTGTCTTCCACTCGTCTAGTTTATCGATCTGAATCCTTCGTTCCTTATGAGTTATTGCTTTGTTGGCACGGGGTCTAGGATCAAGTTCAGTTGTGTTCTTTTGTGGTGTTTCCTGAAAAGAAGGGTTAACCGAATGGTTATGAATAGAATTTATGTTCTCACCTTAATTATTCGATGTCTTAGCCAAATCGAGAGCTTGAAGAGTGACTGTCTCGTCACCTACACAGAGTATAAGTTCACCTGTGTCGACATCAATTTTAGTCCTGACAGTTGCTAAGAATGGTCTTCGCAAAATTAGGGGGATCGTGTTGTCCTCGTCCATGTCTAAAATGACAAAGTCTTCTGGGAATACGAATTTATCAATTTTCACGAGTACATCTTTGATTATACCCCTAGGAATTCTAATAGTTTTATCAGCTAATTGAATACTCATCCTAGTTTGTTTGAGCTTCCCTAGACCTAGTTGTTTAAACATTTTATAAGGCATGGCATTCATGCTTGCCCCTAAATCAGCTAACACATTATCAATAGTTAAACTACCAATTAAGCATGGAATTGTAAAACTCCCTGGATCTTTTAATTTCCTTGGTAGTTTATTTTGCAACATTGCTGAGCACACTGCGTTCAGTTCCACATGCGATTCCTTGTCTATCTTCCACTTATTTGTCAATAGCTTCTTTTAAAATTTCCTAGAATCTGGCATCTGCGAAAGAGCTTCAAGAAACGGTAAGTTAATATGTAATTTCTTTAAAAGTTTAAGAAACTTACCGAACTATTCCTCTGTGTCGTCTTTCGTTATCGCTTCGGGATATGGTATGCGAGGTTGCTATTATTTGATTACCAGTTTTTGCTTATTATTTACCTCAACTTTTCCTTCTTCTACCACATTCTCTTGCCTTAAATTGGGCTCGTCTAACCCTTCACTTTCTTGAGCTGTTATGGCTTGAATTTGCTCCTTTGTGTTAGTCTCGGTGTTGCTCGGTAGGCTTCCTTGTGGTCTTTCAGAGATCTACTTGGCAAGTTGCCCTAACTAATTCTCGATCCTTTGAATCGGTGCTTGTTGATTTTTAAGTGTTGTCTCAATATTCTGGAAACGTGTTTCTATATTTTGGAAACGTGTTTCGAAGGCTATTATGAATTTTGTCAGCATCTCTTCAAGGTTCGACTTCTTTTTCTGTGGGCAGGGCTGTTGTTGGAAGTTTTGGGATGGTTGTTGTCTTTGATTTTTTTTTACTACCTCATGAGAAATTGGGGTGGTTCTTCCAACCTGGATTATAAGTGTTACTATAAAAATTATTTTGAGGTCTAGAATAGTTACCCATATAGTTGACTTGTTCGCTTTCCATGCCATGTCCGTAGGGTGGGTACTCAGGGTTCGCCACGCCTCCACTTGTTTCACACTGCATAATTGGATATACCTGTGAAGAACCACATAAACCATCAATTTTCTTACTTAAAAGCTCTATCTGATTTGATAGCATAGTTACTGGGTCGAGGTTGTAGATATCGGCTGCTTTTGTTAGCTTTGTCCTCATAACTTGCCACTGATAGTTATTCAGTGCCATCTCCTCTATAAACTAAAATTAGCTGTCAAAGCAAATAAAAGAAAGATTAGCAAAATAAAAAAATTAATTGCAAAAATAAAAAAAGGCTAGAGTAATAAAAATTGAGCGTTCTTAATATTTTAGTTCCTCGGCAACGGCGCCAAAAACTTGATCATTGTTTTATGTAATGTCAAAGTCTTAAAAATTATATAAAGAATGATCAAACCTGGAAACTAACTATGACAACGATTTGAGGCAAGCGCACCTATCGAACAGTAGTATAGTTAAGGCAATACCAGATCGTCGAACCCAAAGGAACCAAAAGTACTAATATTAACTTTCTTTTTATTATTTAGCCTAAGAATTAAAGGAATTGTTTATCTAATCTAAAAGTAACTAACAACTAATCTAAAGATGCAAAGGCAAAGAGAATGAATTGAGGTAAATAACTTTGGGAAAAACCAATTGATTAAGACGATACCCAAGGAAGAATCCACCTAGACTTCACTTGTTATCTAACTCTGAACCAGACGATTTATTCATTTGACTTGATCCGTAGGATTCCCTAATGCATATTAATCCCTCTCTCGAGCGACTAACGTCTAACCCTAGGTTGATTAATTGAAATCTCTTTCTAATTAAAACCCCCTAGAATTGCATTAACTTGATCTATGGACTCCCATATTAGGTTTCACCCTAATCCGGAAAAATCTCGTCACCTTATCTCTAGGCGTGCGATCAACTCCGCTTAACTATGCTAGATCTATTCTTAGGTAGGGACTTTTTCTCCTCCACATAAGCACATCATACTTGAATTAATATTCCTAAAATATCAACACATGAATTAAGAACACATAATTAAGAACAAGTCAAATATTTATCATATAGTTCAGCAAACGATAACAAGATTCATCTTAGGTTTTATCCCCCTCAGGTATTTGAGGGTTTAGTTCATAGCAATAAAAGGAAACATCTAAGAAGAAAAGATAAAACAAAATATAAGAAATCCTTAAAACCCCCTGAAGGAATTGAAGGAGAGATCCTCCATTTTGAGTATGATTTCGGCTTCTTGATATGAATCAACTGGCTCTCTTCACGTAAATTCCCACAACTCTGCCCTCTTTGGCCTAGCTGGATGGCCCTCTGACTAAAGCCTTGGGTTCCCCCTTTTAGATTATAATTAGGGTGTTTATATAGGCTTCGGAATGTGTTTCTTCGCCCCTAAGTATCCTAATCTGAGTGAAATTTCTCTTTGTCACGGCAGGGACACACCTATGGCATACGCCCATGTAAGTCATGGCCAGGCCGTGTTCGAGGCTGTTGAATGAGGCACGACCGTGTGTTCTTGGGCCCAGGCCGTGTTGATTTCGTGATATGGCCCATTTACTCCGTTTTGGGCCCGTTTTCTATTCTTTTCATCATCCGGTGCTCTTCTGAGTATAAAACATGAAAACAAAGGATTAAGAGCACCAAATTACATAATTCAAGGCTTAAATCATCCAAAAGCATGCTAAATGTGGGCTTAAAATATGTTACTTTTACAGTTTATCAAAAGATTACGTGAATGTCTATCCGTTTTAGGTATGTTTGATAAGTACACAAGGTGTGTATGAAAGGTAAGTATGTATATGAACTTACTAAAATGAATATGTGCAATGGAATGATGAGATGATATGTGAAATTATGCTTAGATGAGCTATGTGCATATGTGGTAATGAGTTGAAGTATGTGATAACTTATGGCTAAACCGTTGAGTCAAACTCTATGTGAGATGTATAGGCTATGAGAACCATTATTGTCATTGTTTTAGTATGTTTTGTGCATTTTAAATTAAATTTATTTGTATATGACTTACTAAGCTTTTGGAAAGCTTACTCTGTGTGTGTTTGCTCTATTTTATAGATTGTAAAAGCTACTAAAGGCTCGAGACCATTGAGGATCGTCATTACACTACCCAAGCTCATTTTGGTATCTTTTAGAAATGTGTATAGTAAATATGGCATGTATAGGCTAGATATTTGGCTAAGTATGAGATGTGAACTTAGCCATGTGATTTGCCTAGTTATGTGTTGGTAATATGCTTTAATGAATGTAATATATGATGTATGTTTTGGTATGGTTTGATAGCATATAAAGTGGTTAAGTTTATGGTAAGTATATGGATGAATTATGCTTGTGTTTATATAAGTTCTAGTCTTGTAAATTGGCATGATTGGAATTGGATTTGAATGTAGAGATTGGATGGTTATTTTGATATGTACTTGGTTGTTAAATGTGCATGAGTAGTATTGGTAATTTGCTTGTAGGTATGACCCTATTGTAGGTGGCAATTTGGCTTTACAAGTAGCCTATTTTGTCACACAGTTGTGGCACACGGGCGTGCCTAACGACCGTGGGATTAATTCAGTAGCTAATTAGGTGTACACTACCCTGACACACGGGCGTGCCTGGTAGCCGTGTGGCCAAGTCAAAATTGACCACGACCGAGGTACATAGGCGTGCTTTATGGCCGTGGAGTTAAGTCAGTTTCGACCACGGGAAAGACACACAGGTGTGTCTAGCAGCCCTGGGAGGCACACGTCATGCCCACACGGGCGTGTAACCCCTAAAACTTAAAAAAGTTTTAAATTTTTTGAGAATTTCTGTATGTGTTCGGTTTAGTCCCGGCCCTACTCTAAAGCTTGATTAAGGTCTCGTTGACCTATTTAAGGGACACTATGATTGTAAATGATGGTTTAATTTACTAAATTGTCCGATAAAGTTTCTGATCTGTCAGGTAATGCCCTTAACCATAATCCGACAACGGATACGGGATAGGGGTGTTACAAGTGCAGCTCTTAACCTGATGATCCATGAACCCACATCTGAAACACGCCCCAGTTCGTTTCCAGCACTCACCCTGGTGAGCTCTCCCGCAATCTGCACAAGGCTGCGGTCTAACCATAATGACAGGAACTGTTCGGACTGACCCGTCAAATCTGGCCTTCTTTATAAGCCTTTCGGAATAACCCGAGGGCCCTAAATCCCTTTTAAATATACTCTTATCTTTCTCGCGATTATGGTGCTTAGAGCACTTAACATCCTCAGCAATTTTTGCTTTCTCAACAAGGGCAGCAAAGTTTTGCTCCCTCTGCGGAGCTATCAGCACACGTGCCTTATCCCGGAGGCCATCTTCGAACCGCACACAACGTTCATACTTAGTTGCGACTATACCAGGAGCATAACAACTTAACCGTAAGAATTGTGTCTCATATACTGCCACCGTCTTATTCCACTGGGCCAGACTCAGAAATTTCTTCCTTCGGGCGTCCACAAAACTTGCGCCCACATACTTCCCTTGAAAGGCTGTTTTGAAAAAAATCTCACGTCAAGCGGTTGGCCTGCATACGCTCTCTTACAGTGAGCCACCATTGGTATGCCTCATCTCGCAGTAAGGACACTGATCCTCTTAATTTCTATTCCACAGTAGAGTTGAGGTCATCCATTATCTGCTCGATAGCCTCTAACCAATACTCTGCTACATTCGAGGCTACACTGGAAACGCCCTTATAGATTTCCACTCCATTTGACCGAAGTCGCTCAGAAATTGACCCTCAGCCCACTGACCCAGTACTTGCTCCAGCAACCCTTTCGAGAACCCGTAGCATTACTTGGGATAAAGTATCATCCCCAACTGCTCGATCATGAGACCCTGTCTCAGTTACTGGTAAGGCTAATGCCTCCCTAGTAGGCATGTGATCCGATGACTGAAGACCCAGTCCTAGTACCTATGCCTCTACCGCGGCCTCGTGTACATCTTCCACGAGTACCTTTTGTGCTCATATCGATACAGCGTATTATCTGTTTTAAAAGTCTTATGAATCAGTTTATAATTCTAGTAATCATTAACTGATGTTTTATGAAAATCAGTATTTTAAGTTTTTGTTTTTACAGATCATGATATCTCACTACAGTTTTCAGTCTTCTACAGTCTCAGTTTACCCTAACAAAAGAGTTTGAGCATAGTATTACTATCTATAGTAGTTTCTCGGTATAACATTTCAGTTTATAACAGTACACAGTGTCAGAGAACTTACAGATTTGGTGTCGAAGACTCGGTGTGCCACACTTTCAGTAACAACCTTTCAATTTTCCTTCCCAAAACTAAAATTTAGACAATTTTTAGGAAAATTTTCAAAAACCCATTCCACAGTCGAGTTTTGTAACCTTGCTCTGATACCACTAAATGTAACACTCAAAACCTGGCCTAGATGTTACGACCGGATCTGTCGTGTCACATCGAAGTGTTGATTTCAAAACTGGTCTTGTCGATGAAAGTTCGTAACTAAATCTTAAGTTCCTTTTAAAATAATTGCTATTGAAAACCTTGATGTTATAAAAACATGTAGGCCAATTGTTTGTTACAAGTTTATTAATCTGAACTAAGAATCGTGAAAGCTTCTCTAATTGTAAACTTTAAGATTTGAAATGCGTGATTTTCTTTGGAAGCAGTTTTTATTTTGAAAACCCGTGTTTCCTAATCTAGCAGGTTGAAGTAAGAAGTTAAAACCAGATAAAAGTTAAAACCTCAAATGGCCTTATTACATAAATATCAACCCCAAAAATAAAATATTTAAAAAGCTAGGTATAAATTAAAATACTCGCGAACATGTGGCCACTTTCGAGTCCTTCGTAGCTCCAAATCATCTAAAGCTGGGGATTACCTGTACAGTTAAAAGAAAAAGGTGAGTTTGCAAAAACTTAGTGTGTAATCCCCTATCAATTAAATAACAATCGGTGCAAGCAGAAACAGACTGGGCCTAAGCCTTGTACAGTAACAGATTAGTTTGGGCTTTAGCCTTATACAGTAATAGATCAGTCTAGGCTTTAGCCCTATACAGTAAGAGAGTGGGTCTAAGCCCAAAGTAATAACAGTGCAGAACAGAGATGCAACCCAACCCAATCAGCCAACACACCACCCGTACCAACCAACACACCATGTGGGGACTAAGTCGACCCACCCAGCCAACACACTGATATCCCAGCATAGCTGCTAATAGTAACGCAGCAAAGCTACTAATAATAGTAAACGTGGACAAGCCACTAGAATCAGAATATGTGGTGAAGCCACTAGAACAATAAAAACGTGGCAGAGCCACTAGTACAGTACTTCCTCTAAATTAGAATCCCACCCCAATGCAGAATGTCGTGTCACAATAATACGTGTATGCAGTATGTCATATTCATAACCAGTCATGTAGATATCATACACACATCAACTAAACTACCACTAGGGGTATAATGGTCATTTCGCCAGTTAGGGGTAAAACGGTAATTCCACCCTCAAGGGTGTTTCGATAATTCTACCCTACAAGGGTATTCTGGTAATCCTACCTTACAAGGGTATTTCGGTCATTTTACTCATTAGGGGTATTTCAGTCATATAACTCATTAGGGGTATTTCAGTCATTTAACTCATTAGGGGTATTTCAGTCATTTAACTCATTAATGGTATTTCAATCATTTAACTACCTTTCTTAAGGCTTACAGTCGCCTCGAGCGACACAGATAATCGATTTGGTCAAAACAGTGTCAATGGGCTTAAAGCCCAATATTCGGCCCAAATGGGCCCACACGCTCGTGTGGCCCAAATCCCATCATAGTTATGTGCTCTACGTAGCCCAAAATAGTTCCTGCTACTTTTCGTAAACTTTATCCTCGTGGGGCCCATGAGCCCATTAGGCCCACGCGGCCCATAACGCCTCAATAGCACGAAAACGTGCTTGGTAGCCTCGACAGTCTATCGTCCACGATCTGTAGGCTCGATTTACCATACGAGCGATTACAGGCTCGTGGGGCCACTAATGCCGAAGTTTCAGCTTTTTGTTTTTTTGTCGATTCACAGTAAAGAGGGTGTGATTACACACCTTTTTATGGAGTCGTTTCGAGATCTACGGGCACCCAACCTAGAATCATCGAAAATCGATGCTAGTCCTTAATCGTTAAGGTAACGCCCTTTTAATAGCACTTAATCCGAAATATTTCCCTTATCTTGCTTGACGATTGACTTTAATCTCTTAAGGCTACCGATCAGGATTGGTCACACACCTATACCGAATATCTATATCAAAACAGTTCTTATTAACCAAAACAGTGATCCAATATGTGGCCTTAATCCACAAATGCTACTGACCAATCGCCAGAAGATTCGACCTAATCTAAGAGGAGGGTATTGATCTTACCCTTAACGAGAGACAGAGATGGATGATTGAAAGACTTCTGCACTTTTCCACTCCTCGAGAATACCTAAACCCAACGATCACCACACCAAGAGGAAGGGATCACCATTCGGCCATCAAAGACCATGAAGGAAAGGAATATTTGGCTTTTAGAGATAAAGGGAGTAGGAGAGAACAGTTTTAAATACGAAATGAAAAATATGAACACTTATAAATTTCAAAACGCTTACAGAACTGAAACAAAGAGGGAAAGGAAACGGAGAATTGGTTACCACCAAACTAATCAAGAAAATATTCGGTTCACCCTCAAGAAGAAGATGGATGGTATTCAGCCTACGAGAATAAAAGGAGAAGAAAGAACAGAAGAACTTAATTCGGTTTAGCCCCAAAGAGAAGAAGAAGAGTGCCAAATCGGCAGAGAAAAATATGCAGAAGAAAAGAAGGGTTTTAAGGGAGAATTTGGCACTTGGTATATGTGTTTCGGCAAAAGTGAACTGAAAAGGGAAAGACCCGAATGGTCAAAATTGCTGTAGAGATGCCATAACGAGAGAAAACCCGAAATGAAGAAGAGAAAATCCCAAAACAGCAGAGAAGGAATTCGGCTTCTACACTCTCCCCAAATGCTAAAAATGGCACCAAATGAATGCCCATAGCCAAATTTCCCTTACTCAAACTTCCCCATTCGGCCAAGACTCCCCTTACATCCCAATTCCTTAGAAATATCCACAAATTTCTCCTTGATTTGCTCCCAACCTCGCATTCAAATCCATTCCAATTAGATGACCAAATCTCCAACCACCTCTGCAGAGTTTGAATCAAACTCTACCTCCCACGCCACAGAGACATAAAATAAAACCCCTTCTTTGCATGCCATGAGATTCGAACCCACTCCCTTTTAATTGCCCAACACGCCACTTGCCACCACAACACAAGCTCTATTGTGTCACAAAACAAACACAGCTTAATATATGCCCTTCAATCTAACATCCAGGTTTCCAAAAGAGAAAAAAATCAAAACTTTTCCAGAGGCCATACTTGAACCCAGGCTTCCTAAATACCCTCATACACACCCAAATCACTTAGCCAGTGAAGCAGACAAGCAATTTTATCAGAGCATGAAAAATTAAAGACCCTATATTTTTAGGACGTTACATTATCTATCCTAACTTCTTGCTCAATGTGATGTTCAACATGGCATGTAGTAGCTGAAACATAGATAGTTAAAGTTCTAACAATCTCTCCCTTTGACATTTAAAAAAAAAAAACACATTTTAGATAATTAAAGTCCCAACATCATTAATGTTGTAACTTATGTGGTAGTGCATGTTTATTTCATAAAAAATTTAAATAATAATAATTTAAAATTTGATGATTTTTTTTTTAAAAAAGGGTTCATAATTTTTTCTGAAAAATTATCCTCGTTAGCAATGAAGTATATGTAGGCTCCTATGTAGGTTACCACATCAATACCATTCAAATTTTAATAGTTCGGTGAGTTTTTCAATAAAAAAATGAGTAATTTGAGTAAAATTTGAAGGTTGAGAGCCAAAGTGATCTTAAAAAAATTAGGGTCAATGTTACAAAATGAGTAAATATTAAGCGCTAAATTTATTATTATGTCTATTTAAAATAATGGCTTACATTTAATTTTTGTAATCAATTTTGTTGTGCAAAAAAAGAAAAAAAGTTGTTGCTAGTGTTGTCAATTATACCATTAGTTCCGACTCACTTTGCAACTATATGTAGTGTAACTTATCTATTTTATTGGCATATTTTGACTTTATTACCTTCATGCATCTTTCTAAGGATATTAAACATAATTTTTTGAGATTAAGATTGACGAAGAGAATTGGTAAAGCCAGATTATTTTAAAGGAGTCCTAGTATAATTTAGTGTTTTTTTTTTTTTGAAGAAATACCACATCGAAGAAGTTAAAAGTGAAGAAGATATCTTATTGGGGTCCAATTTCAATGTTTCAAGGCAATCATACTAACTCAATTATAAAAGTTGAATAATGCCTATAAATTGGGGACTTAGTTATTGTTTTATGTACAAGAGATGGAGAGCACTAATCTGTTCATGAAAGGAACTTAGTTTTGTTAATAAAATCAGTTTAGAAAACAGTGTTTTTAAGCATAACGGAAGTTTTTTTCGTAAAATCAAGCCCTTATGATATATAAAATAAATTACAACCAAAATTATATTTTTGCTTTGTGCGAAGGCAATCTAATAAGTGCATAGAATGAGAAATTTGTTTTACTTTCAGTAAGAAATTTAATTCTTTATATAGACCGATAACTATGAATATTCTTGCGAAAATTGAATTTATTCTTAAAATAAATTGCTACTATTTTTCGATAGAATATTGATGCTCAAAAAGTGTATGTCAGCAGGTTAACTCATAGATCCTATTTATAGAGAAATAGTACAAGAGTTTTGTTTGAATAATGTCTACTTAAATAATAATATTTTAATAAAAAAATACAAGTTCTACTTAAAGTAGAACTAAGGGGCGACGTAATGCCTTAGTATACACTAAGGTTTATTGTCTCTTGTATTTGATTTCATATAATCATTTGAAATAGACATTGGGGTTCTCCTAAATATGTATGTGCCTTGTTTACACCTTTCATATGGAGTAGCATATGTATATATATAGACAATGGGGTATGCCACTCAAAGTGTTAGTTTATATTGTACATAGTACATTCACGTAGAGTAGCATGTATAAAATTCATAATATGAGAATATATAGAAAAGGCAACTATGGTTTAAGTTATGTTTATGCAGTAGGGTAGGATGCTTGCATTGCAATGCCACAAAGGCCTTCCTTTGCATCCACATCTCTTTGCATCCTAATGTAGCCTTCTTCACCCCAGCTACTGCCCCAAGAGTTCTTCACCAACCAATATTTAGTCCCACCATCCTCTCCATATCCAACAGCCGTCACTCCGTGGTCCAAATCGGTGCCACAACTTCCCGTAAACACACCACCCGAGTAGAACTGGAAGTCGAACCCCCCGGCATCGATGGCAACAGAAACCGGTTGGTTGGCAACGGCCTTCTGCAATGCATCTTCACTATTGGCAGGCACATCTTCAAACCCATTTATCTTAGCCGCATGGTTGGCTTCTTCGTTGGTATTGCATGTGCCATCAACTCCCTTGTAGGGGTAAATGGATTCGGTTGCCAGGCCTTTGTTCTTCTTGATGAATTGGAATGCATCGTCCATTAAACCACCTTCGCAGCCTTGATCCTCACCCTTGGTGTCACAGTCCACCAGTTCCTGCTCGGACAAGGAAATTAACTTTCCTGTTGTTAGCTTAGTAACCCCTTCCATGGCTGCCACGGCCGAGAACGCCCAACAGCATCCTATATTTCAGCATCCCGTGATCGAGACACGCACATAGTTAGAACACAACACAGTAAAAGAACAAAGCATAGTAATATTTTAGTAATGTTTCGGAGAACAAGAAATTAGAGCAGACCGCATTGGCCTTGGTCCTTGATAGGTGTAACAGCTCCTTTCTTTCTCCAATCCACCGTAGAAGGCAATGCGGTGGCGTTCTCGTATTTGAAAGTGGTAGCCGTGTTGGAACACATATGGCCCTTGAACCCATTTCGAGAAGCAGTGAACTCTTGGTTGGTTAGATCTGCAAATTGGTTCACACCGAGCTTGTATGGCTTGTTGTTGGCAGCATTGAAAGAGTCGATGCGTGCCACATTTTGTTTGAAAATCTGGAAACGCTTTTGCCTCTCGTTGGTGTCCTTGTAAACTCGTCCGAATTGGACCATCCATTGTTGATGCCTCTCGTACATGGATGCATCTTCAAGAGCAGTGCGGGATGTGGCTTCACATACACCCAATATGAAGATTAGTAAGGCCAAACAAGTGAAATGATCATGCAGCTGGTTTTTGGAAGCCATGGTGGAAGAAGAGTTTGCGATGAAATAGAAAAATGAAGAGGCACACCAAATTTGATGAACTCCTAGACATATATATATAAAGTCCTAATGTTTCTGCATCTATTCTTGGCTATCTGCTGCGTGATGAAGACCCAATATGAGAATTGTTTTCATAAATTAAAATGAACCAGCTTTTAAGTTGATCTGAAAGACTTATAGTTTATCGTATTATTGATAAATTGGAAAAATGGAAAGGCACGCTAACTGTGAGGAATTATCTATCCTTGGTGTCACTATCAAATAAAGAACCAAAAACCAATTTTTTTCAAGTAGGCAATGGACACCCTTTCTTATGAATTGAAATAAATTAGCTTTTTCGGTTTTTCTAACAATGTTACTTACACATCCGTAGATATACCAGAAACCTATGCTTCCATACCTCTATGTATGTGCTTATAAATTAAGTAATTGAAGTCTTAAATGATTTGGGAAATGAAAGGGACCTAGGCGAGGAAGGACTTTGGAGAAGAGGGAGTGTACTAAATAGCTATGGAATGCGTAATGATATAGTGTCCATTTGGAGATAAAAAGAAAGGTCCAAGTGCGTTAAGGATGGGAATAGAAACACCAAGTACTTCATAGCTAGAGCTAGAAATAACTATATTCATAGGCTTAGAATTAATGTTGTTAGGTGATGACGTCATGAACTAACTAAAAAACGACAAAGGCAAGCGCACCTATCGAACAATAGTATAGTTATGGTGAGTGCGGAATATCGTATCTACGAGGACTAAAAGTACTAGTAGTTACTATCTTTTTGTTATCTAGCCTAGAATTAAATGGATTGTTTTTAATCTAAAACTAAACTAATTAACTGTGAACGCGACAGAGAGTGAAGAAAGTAATCGAATAAACCAATGACAAAGACAATACCAAGGAAGAATCCACCTAGACTTCACTTATTATTATAACTCTGAATTAAACCATTTATTCACCTGTCTTGATCTGTAGAAATCCCTAATTTATGTTAATATCTCTTTCGAGACTAAGAACAACTGACTCTAGGTTGATTAATTGAAATCTCTTTCTAATTAAAACCCTATTGTCGCATTAACTTGCTCTATGGGTTCCCTTATTAGATTTGACTCTAATCTGGCAGATTTATATCGTCCTACTTCTAGGATTGCAATCAACTCTGCTCAATTATGCTAGATCTACTCTTAAATAGGAATTTTTGCTCCACTGAATAAGCACATCAAACTTGAATTAACATCCTGAAAATATTAAAATAAGAATTAAGAACACATAATCAAGAACAAGAACCAGTATTTATCATGTAATTCAGAAAATTAAATAATAAGATCCGTCATATATTTCATCTTCCCTAGGTATTTAGGGAGTTTAGTTCATACTCATAGAGGAAAACATCTTAAAAGGAAATTCGACTGGAGATCTTCAATCTTGGAGTGGATCTGCTTCCGAGATGATTCCAACGATGTTCTTCGAGTAATTTTTGTGTTCTCCTCCTTGTGTCCTTAGGTTTTCTTCTCGTGTGTTTTTATAGACTTTGGAATGCTCAAAATACCTAAAAATTATCTTTTTTCGCGTGAAAATGAAACAGGGTTTGACAAGGACACTGGCGTGTGATCAGCCCGTGTAAGAATGCCCAGGCCGTGTGCAATACTGACATGGTTCGAAATCAACATGGGCTGGCACACGGGCGTGTGGCCAGCCCGTGTCTCTCCCACGGGAGTGTAAGAGGCTCGTGTTAAAGTGCCGGTCCATGTGCAATATTGACATGGTTCGAAATCGACATGGGCTGGCACACGGGCGTGTGGCCAGCCCGTGTGTGATACTAAAATCAGCTCTTTTTGCTCGATTTTGGCTCGTTTTTCACTCCTTTCGCTCCCCTATACTCACCTAAGTCTAGAAACATGAAATTAAAGGATTAGGAGCATCAAATTCACCAAATTATATAACAAATCATCCAAAAACATGCTAAGCATGAGATTAAAATGTGTTACTTTTATGGTTTATCAAATATCCCCGCACTTAAGCGTTTGCTTGTCCTCAAGCAAAATCCTCAACTCACAATTAAAATTAAACTTTCTCAATTCATAATTCTGATCAATAATGTTTTATCATAATTCACAAATAATCACATATTGATAATTCAACTAAAAGAGCACTAAAGATTCAAACAATCCAAGTCACACATTTTTAAAGCATGAAAACATAGGTATTTCCCCTTATCTAAATAATTACCTTTAATTCAAAACCGACAAGATTTGACATCCTCACTAAAGATTCACTCAAATCACTCAAAGTGTTTAAGGTTCAAAAATTAAGCACTGAAAAGTCAAACATGAAAGGTTATTACCGTAGGCTTGCATGAAAATCAAATCTCCACCACTATAAAATGAGATGATACACAAATCAAAAGGTCTTTAAACGGTGGTAATGGGGCTTGGGTTAAAGGTGTGGATAAAGGATGAAAAAGAAGGTTAGAATTGAAATCGAATTGATAAATTACCTAACTAGATAAATAAATTACTACCGAATAATTACATCAACTGAAATTATTAAAGAAAAATACGAGCTTCTTCTCAGAATATGAGATTTTAAGCTCAAACCAAAGAACTAGTTTATAAATATAATTTTTTTTCATCATGTATGGATAAAAAGAGATAATTTAAAAACTGAAACAAAAGAACATAGTTAGGCAACTGACCAAATCAAATCTCGACAAAAAGGGAGTCAATACAACAGGAAAAATTCTCAATGAATCAAAAAGAATGAGTTATGGGTTAGTATTAAGGGTAGATCAAGAAACAGTTTATTAGGCTCAAAGGGGTTCACTAAGGGTTAATTATGAAGGTAGGCTTTTTATGGAATAAGTGGGTTAGAACCTAAGTGCCTTTATCATTTCGGTATATCAAATCAAATGCATGGTTTTGATATGCATAATCGAAGCTAGTTCTAGAATAACAAATCACTATTGACACACTCGTAACCAATAATAGAATTGAGCAAGAAAAATTTATGCTCTAAAAGCTCAAAATCTCACAAAAAAATTTATGGCTTTTGATGTCAATCCTGTAAATATCAAACTTCAAGATAATACCTTAATTTGGGGAAACAACCTAGAAAATTTTATTTCTCAAAAATCAACTTATCATGCTTGATTCTCTAGTGTCTTAAAGTTTAAACAATCAATGCAAAATTACCTATGACTTAATCCAAAACACATCAATAAAAATCATAAATCAATCAAAATTCATTCCAATAGTAATATGGGACAATTACTTGAGAATAAGACATAATTCAAGGATTTTCTGATAATGATATAATTAACCTCCCCACACTTAAGATGTACATTGTCCCTAATGTACCAAAATAGATAATAACAATATAATCAGAATATCATAAGAGAGGGAGAGAAGCGAAACTGCCCTGAATTTTGGATGAAATTCGTGGAATAGTGAAAGCGAAATTATGGATATAGCTAAGCGAAGTACATGATTCTGAGCAACTATTAAGAAAATAAACACAATTGTGGAAGAATATTAAAGGATTACTCGATAACAACCATAAATATAGTTCGAAATTTAAAAGACAGGTCTTGAAAAGATAATTAAGAAACATACGAAATAAAGAAAATGAAAATGAAAATGAAAATAAAAATAAAAATAAAAATAAAAATAAAAAATAAAAAATAAAAAAAGTAAATGGACTCAAAGGTATTCATCATCAGACGCGTCATGAGTCATTGGCGCTGAAGATGAAATATGGAGATGGTGGCAAATCTGTTGTAATGTAGCCTCAAGACTATCGAACTGCTGAAAGCACTACTGCTCGAAGGGAGTGAGATGCTTGGATATGTCTGTCGAAGTGGTAGCAGAAGAAGGAGGAGGTCGGTGACTCGGAGGTGGAGGATGAGGTTAGTTCTCATGAGAGGGAAGAACATCACCAGTGATGTCCTCGGGTTCATCCTGAGCATCAAAATGAGACAATCGATATTGAGTAAAATCCATTCCATGACCTCGCTCTATCATCCTCACGTGGATCATGGTTGAGAGTCCTTGCAGGGATATCCGACCAACTAATGTGCGTGATAAGGATTGCGCTGGTGTGTCTAAAAGGCCAAAGTGTGGATCGATACGAGTCACATAAGGACCTAAGCAGATAGGTCCCTTCCTGTGGCGTTCGGTCTGATGGCGAAAAGTGAGAGCAATGAAGTATGCCAAGTCAAATACATGCCTTTGCGCCATGCTCCATAAGAAATAAACGTCATGAGTATTAACGAAGCTGATCCTCTTTCGCCGACTTGTCAAGGTGTGAGCTAATAGTGCATAAAGGTATCATAGAGCCAAAGAGAGAGATGTCACCATCGAGTGACTCGGATCATAAGGGCCCGTACTTGCTAGAAGAGCCGTCCAACAGGAGGACGGTGGGTAATGAATGTGGCGGTGGAGGTGAAGGAAGTTTTCGGCACCCATAAACTCCTCCATATAAAGCCCCAGGGCAACTCCGAACTCTAGGACACTCAGCTGGCGCACTAAGTCGCCAAGTCGAAATGTAATGGTACTTGGCTCATCCTGCGTCGACATGACTGACTGTAGTTGGAACGTCGAGCAATGTTCCAAAGTAAGCTCCATATATGTGGGCTCGACGATATCAAAGAAACAGTCCCGTGGAGCTGTAGTCAGAAGGGTCCGAACGAGGTCAGCAAGGTAGACCTACTCCAAAGCGGCCCAATCTGTACATCGGCTCAAGTCGAGTGGTCGTGCGTGAAGTGAAACACTCCACACCCGGCCCACGAGCCTGGACCGGATCTGGTATGTCCCTCAACTAAACCGGTTTCAAATTCTTTTGTTACTTAGAGAAAATTTGTGTGATTTTTAAAAAATCATATTGTTTGGGTTGGGCTTTTATTGAAAACCAATTTATCTTACATTGAAATCCATTTATTTAAGGTGATAAACATTTAGGGTTTATTTCAAAATAAATTTACTTGAATCCATAAATAATAATTTGTAAACATAATAAATAAGAGTAAAAGAATTAAAGAAAACCAACTATGGCCTTATGGCCTTATTACATCAAATAATTCCCCAAGCTTTAAGTTTAAATACTGGATAAAAATAAAAATCCACATTAATTAAATTCCTTGCTGTGCATGGCCATCCCTAAGCTTCTGCCGAGCCCGGTCCATTACTAGTCGTCACCTGAAAATAGTCCCACAACGGGGTGAGTCAAACAGACTCAATGTGTACACGACACTTAATCATAATAGAATCAGGCATACAAGAATTAGACATTCAAAACATGGAATACAAGTTATGATGCATTCCCAAACCCAAACCTAATTGTCCATCCGCTACACACCCCCGTACCTGCCAGTCACACCGTGGGGACTACTAAGTCGACCCTCCTACCGCTATACACCAAATTGCGGTCTTAAGTCACCGCATTAGTGGTCTTAGGTCACCACGTTCAGATTACTGTGGTCTTAGGTCACCACTTTCAGATTACTGTGGTCTTAGGTCACCACTTTCCAAATATCACGGTCTTAGGTCACTGTATTCGTGGTCTTAAGTCACCACATTCACTTCCCCTTTCAAAATAAAACCCAGATGCCCATAACATATTATGCAATTACAAGCCAAAAGTTCACATTCTTATCATATTCTCATGTTACAAATAACATTTTTCATATTCCTAGTAGAAGTAGGAAACGTACCTGAGTACTTAGTACCATAACAGTTATGATACCTTAGCCACTTTCATATTCTTAATGTCACATATTTTAATTAAACATGCCATACAACGTATTATGAAGTAGTGTGGGGTACACACCTGATTCGCTTAAAATTTCCTTGAGATCTCGAAAAGCTTGATCTAATGCTTAGATCCTTAATCCCTACATTGATTTATCACTTATTACCTTAATAAAAAGCTATTCGGCCAAAATTCCAAATCCTAGTAGGATTAGTATTCTTACCTTGTTGCCGATTGGAACACCAACAAATCCCGAAATTGTTCCTTGTTTCCCTAGGAATGTTGAAATCCCTAAAACCTTACGTTAGACTTAATCTTAATCATCGAAACATAAATCAAGGCCTTTGGCCGAATATTCACATGTCTTACCTTAATCTTAGAAATCCCGAATACTCTTCCTTTTAGTCGACTACTTTGATAATCCCGAAAGATCCTTCCATATTCGGCAACCATAATATGTATGGGGTTAGATTATCTCTTGGCTAATCTAAAAGAAAAGAATGGAAATCAAACTTGTTCTTACCTTTGAAGAAATCAACAAAGACCTATGCTTGAAGCCCTTCCAAGATTCGGCTTTTGAATGGATTGGTAAGAAGAAATAGGAAGAAAAGAAAACTTGAGAATTTTGACAATGGTGGACTATAGATTCGGCTTGACAAAAGAAAAAGAGAAGAGAAGAGAAGAGAGCACTCAGAAATTCGACAGAGAGAAGAGGAGGAAGAAAAATTGATGAGTAGCCCTATTTTCTTCCTTTTATAGCCGAAACTACTACTCAGAATCCCTTACTTGGCCACCACTCTTCTTTATTGATAAGTTTATCTCCTTAATTTAAAATAATTAGAGAATAATCCTTTATTATCTCTTCAAAAATAATCCAAATTAAATCCCATATTTATCACCTTATTAATCGAATATTAAAGAGAATAAAACTCCTCCTTTCTAGAAGGCTTGTGCCGTCCACCTTAGGCTTCTGGAAGCAAAAATAAAACTTCCTTTATTTGCTTCCCAAGTGACTCGAACTCAGGCCCATCACCTTGCATGTGGCGCCATTCCATAAGCCCTAAGTGACATCTTCAGGCCACTTTTCCAAGCCTGTTTGTGTGTCAAATTTCACCAACTTTTTCTTTTAAGGCCACATTGCCTTAATTTCCTCTTTTAAACTTTAAAACTCGACATTTCTAAGTCATTTCTAAGTTTCCAAAAATTTTCGTTCGGCTCTGTAAACTTGACATTTCCTTACATTTCCAAGTTTCCAGAAATGTTCACTTTCCTCTCTTGAATCATTTCTAAATCATGTCCATACATTTTCAGGTTTCCAAAAGTGTTCATTTCCAAATCATTTTCATTCATTTCCGGGTTTCCAAAATATTCAAAATTTATTCTTAGTACATAAAACATGTCACTTCATACAATTAAACCGAAAATGCATAGGCCCTTTTCAGGATGTTACATGAAGAAGCTGAAATAAATCATCCTGGGGTCTCGCTGGGAATCGCAAATAAGGATGGTGATCCTCGGTAGATGCGCTCGAAGAGGTCGCGCCAGGACCTTTCCGCTTTTTCCAAGCGGGGACAGCGACCTTATATTTACCATGTGTATTCATCATAATAAATTTGCAAGAAAGCGATCACAAAATTCAATTTGACGAATCAAAATAATAGGCAAGCTAATGAGTAAATAAGCATCTATGTTTAGCTTCAACATTTCGACTAAATAGAGAATAAACTTATAATATGTAAAATTCCCATATAAAAGAAAAGAAAAGTAAACGATAATAATAATAAATATTGATAATTATTAATAAAAATGAATAACTAAAACTAGCCAGAATAGAATCAACAATGAAAGTGCTGAAAACAAAATGAATGTATAAACTGCAGAATAATAAAATAAACTAGTAAGAATATCCAACAACGACATCAAGAATTAATCCAAATTCAATTAATAAAGAAACTAAATAAATAAAATATGAACTAAGCTATAAATAAAATTAGTAAAACCAATAAAAATAAAACAATAAAAAATAAATAAACAAAGAAATAATAATAATAATAATAAATAAAAGAAAAATGATCAACAAGGGGGGACTGACGGTGGGATTGAGATGTCGGAATATTACGGCGGTGGCGCGCGGCTGGAGCAGGAGGCACGGCTTGGGGAGGAGTGGGTGGTGCGGACGGTGGGTTTGTGGCAAGGGGGAAAAGAAAGGTGGATGTGGGGGTCAGGTTGGGGCTGGTGTGTTATGGGAGAGAAGAAGGGAAGAAGAGAGGGGAAGGCTGGTCGGGGCTGGACGGCAATGGTGGGAAATGGGTGAGGTTCAGTCGGCGCGGAGGGTTGTGCAAAAGGGGGGATTTGGTTGGGGCTGGACGACGAATAGAAGGGAAGAAAAAAGGAAAGGAAGAGAGAAAAGAAAGGGAAAGAAAGGATAGGGGAAGGGGGCTGGTGCACGCGCAAGGGAGAGGGGGAAGAGTGCAACGGCTAGAGAGTGGGGTGGATTTGGGGCAGTCGGCGAATAGGGTTTTGGAGCTTTGGGAAAGAAGACAAAAGATGAAAGGTAAAAGAGAAGAATAGGATTTAGGGTTAAAAAAAAGACATAGTCGTGTAACGCACGTGTTGGGCCACATGATCGTGGCCCACGCCCGTGTTTGAGGATAAATGAAGTCAGTCCGTCGTACAGCCTCGGACACGCCTGTGTGTGAGGATAAATAAAGTCAGTCTGTCGCACAGCCTCAGACACGCTCGTGTGTCCAGGCCGTGCATTTCATACGGCCATGTTGCACAGTCGTGTACAATGTCTTTCGCTTCTCCCCTACCCGTGTGACCTCTCACATGCCCGTGTGCGTTAAAAATTTAAACCCAGTGATCACTGTAAATTAGAGTTTTAAAATTTATAAAAGAAAGATCAAAACCTGAAAACTAACTCTGACAACGATTAAAGGCAAGTGTACCTATCGAACAGTAGTATAGCTTAGGCAAGATTAGATATCGAACCCAAAGGAACTAAAAGTACTAATTCTAACTTTCTTTTTATCATTTAGCCTTAAAAATAGAGTGAAGTTGCTTTAAACTATATTGACGAAGACTAAACTAAGGACACAAAGACAAGAAGGACGAATAGGAAAATAACTTTGAAGGAAAACTCAGTTGATTATGACGATACCCTTAGGAAGAATCCACCTAGACTTCACTTATTATCTAACCCTAAATTATATGATTTCTTTACTTAGCTTGATCCGTAGGACTCCCTAACCTATATTAAACCCTCTCTCAAGGCGAATAACGTCTAACCCTAGGTTAATTAGTGGAACTCTCGTTCGCTTATAATAACCCCCTAGGATAGTAGTAAATCGATCAATGGACTCCCATATTAGGTTTCACCCTAATCCGGCAAAATCTCGTAACCCTATCTCTAGGCGTTCGATCAACTCCGCTTAATTATGTTAGATCTACTCTTAGGCAGGGTCTATTCCTCCTCCACCTAAGCACATTAGATTTGGATTAAGCAACATAATTAAGAACAAACTAAGCAATTATCATATAACTTAGAAATCAAATAAAAAGATCCATCTAGGTTTCATCCTCTTCAGGTATCTGAGAGGTTTAGTTCATAATGAATAAAAAGAGCAGCACAAGAGAAAAGATAAAACAAAACATAAGAAAACCCTAAAACCCCCTAAAGGAATTGAAGGAGAATTCCGCCGTCTTGAGTATAACTCCGACTTCTTGGGATGGATCAACTGGCTATCCTCACGTTATTCCCTAATTCTGACCTTCTCGGCTTGGCTCCTTGGCCTAGCTTTCAATGCCTGTCAAAGGTGGTACTTGGGGGATATATATAGGCTTTTAGAATGCGATTCTTTCTCCCTAAGTATCCTTTTCCGACTGAAATTGCTCTTTCCAGCGACAGAGGCACGGCCATGGCACACACCCGTGTGGATCGAGACCAGACCGTGTTCGGATTTCTAACTTGAGGCACGGTCGTGTGTGACGGAGTTGAGGTCGTGCTCTAGGTATTTGTCAAGGCACCACCGTGTGGACTTCGGGCCAGGCCGTGTCAATTTCTTGTTTAAGGCCCATTTACTCCGTTTTAGGCCCATTTTGTGTTCTTTTCATCCTCGGGTGCTCTCCTGGGTATAAGATATGAAAAGAAAGGATAAAAAGCACCTTTTTTATATAAATCAAGGAATAAATCATCAAAAAGCATATTAAATGTGGGATTAAAATATGTTGCTTTTACGGTTTATCAAATACCCCCACACTTAAGCTTTTGCTTGTCCTCAAGTAAAATTCTCAACTTACAATTAAGACGAACTTTCCATGATTTACAATTCTTATCAACAATGTCTAATCCTAATTCATAGATAATTTATACATGGATAATTTGACTTTAAAGATTCCTACAGATTCAAACAATATAAGTCATACATTTGTAGTACGAAAATATAGGCGTTTCCTTTCATCTAAATAATTACCTTTAATTCAAAATCGACAAGGATTGACATCCTCACAAAAGATTCACTCAAATCACTCAAAGTGTTTAAGGTTCAAAATTAGAAGATCACTCATAAGTCAAACTCAAAAAGTTAATCCCATAGGCTTGCTCGAAAATCAAATCTCCACCATCAGTAAAATGAGATGACAAACAGATCAAAAGGTCTTTAACAGGGTTGTAGCGGGGCTAGGTTAAGGGTATGGATATAGGCTGAATTAGAGGGTTAGAATCAAGATTGTATTGACAAGTTACCTATCTAGAAAAATAAGCTGATAATTACATCAATTGAAATTTTACAATACTAATAATGCGAGCTTTTTCTTTTGATAATTTGACTTTAACTGTATAAGCTCACTCTTCATAACACTAATACTGAATATACTTTGATTTTTTTTTTAAGAACAAACTATAAATAATAATGACTTTAACAACTGAAATATAGAACATAGTTAGGTAACTGCTCAAAACCAAATCTAGACAAAAAGGGTAATTAGAAGGATGGTAATAACAAATACAAAGGGTTTTGGGTTATATTAGTGGGTTAGTCAATAAAAAGGGTTGTTAGGCTCAACGGGGTTCACTAGGGGTTAATTGTAAAGGTAGGCTATTTAGTGGTATAAGTGGGTTAAAACCTAGGTGCCTTTATCATCTCGGTATATCAAATCATAATTGTGGTCTTGACATGTAAAAACGAGGCAAGTTCTAGAATAACAGTTCATAGTTGACAAGCTCATAATCAAAAAATGAGCACGAAAAAGAATGTATACTCTATAAGGTTCAAATACTCACAAAAATTATGGGTGTTTGACATCATTCTTATGAATTTTAAATTTCAAGGTATTATTCAAATTTAGGTCAACAACCTAGCAAAATTTTAATTCCTAAAAAATAGACTTATCATGCTTGATTCTCTAGTATCTCTCAAATTAAACATCAATGTACAATTAACTATGGCTTATTCAAAAACATGTTAATAACAATCACAAGTCATCAGAAATTTCATCTTAATTAGTAATATGAAAACTTTGCATAAAAACAAGATTAAATTCAGGGATTTGAGAGCAATGCAGAAAGTTAGGCATTTTTATCCTCAGAGTTTAAGAATAATGGAAAAAGTTAGGCATTTTCTCAGAATAACTATTCACCCCCCACACTTAAGATGTAAATTGCCCTCAATGTACAAAGATAAATAATGATAATTAGTAATCAATTAAAAAGATAGGAGGGGAAAGTTTCACTTCCTAGAGTTTCTGACGAGATCCTTGAGGATGCGAACAGTGCGTTGCATTAGGTGACTTTTTGTATTTCACCTAATTGTGCTTTTGTGTAGGTGGAATATATGATTTATTCTGAAAAGTCACTTGTTAATGATCTTTTCGATGAAAAAGATATGTTGTTAGGGATGCTTTAAATAATTGAATAGCCAATGATAAAAATTTGGAATAAAAGTTCAAATTTAAACATCACAAAATAAAGTCTTAAATATGAAGAAAACAAAATAAAATTAAGAAAACAAATTAAAAAGGACTAAGAGGTCCTCATCGTTGGTTGGATCCGGTGGTGGTGCTAATGATGAAATGTGGAGGTGCTGGCATATTTGTTGGAGCGTCGCCTCTAATCCGTCAAAGCGCTGAGCATTTTTAGAAAAATGCATCTCGAACCGATCAAGTCAAGCAGAGATGTCTGCTAATGATGTTGCCGCACGGTATGGATGTTGGCTCAGGTTTGGTGCCTCCTCTGATGGTGGTGGGACATCATCAGGAATGTCTTCGTCCTCTTCCTCGTTGGTTGGTGTCTTTAGTCGGTACTAAGGGGGGTCGGTCCCTCGACGTTGTTTGATCATCCTCATATGTAGCATCGTCTGGATACCTTGAGGAACCATGTTGCTCATTAGTGTGAGGGAGGTGATCTGATCGTCAGAGTTGAGGAGGTTAAAGTGCCGAGCTAGCCTTGTAATGTATGGCCCCATTGACAAAATCCCCTTCCTATGTTCCTCTGTCTGGTGTTGAATCGCGCATGCGATAAAATATGCCAAGTCGAATACATGTCCTTCAGACATGCAAGATAGGAAGTAGACGTCTTGCTTGTTTACGACGCCAGTGCTTTCTCTGCGACCTGTGATGGTATGCGCGAGAACGGCGTGAATATACCTTAGGGCGGGGGGTAGTGCCATCGCCTTAGAGTGACTGGGGTCGTAGTTGGTTGTAGTGGGGCATAGGGTGGGCCAACATCTGAGCAGAGTACAGTAGAGCTCATGATTTAATCCGGTAAGCGGGTATTCTGCTGTGAACTCTGGTGTGTAAAGTCCGAGAGCCATGATTGTGGTACACTTAATCGACGCACTGAGCCCCCTAGATAGAATTGAATAGCACCTGGGCCGTTGAACTGAGTCGTCACTGCTTGCAAAATGAAGGTTGTGTAGAACTCTAACGTAAGCTCCATTTATGTTGGTTCATTGATTTTGAAGAAGTTCTCCCACGGTTCGGTTGAAAGAAGTGCATTAATGTCAGTTTCGAGCCCAACTTGTCGCACTGCGTTCCAGTCGATGCGCCGGTGCCTATGGGTCTACCCCGGATTGCTTTGTACCTTTTATCTTGAGTTGCTTAGGGGAATCGGAGAAATGGGTGTCGAGTTTCAGTGGAGGCACTTGCGGACGATGATCTGGGCCCCTTTCGTTTCTTGCTGGGGGCGGATCGTTTGGTTCGTGACGACGACATGGTACCTGAAAAAATGGTCAGATAATAAAAGGAACAAGTTCCTTCATAAAAATTATGACCAATGTATTTTATATCAACTATAACTTTTATTTGATATCAGTGATTCTTTTGATCGAGAGAATTGGTAAATTTAATATCTAAGAATAGAATCAATCAGCAACCAATTTCAATTTATTCATGAATGTTGTGAGAACAATCACTAACTAAAGACCAGGGCTAATTTTAAACAAGATGAAAAAATAAAGCTGCAATCAAAGGATTATGGGTACTTAAACAAAAATAAATCATACTTTTTAAAACTAAATCTACCAAAATCTGAAAATAAATACAAATGCCATCAAAGATTATGACAAGAGAATGGAACCAGGGGTGGGGGAGACGATCAGCACGAGTGGAACACGGCGGTGGCGTGGGCATAGGGCTTGGTAGCACAGCTGTGGTGCGATCGTGTGGAAGGTTTTGGTTGGTTTTTGGCAGAAGAAGGCGAGGGGAAGCGGTTTTAATGGAGGTGGAGTGGTTGTTTGGCCGGATTTGGGAAGAAGGGGGTCTAAATTTGATTTTAGGGTTTGTTTTTGGAGAAGATGACGATTAGATTCTATTTATAGGGAAGGGGGCAGGGATGGATGACACGCCCGTGTCATTTTGAAATTGCCCGTGTTTTTCGATTTTTTAGGATTGAGTGCGTTTCAGGTTTTGTGACATGGCCGTGTGTCTATTTGGCACCCCCGTGCTCGATAAGACAAACTGTTGGCAAGGTGAGATCACACGGGCGTGTCTTACCCGTGTTCGACAAGTCAGTAGCTTCGCACGGTTTGAAGGCACGGGCGTGGTCTACCCGTGGTATGGAAGTCAGTAGCTTCAGACGGTTGAGAGGCACAGGCGTGGCTGGTATCGCAACCCGTGTTGTTGAAAAGACTTTTTCCCTATTTGTGTACAGCTCTTGACACGCCCGTGGTATGTCCCCTGTCTTGCACACGATCATTAACATGCCCGTGTTCAATGCCGTGTGAAAAATTCCTGCATTCTTGTTAGATTATTTTAGTGTGATAAGAAAAATAAAAACAATGTAGTGTGTTAGTGCTCGGGTTGCCTCCCGAGAAGCGCTCGTTTATAGTCTTAAGCTAGACTCTCCCTATTTTCGGTTCTAAAGGAAGGCTCATGGAGCATAAGCTTCTCTCTCATATCTCCATCATCTGCATCATTATAAATTTTAAGTCGGTGACCATTTACCTTAAATGTGCCTTTAGTGGGATGAGTTACCTCGATGGTGCCATATGGAAATATTGTTTTGATCATGAATGGGCTTGACCATCTTGATTTCAACTTTCCAGGGAATAGTTTAAGCCTTGAGTTGTACAGTAGGACTAAGTCTCCTACTTCGAATTGCTTTGATCTCTTGAGACGAGCATCGTGGCGTCATTTTGCTGCTTCCTTGTACAGTTTTGAGTTCTCATAGGCTTCCATTCTCCACTCGTCTAGCTCGTTCATCTACATCATTCTTCTTTTTCCTGCAATTTTGAGGTCAGAATTTAAGAATTTTATTGCCCAAAAAGCTTTGTGTTCTAGCTCGAATGGTAGATGACAGCTTTTCCCATATACAAGTTTGTATGGGGATGTCCCTAGAGGTGTTTTGAATGCTGTTCTATAGGCCCATAAGGCATCATTTGCTTTAACTACCCAATCTTTTCTATTCGATTCAACCATTTTTTTAGAATGTGCTTAAGTTCTCGGTTTGCTACTTCAACTTGCCCACTGGTTTGAGGATGATATGGGGTGGCTGTCTTGTGGTATACTCCATATTTTTTTAGGACTTTTTCAAATTGAGTATTACAGAAATGCGTCCCCCTATCACTAATGATGGCTCTCGTTGTGCCAAATCGAGAAAACAGTTTCTTTAGGAACTTGACTACTACCCTAGCATTGTTGGTAGGTAAAGCTTCCGCTTTTACCCATTTTGACATGTAATCAACTGCCACTAGGATGTATTTGTTTCCAAACGAATTAGGAAATGGTCCTATGAAATCAATACCCCATACATCAAATATTTCACATGATAACATATATGTTTGAGGCATTTCATCTCGTTTAGAAATATTACCTATTCCTTGACATCTATCACACGAGGTAACATACCTGTTGGCATCTTTAAATAGAGTGGGCCAATAAAAACCTGATTCGAGTATTTTGTGTGCTGTCTTAATACCACTGTAGTGTCCTCCTGATGGTCCTGAATGGCAGTGCTCCAAGATTTTGTTTGCTTCTGTCTTTGTAACACATCTTCAAATTACCTGATCTGCACAAATGAGGAAAAGAAAGGGATCTTCCCAAAAATAAATTTTCACATCAGCAAAGAATCGCTTCTTTTGGTGATGTGTTAATTTTCTTGGTAAGATGTTAGCTGCTAAATAATTCATAATATTTGCAAACCATGGTACCTCAGAATGTGATATAGAAAAGAGTTGTTCTTCGAGAAACGAATCATTTATTTCACCTTCATCGAGCTCTTTGGTGTGTGGATTTTCAAGTCTAAAGGTGATCCGCTGCAAGATTCTCGGCTCTCTTCTTATCTTGTTTCTCTAAGTCAAATTCCTGTAAGAGTAAAATCCATCGTATGAGTCTGGGTTTTGCATTAGGTTTGTTTAAAAGATAACGAAGAGCTGAATGGTCGGTGTAAATGACAACTTTGGATAATATTAGATACTGTCTAAATTTATCAAAAGCAAAAACTACAGCTAGCAATTCTTTCTCTGTGGTGGTGTAGTTTTCTTGTGCGGGTGTTAGTGTTCTGCTTGCATAGTAAATTGGTTGAAAATGCTTGTCTCTTCATTATCCCAAAACTGCACCTACTGCAAAATCACTTGCATCACACATTAGTTCAAAGGGTAAGTTCCAATCAGGTGCAATTATAATCGGTGCATTTATTAATTTATCTTTAAGGATATTAAATGCATCTAAACATTCATTATTGAAATCAAAAGGAACATCTTTTTCTAGTAATCTTGTCAAAGGCTTAGCTATTTTAGAAAAATATTTAATAAATCTTCTATAGAACCCTGCATGTCCTAAAAAGCTTCTGATAGCCTTAACAAAACTAGAGGGAGGTAGTTTTTCTATGGTTTCAACCTTTGCTTTATCTACCTCAATCCCTTTACTAGAAATCTTATGTCCTAACACAATCCCTTCTCTTACCATAAAATGACATTTTTCCCAGTTCAAAACAAGGTTCGTTTCCTTACATCTCATTAGAATTCGTTTTAAATTTGTAAGGCAAAGATGGAAAGAATTACTGAATACCATGAAATCATCCATAAATACCTCCATGATGTCTTCCACGAGTTCGTCAAAGATTGCCAACATGCAACGCTGAAAAGTAGCAGGAGCATTACATAATCCAAAAGGCATTTTACGATAAGCAAACGTACCGTATGGGCATGTGAATGTTGTCTTTTCTTGATCTTCAGGAGCTATGGGGATTTGGAAGTAACCAGAGAGTCCGTCCAAGAAGCAGTAGTACATATGTTCGGATAATCTTTCCAAAATTTGGTCTATGAAGGGCAGAGGGAAATGATCTTTTCTAGTGGCATCATTCAACTTTCTATAGTCTATATAGACTCTCCAGCCTGTGACTATTCTTGTGGGAATTAACTTATTTTTTTCATTGGGCACTACCGTCATTTCTTCTTTTTTTTGGAACTACCTGCATAGGACTTACCCAAGTACTGTCAGAAATAGGATAAATTATTCCTGCATCTAGAAGTTTAATTACCTTGGCTTTGACTACTTTTTTCATGTTGGGGTTTAACCGTCTCTGGGGTTGCACACATGGCTTGTATTCTTCTTCCATTAAAATTTTGTGGGTGCAGAATGCTGGGCTTATTCCTTTGATATCAGAAATTTTCCAGGCTATGGCTTTTTTGTGTTCTCTTAGTACCTTTATCAGCTCCTCTTTTTCTTTGGATTCCAATTCTGACGAGATGATTACTGGTAGTGTAGAATTGCTTCCAAGGAATGCGTATTCTAAGTGTTTTGGTAACTGTTTGAATTCTAATTTGGGTGGCGCTTCGATGGAGGGTTTTTGTTTTATTTCGTCATCATATTCAATGCTTTCTTTTATTTGTCTGGATGACGATGTATTTAGATTGAACTTATCATCTTCATCTTCTTCCCCCTCTTCTTGAGTCAGGCACAGTTCCATCTTGTCATCATGCATGATTTCCTGTAATGAATTTTGAATGATGTGATTAGTGGTATCAACAAAATAACAGAAATCATCTTGCTCCTTAGAATATCGCATGGCATCATAAATTTGAAAAATGATTTCTTCATCTCCTATCCTCAGTGCAAGTTTACCATCACCTTCATCAATAATGGCTCTAGCAGTGGCTAAAAAAGGACGCCCTAAGATTAAGGGAACATTGATGTCTTCATCCATATCTAATACAACGAAATCAATAGGGAAAATAAATTTATCAATTTTTACCAAAACATCTTCGATAAATCCTTTAGGATATTTAATGGATCTATCTGCCAACTGAATACTCATCCTAGTGGGTGTTGGTTCCCCAAGATCTAGTTGTTTAAACATTTTATAAGGCATTAAATTTATACTGGCGCCTAGATCAGCATTCAAGCTACCAACTAAACAAGGGATAGTAAAACTTCCTGGTTCTTTTAACTTGGTTGGTAGCTTATTTTGGAGGATGGCTGAGCACTCTTCATTAAGTTCCACCGTTGACACCTCTTCAAGTTTTCGTTTATTCGTCAGGAGTTCCTTTAAGAATTTTGCATACTTAGGCATCTGTGAAATAGCTTCAACAAAAGGTAAGTTGATATGTATTTGTTTAAAAATTTCAAGAAACTTACCGTATTGTGCATCAATACGTTCCTTTTTGAACTTTGTTGGATATGGGATTGGTGGTTTGTTCTCATTACGTAATAGAGTTACATCCTTCATCCCCTTATTTCTTGCCTTGTTATTCTCGTTCGGGCTTTGTTTCTTCAGTTCGCCTAATTCCTTAACACTTCTTAGTGTAACTGCTTTTACCTGTTCTGTCCCTTTAGGAAACATTTCTGTGCGTATTTAACAGATCATCTTAGTAAGCATTCCAACCGTCTTAGTGAGTTCCCCAAACGACTCAGTAAAACTTTCAATTGACGCTTGTTGATCTTTAAGGGTTCTCTCGATATCTTGTAGGCGTTTTTCTGTGTTTGCCGATTCCTCTTCGTGGGTTGGTTTCTACTTTTGTGGAAAAGGCTGATTTTGGAAGTTTTGAGGAGGTTGTTGCCTTTGATTTCTTTGATTGCCTTGACCTTCCCATGAGAAATTTGGGTGGTTCCTCCAACCTGGATTGCAAGTATTACTATAAGGATTATTATTGGATCGGAAATTATTATCTATATAGTTCATCTGTTTGCTTTCTGCTTCCATTTGGTAGGGTGGGTACTCAGGATTCACCACTGTTCCACTTGTGTCGCACTACATGACTGGATGTACCTGTGAAGAACACAAACTATCAAGCTTTTTATTATTCATTTCAAGCTGCGTTGATAGCATGGTCATGGTGTCAATGTTAAAGACTCCTGGCAATTTTGTCAGTTTGGTCCTTGAAGCTTGCCACTGATAATTGTTTAATGACATCTCCTCAAGGAACTCGTAGGCTGCTTCTGGAGTTTTATTTTTCAGAGTTCCACCGGCTGCTGAATCAATCAGTTGCCTTGTTAAGGGGTTTACACTGTTGTAGAATGTTTGGACTTGTAGCCATAAGGGTAACCCATGGTGTGGGCACCTCCTCAAGAGATCTTTGAATCTCTCTCATGCATCGTATAGCGTTTCTAAATCCATTTGCACAAAAGAAGAGATATCATTCCTTAATTTGGCTGTTTTGGCCGGTGGAAAATATTTCATTAAAAAGTTTTCGGTCATCTGACCCCATGTGGTGATTGACCCTCATTGTAACGAGTTTAACCACTGTTTAGCTTTATTTCTTAATGAAAAATGAAATAACCGAAGACGTATGGCATCATCAGAAACACCATTTATTTTGAAGGTATCACAGAACTCTAAAAAATTAGCTATATGCATGTTTGGATCTTCGTCCTGCAAACCATCAAATTGAACAAACTGTTGAATCATTTGTATTGTGTTTGGCTTTAATTCAAAATTGTTAGTAGCTATAGCAGGCCTAACAATACTAGATTCTGCTCCTGTTAAATGCGGTTTTGCATAATCAAACATTGTACGCGGAGAATTGTGATCTCCCACATCGCATGGTGGTGGATTGTTTTCGTCCATCCCTTCAGTAGGATTGGATCTGTTTTCTTCCTCTCTTTCTATGTAATCTAGGGCTCACTTGGTTTCCCTGTGATTCCTACGAGCGGTTGCTTCAATATCACTATCGTATACCAAAGGTCCTCTCAGGTTCCTTCTAGTCATAAACCAGAGGTACCTTGAAAAGAGAAAGAAATAAAAATTAGAAAAAAATAAAATTTAACCTAAGAAAACAAAAGAAATAAATTGCGAGTAAAAATAATGGCTAAAGTAATAAAAATAGAGTTTTCTTAATATTTTAGCTCCCCGGAAACGGCGCCAAAAACTTGATCGTTGTAAATCAGAGTTTTAAAATTTATAAAAGAAAGATCAAAACCTGAAAACTAACTCTGACAACGATTAAAGGCAAGTGTACCTATCGAACAGTAGTATAGCTTAGGCAAGACCGGATATCGAACCCAAAGGAACTAAAAGTACTAATACTAACTTTCTTTTTATTATTTAGCCTTAAAAATAGAGTGAAGTTGCTTTAAACTATATTGACGAAGACTAAACTAAGGACACAAAGACAAGAAGGACGAATAGGAAAATAACTTTGAAGGAAAACTCAGTTGATTATGACGATACCCTTAGGAAGAATCCACCTAGACTTCACTTATTATCTAACCCTAAATTATATGATTTCTTTACTTAGTTTGATCCCTAGGACTCCCTAACCTATATTAAACCCTCTCTCGAGGCGAATAACGTCTAACCCCAGGTTAATTAATGGAACTATCGTTTGCTTATAATAACCCCCTAGGATAGCAGTAAATCGATCAATGGACTCCCATATTAGGTTTCACCCTAATCCGGCAAAATCTCATAACCCTATCTCTAGGCGCTCGATCAACTCCGCTTAATTATGTTAGATCTACTCTTAGAAAGGGTCTATTCCTCCTCCACCTAAGCACATTAGATTTGGATTAAGCAACATAATTAAGAACAAACTAAGCAATTATCATATAACTTAGAAATCAAATAAAAAGATTTATCTAGGTTTCATCCCCTTCAGGTATCTGAGAGGTTTAGTTCATAATAAATAAAAAGAACATCACAAGAGAAAAGATAAAACAAAATATAAGAAAACCCTAAAACCCCCTGAAGGAATTGAAGGAGAATTCCGCCGTCTTGAGTATAACTCTGGCTTCTTGGGATGGATCAACTGGCTATCCTCGCGTTATTCCCTAATTCTGACATTCTCGGCTTGGCTCCTTGGCCTAGCTTTCAATGCCTTTCAAAGGTGGTACTTGGGGGATATATATATAGGCTTTTGGAATGTGATTCTTTCTCCCTAAGTACCCTTTTCCAATTGAAATTGCTCTTTCCAGCGACAGAGGCACGGCCATGGCACACGCTCGTGTGGATCGAGACTAGACCTTGTTCAGATTTCTAACTTGAGGCACGGCCGTGTGTGATGGAGTTGAGGCCATGCTCTAGGTATTCATCGAGGCACGGCAATGTGGACTTTGGGCCAGGCCGTGTCAATTTCGTGTTTAAGGCCCATTTACTCTATTTTATGCCTATTTTGTGTTCTTTTCATCCTCGGGTGCTCTCCTGGGTATAAGACATGAAAAGAAAGGATAAAAAGCACCTTTTTATATAAATCAAGGAATAAATCATCAAAAAACATATTAAATGTGGGATTAAAATATGTTGCTTTTACGGTTTATCACCCAGTTTTCACACGGCCTTGGACACGCCCGTGTGTCTAGGCTGTGTGGTTCACATGGCCATGTCGCATGACCATGTGCAATCACCTTCGTTTCTCCCACGCCCGTGTGACTTTTTCCATGCTCGTGGGCTTCGTCCGTGTCTCACACACGGCCGTGTTCCTTGCGTATGTTCCTTCCTAACTTGTTTTAAACTTGGGAAGTTTAGCTCCAAGGTTTACACGGCTTAAGACACACCCATGTTTCCAGGCTGTATGTCTAACACGGCCGTATCGCCCGACAGTGGGGATTAATCGTAGGCCGTGTCTCTATCATTTTTGGGAAAAATTTAAGTCCTGTTTGCACACGGCCAAGGACACGCCCGTGTGTCCAAGACGTGTGGGTCACTGTCAATTTTCTTAAAGTTTTAAACAAAGTCATGAGAGTTTATACGCCCGAAGACACGCCCGAATGTCCAGGTCGTGGGGTCCACATGGCCAGGGACACGCCCGTGTGGCCAGGCTGTATGAGTTAAAAAACTTGCATTTTAAACACGAAGAATAGATAAAAATAAACTAATTAGTAGTGTTAGTGCTTGGGTTGCCTCCCAAGAAGGGCTTATTTAACGTCTAAGCTCGACTTACCTCTCATTCGCATGGTCATGGTGGTTCAGGCATTTGAAACTCCTCTCTCCTGCTATCAGTTCTAACATCAAAATAAGGTTTAAGTTGAGTGCTATTTACCTTGAAGGTGCCTAATTTAGAATGATATACCTCGACCGTACCATATGGAAAGACATTAAGTACCATAAAAGGAGTTGCTCCGTTTGCATTGGGCTTTGAAGTGACAACTCAAGGGTCTGCTTTGTCCAACAATACCTGGTCCCCAACCTTAAATTGATTTGTTCCATTTTTAAGCTCGTCATGATGTTGTTTTAAGTTCTGCATCGTGTATACTTGGTTTCTCCTTAACATGCATCCGCCATTCATCTAGTTCATCTATCCGAAGCATTCGTTCTTTGTGGGTTGTTCTATTATTGTCACAAGAACTAGGATGTGGCTCATTTGTGTTTTTTCGAGGTGTATCCTGAAAAGAAGGTTGGATCATATGGTTACTCATACTAATAGAATTTATACACCCACCTTCATTATTCGAAGTCTTAACCAAATCACGAGCCTGAAGAGTGATCGTTTTGTCACCTGCATGAAGTGTGAGTTCACCTGTACTAACATCAATAATAGTATTGGCAGTTGCTAAAAAAGGTCGTCCTAAAATTAAAGGAGTGTTAGCATCCTCATCCATGTCTAGAACAACAAAATCGACTGGGAATATGAATTTATCAATTGTAATAGGCCAATTTAGCCCGGGCCCAATACAAAAAAATAATAAACCCAAAATAATAAAACAAAGTCCAAGTCCAGTCCAAAATATATCGTTTGGCCCAATTGGAATGGCCCATTACTTGAAAAGATTAAAGGTCCATCTACAAGCTTGACATATATGGGAACACAATCTTCAAGGATATGCAATCTTAGATATGATATGCAAATCTTAGATATGATATGCAATCTTAGAAGATATGGTATGCAATCTTAGAAGATATGATTTTGTAATCTTAGAGATTTAACTTGTAGATACCTTTTAATCTTAGCCGTTGATGTAATTGATCTGTACCGTTGGATTTGGAGAGGCTCAACTATAAATAGAGGCCTCTCCTTTCATTGTAAGACACTTGAGTTTTGAGTAATAAAAACTCTTGAGAGCATTCACTCAAACTTCTCTCTCTTTTGCATTCTTATTTTCTGTGGCTTGTTCTTATTTTGTTCTTTGCTCATCTTCGTTTCTTTTTTAGTTGCTCCCGTTTGAGTTAGATTTTGGTGGAGGAATTTCGTTGAATCCTCATATTGCGGGAGTTAGGTTGACATATGCATTTTTTTAACCTTTTTTTTATTTATCCATATCATTTTTATACTTTTTTTTATTTTTTAAATTGTTATAATAGTCATTAATTGTTTTGAGTATATTATTTACCTTATATTATTTTTTTATACATGAATTTAATCTTGTGAATAATTTTTTTAATTTTTTTATAGATTTTTTTTTTAAATTGCTATTATCTACTCTATATTTTTTTTTATTTTGATTGTTCATTTTTTTAAAAAATTGTTTTGAAGCCATTATCTTTGTTTACCTTAACATTATTATTATTGCTTGTCATTCTTTTACTTAATTATTTATGTTAGTGCTAATTGTTAATATGACCTATAACTTTAGTAAATTGCACTTTTTGTAATAACTTAATGTTATTTTTTTAAAATATTTGTTTAAAAATATCTATCTCCTTTAATTACTACATTTTATCCAAAAGTTTTTCTTAAATAAGGCAATGTTTTGTGTTTAGAAATTCGGGAAATAGTGCCCTAACGTGCTGGGTTTCGATTTTCTGTTTGACTAAATAACTAAATATCCTTTTAATGAATTTTGTAAATCATGAGATGATGTTGGCTACGAGGGTTTAAAACATCATGTCCTAACATGCTGGATGTGATGTTTGTATTCTTTCGGAATAAAGGAATCTCAAAGTTCCAACTCAAATTGTTCAAGTTTTTAAAGAAATCATGTTTTCAAATCTTTTCGAATTTTTGACGTTAGGACAATAACTAATCAATCCGGTACCAATTTTAGGCGTTACGAGGGTGCTAATCCTTCCTCGTACGTAACTGACTCCCAAACCCGTTTTCTTGAATTCGTAGGCCAAAATCAATGTTTTGAAAGAAAATGTTTTATAAGGTGATCCGATCACACCTAAGCAAAAAGGGATTGGTGGCGACTCTATTTTCGTTTTAAAGTTGATCTCCCATTTTTTTTACAAAAGACTAAAAAAAAATAGTTTCGACAGCTTGGCGACTCCACTGGGGATTGATAAGAGAGTCAAGCCGTAAAATTGATTATTTTCTGTCCTTTGTCGGAAATTTGAAAATTTGATTTGAAAATTACGATCCTTTTGTTGCATTTGTTTGTGTCATTGCATATGATTGTTATTTTCTTGCACACATTACATTGCATGACCGTTGTGGTCGCACTCTTAAGTGGGAGTGAGAAACTATGCCTTCGTGAGGTTTACACCTCCACATGGGCTAGTGGATTGCTTCCGGGATACATCTGTACCTATGTCTTCGTGAAGTTTTCACTTCCTCATGGCCATAGGGAAATGTATTCCCCTGAATTGAACTCAGTCCGTATGAGCCTATAATGGGTGAGGATCGATGAATCTGCTGGTTCGGGTACCTCAACTTTAGAGCTAAACCACATGTAGAAAACTTAAGGGCTTACCCTAGGTAGAACTATGCCAAACCCTAGTGGTCACCCAGATAGGTGCCCTACTTTGTTATTTATTTCTCTTGTGCTAACGCGTTCTCTTTTGTTTTGATTGCATTGCATTCACATCATAGAAAAGAGGTGTTGATTTAAATTCGATTGCTAAATAGAAGAGTTTTTCATAAGAAAATGGATTTCTTGATAAAGTGGATTATAATACGGTCGTCCGAATATGGTCCAAGTAAACACAACGAGAGAAGACTGATAGTCCGATAAGGAATACAAGACTTTATTACCCAGGGATTCAAGCTGGCAAAGACTATTCGAAAATCACCACGTCTCGACTTTCTTGAAGAGGCTAACAAGCATTGCAAGGATAAGTGAGGAATGAGTCGTGGCCCAAGAAAAAAGGAGCTAGAGGAGGCATCTATTAGAAGTTTGCAAGATTTGACCTTTACAGAGAAGGGGATAGATGTCTTTACCTGGACTATGAGGACAAAGCCGCATATGTAATCTGTTTTATGTAAAGGAATTTCTTTTCTAGAAAAGTTCTTCTAATGGAATTGAATTCAGAATCAACGCCTCTCTTTCTTTTGTTGCATTCATTCTATGCATTTGCATTTCATTTCATGCATTCACATTACATCACATCATATGCATTAAAATTTGTAGAAAGATCCTAATTAATTAAAAATTATTTCAGCAACCTGGGAACTGACGAAAGTCAACTGAATTGAGATCAGGGCCTTCGTGCAAGGCCTGATGGATAATAAATTGAAGAGATCAAAGACCCGAAGGAATATTAGGGAATCTAAACATTAATGACATATCCGAAGAGAGAGTCGGGGAATATAAGTTTCCAAAGCCCTTACATACTTGGAAGATTTTAGACAATGGGACTGTGGAAGGGATCCCTATATTTTATAGCTAATCTAGAGTAATATTCAGATCATGCTTGTTGCTTTAAGCCTAGAGGCAATAAGAATCCTTTTGTGAAATAGGCTTATGTCTAGAATTTTTATTTCAATAAAATGCATCTTTTTAAGCAAATACTTTTTTATTGTTTACATTTTATACTATACATTCTTTTGTTTTTTACAATATTCTTTCATTCTTTATTCATGACCATACCATACAAATAATCATCCTTAGAATAATTTATTCTTTGGATTTTTTTGCCTTCGTACCTAGGTACCCAGATATCAACGACATGAGCGACGTTGTTACTGACTCCCTTTTTGAATGAGATATGGGTCTAGGGGATCTAAGGACTTTGAAGATGATAGAGATTGTAACCTATCTTTTGATTTGTTAAAGATGGTAGAACAAGTGAAAATAGACTCTACTTTGCAAAGGGTCAGTGGACATTACGAGCTTAGGAAAGGGGTAAAGATCGAAGCCTAACTCACCACAGAAATAAGACAAGACATCATTGAGCCATTTTCAAGAATTCCAAGATGTTTTCGCACAATCATATCGAGGAACACCAGGCTTGAAATGTGGGTATGCTATTTAAAGAACCCATGGTAATGGTTCTAGGATGGTCAGGCTAATCAAGAGGATCGGGCTACTGAAGAAAAGGAAATTGCATTAGTTACATCGTAAATGCTAAATGGAGGAAGACAAGACTCATTCGCCTCAGCTATTTCTTCACAGATTTTTTTATATGTGAGGAATGGATATTATGGAGCCAATCTCATCAAAAGCTTCTAGTCGACATCGACTCATTGTCGTGGTCATCGTCTACTTCACTAAGAGGGTGGAAGTAGCTTCATATGCCAATGTTACAAAGTCGATAGTCAGCAAATTTCAAAAAAAAAAAAAAGGATCAAGCGTTGATAAAGAATGCCAAAAAGGATAAAGTCAAAAAGTTTGTAGTCTGTTCAAAGATCAGACGCCATATCATAGAGCAACAAAGGAGCCAAAAAAAAAGGATTGTAGAAAAGATGACCGGGACTTGTAAAGATTGGCATAAATAAGTTACTAATTATCTTCTATCGAACATTGGCCAGGACTTTTGCCGGGGCAACATCTTACCCATTGGTTTGTGGAATGGAAGCATTTTTTCTAATTGAACCTAATCGAAGAAAAGGTTAAAAGTTATCCATCACGGTCAGATGATGGGAGCTTACGAAAAGGATGTTTATCCTAGAGAATTCCATGAGGGGAACCTGATCTTTCTTTTACAAAAGGATTTCAGAGAAAAGCAGATGCCAAACTGGAAAGGACCTTATGTTGTAGAGAAAGCCAATTCTGGAGGAGCATTGATATTGACCGAGATGGATGCCAAAGACTTGCCCAATCCGATGAATTCAGGTTCAGTCAAGAAGTATTCTACCTGAAAGGAGAGGCCAAGGTGAAAACCCGCAAAGGGCGCCTTGAGACCTTTAAAAAAAAGGAGAGGCCAAGGCTAAAACCCGTAAAAGGCGCTTTGAGACCAAAGGTGTTTTGAGCCGAAAACCCAAAAAGGGCGGCTCAAATTTTGATCAAAAATGGGGCATACAGTAGTCTTGCTATGCTTGAATTAACAATGAGGAAATATGTTACGACTTGGGGCATCGACAAAGTACTCCGGATCCCCTAAACACATATTGAGCTTAAAATGATCTTCAAGAAGTTTGAACAGAGAAGCTCAGGGTGCGACATCTGGGGCACTTAGCTTCTATCTTACCCATTTTTGAATTTTTTATCTTTGATTGCTTTAGTCTTTTCAAGATACACCCCAATCAATTTTTTTTTTATGGTCTTGGCTATCTTTGATTACTTTATTCGTTTCAAAATACACTACCAATAAATTTCCTTCTAGATTACATTTGCTATCTTTGCTTAACTTATTTGTTTCGAGTTATGCTCCTGATTAATTTCTTTCTCGTCCATTGTCGTGATCTTTTCCAAGCATTTTATATTGAAATAACGATTAATAGACTAATAATACTTTCATAAAAGGAGTTTTGCATATTACTTTGGAAACTTCTAAATGATATGAGAATCTGAAACAGGACTATTATTTAGAACTCACCAAGCCTAAGGGTTGGAAATATTGAAAGATGATTATTTCTTCGGATTTTATTGGATAAGACATTTCGTCAATGATACCCTCTCGACAAATGACGAGCAATGTCAACCCAAGTGTGAAAGGGGATCATTCTCGAGAAAATAAAAATGATACCATACATTCATATAAATTTCAGGCACAGACATTTGGTTATTACACCTAGGGAATGGTGTAACAGATCAAATTGATAACGGATTGGATGAAAGAAACCAAATGTTATTCCCCTGAAGTTGCAGTGGGAGGTACAAATTTTATGTCCCGTAAGGTACAAAGGGAAGGGACTCAAATTACAATGAGCAAGCATGCTTGAATGTAATATGATCATTTCTTTGGGTTTCCTGTCAAAGATACTAGTTGAACGAGAAAGCATGATAACGCATCAATGATAGAACCTGGATGAACTATGAGTAGGGACAACCCAAACATTAAAAAGGGATCATTCTTATGCATTTATGTAAATATCATTCATACACTTTCAATTAAGAGCATTTGATTCATTTCGATCATTGTGTCCTAATCGTTGTACATAAAAAAAAAGAGATCATTTTCATGACATTCTGCATTCATGCAAATGTCATCCCTAATATCATTTAGTTTGGAGCATTAGATTCATTCTGATCATTGCATCCTAATCATTGTACATTTAAAAAAAAAAGATCATTCTCATGACATTCTGCATTCATGCAAATGTCGTCCATAATACATTTAGTTAGATTACAGCATATTGATCGTTTGGCATAAACATATGCATGTGGAACCGAGTCTACAAGACATGTCCCTCAGAGGACGGTGTAGCAACATCAGTGAATTCAGAGATCTTATCTCCACTGAGCAGGAGTGGAGTAGATTGAATTTGAGCAAGTCTTTTCTCCATGTATTGATAATGGAACAGACTGAAGATAACAGATCTTATCTCCACTGAGCAGGAGTGGGGTAGATCAAAGACAGCAATTCTTATTTCCATGTATCGGCAATGGAGTAGACTGAAGAAATCAGATCTTATCACCACTGAGCAGGAGTGGAGCAGATCAAATTTGAGCAAGTCTTATCTCCATGTATTGGCAATGGAGCAGACTAAAGATAATAGATCTTATCTTCACTGAGCAGGAGTGGGGCAGATCAAAGACAGCAAGTCTTATCTCTATGTATCGGCAGTGGAGGAGACTGAAGAAATCAGATCTTATCTCCACTGAGCAGGAGTAGAGCAAATCGAATTTGAGCAAGTCTTATCTCTATGTATTGGCAATAGAGTAGACTGATCTTATTTCCACTGAGCAAGAGTGAGGCAGATCAAAGATAGCAAGTCTTATCTCTATGTATCGACAATGGAGCAGACTGAAGAAATCAAATCTTATCTCCACTGAGCAGGAGTGGAGCAGATCGAATTTGAGCAAGTCTTATCTCCATGTATTGACAATGGAGCAGACTGAAGATAACAGATCTTATCTCCACTGAGCAGGAGTGGGGCAGATCAAAGACATCAAGTTTTATCTCCATGTATCGGCAATGGAGCAGACTGAAGAAATCAGATCTTATCTCTACTGAGTAGGAGTGGAGCAGATCGAATTTGAGCAAGTCTTATCTCCATGTATTGGCAATGGAGCTGACTGAAGATAACAGATCTTATCTCCACTGAATAGGAGTGGGGCAAATCGAAGACAGCAAGTCTTATCTCCATGTATTGGCAATGGAGCAGACTAAAGATATTAGATCTTATCTCCACTGAGCAGGAGTGGAGCAGATCGAAGACAGCAAGTCTTATCTCCATGTATCGGCAATAGAGAAGACTAAAGATAACAGATCTTATCTTCCTAAAGTTGCAGGAAACAGATCAAAAATGTCAGCCTTGCCTCCCTGAAGTTGCAGCGGAGTAGACTGAAGACAACAGATCTTATCTTCCCCGAAGTTGCAGAAGCGGTCGAAGATATTAGCCCCGCCTCCCGGTTGCAATGGGCGAGATGAAGACAACAGATCTTATCTTCCTGAAGCTGCAGGAAGCAGATCGAAGATATTTGCCTGCCTCCCTAAAGTTGCAGCGGAGCAGACTGAAGATAGCAGATCTTATCTTCCTAAAGTTATAGGAAGCAGATCGAATATATTAGCTTGCCTCCCTGAGTTTACAGCGGGGTAGACTAAAGACAGTAGATCTTATCTTCCTGAAGTTGCAGAAAGCAAATCGAAGATATTAGCCTGCCTCTTTGAGTTTGCAGTGGAGCAGACTGAAGACAGCAGATCTTATCTTCCTGAAGTTGCAGGAAGCAGATTGGAGATATTAGCTTTGCCTCCCCCTGAAGTTGCAAAAGCGGCATCAAGACACCGATCTTATCTTCCTGAAGTTGCAAGAAGCAGATCGTAGATATTAGCTTGCCTCCCTGAGTTTGCAGTAGAGCAAACTGAAAATAGCAGATCTTGTCTTCCCGAATATTGCAATGAAGCAAGATCAAGGATACTAGTCTCACTTTCCTGAAGTTACAGTAGGATGGATTAAATCTACAAGAGTGGGTCTTATCCCCCTGAAGTTGCAGTAGAATAAGATTAAAGTTATAGATTCAATCTCCTTGAAGTTGTAGTTGGGTTAGAGACTACTTGAAGAAGATTAGAATCAAGAGGTTAAGGCTCGACATGACCGGGCAAAATTGGTCCTTTTATAGTCTTTGCTCCATTCTCGTTACATGACAATGAGCAAAGAGGGGCAGCTGTAATAGGCCAATTTAGCCCGGGCCCATACAACAAATTATAAACCCAAAATAATAAAATCCAAGTCCAGTCCAAAATATATCATTTGGCCCGATCAGAATGGCCCATTACTTGAAAAGATTGAAGGTCTATCTACAAACTTGACGTGTAACATCCTGAAAAGGGCCTATGCATTTTTGTTTTAGTTGTACGAAGTGACATGTTTTATGTACTAAGAACAAATTTTGAGCATTTTTGGAAACCCGGAAATGAATGGAATTGATTTGGAAATGAACATTTTTGGAAACCTGAAAATGTATGGACATGATCTAGAAATGATTCAAAAGAGGAAAGTGAACATTTCTGGAAACTTGGAAATGTAAGGAAATGATTCAAAAGAGGAAAGTGAACATTTCTGGAAACTTGGAAATGTAAGAAAAATGTCAAGTGTACAGAGCCAAACGAAAATTTTTGGAAACATAGAAATGACTTAAAAATGTCGAGTTTTAAGTTTTAAAGCAGGGAATAAAGGCAAGGTGGCTTTAAAAGAAAAAAGTTTGTGAAATTTGACACACAAATAGGCTTGGAAAAGTGGCCTGAAGATGCCATTTAGGGTCTCTAGAAATGGCGCCACATGCAAGGTGTTGGGCCTGAGTTCGAGTCACTTGGGAAACAAATAAAAGGAAGTTTTATTTTGCTTCCAGAAGCTCTGAGGTGGACGGCACAAGCCTTCTAGAAAGGAGGAGCTTTATTCTCTTTAATATTTGATTAATAAGGTGATAAATAAAGGATTTTTAATTGGATTATTTTCAAGGGATAATTGTAACACCCCTTACTCGAGACCGTCGCCGGAATTAAGTAAGAGGCATTACTAGACTTGACTACAAGTTTAAAACATGAAAATTTAAAGCTGTCAAACTGCGTTGTGTCGACTAATTTGGCTATAACTCGAGTTACAAAATTCGAAATTCAGATCCGCAAATTTTCCTTGAAAGTAGACTCATATATCTATTCACCATAATTTTTCTAGAATTTTTCATGTGGCCAATTTGTACAGTTTATTCTTCAAAGTTACCCTTATTACACTGCTGGACAGTTCTGACCTGTCCTTATAAAACTGCAGTTATCAGATTGCACAATTTTCCAATGGTGTTCTTATTTATACCAATGAAAAGTAGACTCATTTCGGATTCTACACATATAAACCATGCTTCTTGATTATTTTTATACCATTTATGGCAATTTTTCCAAAACTGAACAGTGACTCACGAATGCATTCAGAGCAGGTTCCACTAGAACTCAATTATCTCATAATATGTAAATCGTTTGCCTACTCCGTTTCTTTCATAGAAAAATAGACTCAATAAGGTTTAATCTCATATCTCATTCACTTTCAAAATCAATGTACCCAATTTTTAATGATTTTTCTAATTTACAACAATGCTGCCACTGCAAGCTGTTCTACTAAATTTTTATGAAAGTTAAACTTCTAGCCGGACCTACCTACTTCCCAAATTCAAGGATTTATATGTATGCAAATGTTTCTTAACAAAAACGATTAAACCTGGATTTAAAATTTTCATGAACATTGCCGTCATGTACCAACATACATATCGTAACACAACATCATATTTACTAAGAAAAACTGTAGCCATTCTCGCATGGCTATCATAAACACTTACAAGGTTAAATATCGCATATTTCTAAGACTTCATCTAGCCTATACATGCCTTCTAATTCGTAACCAAAATTCAAAATACCAAAGGAAGGCGATAGTGTGATGAACTTCTTGACGATCCTTCACGAGCCCGCTACGTAACCAAAATCTATAAAACAAAAGAATCATTCACACGATAAGCTTGCTAGCTTAGTAAGTCCTAATTAAACATATACTTATTTAAGTAAAATACATACAACCATTCGAATTTATATCTTCTATCACTAATCCGAACTTAAATAATACATAACCTCTTCTATTTATAAATGCCGAAACAACTTAATATCTTTGATGCACTTAATACTAAGCTTTACCTTTCTTATTCACATACCTCAATCATCAAGTATATCACAGACTTATGTACATATCATATGCTTATCCAATCAACTAAAATACATTCATGTTTCCAAATATTTACTATCACATGATATAATTTGCATATACATATTCATTCATCCCCAATAAGCTAATGTATAAAACTTTCACTTACTCGAATACTTGTTTGTCATTTCATTGGGTAACACAATTATGAAATACGTACCTCTCTGTCGAATTTATACGAATCATGCTTCTAAACCGAAATTTCTTGATATGTTCATAACTTGATTTTCATGCACTTAGAGCTTAAATACATTCACCGGCACTAGGCCTGCTGGACTTAAAGTCCGAAGTATATCACCGGCATTAAGCCTGCTAGGCAATAAGCCCGAATTGTTTCACCGGCACGTGGCCTGCTAGGCTAAAGCCCGAGTTATTTCACCGGCTCAAGGCACGCTGGGCTCGAGCCCGAACTACTCACCGGCTCAAGGCACGCTAGGGCTCAAGCCCGAACTACAACATAATTAAACCTTCAATACATATTTATTAATGCTAACATCACAACCAAATCATATACATCATATTACATTCACATATCATATCGAAAAACGTATACTTGTTCAAATCACATTAACAAAATATATTTAGCCCAATTTAGTACCTTTGCATTCGGCTAACACCAAGTTTTATAGTCAACATTATTAAATTCATCCTTTAACATGTTCATAATTAACTCTTTAACATATAAGTACTTAAGGACTTACCTCGGTTGTCGATAAGCCGTGCAAATCGGCTACTCGATAATCTTTGCTTTTCCTCGATCTTGATCTCTCTCTTTTGTTCCCGATCTAATTTGATTCAATTTTAACCAATTAACTACACTTCCATTCAATTCAAGAGCAAAATCATAAAATACATAATTTCAAGACATAACAATGTGTATTCGGCTACATCCCCTACTTTGTTCAAGTGCATTCAATTTATTAGGAAACACTTTGGCGATAATTCCCTTGATGCGTTTTAACTTACAACTTACCTTCTTATCTAACCATACCTTAACTTTATATAACTATACATATATAATCAAACACATTAGCTCAAATTCATTTTCTATTATGGCCGAATGTACTACTTCCATACCCTTGCATTTTTCTTCATCATACAACCAAGAAACAAATTAATAACCACATCTAATTTAAGCATTCAACTAATCCAATTTCCTATTGAACACCACAATAAAAATTTCAAACCATTTGGGTTGTTTCTACATGGCCGAATGGCCCTTATGTGCTTAGGATTCTCTATAACTCTTCCATCCATCAAATTTACCCCCTTGCACTAGTTTGCTTCAATTAATCAATTTTTAAACTTAGTTCACCTCATAACTTAAACATCACATATAACAATCTTATAATTTCTCATCCATGGTCAATTATACTATAGGTAATTGATCGAACACCAAAACTAGAGAATAGGATTCATGAATAAATTCCTCACATTCGGCCAAGGATGAAAACATTCCCTTGTATAAACTAAATTAATTTCCTTGCGAATTTATGCCACATCTTCTCATGTATCTAGATTTTCACTTGCACAATAACTATAGATTTACACCCATAGCCGAAAATCAAAACACAAGAAAGATGTTTTCATGAATATCTATCTTATTATTCGGCCAACTATGATGGTAAAATCAACTTAATCTACTTACAAGTTCATGCCATTTCTTCTCATATAATCTAACTTATTAACACAACCAACTACAAAATTAATAGCCATGGCCGAATCTCATCATACCCATATTAGCAAATTTCTTTTGCTTGTTTCAAAAGAGAAGAAAATGGTCAAGAACTTAAGCCTTATCAAGTTTGATTCTTACCTAATCTAGTGCTTGCAAGGCCGAATGGGGAAGATGAAATTCTTCTCTTCTCTTCAAGGTAGAATTCGGCAAGAAAGGATGAAGGGTGAGAGAATTATCCTTTTGTTTTATTTATTTCTTTCCACATAAATTATAGCATGCTTTTTCTTTTAAATTTTACTAAAAATCAAAATATAATTAAAAAGTATATAATCCTAGCATGCTTTAATATAATATTGCCTAAATGTCATACAAAAAAAATAAAAAAGAGAGCATATATGCATGCTTGCCGTCTATCTTGTTTAAAGGTGGGAAATTGACATGCAAATCCTTATATTTTATGGACAATTCACTTAGCTCCCTTTTTATTTGAGCCCACTACTTTGTCCTTCTTGCAATTTAGACCTTTTTAACAAATTAAACACTCAAATAGCTAAAATTTTCTACGAAATTTTCACACTCACTAAAACACTCATAGCAAACACAATACCTACAATTATAATATCTCTTAGGCTCGGATTTCGTGGTCCCGAAACCACTGTTCCGATTAGGGTCAAAATTGGTGCATTACAACTCTCCCCTTAAGAATTTTCGTCCCCGAAAATCTTACCGTTAAAAAGATTCGGATATTGTTGCCTCATTGACTCTTCAGGCTCCCACGTAGCCTCTTCAACTCCGTGACGATTCCATAGAATCTTTACTAATGGAATTCTTTTATTTCTTAACTCTTTGGTTTCCCGAGCCAAGATACGGATCGGTTCCTCATCATAGGTCAAGTCCGATCGAATTTCAATCTCTGATGGGGTGATCACATGGGACGGATCCGATCTGTACTTGCGAAGCATCGAAACATGAAATACATTGTGTATCCTTTCTAACTCGGAGGGCAATCTTAATCTATAAGCAACCGGTCCAATACATTCAATAACTTCGTACGGTCCGATAAATCTCGGACTCAACTTGCCTTTATGACCGAATCGGAGTATTTTCTTCCACGGAGAAACTTTCAAGAACACCCGATCTCCGAGCTGAAATTCGATGTCCTTGCGTTTTAAGTCGGCATAGGACTTTTGACGATCCGAAGCTGCTTTCAAATTGCTTTTAATCACAACCACTTTCTGTTCAGTTTCTTTAATCCAATCAACCCCGTGTATCTTATTCTCACCGAGCTCACCCAATCAATACAGCGATTGTGCGACATTTTCGACCATATAAGGCTTCATAAGGCGCCATTTTTATGCTAGATTGGAAGCTATTATTGTAAGCAAACTCAATCAAAGGTAGGTATCGTTCCCACGTACCTTCGAACTCGAGAACGCAACACCTCAACATGTCCTCAAGTATCAAAATAGTTCGCTCGCATCGACCGTTTGCTTTTGCGGATGGAAGGTCAGCACTAAAATGAAGTTTAGTACCTAATGCCTCTTGCAATTTCTTCCAGAATCGCGATGTAAATCTTGGGTCCCTATCTCAAACAATGGAACTTCGGTACACCGTGCAATCTCACAATCTGCGACACATACAATTCGGCAAGTTTGTCAAGTGAATAGTCGGTGCGTCTGCAGTACAAAATGAGTGATTTTGTCGGTCATCAACGATAACCCACACGGCATCTTTCTTACTAGGTGTCATAGGAGACCGGATACAAAATCCATGGTGATTCTATCCCATTTCCATTCGTATCATGATTGGTCAAGTAAACCGGATGGTACCCGATGCTCCGCTTTCACTTGTTGATGATTAAGCACTTGGAGACAAACTCGGATATGTCCTGCTTCATGCCGCCACCAATAAAATCGCTTCAAATCGTTATACATTTTTGTGCTACCCGGTGTATCGACATTCGCCATTATGGGCCTCACTCAAAATCATCTCAGATCAAATCGAGTTCTTAGGAACACACAATCGGCCTTTATAACTCAAACAATCATTCGCATCGATCCGAAAATCGATTACAGTAGCGCTTTCACCGAGTCCGAATGGCAACTAACCTTTCATCAACTTTCTCGTAAATCACGAACTTGTTGAATAAACATTGGTCTTGCTTGTAACTCGCCATGATCGAACCATCATCGACATAGTCACCCGCATTCGATTACGAAGAGTAAATAATGACTTTCGACTTAACGCATCCGCAACAACATTAGCTTTTCCCGGATGGTAGTCAATCACTAATTCATAGTCTTTTAGCAATTCCAACCATCTACGTTGTCTCAAGTTTAAGTCTTTCTGAGTCATCAAATACTTCAAACTTTTGTGATCTGAATAAATGTGACATTTTTCGCCAAATAGATAGTGACGCCAAATTTTTAAGGCGAATACAATGGCTGCTAACTCCAGGTCGTGAGTTGGATAATTTTTCTCGTGCGGCTTCAATTGCCTCGAAGCGTAGGCTATCACCTTGCCCTCTTGCATTAAAACACAACCCAGCCCATTAAAGGAAGCATCGCTAAAAATAATGAATTCTTTACCCGATTCAGGCTGAGTCAACACTGAGCCTCGGTTAAAGGGCTTTCAACCGCTCAAACTCTTCTCGGCATTTTTCGACCATTCATATTTGACATCCTTCACGTAGTAGCCTCGTCAAAGGTGCAACTATCACGGAAAAACCTTTTACAAATCGTCTGTAATATCCTGCCAGGCCTAGGAAACTTCGAATCTCGGAAACATTCTTTGGTGGTTTCCAATCGAGTATGGCTGCTATTTTGTTTGGATCCACTCGAATACCTGACACCGAAACCACATGGCCCAAGAAGCTGACTTCGTTCATCCAAAACTCACACTTACTGAATTTTGCATATAAACGATGATCCTCAAGGTTTGTAGTACTACTCTCAAGTGCTCAACGTGTTCCGCTTCATTCTTGGAGTAGATCAAGATATATCATCAATAAACACTACTACAAACCGATCCAAAAGCTGCCGGAAGACCGGTTCATTAAGTCCATAAAAACAAGCAGTGCATTAGTGAGTCCAAAAGGCATAACCAAAAACTCATAGTGTCCGTACTCGTTCGGAAGCGATCTTTGGCACATCTCGTATCTCTCGACTATAATCGATAATAGCCCGATCTCAAATCTATTTTCAAAACACTCAAGCCCCCTTCAATTGATCAAATAAATCGTCAATCCGAGGTAACGGTACTTATTCTTTATGGTTACCTTATTTAGTTGTCGGTGAGTCGATACACATTCGCATAGTTCCATCTTTCTTTTCACGAATAAAACGGTGCACCCTACTGAGAGAAAACTTCGGTCGCGCGAAGCCCTTATCTCACAACTCTTGCAATCGCACTTTCAATTCTTTTAGCTCAATCGGTGCCATTCGATGCGGAGCTATCGAAATCGAGCCGCTCCATTACTAACTCGATCACCGAACTCAATCTCTCGTCTTGATCGGGTAAACCCAGTAGCTCTTCAGAAACACATCGGTGAATTCACATACAATCGTGCCGATTCCATTTGTTTTTCTGACATTTTATTTCCCAATTACATAAGCCAAATAAGCTTCACACCCTTTCTCTCACATACCTTTGGGCTACCAATGAAGATATTATCAGAGGCAACCCATTTACGTCACAAGATTTAATTACGATCGTTTCACCGCTTCGACATTTCAAGTCAATAAGCTTTCTTTTACAATCCACAATTGCCTCATGTGAAGTTAACCAATCCATACCCGGGATGATATCGAATTCGTCAAAGGGCAACAACATTAAATCACCGGGAAGCAATAATCTCGAATCATCAACGCAACAACTTCTACACACTTTATTAACGAGCACACATCTACCCAAAGGATTGGACACTCGAATCACAAACTCGGTAGACTCAACTAGCGAGTCTTGCCAAAATTTAAATTTTCACACACATAAGAATGAGTCGAACCCGGGATCAATTAGTGCAATCACGTGTAGTATCATAAAGAGTGAAAGTACCCGGTAATGACGTCGGGAGGAAGCATCCTCTCTGGCTCGTGCAAAGATAAGCTCTAGCCGAGCTCTCTAGCCTCGGATCGATCTGTAGTGTTCTTTGTTCCTTCTCGACTACCACCTACATTGCCCGGTCCGGGTGGTCTACCTCGCATTGGCACTTTGCTCGGTGTAGTGTTCTCGATTGCATTCTGCTCAGCTAACTTCGGACACTCTCTGATAAAATGATCTGACGACCCACATTTATAGCAAGACCGATCACGGAATCTACAACTCCCGGAGTGCCATTTCCCACAGTACTTGCATTCAACTCTAGTTTGTGGAATGTTACCAACACTGGCTATGGAGGTAGCTCGGGAGCTCATAGGAGGTCGATCCGTCTAGGCGGATCTGCAGTAGTCTTCTGTCGGCTGTAGTCATCTCTCGGGCTTCTTGCTCGTGGAATGAAAGACTTTGCCCAAGACCTCTTTCGGATATCTCTGCGGCTTGTCGACGCCTTTCTTTTCTCCTTCCCGAGCTCTTTGACTTTGCAAGCTCTCTCAACTAACGTTACAAATTCTTGGATTTCAAGAACGCCAACAAACATCTTTATATCTTCATTTAGGCCGTCTTCGAATCTTTTACACATAATGGCTTCAGTAGAGACACACTCTCTAGCATAACGGCTAAGCCTGACAAATTTTCGTTCATACTCGTTACAGTCATTCGTCCTTGTTTCAGCTCAAGGAACTCTTTTCGCTTTTGATCAATAAATCTTTGGCTAATATACTTTTTATGCGAATTCAATTTGGAAGAAATCCCAAGTCACTTTTTCTTTCTGAACCACGATACTAGTGTATTCCACCGGTGATATCACGATGTCCGTAGTAAGGATATAGTGCACTTCAAACATTCATCCGAGTACAAGACAGACTCACCAAGTACCGAATAGTGTTATCAAGCCACATTTCGGCTCTCTCAAAGATCATCATCATCATTGGCTTTAAAATCTTCGGCCCCGAATTTTCGGATTTTGTCAACTGGGGGCCTACTAGATCTCATTGGATCTATCACTGGGGGAGCTAGAGGATCCGGAGTTGGATTATTCGGGGGTGAAGGTTGGGGTATATTCGGGTTATTCTGAATAAATTGGGTAAACCAATCATTCATCATCCGATAAAAGGCTTGTTTAGTCTCTCCTTCGTGGCTACTCGAACAGGTCGAGAGTCTATCGGCGCTGATCCGTGGGTGCGGTCGGTGCCACGCTCTCTACATCATCATCACGGCTCTTTCGGGATCGAGATCCATTTTCTATATGAAACAAAGTTCAGTACATCGAAGTCACCACACTATCAACATATAATAATAAGGCATGTATAGCTAGACTGCACGCAGCTACGGTAGTCCTAGAATCGACTAAACCGTAAGCTCGATACCAATCAAATGTAACACCCCTTACTCGAGACCGTCGCCGGAATTAAGTAAGAGGCATTACTAGACTTGACTACAAGTTTAAAACATGAAAATTTAAAGCTGTCAAACTGCGTTGTGTCGACTAATTTGGCTATAACTCGAGTTACAAAATTCGAAATTCAGATCCGCAAATTTTCCTTGAAAGTAGACTCATATATCTATTCACCATAATTTTTCTAGAATTTTTCATGTGGCCAATTTGTACAGTTTATTCTTCAAAGTTACCCTTATTACACTGCTGGACAGTTCTGACCTGTCCTTATAAAACTGCAGTTATCAGATTGCACAATTTTCCAATGGTGTTCTTATTTATACCAATGAAAAGTAGACTCATTTCGGATTCTACACATATAAACCATGCTTCTTGATTATTTTTATACCATTTATGGCAATTTTTCCAAAACTGAACAGTGACTCACGAATGCATTCAGAGCAGGTTCCACTAGAACTCAATTATCTCATAATATGTAAATCGTTTGCCTACTCCGTTTCTTTCATAGAAAAATAGACTCAATAAGGTTTAATCTCATATCTCATTCACTTTCAAAATCAATGTACCCAATTTTTAATGATTTTTCTAATTTACAACAATGCTGCCACTGCAAGCTGTTCTACTAAATTTTTATGAAAGTTAAACTTCTAGCCGGACCTACCTACTTCCCAAATTCAAGGATTTATATGTATGCAAATGTTTCTTAACAAAAACGATTAAACCTGGATTTAAAATTTTCATGAACATTGCCGTCATGTACCAACATACATATCGTAACACAACATCATATTTACTAAGAAAAAGCAGAGCCATTCTCGCATGGCTATCATAAACACTTACAAGGTTAAATATCGCATATTTCTAAGACTTCATCTAGCCTATACATGCCTTCTAATTCGTAACCAAAATTCAAAATACCAAAGGAAGGTGATAGTGTGATGAACTTCTTGACGATCCTTCACGAGCCCGCTACGTAACCAAAATCTATAAAACAAAAGAATCATTCACACGATAAGCTTGCTAGCTTAGTAAGTCCTAATTAAACATATACTTATTTAAGTAAAATACATACAACCATTCGAATTTATATCTTCTATCACTAATCCGAACTTAAATAATACATAACCTCTTCTATTTATAAATGCCAAACAACTTAATATCTTTGATGCACTTAATACTAAGCTTTACCTTTCTTATTCACATACCTCAATCATCAAGTATATCACGGACTTATGTACATATCATATGCTTATCCAATCAACTAAAATACATTCATGTTTCCAAATATTTACTATCACATGATATAATTTGCATATACATATTCATTCATCCCCAATAAGCTAATGTATAAAACTTTCACTTACTCGAATACTTGTTTGTCATTTCATTGGGTAACACAATTATGAAATACGTTTCCTCTCTGTCGAATTTATACGAATCATGCTTCTAAACCGAAATTTCTTGATATGTTCATAACTTGATTTTCATGCACTTAGAGCTTAAATACATTCACACGGCACTAGGCTCGCTGGACTTAAAGTCCGGTATATCACCGGCATTAAGCACGCTAGGCAATAAGCCCGAATTGTTTCACCGGCACGTGGCCTGCTAGGCTAAAGCCCGAGTTATTTCACCGGCTCAAGGCCTGCTAGGCTCGAAGCCCGAACTACTCACCGCCTCAAGGCCTGCTGGGCTCAAGCCCGAACTACAACATAATTAAACCTTCAATACATATTTATTAATGCTAACATCACAACCAAATCATATACATCATATTACATTCACATATCATATCGAAAACGTATACTTGTTCAAATCACATTAACAAAATATATTTAGCCCAATTTAGTACCTTTGCATTCGGCTAACACCAAGTTTTATAGTCAACATTATTAAATTCATCCTTTAACATGTTCATAATTAACTCTTTAACATATAAGTACTTAAGGACTTACCTCGGTTGTCGATAAGCCGTGCAAATCGGCTACTCGATAATCTTTGCTTTTCCTCGATCTTGATCTCTCTCTTTTTGTTCCCGATCTAATTTGATTCAATTTTAACCAATTAACTACACTTCCATTCAATTCAAGAGCAAAATCATAAAATACATAATTTCAAGACATAACAATGTGTATTCGGCCTACATCCCCTACTTTGTTCAAGTGCATTCAATTTATTAGGAAACACTTTGGCGATAATTCCCTTGATGCGTTTTAACTTACAACTTACCTTCTTATCTAACCATACCTTAACTTTATATAACTATACATATATAATCAAACACATTAGCTCAAATTCATTTTCTATTATGGCCGAATGTACTACTTCCATACCCTTGCATTTTTCTTCATCATACAACCAAGAAACAAATTAATAACCACATCTAATTTAAGCATTCAACTAATCCAATTTCCTATTGAACACCACAATAAAAATTTCAAACCATTTGGGTTGCTTCTACATGGCCGAATGGCCCTTATGTGCTTAGGATTCTCTATAACTCTTCCATCCATCAAATTTACCCCCTTGCACTAGTTTGCTTCAATTAATCAATTTTTAAACTTAGTTCACCTCATAACTTAAACATCACATATAACAATCTTATAATTTCTCATCCATGGTCAATTATACTATAGGTAATTGATCGAACACCAAAACTAGAGAATAGGATTCATGAATAAATTCCTCACATTCGGCCAAGGATGAAAACATTCCCTTGTATAAACTAAATTAATTTCCTTGCGAATTTATGCCACATCTTCTCATGTATCTAGATTTTCACTTGCACAATAACTATAGATTTACACCCATAGCCGAAAATCAAAACACAAGAAAGATGTTTTCATGAATATCTATCTTATTATTCGACAACTATGATGGTAAAATCAACTTAATCTACTTACAAGTTCATGCCATTTCTTCTCATATAATCTAACTTATTAACACAACCAACTACAAAATTAATAGCCATGGCCGAATCTCATCATACCCATATTAGCAAATTTCTTTTGCTTGTTTCAAAAGAGAAGAAAATGGTCAAGAACTTAAGCCTTATCAAGTTTGATTCTTACCTAATCTAGTGCTTGCAAGGCCGAATGGGGAAGATGAAATTCTTCTCTTCTCTTCAAGGTAGAATTCGGCAAGAAAGGATGAAGGGTGAGAGAATTATCCTTTTGTTTTATTTATTTCTTTCCACATAAATTATAGCATGCTTTTTCTTTTAAATTTTACTAAAAATCAAAATATAATTAAAAAGTATATAATCCTAGCATGCTTTAATATAATATTGCCTAAATGTCATACAAAAAAAATAAAAAAGAGAGCATATATGCATGCTTGCCGTCTATCTTGTTTAAAGGTGGGAAATTGACATGCAAATCCTTATATTTTATGGACAATTCACTTAGCTCCCTTTTTATTTGAGCCCACTACTTTGTCCTTCTTGCAATTTAGACCTTTTAACAAATTAAACACTCAAATAGCTAAAATTTTCTACGAAATTTTCACACTCACTAAAACACTCATAGCAAACACAATACCTACAATTATAATATCTCTTAGGCTCGGATTTCGTGGTCCCGAAACCACTGTTCCGATTAGGGTCAAAATTGGTCTGTTACAATAATAAAGGATTATTCTCTTATTATTTTAAATTAAAGAGATAAAGCTATCAAATAAAGAAGAGTGGTGGCCAAGTAGGGGACTCTAGCCTAGTAAATTCAGCTAAGGGAGGAAAATAAGGCTAATTTTCATTCATTCTCTCCTTTGCCGAAATTCCCTAAGCCATTCTCCTCTCTCTGCCGAAATTTTTCCCTAGCAAATTCTCTCTTTTCTCTGCTATTTTGCCAAGACCAAAAACTCTAGTAAAGCAAGCCACTCTCTTCATCTTTCTTTTCTTCCTATTTCTTTCCTTTCAATCCATTCAAAAGCCGAATTTTGGAGAGGCTTCAAGCATAGATGTCGCTGATTTCTCCAAGTAAGGGTAAGATCTAGACTCGGTTTCTATTCTTTTTCTTTTTAAGCCTGTCAAAATTTGGAGACTAATCTCTCATATTGTATTTTGGCCGAAATATGAAGAACTCTTTTGGGATCTGTCTCAAGTCGACTGTAAGAAGGATTTTTCGGGATTTAAGGTATCAAGGTAAGACAATAAAGTGATATTCGGCCATAGGCCATAAGTATGATTTCAAGTTAGACTAAAATCTAACATATGTGTATAGATATTTCGACAACATTAAGGAAGCAAGGATCCAATTCGGGATTTTAGAATCCACAAGGTAAGTATTCGGCCAAGGCTTATATTTTTTGGTATTTAGCACTATTTCCTATTTATTCAAAAGCCAGAAACTGACATAGTTAAATGATTTGGTGGCTAGCCGATTTTAAGGAAGGAATACTACAGATTTTGGGATTTGATTATTAATCAAATCGGCAAACAAGGTAAGAATACTAATCCTACTAGGATTTGGAATTTTGGCCGAATGGCTTTTTATTAAGGTAATAAGGGATAAATCAAATGTAGGGATTAAGGATCTAAGCATTAGATCAAGCTTTTCAGGATCTCAAGGAATTTCTAAGTGAATCAGGTGTGTACCCCACACTACTTCATAATACATTTTATGGCATGTTTAATTAAAATATGTAACATTAAGAATATGAAAGTGGCTAAGGTATCATGTTATGGTACTAAGTATTCAGGAACGTTTCCCACTTCTACTAGGAATATGAAAAATGTTATTTGTAACATGAGAATATGATAAGAATGTGAACTTTGGCTTGTAATTGCATAATATGTTATGGGCATATGGGTTTTATTTTGAAAGGGGAAGTGAATGTGGTGACTTAAGACCATGAACACGGTGACCTAAGACCATGATATCTGAAAAGTGGTGACCTAAGACCATAGTAATCTGAAAGTGGTGACCTAAGACCACAGTAATCTGAACGTGGTGACCTAAGACCACGAATGCGATGACTTAAGACCGCAATTTGGTGTGTAGCTGAAGGAGGGTCGGCTTAGTAGTCCCCACGATGTGATTGCCAGGTACGGGGGTGTGTAGCGGATGGACAATTAGGTTTGGGTTTGGGAATGCATCAGAACTTGTATTCATTATTTTGAATGTGTAACTCTTGTATGCTTGATTCTATTATGACTTAGTGTCGTGTACACATTGAGTCTGTTTGACTCACCCCGTTGTGGGACCATGTTTCAGGTGATGAACAGTGATGGACTGGGACGGCAGAACTTGTGGTGGCCATGCTCAACATGAAGTCTTTATTTTTATGGACTATGAGTTTTTAAGTACTTGAATTATTTGGAAATTATTTGATGTAATAAGGCCATAAGGCCATAGTTGAATCATTTTACATTTATTTTTTATTTATTATGTTTATGAACCTTATTTATTAAAGTTTAAGTAAAATTTCTTTAAACTAAACCTTAAATGTTTTATCACTTAATATTAAAAAGGGGTTTTCAAAATAAAAAATCGAATCCGTTTCAACACAAGCCCAACCCAAAATAAAATTTTTAAAAATCGCACAAGTTTTTCGCAAAGTAACAAAAGGATTTGAACCGGTTTACTTGAGGGACATACCAAATCTGGTCAAAGCTCGTGGGCCGGGTTTGGGGTGTTTCATGACGTATATGGAAGTACAATCTTCAAGGATATGCAATCTTAGATATGATATGCAAATCTTAGATATGATATGCAATCCTAGAAGATATGGTATGCAATCTTAGAAGATATGATATACAATCTTAGAAGATATGGTATGCAATATCAGATATTTAATTTGTAGATACCTTTTAATCTTAGCCGTTGATGTAATTGATCTGTACCGTTGGATTTGGGGAGGCTCAACCATAAATAGAGGCCTCTCCTTTCATTGTAAAGCACACTTGAGTTTTGAGTAATAAAAATTCTTGAGAGCATTCACTCAAATTTCTCTCTCTTTTGCGTTCTTATTTTCTGTCGCTTGTTCTTATTTTGTTCTTCACTCATCTTCGTTTCTTTTTTAGTTGCTTCCGTTCGAGTTAGATTTTGGTGGAGGAATTTTGTTGAATCCTCATATTGCGGGAGTTAGGTTGACTTATGCATTTTTTTAACCTTTTTTTATTTATCCATATCATTTTTATACTTTTTTATTTTTTTAAATTTTTATAATATTCATTAATTGTTTTGAGTATATTATTTACCTTATATTATTTTTTTATACATGAATTTAATCTTGTGAATAATTTTAATTTTTTATTTTTTCATAGATTCTTTTTAAATTGATATTATCTACTCTATATTTTTTTATTTTGATTGTTAACTTTTTTAAAATTTTTTTTTAAAGCCATTATCTTTGTTTACCTTAACATTATTATTATTGGTTGTCATTCTTTTACTTAATTATTTATGTTAGTTGATAAACCTTAAAAGTAACATATTTTAGGCCCACATTTAGTATGCTTTTGGATGATTTAAGCCTTGAATCATGTAATTTGGTGCTCTTAATCCTTTATTTTCATGTTTTATACTCAGGAGAGCACCCAATGACGAAAAGAACAGAAAACGGGCCCAAAACGGAGTAAATGGGCCATATCATGAAATCCACAAGGCCTGGGCCCAATACCACAAGGTCGTGCCTCATTCAATAGGCTTGAACACAGTCTGGCCACGATTCACATGGGCGTGTGCCATGGGCGTGTCCCTGTCGTTGGAAAGAAGAGTTTCATTTAGATTTGGATACTTAGGGGCAAAGAAACATATTCCGAAGCCTATATAAACACCTAAGTATAACCAAAAAAAAGGGGTAACCCAGGGCTTTAGTCAAGGGCCATCCAGCTAGGTCACGGTGCGACCTCCTCGAGCGCCTTCGCTGAAGTGTGCCACCCTTACCTCCGATTCACCACGGACCCCCAGAGGACCTATTTCATCTCCTTCGAGCACGACCCCTAGGTTTGAGCCGCTACATCGATTGGGCTGTGTTGGAGCAGGTCTACCTCGGCGGATGAGGTTCGCGAACTCATCATCATAGCACCATGGGATCGATTCTTCAGTATCGTCGAGCCCATTTACATGGAGATTCCCTTGGAGTTATGCTCGATGTTCCACCTTCAAATCGTCATATCAGTCCACGACGTGCCCGGCACCATCGTCTTTCGCCTTGGCAGTTTGGTGCACCACATGAGCGTCCTAGAATTTGGTGCTACTTTGGAACTTTATACGGAGGAGTTCATGGGCGCCGAGGACTTTCTTCAACTACATCCCATATTCACTACTCACCCTTGCACTGTTGGAACGATATCGGCGCTCTGACGGCCTACGATCCTAGTTGCTCGAAGGCGACTTCCCTCTCTCCTGCCCTAATATTTACGCACTTCTCGCTCATACTTTGATAGGTTGGAGAGAGAGCACCGGCATCGTGAGCATACACGATGCTTACTACTTGTGGAGCATGGCTCATGGCCATGTCATTGACTTGGCGTATTTCTTGGCTCTAGCCTTCTGCCACCAGACCGACAGCCATAGGACGGGCCCCATTTGCTTAGGGCCATACATGACTCGCCTCGCTCGACACTTCAGTCTCCTCACACTAGAGAAGTCCTATTCGCTTACACTTTTTGGCCAGATGTCCCCTCAGGGCATCTCGAGTATGCTACATATGAGGATGATAGAGCGACACCAAGGTCTCAATCCTCCCCAGTACCGACTGTCTCGACTTGATGATCAGGATGATCCCGAGGACATTACTGAGGATGGTTTTCTTTCTCACGAGGATCCACCACACCCTTTACGACCGAGTCACCGACCTACCTCTTCTGCTGCTACTTTGAACGACATATTCGAGTGACTCACTCGATTCGAACAGCTGTGTTATCAGCAGTTCGACTGTCTTGAGGCCACCTTACAGCAGATATGCCACCATCTCCATATTTCACCCTCGAAACCGCCACCTCGCGACGCGTTTGACGATGAGGACCTTTGAGTCTATTTGTTTTTGTTTTTATTTTTATCTTTATCTTTATTTATCTTTTTATTTTTAGTCTATTTCCCTTTATTTTTTTATTTTAAAAGACTTATCTTTTATATTATGAACTATATTTTAGCTTTTATAATTATTCCTAATCGAGTAATCCCTTAATCTTCTTCCACAGTTGTGTTTATTTTCTTATTAGTTGCTCAGAATTATGCACTTCACTATGTTATATCTACAATTCTGCATCAACTATTCCACGGATGTCATCCAAAATTCAGGAAGTTTCACTTCTCTCCCTCTCTTATGATATTCTTATTATATTGTCATTATCTATTTTGGTACATTGAGGACAATGTACATCTTAATTGTGGGGAGGTTAATTATAGTATTATTAGAAAATCCCTGAATTATGTCTTGTTCTTAAGTAATTTTCTCATATTACTATTAAAGTGAAACTTCTATTGACTTATGATTTTCATTGATATGTTTTGGATTAAGTCATAGGTAATTGTGCATTGATCGTTTATACTTTAAGACATTAGAGCATCAAGCATGATAAGTCTATTTTTAGAATTAAAAATTTGTTAGGTTGTTTCCCTAAATTTAAATATTACTTTGAAGTTTGAAATTTGCAAGGTTGACATCAAAAACCTTAATTTTTGTGAGATTTTGAGCCTTTAGAGCATACACTTTTCTTGCTCACTTTATTATTGGTTATGAGTGTGTCAATGTTGATTTTTTATTTTAGAAGTTACTTCGATTATGCATGTCGAGACCACACTTTTGATTTGATATACAGAGATGATAAAGGCACCTAGGTTTTAACCCACTCATCCCAAAAGGCCTACCTTCTTAATTAACCCCTAGTAAACCCCTTTAATCCTAATAAACCGTTTCTTGATATACCCAGAATATTAACCCAAAAACTCATTCTTTTTGATTCACTAAAAATTTTCCCTATTGTAGTAACCCCCTTTTTGTCGAGATTTGATTTGGTCAGTTACTTAACTATGTTCTTTATTTCAGTTGTTAATTTCTTTATTATTAGGAAGAAGAAGAAGAAGAAGAAGTTGGAAATATATTCATTATTAGTTCTATGTTATTTGAACTTAAACGATTAATTTCACATTTTGAGAAGAAACTCGTGTTATTAGTGATAAGTTTTCAATTGACGTAATTATTTAGTATTAGTTCTTTTTTTTCTAGTTAGGTAAATTGTTAATTCAATCTCGATTCTAACCCTCTAATTCAGCCTTTATCCACACCTTTAACCCAAGCCCCATTACAACCCTTTTTAAGACCTTTTGATTTGTGTATCATCGCATTTTATAGTGGTGGAGATTTGATTTTCGTGCAAGCCTATAGTAATAACTTGTCATGTTTGACTTTTGAATGCTTAATTTGAACCTTAAACTCGTTGAGTGATTGGAGTGAATCTTTAGTGAGGATGTCGATTCTTGTCGGTTTTGAATCAAAGGTAATTATTTAGGTAAGGGGAAACACCTATGTTTTCGTGCTACAAAAATTTGTGATTTAGATTGTTTGAATCTTTAGGACTCTATTAGTTAAATTATCAATGTGTAAATTATTTGTGAATTATGATAATAAATTATTGATAAGAATTGTGAATTAAGGAAGTTTAATTTTAATTGTGAGTTGAGGATTTTGCTTGAGGACAAGCAAACGCTTAAGTGTGGGTGATGAACCGTAATATGTTCATACTTTAATCCCACATTTAGCATACTTTTGGATGATTTATCCCCCGAATTGTGGAATTTTGTGCTCCTAATCCTTTAATTTCATATTTTATACTTAGGAGAGCACCGGAGGACGAAAAGAATGAGAAATGGGCCAAAAATAGAGAAAATGGTCAAAAGTACAAAATTGACACAGTCTGGGCCAAGCCACAAGTCCGTGCCTCTTTAGCAGACCCGAACACGGCCTGGCTTCGATTTACAAGGGCGTGTACCATAAGCGTGTCCCCGCCGCGACCTGTTTGAATTCTACTCGGATTAGGATACTTAGGGGCAAAGAAAGACACTCCAAAAGCCTAGTGTAACCTAAAAGGTGACGCTTCAGGTAGGCCGAGGAGCCAACCAGGGGGCCGAACTGTGGGATTTACTCGAAGACAGCCAGTTGATTCATCTCAGAAAGCCAGAATCATACTCAAGACGGAAGATCTTCCTTTCAATTTCCTTCAGGGGGTTTTAGGGTTTTTCTTATGTTTTATTTTATACTTTCTTCTGAGATGTATTCTTTTATAATTATGAACTAAACCCCTCAAATACCTGAGGGGGATGAAACCTAAGACGGATCTTGTTATTGTTTTCTGAACTATATTATAAATACTTGATTTGTTCTTAACTATGTGTTCTTAATTCTTGTTTTGATATTTCAGGATATTGATTCAAGTATTGATGTGCTTAAGCAGTGGAGCAAAAGTCCCTGTTTAAGAGTAGATCTAGCATAGTTAAGCGGAGTTGATCGCAACCCTAGAAATAGGATGACGAAAATCTGCCGGATTAGGGTCAAACCTAATATGGGAGTCCATAGGTCGAGTTAATGCAATTCTAGGGGTTTTAATTAGAAAGAGATTTCAATTAATCAACTTAGGGTTAGACGTTAGTAGCCTCGAAAGAGGTATTAATATAAATTAGGGAATTCTATGGATCAAGTCAAGTTAATAAATCATCTGGTTCAGAGTTAAATAACAAGTGAAGTCTAGGTGGATTCTTCTTCGGGTATTGTCCTAATCAATTGGTTTTTCCCAAAAGTATTCTCCCAATTCCTTCTCTTTGTCTTAGCATCCCTAGCTTAGTAGTTAGTTAATTTTAGATTAAATAACAATTCCTTTAATTCTTAGGCTGAATAATAAAAAAAAAATTAGTATTAGTACTTTTGGTTCTTTTGGGTTAGACATTTCGGTCTTGTCACTAAACTATACTACTGTTTGATAGATGCGCTTGCCTCAAGTCGTTGTCATAGTTAGTATCTAGGCTTGATCATTCATTATATAAATTTTAAGACTCTGACACACGATCAAGTTTTTGGTGCCGTTGCTGGGGAACTGAAATATTAAGAACGCTCAATTTTATTACTTTAGCCATATTTTATTTTTTTTGCAATTAATTTTATTTTTACTTTTCTAAATTGTCTTCTTTGCTTCTGGCAGGTTTTCTAGTTTATGACTAGAAAAACCTGACAGGACCGCTGCTCTACGATAGTGAAATTGAAAGCACAGTTCGCAAAAACCGAAGATAAATTAGGGGAAGCCTACAGTACGTACAAGAACAGCAAGAGAATAAAATTAATACCACCAAAGAGATGGCTAAGAATAATCTGCTACCTCCAGAGGTGGCCGAAAACCATGCTCCTCGAACTATGTATGATTATGCTAAACCTAATTTAACAGGGACTGAGTCAAGTATTGCTAGACCTGCTATTGTTGCAAATAATTTTGAACTGAAACCTAACACAATTCAGATGATACAGCAATTTGTTCAGTTTGATGGTTTGCAGGATGAAGATCCAAACAATCACTTGGCGAATTTCCTAGAATTTTACGATACTTTCAAAATAAACGGTGTTTCTGATGATGCCATTCGTCTTCGGTTGTTTCCTTTTTCGTTGAGGAATAAAGCCAAACAGTGGTTGAATTCTCTCCCACGAGGATCAATCACTACATGGGAACAAATGACCGAAAAATTTTTGTTAAAATATTTTTCGCCGGCTAAAACGGCCAAATTGAGGAATGATATCTTTTCTTTTGTGCAGATGGATTTAGAGACACTTTGTGATGAATGGAAGAGATACAAGGATCTATTGAGAAGGTGCCCACACCATGGATTACCCTTGTGACTACAAGTCCAAACCTTTTACAATGGTGTGAACCCCTCAACGAGACAATTGATTGATTCGCCGCCGAAAAAACCCTGAATAACAAAACACCTAAGGCTGCCTACGAATTCATTGAAGAGATGTCACTGAATAATTATCAGTGGCAAGTTACAAGGAAAGACTGACAAAAGCCGCCAGTGTTTTCAACCTTGACGCAGTAACCATGCTATCAAACCAGGTAGAACTTTTAACTAAAAAGATTGACGGTTTATGTGGCTCCTCACAGGTACATCTAGTTAAGCAGTGCGATATGAATGGAGAAGGGATGAACAATACAAAATATCCACCTGACAACCTGAGCACTGAAAACGAGCAAGCTCACTATATGGGTAACAATTTTAGACCTCAAAATAACTCTTATAGTAATACTTATAATCCAGGTTAGAGGAATCACCCCAATTTCTCATGGGGTGGCCAAGGAAATCAGAGACAACAACCCCTCCCAGGCTTTCAACAGCAACCCTACCCACAAGGGAAGAAGCCGAACCTTAAAGTGATGCTAACAAAATTCATCGCATTGTTAGAAACCCATTTCTAAAACACCGAAACAGCACTCAAAAATCAACAAGCATCGATTCAAGGGATCGAGAACCAATTAGGGCAACTTGCTAAGCAGTTCTCTGAAAGAGCACAAGGAAGCTTGCTGATAAACTGTAAAAGTAACATATTCTAAGCCCACATTTAGTATGCTTTTGGATGATTTATCCCTTGATTTATGTAAAAAGGTGCTTTTAATCTTTTCTTTTCATGACTTATACCCAGGAAAGCACCCAAGGATGAAAAGAATGTAAAACGGGCCCAAAACGGAGTAAATGGGCCATATCACGAAATCGACATAGCTTGGCCCAAAGACCACACGGTCGTGCCTCACCAATCACCTAGAGCACGGCCTCAACCCCAACTTACACGGTCGTGCCTCAAAGTAGAAATTCGAACACGGCTTGAAGTCGGGGCACACGGGCGTGTGCCATGGCCATGCCTCTGTCGCTGGAATGAGCAATTTCAGTCAGAAAAGGATACTTAGGGAGAAAGAATCGCATTCCAAGGAGCCTATATATATCCCCTAAGTACCACTGGTAAAAGAGGGTGGAGCTAGGCTAAGGAGCCAAGCCGGAAAGGTCAGAATTGTGGGAATCGCTCGAAGTTAGCCAGTTGATCCATCTCAAGAAGCCGGAATTATACTCAAGACAGCAGAATTATCCTTCAATTCCTTCAAGGAGTTTTAGGGATTTCTTATGTTTTGTTTTATCTTTTCTCTTGAGATGTTTTCTTTCTTAGTTATGAGCTAAACCCCTCAGGTACCTGAAGGAGATGAAACCTAGATGAATCTTGTTATTTGATTTCTGAATTTTATGATAATTACTTAGTTTGTTCTTAATTATGCATGCTTAATCCAAATCTGATGTGCTTAAGTGGAGGAGGAATAGACCCTACTTAAGAGTAGATCTAGCGTAATTAAGCGGAGTTGATCGAACGCCTAGAGATAGGATTGTGAGATTTTGCCGGATTAGGGTGAAAGCTAATATGGGAATCCACAGATCGATTTACTGCTATTCTAGGGGGTTATTATAAGAGAACGAGAGTTCCACTAATTAACCTAGGGTTAGACGTTATTTGCCTCGAGAGAGGGTTTAATATAGGTTAGGGAGTCCTACGGATCAAGCTAAGTAAATAAATCATATGATTTAGGGTTAGATAACAAGTGAAGTCAGGTGAATTCTTCCTGAAGGTATCATCGTGATCAATTGAGTCTTTCTTCAAGTTATTTTCCAATTCGCTCTTTTTGTCTTTGTGTCCTCAGCCTAGTCGTCGTTAAATTTAGATTAAAACAGCTTCACTTTATTTTTAAGGCTAAATAATAAAAATAAAGTTAGTATTAATACTTTTAGTTCCTTTGGGTTCGATATCCGGTCTTGCCTAAGCTATACTATTGTTTGATAGGTACACTTGCCTTTAATCATTGTCAGAGTTAGTTTCCAGGTTTGATCATTCTTTTATAAATTTTAAAGCTCTTATTTCAGCGATCACCTGCCAAGCAACACTGAAACTAACCCGAAGGAGCAACTTCAAGCCATAACAGCTCATGATGGTGAAGGATTAGATAAGCCCAAATTAAGGCAAGAGAAAGTAGTAGAGGAAGGTAAGGTTGAGGTAAACCATGATAGGCCAAAATCGGTAATTAAAGAGTACCAACCTTGGGTGCCATATCACGTTGCGATAAAGAAAGACAACACAGATGAACAATTCGATAAATTTCTTAAACTCCTTAAGAAATTACATATTAACTTACCGTTTCTTGAAGCTATTTCGCAGATGCCAGATTCAAGGAAATTTTTAAAAGAGATTTTGACAAATAAACGGAAGTTAGACGAGAAGTCGCATGTGGAATTAAACGCAGTGTGCTTAGCAATGTTGCAAAATAAACTACCACGAAAATTAAAAGATCCATGGAGTTTTACAATTCCATGCTTATTTGGTAGTTTATCTGTTGATAATGCTTTAGTTGATTTAGGGGCAAACATAAATGTTATGCCTTATAAAATGTTTAAACAACTAGGTCTAGGGAAACCTAAACAAACTAGGATGAGCATTTAATTAGCTGATAAAACTATTAGAATTCTTAAGGGTATAATCGAAGATGTTCTCGTGAAAATTGATAAATCCGTATTCCCAATAGACTTTGTCGTTTTAGACATGGATGAGGACAATAATATTCCTTTAATTTTAGGAAGACCCTTTTTAGAAACTGCCAGGACTAAAGTTGATGTTGGTATAAGAGAACTCATACTTCGTGTAGGTGACGAGACGATCACTCTTCAAGCTCTTGACTCGGCTAGGACATCAAGTAATCAAGGTGAGAACATAAACTATATTTATGACCATTCAATTAAACCTTCTTTTCAGGAAGCACCGCGAAATTACACAACTAAGCCACATCCTAGAGCTCGTGCCGTGTAACACCTTTAACCCGTATCCTTCACCGAATTAGGGTTATAAGGCATTACCATGCATAGTACAAGTCATATCAATTATTTACTGCTCAAGTAGACATAATCAAATACATAAAGTGTAATGTACTTTCATAGCATACTTTAACATTAATATACATATCATAATCCATTTAGCCAAATTCACATAGAAGCATTTTTCAACGAATAACATGATCACTATTTATTTGGTCATCTAATCTTCACTGACCGAATATGCACATATCCATAATTACTATACCTAGGCAAGATATCAATTATCAAAACTAAGTATACGTATATATAAACAAGCTTTCTTATTCAAGATATAGTTCCGTTCTTATTCAAGAACATATTCGAATTAACAAGATCAAATATATACCTCCCATAATCCATGATTCATGAATCAGAACCTTTATACGCATGTACAGATGTATATCATATCCAAATATACCAACCAAAGTACATAACCAATAATTTCAACATCTTGCCAAATACAAAGATTATAATAAAAATGATTTTTCCAAAGTTGATTCATGTTTCCCTTATACATTTCAAAAGTAAATTTAACAAATCATGATCCAAACTTAATAAACAATCACATATGTCAACTTTCCAAAAGAGCTAATAATAATAATTCGTATATGGTTAGTTCATATCAAAACATAAATATAAAAACATATATACTTAATATGAATTATAACACATCCATATTCATAATCCAAGCAAAACATACATGCATACTATAATTAAGATTACATAAACCTTAGATCATTAGCTTTTAAAACAAGCCATTTTCGCATGGCTTATATTTACAACAACAAAACATCATCCAAGTATTAAGCTAACCTATACATGCCTTAAGTTTAAAATTCCAAACTCTTAAAATACCCAAATAAGTCGATAGTGTGGATGACTTTGAAGGCGATCCCCGAGCTCGTACCTTACAACTGAAATCTATAAAACAGGGTAACATAACACACACAAAGTAAGCTATCTTAGCTTAGTAAGTCTTAAGCAAATATAACAAATCACTGAACATTCAAACAACTTACTAATCACTTAATGACAATGATTAATAACTTAACACAAATGGACTATCATGACCGAATGCTATTAACCTTACATAGCATAACATTTTTCACTATCTTACCTTAAATATACAAATTTACCAACTTAGCAAAAAGTTTAAAATATAAAATATCATCTCTTAACAACTTACTCATAATACCATATACATATAGTTCAATATGTTCTCATTTACAACCGAATAAACAATTACCATTTACATATTAATCCCACATAACCGAATGTATATATATACATCTATTAAACAATCTTATGTTTGCAAGTATATAATATCAACACAATATCATTTTATCCACACACCTAAGTAGCCGAATATACAAGAACATTTATATATCAACTTACTTGCTCAATAAACATCACATATAACATATATATAAATACATACCTTATGGCTGAATATAATCTAAATCATTTAAATAGCTTTAGCTTGCTCAATTTCCACATAACTTGATCATTTCATAAGCATAAGCTTGTAATTTAAATCACCGGTATAAAACCTGCTAGGCATAAGCCTGAATCACACACCGGCACTAAGCCTGCTAGACCCAAGGTCTGATATTCAATCACTGGCAATAAGCCTGCTAGGCACAATTCCTGATTAACTTCACCAGCCCAAGGCTTGCTAGGCTCACAGCCTGAATAATGATACTTTAAGCTGACTCACACAAATCATTTCATATATCGAATCTTTTACACCTTTCGAACTCATTTTACGAACATTCAAATAACATATATCAATCAAATAACTTAAACAAATCAAATATTATACTTAACCAAATTCGACTATTCCATAATATAGCTACAATATTTCCAAAATCATCATATACTAGGTTATGTACATAATTTATGATGTTTTATTACTTAAAGACTTACCTCGGATATCGACGGACGATGAAAACTGGCTATTCGACTATTTTCGTTTTTCCCCGATCTGAATCCGTTTACTTTGGTTCTTGATCTAAACATGTTCAAATTAAGCTCATTCAAATATATTTACATTCAATTTAATCCAAAAACACATAAATGGGCAAATTACCATTTTGCCCTAATATTTCACACATTTTACAGTTTACTCCTATTTGCACAAAACACAAAATACACAAATTTTGAATAAACACCTTAATGGCCGAATATACATAGTACTCATACAAGTCCATCCATTTCATTTATTTCACATTTTAGTCCCTCTAAAATTTATTTTTTGCAATTTAGTCCAACATACTCAATTTCATAAAAAATTCAAAGACAAAACTTATAAATCTAACACATAATTATCATAATTCATCGTTAAACAACACAAATAACAAGCTATCAATAATGGCTCAACTCAAAATATTCATCAAACTCAAAAATTAAAGCATGGGTCTCGAAGTATTTGAAGCAACGATTTCAAAAACGTAGAAATTATCAAAAACCAAACTAAAACTAACCTTCAATTTAGCTTCAACAATGGCTGAACCTAAGGCTTTCTTTATTCTTTTTCTTTTCTTTACATTCGACTAGAAGAAATAATGAAAAATGGTTTCTATTTTATGATATAATATAACATATTATGATATTATTATTATTTTACCAAATTAACCTTTATTATAATATAACCATTCATTATAACATAAGGTTATTCATGTCCATGGCCGGCCACTAACTTAGAAAATGGGCTTTTTGCCATTTAAGGGCTCCATATTAAAAAGCCACTATCAACTAAGCACTTTTCACTATAGTTTGTAACTTTCACAATTTACACAATTAAGTCTTTTTATTTAATTAAGCACACAAACAATCAAATTTTTATACAAAACTTTCTCACATACTAATTCACATATAATTAACACAGAAAATAATATTTAAATATTTTTTGAACTCAGATTCGTGGTCCTGAAACCACCATTTTGATTAGGGTCTAAATCAGACTATTACAACTCTCCCCCTTAGGGATTTTCGTCCCCGAAAATCTTATCAGTAAATAGATCCGGATAACGCTCATTCATTGTATCCTCTGACTCCCATGTTGCTTCTTTAACTCCCTGCTTTTGGCACAGTACCTTAACTAACGAAATTTTCTTATTTCTCAATTCTTTAATCTCACGAGTCAGAATACAAATCGGTTCCTCTTCGTAGGTCATATCAGGCTGAATCTCAACCTCTGTCGGGCAAATCACATGTGAAGGATCAGATCGATATCTACGAAGCATCGAAACATGGAAGACATTATGAATCTTTTCTAGCTCGGGTGGTAACTGCAATCTATAAGCAACCGGCCTGATATGCTCTGTGATTTCATACGGTCCAATGAATCTCGGACTCAACTTGCCTTTACAACCAAATCTGAGCACTTTTTTCCATGGTGAAACTTTCAAAAATACTCGATCTCCAATCTAAAACTCAATGTCTTTACGTTTCAAATCCACGTATGACTTTTGATGATCTGATGCAGCTTTCAAACTATCATGAATTACTGCCACTTTTTATTCAGTTTCTTTGATCAGGTCAACCCCGTGTATCTTATTTTCACTGAGCTCAGTCCAGTATAATGGTGTACGACATTTACGACCGTACAAAGCTTCGTAGGGTGCCATTTTGATACTAGATTGAAAGCTATTATTGTAAGCAAATTCAATCAGAGATAAGTATCGTTCCCACGTACCTTCAAACTCGAGGATGCAACATCTCAACATATCCTCAAGTATCTGAATGGTTCTTTCGGACTGACCATCTTTCTACAGATGAAAAGCTGTGCTAAAATCTAGTTTAGTACCTAGGGCATCTTGCAATTTCTTCCAAAACACCATGTAACCTCACAATTTGAGATACATACAACTCAGCAAGCTTATCGAGCGAATAATCTGTATGAACTGGAACAAAGTGAGTTGATTTGGTCAATCTATGCACAATAACCCATATTGCAACTTTCTTGCTCGGTGTCATAGGCAAACCGGATACAAAATCCATAGTGACTCTGTCCCATTTCCATTCAAGTATCCTGATCGGCTAAAGTAACCAGAAGGGACCTGATGTTCGGTATTTACTTGTTGACAGGCTAAGCACTTCGAAACAAATTCAGATATGTCTCGTTTCATACCAGGCCACTATTAGTACTGTTCAAATCGTTATACATTTTCGTGCTACCTGGATGAACAGATAATCGGTTGTTTTGTGCTTCATTCAGTATCATCTGAATCAACTCTGAATTTCTTGGGACGCATATTTGATCTTTGAATTTCAAACAATCATTCTCATCAATTCGAAACTCTGACTCAACATTACTTTCACACTGAGCTTGTTTTGTCAACAAATCTTTATCAATTTTCTGGGCATCACAAATTTGTTGAACAAACAGCGGTCTTGCTTTTAATTCAGCTACTATCTAGCCATCATCAGACATAACCATATGCGCGTTCATCACACGTAGAGCAAATAATGACTTTTGACTTAAAGCATCCGCAACAACATTAGCTTTTCTCGGATGATAGTCAATCACTAGTTCATAATCTTTCAACAGCTCTAACCATCAGCGTTGTCTTAGGTTCAGATCTTTCTGAGTCATCAAATATTTTAGACTTTTCTGATCTGAATAAACATGACATTTCTCACCGAACAGATAATGACACCAAATCTTTAACGCAAACACAATGGCTGCCAGCTCCAAATCATGTGTCGGATAGTTTCTTTCATGTGGCTTCAACTGTCTTAAGGCATAAGCTATGGCTCTGCCTTCCTACATCAAAACACAACCCAATCTATTCAAAGATGCATCACTATAAATAACAAATTCTTTACCCGATTCAGGCTGGACTAACACTGGAGCTTCGGTCAAATAAGCTTTCAACTGATCAAAACTTTTCTGACACTTTTTCGACCACTTAAACTTAACATCTTTCTATAATAGCTTTGTCAACGATGTAGCTATCATGGAAAAACCTTTCACAAATCGTCTGTAGTAACCAGCAAGCCCCAAAAAGCTTCGAACTTCAGAAACATTTTTCGGTGGTTTCCATTCAAGTATAGTCGATATTTTATTCGGATCAACCCGAATACCTAATGCTGAAATAACATGACCCAAAAAACTGACTTCACGCAACCAGAACTCATACTAAACTTTGCATACAACTATTTATCTCGCAAAGTTTGTAGCACCAGTCTCAGATGCTCAGCATGTTCAGTTTCATCTCTGGTGTAGATCAGAATATCATCTATAAACACTACCACAAACCGATCCAAATACTGTCTGAAAATCTGATTCATTAGATCCATAAAAATAGCAGGTGCATTAGTAAGTCCAAAAGGCATAACCAAAAACTCATAGTGTTCGTACCTCGTCCAGAAAGTAGTTTTTAGCACATCGGAATCTCTGACTCTTAACTGATAATAACCCGACCTCAAATCTATCTTTGAAAATACTGAAGCTCCTTTCAGCTGATCAAACAAGTCGTCAATCCATGGCAACGGGTATTTATTCTTTATAGTCACCTTATTAAGCTATCGGTAATCAATACACACTCGCATAGTTCTATCTTTCTTTTTCACAAATAGAACTAGTGCACCCTAGGGAGAGAAACTCGGTCGTGTAAAACCCCTATCTATTAACTCTTGCAACTGTGCTTTCAACTCTTTCAATTCAGTAGGTGCCATCCGATACAGAGTTATCGAAATTGGAGTTGTCCCTGGTACTAGCTCAATACCAAACTCTACTTCTCGAACAGGTGGCAAACCCGGTAATTCTTCAAAAAATACATATGAGTACTTGCACATAACTGGTACAGATTCAATCCTCTTTTCAGTTACTTTACTATCAAGCACATATGCAAAGTAAGCTTCATAACCTTTTCTCACATACTTTCGAGCTAACATCGAAGATATTACTGCTGGTAACCCATTCAGATCCTTAGATTCAATCTGAATAGTTTCACCGTTCTGACATCTTAGATTAATGGTCTTTCTTTTGTAATTAACAACAGCATCATGCAAAGTTAACCAGTCCATACCCAAAATTATATCGAACTTATCAAAACATAACAACATCAAATCGGCTGGAAAGTATGAACCTCGAATCATCAACGGGCAATTTTTACATACTTTATCAACCAATACACACCGGCCCAGGGGGTTTGATACTCTAATCACAAACTCAGTAGACTCAATAGGCAGAGTCTTACTGGATACTAATGTTACACACACATAAAAATGACTCGAACTAGGATCAATCAACGCAATAACACAAAGAGTGAAAGTACCGGTAATAACATCTGGGGAAGAAGAATCCTCACGAGCACGTATAGCATATGCTCTAGCAGATGCACGAGCCTCTGATCGAACTACAGTATCCTTTGTTCCTCTCTGACCGCCACCTACATTTCCCGAATGCCTGGGTGGTCTGCCTCGTGCTGACACATTGCTCGATCTCATATTCTGAATAATGCTTTGCTCGGCTAACATCGGCACTCCCTGATAAAATGATCCATCGATTCACATTTAAAACAGGACCGATCATGCAATATACAACTCCTAGAATTCCATTTTACACAATGCTTGCACTCAACCCTGTTCTGCTGAACATTACCAACGATAGCAATCGAAGTGGCTCGAGAACCCGCAGGAGATCGGTCTTGGTCTCGTCTAGAAAAGTCTGGAGTAGCTTTATGTTGATTAGATTCATCTCTGAAATTCTTTGATACTAAATGAAAGGTCTTACTCGATGATCTTTTACGGAAGTCTTGGGCTTCAAATTCAGCTTTTCTTTTCTCTTTTCCACGCTCTTCAGCTTTACAGGCTCGTTCAACAAGTACCACGAACTCTTTAATCTCAAGTATGCCAACCAGCAATTTAATGTCTTCATTCAAACCATCTTCGAATCTTTTACACATGATAGCCTCGGTTGAAACACATTCATGAGCATATCGACTTAATCTTACAAATTTTGGTTCATACGTAGTCACGGTCATACGACCCTGTTTCAATTCTAGAAATTCTTTACATTTTTGATTGATGAATCTCTGATTTATATATTTCTTACAGAACTCAGTCTGGAAGAATTCCCAGGTCACTTTTTCTTTCGGAACCACCGATACTAGTGTATTCCACCAATGATATGCGATGTATTGTAATAAGGATATAGCATATTTTAAGCATTCATCCGGAGTACATGATAGCTCGTTGAACACACGGATAGTATTTTCAAGCCATAGCTCAGCTCGTTTCACATCATCATCATCATTAGCTTTAAACTCTTCGGCCCCGTGTTTCCTGATTTTATCTACAGGCGGCCTGCTAAATCTCATCGGATCTATCATCGGAGGTACCATAAGTATCGGAGATGGATTATTCAGGGGTGAAGGTTGTTGCACAACTAGATTAGTCCGGATATATTGAGTAAACCATTCGTTCATCATCTGATAGAAGGCTGGCTTAGCCTCCCCCTCATGGCTACTCGAGATAGGTCAAGATTCTAACGGCGCTGTCCCATGCGCGGGATTAGGTGCTACGCTCTCGACATCATCAGCTATGGCTCTACCGAGATCTATTTACTATATAAAAACACAATTCAGATGTCAGAAGTCATCACACTATCACATTATAAATTAAGGCATGTATAGCTAGACTTACAAGCGCTACGATAGTCCTAGAATCGACTAAACTGAAATCTCTGATACCAATAAAATGTAACACCTTTAACCCGTATTAGTCACCGAATTAGGGTTATAAGGCATTACCATGCATAGTACAAGTCATATCAATTATTTACTGTTCAAGTAGACATAATCAAATACATAAAGTGTAATGTACTTTCATAGCATACTTAAACATTAATATACATATCATAGTCCATTTAGCCAAATTCACATAGAAGCATTTTTCAACGAATAACATGATCACTATTTATTTGGTCATCTAATCTTCACTGACCAAATATGCACATATCCATAATTACTATACCTAGGCAAGATATCAATTATCAAAACTAAGTATACGTATATATAAACATGCTTAAACCTTGTGTAATCAAATTTAACATTTATCCAAATTTTCATACCAAGTGCAAATACATCCAAACAAAATATAGTTCTTTTCTTATTCAAGAACATATTCGAATTAACGAGATCAAATTTATACCTCCCATAATCCATGATTCATGAATTAGAACCTTTATACGCATGTACAGATGTATATCATATCCAAATATACCAACCAAAGTGCATAACCAATAATTTCAACATCTTGCCAAATACAAAGATTATAATAAAAATGATTTTTCCAAAGTTGATTCATGTTTCCCTTATACATTTCAAAAGTAAATCTTTAACAAATCATGATCCAAACTTAATAAACAATCACATATGTCAACTTTCCAAAAGAGCTAATAATAATAATTCGTATATGGTTAGTTCATATCAAAACATAAATATACAAACATATATACTTAACATGAATTATAACACATCCATATTCATAATCCAAGCACAACATACATGCATACTATAATTAAGATTACATCAACCTTAGATCATTAGCTTTTAAAACAAGCCATTTTCGCATGGCTTATATTTACAACAACAAAACATCATCCAAGTATTAAGCTAGCCTATGCATGCTAATAAACTGTAAAAGTAACATATTTTAATCCCATATTTAGCATGCTTTTGGATCATTTATCCCTTGGCTTATGTAAAAAGGTGCTCTTAATCCTTTCTTTTCATGTCTTATTCTCAGGAAAGCACCGGAGGACGAAAAGAACAAGAAATGGGCCTAAAACGAAACAAATTGGGCCAAGGAAGAAATCGGCACAGCCTGGACTTAAGCCCACACGGCCATGCCTCACTGATCATCTAGAACACGGTTTTACCTCGAGTCACATGGCCGTGTCTCATTAAAGAAATTCGAGCACGGCTTAAACACCGTCCACACGGACGTGTTCCACGGTCGTGTCCCTATCGTGGCAAAGAGCAATTTCATTTAGATTCAGATACTTTGGGGCAAAGAAACATATTTGAAAAGCCTATATAAACCCCCTAAGTATAAGCTGAAAGGGGGCAGTTAGCTAGGCCAATGAGCCAAGCCGAAAAGGCCAGATTTGTGGAGAATCACTCGAAGATAGCCAGTTGATCCATCTCAAGAAGCTGGAATTCTACTCAAGATGGCGAATCTCTCCTTCAATTCCTTCAGGGAGTTTTAAGGATTTCTTATGTTTTGTTTTATCTTTTCTTCTGAGATGTTTTCTTTTACAGTTATGAACTAAACCCTTCAGATACCCGAAGGGGATGAAACCTATGATGAGTCTTGTTATTGACTACTAAATTATATGATAAATACTTAGTTTGTTCTTAATTATGTGAGCTTAATCCAAATTTGATGTGCTTAGGTGGAGGAGGAAAAGTCCCTGCTTAAGAGTAGATCTAGCATAATTAAGCGGAGTTGATCGCACACCTAGAGATAGGGTGACGAGATTTTGCCAGATTAGGGTGAAACCTAATATAGGAGTCCATAGATCGATTTACTCCTATTCTGGGGGGTTATTAATAGAGAAAGTGATTTCCATTATTTAACCCAGGGTTAGACGTTATTCGCCTCGAGAGAGGGTTTAATATACATTAGGGAGTCTTACGAATCAAACTAAGTAAATAAATCGTCTAGTTCAGTATTAGATAACAAGTGAAGTCTAGGTGGATTCTTCCTAAAGGTATTGTCTTAATCAACTGAGTCTTTTCTTCCAAGTTATTTTCCCCAATTCATCCTTTTTGTCTTTGTGTCTTTAGTCAAGTTGTTAGTTAATTTTAGATTAGACAACCAATCACTTAATATTTAGGCTAAATAATGAAAAGAAAGTTAGTATTAGTACTTTTAGTTCCTTTGGGTTTGACAATTCGGTCTTGCCTTAACTATACTATTGTTCGATAAGTGCACTTGCCTTAAATTGTTGTCAGAGTTAGTTTCCAGGTTCGATCATTCTCTTTTATAAATTTTAAAGCTCTGATTCACAGCGATCAAGTTTTTGGCGCCGTTGCCGGGGAACTAAAATATTAAGAAAACTCTATTTTTATTACTTTAGCCATTAATTTTTATTTATTTATTTTATTTTTCATAATTTATATTTATATTTATTTTAATTTAGCTAAATTTTCTTTCTTTCTTTTCCTAACATGTACCTCTAGTTTTTGTCTAGATAGAACCCGAGAGGACCACTAGTATACAACAGTAATATTAAAGCAACCACTCGAAGGATGTAACATCCTGGATTATAGCCTATGCATTAGTATGTCTTATGTGTTATGGATGTGATGTGTGCATTTTTAGAATAGTGGAAATGTAAGGAAATGACTTGGAAATGGAAGGAAATGTCTTGTCTTGGAAATGTAAGGAAATGACTTGGAAATGGAAGGAAATGTCTTGTCTTGGAAATGTAAGGAAATGACTTGGAAATGGAAGGAAATGTCTTGTCTTGGAAATGTAAGGAAATGTAAGGAAATAACTTGGAAATGTAAGGAAATGTCTTGTCTTGGAAATGTAAGGAAATGTCTTGGAAATGTAAGGAAATGTCTTAGAAATGTAAGGAAATGCTTTAGAAATGTCAAGTTTAAAGTTTAAAAGAGGGACATGAAGCAAGGTGGCTTTAAGAGAAAATGTAGGGCGGATATAACATGAAATTGGGCTTGGAAAAATGGCTTGGAGGTGCCACTTAAGGCCTCTGTAAGTGACGCCACATGCAGGGGAAATTGGGCCAAGGTTCGAGCTACAGGGGAAGCAAAATAAAAGTTTTATTTTGCAGTGAGATTAGCAAAGAGGGACGGCACAAGGCTATAATTTAGGAGCTTTTATTCTTTTATTTTTAAGAGATAAATAGTGAATAAATAAGGGATAAATAATGGATTTATTTTAGATTATTTTCAAGAGATAAATGAGGAATTATTCTTTAATTAGGAAAATAAGGGAGAAGTGATGGCCAAGTAAGGGACTTTGAGTTTAATAATTTCGGCTAAGTAAGGATAGTTGCTGAATTATCTTTTATTTTAGGAGATAATTAAAGAGATAAAGCTATCAAAATAGAAGAGTGATTGCCAAGTAAGGGATTCTAAGTTAGTAAATTCGGCTATATAAGGAAAAAAAGAGGGCCATTCATCATTCTTTCTCTCAACCCTTCTCTCTCGCCTAATTTACTAGAGCATTTGTTCTTCTTCTTTTTTTGTTAGCCAAAGCCAAAATTCAAGATATCACCATTAGCCAATTTCTTTTCTTTCCAATCCATCAAAAGCCGAATCTTTGAGGGCTTTCAAGCATAGATCTTTGTCGATTTCTTCAAGAAAGGGTAAGAACAAGTTTTGATTTCTATTCTTTTCTTTTAGATTTGTCGAAATCTAGGACTAATCCCATCAATATTCTTATTTGCCAAAATTTGGAAGGATTCTTTCAGGATTTTTGCCATAGTCGACTATAAAGGAAAAGATCTTCGGGATTTGACCATCAAGGTAAGTCATATCTGACATTCGGCCAAGGGCCATTGATTGTGATTAAAGGTTAGAAGTTGATCTAACATGTGGTTTTAGGGATTTCGACAGAAGCTATAACCAAGGGATAATTTCGGGATTTAAGATCCTTAAGGTAAGTGACTATGAATATTCGGCCAAGGCCTATTTTAGTAGTTAGATCTATTTTTATGTGTTTTAAGTCGAAAACTAACCGATTCAAGGGATCTAATGATTAGCCGATTTCAAAGGGGAAGAATACAAGTTTCCGGGACTTGATTCTTAAGTCAATCGGCAACAAGGTAAGTTTTAGTATACTAATCCTACTAGGATTTGGATTTATGGCCGAATGGCTTTTTATTAAATTAGTAAGTGATTAATCAAATGTAGGGATTAAGAATCTAAGCGATAGATCAGATTTCAAAATCTCAAGGAATTTGCTAAGCGAATCAGGTGTGTACCCCACACTATTTCATAATATGTTTTATGGCTATGTTTTATGGCTAAGGTACCATAATGTGGTACAAAGTACTCAGGTACGTTTCCTACTCCTACTAGGAATATGAAATATGTTATTTGTAACATGAGAATAAGAATGTGAACTTTGGCATATAAATGCATATTACAAAATGGGGCATATGGGTTATTGAAAGGGGAAGTGAATGTGGTGACCTAAGACCACGAACACGGTGACCTAAGACCGTGGTATCTAAATGTGGTGACCTAAGACCACAGTAATCTGAATGCGGTGACCTAAGACTGCGATATCTGAATGTGGTGACCTAAGACCACAAATGCGGTGACCAAAGACCGCGATATGGAGTGTAGCGGAAGGAGGGTCGACTTAGTAGTCCCCACGGTGTACAGGTTGGTATGGGGGAGTGTAGCGGATGGCTTATTAGGTTTGGGTTTGGGAATGCATCATTATCTTAAATTATTATGTGAATATGAATGCGTAATATTTGTTATGCCTGATTCTATTATGATTTAGTGTTGTGTACACATTGAGTCTGTTGACTCACCCCATTGAGGGACCATGTTTCGTGATGAATGATGAATCTGACCGGGGCGGCGGAACTTGTGGTGGCCATGCTCAACATGAAGTTTTTATTTTTATGGACTATTAATTTTTAAGTACTCCAAATTATTTGGATTTATTTGATGTAATAAGGCCATAAGGCCATAGTGCACTATTTTATTTCTGTTTTTATTTATTAAGTTACGAAATTTTTATTAAGTTAAAGATTAAGTAATTTACTTTACATGTATTCCATATGTTTTATCACCTAAAATTTAAAAGGGTTTTCATTATAAAACGATTTTGTTTTCTACTCGAGCCCAACCCAAAACAATATTTCTTTCAAAACACACTATTTTCCCAAAGTAACAAAAGAACTTTGAACCGGTTTACTTGAGGAACATACCAAATCTGGTCAAAGCTCGTGGGCCGGGTTTGGGGTGTTTCAAAGGAATTGTCGAGAAATTAGGCGAGCCCTAAATTACACAGAAGAAGAGCGCGAATCAAATCCTACTGAAGGGATGGACGAGAATAATCCACCACCACATGATGTGGCAGAAAACAATGCTCCGCGCACCATGTTTGATTATGCTAAACCGCATTTAACAGGAGCAGAACCGAGTATTGTTAGGCTTGCTATAGCTGCTAATAGTTTTGAATTAAAGCCTAACACTATACAAATGATTCAACAATTTGTTCAATTTGATGGTTTGCAGGACGAAGACTCAAATACATAAATAGCTAATTTTTTAGAGTTCTGCGATACTTTCAAAATAAATGGTGTTTCTGATGATGCCATACGTCTTCGGTTATTTCCCTTTTCATTAAGAAATATACCATGAGGGTCAATCACTACATGGGACCAAATGACCAAAATTGTTTTAGTAAAATATTTTCCACCGGCCAAAATGGCCAAATTACGGAATGATATCTCTTGTTTTGTGCAGATGGATTTAGAGACATTATAGGACGCATGGGAGAGATACAAGGACCTGCTGAGAAGATGCCGACACCATGGATTACCTTTGTGGATCCAAGTCTAAACTTTTTACAATGGTGTGAATCCTTCAATGAGACAACTAATCGACTCAGTGGCCGGTGGAACTCTGAATAATAAAACTCCTGAAGTAGCCTACGAGTTTATAGAAGAGATGTCGCTGAATAACTATCAGTGGCAAGTTACAAGAACAAGGCCAACAAAAATAGCTGGAGTTTACAACCTCGATGCAATCACCATGCTGTCAAATCAGGTAGAATTGATGAATAAAAAGCTTGATAGTTGTGTTCTTCGCAGGCACACCCAGTAATGCAGTGCGACGCTAGTGGAACTGTGGCGAATCCTGAGTACCCACCCTACCAACCGGGCACAGAGAGCGAACAAATGAACTATATAGGTAACAATTTCAGATCGAATAATAACCCTTATAGTAATAATTATAATCCAGGTTGGAGGAACCACCCAAATTTTTCATGGGGTGGTCAAGGAAATCAAAGACAATAATCTCCTCAAAATTTCCAAAATCAGCAATATCCGCAAGAGAAAAAGCCAAACCTTGAAGAGATGCTGACAAAATTCATGGCAGCCACAGAAAATCGTCTCCAAGATACGGAGAAAACACTTAAAGATTAACAAGTATCGGTTAAAGAGACCAAGAACTGAGTCGGGGAAATTACTAAGTCAGTAAAAGAAGTCACTAAAGCAATCGAACAACTTGCAAAGTTAGTGTCCGCATGACCGCAAGGACATCTACCAAGTAACACGGAGATTAACCCAAAGGAGAAAATCCAAGCCATCACAGCTCATGATAGTAAAGGGTTAGATGAACCCAACTCAATACAAGAAAACAAGGTAAAAGAAGGTAAAGTAGAGGTAACACGAGAAAAGCCAAAACCGGTAATCAAAGAGTACCAACCTCGCATACCTTATCCCGAAGCCATGAGAAGAGACGATACAGAGGAATAGTTCGGTAAGTTTCTTAAACTTTTAAAGAAATTACATATCAACTTACCTCTTCTTGAAGCTCTTTTTTAGATGCCAGACTCGAGAAAATTTTTAAAACAGCTCTTAACAAACAAGCGCAAATTAGACGATGAGCCACATGTGGAATTGAATGTAGTATGCTCAACAATGTTACAGAATAGACTACCACAGAAGCAAAAAGATCCAGGGAGTTTTACAATCCAATGCCTAATTGGTAGTTTAACTATTAATAATGCGTTAGCTGATTTAGGGGCAAGTATAAATGTCATGCCTTATACAGTGTTTAAACGACTAGGTCTAGGGAAGCCCAAAAAAACTAGAATGGGTATTCAATTAGCTGATAAAACTGTTAGAATTCCTAGGGGCATTATCGAAGATGTTCTTGTAAAAATTGATAAATTCGTTTTTCCAGTAGATTTTGTTGTCTTAGACATGGATGAGGATATTTCTATTGTAACAGCCCGATTTAGGGCCTAGTCAGAATAGTGGTGCGAGGCCACGAGTCCGAGGTGAATTTATGAGTTTTTAAAGTTTATGCCATGTTTGCATGTTAGTGTGAAAGTTTCATGAAGCAATTTTGTTAAATTGAGGTTGAATGGTCCAAAAGGACTAAATTACAAAAGTTGCAATATATGAGTTTCTAGAAGCTTTTTGTATGAAATAGCTTTAGATTATTAGTTATAAACCCTTAAATAGCAATTTTCCCAAATTATAATTTTTTGGACAAAATTGGACATAAGTTAGTAAGATGGAAAATTTTAAAGAGAAGGGCATTTTGGTCATTTATCCATTAAATGATTAAAATGGGAAAAAGATGACAAAAATCTATTCATCTTCTTCTCCCATTTCTAAAAATTTGGAGACTCCATAGCTAGGGTTCTTCATTTTTTTCAAGCTTGCTAGTAAGTTCATCTTAGCCCCGTTTTTAATATTCTTTGTATTTTCGAAGTTCTCGTATTATAAATTAGTTATTTTTAGCTATAAAATGAGCTAAGATGCATATTTAAAAATCTACCCATGAATGATATGCTTGTTAAATGATGTTTTATGGAAGTTTTTGAGAGTTTGATGTTAGATAAACATCTTTTTCCAAGTGAATTTCATGAAAAATGAATATAGGGACTAGTTTGTAAAAGTTATGAAACTGGTCATACCTATTAGAAATAGTGAGAATTGATGATTGCTATAGTTAAGACTATTAATCAGCTAAGCATGTTGTTTAAGAAAGTTGAATGAGAATCATTTTACAAGCCTAGGGGCAAAAGTGCAAATATGAGAAAGTATAGGGGCAAAATAATAATTTGGCAAAAGTATGAGTAATGAGTCAATCTAGTCAATGTGAGTATTAAATGATCTACTTATGATTATAGATCAAGAAAAATGAAGCCCGGATTGAAACCGAGGCAAGAACAAAGTTGAGGACTAAATTGTATATCTACATACATTTTGTATTTTGAGGTAAGTTTGTATGACTTCTAAGCTCTATAATTTCTATCATTGAATTGCTTAGCATAATGTACATTATTTCCATGAATTGTTTAATGCTATGTTAATCAAGAAAATCAATGAGATTAATTATGATCAAGTCCCGAATGAAGATAAGTTTCCCAAGATACTTGATCTACCACATGAGATAAGAAAGTCCATGTAAGACCAAGTCAAGGCATGGCATCAGTAATCAAGCAAGTTATCATGTAAGTCCAAGGCAAGCTTGGCATTGAACAAGTTATCATGTAAGTCCAAGCCAAGGCATGGCATTGGTGAGAACAAGAAAGACTTCGTATAAGTCCATTGAAGACATGGCCTCGAAACCAAGATAAGATATTCCATGTAAGACCGTATCTAGGATATGGCTTTGGCATCAAGTTAGTGGGAAGAGATTTGGTATCTTCGGTTATTCACAGAAAATTCATCGGGCAAACAAGTAAAGTTAAAATGTTGTAACAAGAAAGCTAAGAAAGTAAAACTATCATCAAGTTGAAATTGAGTATTATCATATTATGTATGAAGAATTAGAGATCATGATTATTATATTAAAGTATACTGATCTATGTGATCAAGTGATACAGGTACCTTGTTTACCTTACAAGTATGAGTATAGTAAGTATCATGAGACATGTAAGAATCAGTATGAGTAAGTAAGCTCTATAACTGAGGTTATGATACCATTTTTATGTCAAATGATTAATATTATGCAAGTATATTGATATGTGCTTTACATGCAAACTTACTAAGCTAAATGGTTACGTCTTTAATTCTTTCTTTCTATGTAGTCCCGCCAAGCTAACTTGTGGATCGTCGGAGTCGAAGCTCGTAGCACACTATCAACCTTTATTTTGGTATAACCAAGTTATTTCACTAAGTATGGCATGTATAGGAAACATTCGTTTTGAAAACATGTTTAAGAAGGGCCAATGTATAGACTATCAAGTTATTATTCTTTTGTATATGGCTAAGTGATTGGCCAAATTGACTATGTATGTATGTTTATTGAGGTCAATGAAGCATGTGGAATTGTTTATCAAATGTATTGATTTGAGTTGAGTTGATCTTGATTTCAGGGTGGCAAATGGCTTGGTAAATAGCCTCTAAGTGTCCACATGGTTAGACACACGGGCGTGTGTCTAAGCCGTGACTACCCTGCACCTTATTGTTTTAAGTCAGGATAGGCCACGGTCAAGCCCCACGGCCGTTTGTATGAGTCGTGTAAGACACACGGTTTGGACATGGGCGTGTGCCCCAGACCGTGTGATCAAGTCAGTATGTCAACGATTAGCACACGGTATAAGCCCACGGGCGTGTCAAGGCTGTGTGAATATAGTCAGTAACTCCCCACGGTTGGGAGACATGGGCGTGTCTAAGGATACACGGGCGTGTTCCAAGTCACATGGGCATGTGAACTCTGCTTCAAGATAGAGTTTTCAATCAAGTTCTGAAAGTTTTCGGATAAGTGTTTAAGGCCTCATAAGCCCATGAAGTGAATGATTAGACTAAGAAAGAGAAGTTTTTAAGTTGGAGCGAAATTTTATAGCCTGCAAGTGTATGTTTAAGTGAGTTCAAGCATGGTAATGCCTCATATCCAGTCCTAGCATCGGTCTCAGGTACGGAGTGTTACATTTAGTGGTATCAGAGCTATGGTTTAGTCGGTTCTAAGACTAACATAGCACGAGCACGAGTCTAGCTATACATGCCATACATAATTATGTCTTTATATTGAGAGTGTGACGACCCCTGACGACTTAAATTATGTTTACACATATAGTAAATGGATCCCAACATAGCTGTGGGGGATGATGTAGAAAGTAACGCACGAGCTCTCACTGAAGGGACAGCGTCGAACGAGAATGAGAATAGACCCACTACGGTGAGTCAATGAGGAGGAGAAGAGGCTAGAGAAGCCTTCCTCCTCATCATACGTGGTATACAGAGTTCATTCGTGCGAACCCGAATGCACAACCCCCTCCACCCCACCTCTTCCACAACCTATCCCTGCAGCCCCTCAAGTAGTAGAGGTGGTAAGAGGAGATAAAGCTCCAATTGATAGGATCAGGAAACACGGGGCAGAAGAATTCCGAGCTGAAAAAAACGATGATCTGGAAAAAGATGAGTTCTGGATAGAAAATACCATCAGGGTATTCAACGAGTTGTCATGCACCCCTGAAGAATGCATGAAGTGTGTAGTCTCTCTTTTAAGAGACTTTACTTACCAATGGTGGAACACCCTTGTGTTGGTGGTACCAAGGGAAAAGGTCACATGGGAATTTTTCCAAGAAGAATTCAAGAAAAAGTATACCAGCCAAAGATTTGTAGACCAGAAAAGGAAGGAATTCCTAGAACTGAAGCAAGGCAAGATGTTAATAACTGATTATGAGTGTGAGTTTGTACGACTCAGTAAGCATGCTCGCGAATTTGTGTCCACTGAGCCTATTATGAGTAAAAGATTTGAAGACGGGTTGAATGAGGACATCAAACTATTCGTTGCTATCCTAGAACTAAAGGAATTTGTTGTGCTAGTGGAAAGGGCTTGTAAAGCCGAGGAACTAGTAAAAGAGAAGAGAAAGTCTGAAATGGAGCCTTGTGACTCTAGAAAGAGACAGTGGAATAAGTCATTCCAATCTTCGTCCAAAAAGTCAAGAGATTTTCCTACCCGATCGCCTACTTCCATTGGGTTTTCAAAGAAAGACAAGGGTAAGCAATATTCGGGAAATAAAGCACATACGACTTCAGTTGCAAGTGTTGGGAATGTTAGATATGACAGACCCGAATGCCCACAGTGTGGCAAATCATCTCGGAGAATGTCGAGCACATGAAAATGCATGTTTTAGATGTGGTTTCCAAGACCACTATATAAAAGATTGTCCAGAGATAATGAAAGAAGAAAGAGCTTAGAACCCGAGATCCAGGAGTATGGTCAGAGGGAGACTGCAGAGGAACCCTGTAAGTGGGGCAAGTGGAAGAGGTAACCCTAGAGAGCAGACCGCAAGACCCGAGGGTAGAGCGCCTGCAAGGATTTATGCCATTCGTGTTCGCGAGGATGCATCTTCTCATGATGTTATTGCGGGTACCTTTTCTCTCTTTGATATTAAAGTTATTGCTTTGATAGATCCTGGATCTACACACTCTTACATTTGTATGAAATTAGTATCCGGTTTGAGTATGCCTATAGATTCTACAGAATTTATGATTAAGTTGTCTAATCCTTTAGGCAAGAGTGTGTTAGTTGATAAAGTATGTAAAGATTGCCCATTAATGATTAGAGGTTACTGCTTTAAAGCAAATCTTACGTTGCTACCATTTGATGAGTTCAACCTCATTTTGGTATGGACTGGTTGACTACGCATGATGTGATAGTTAATTGTGGGAAGAAATACATTGAGATGAAATGTGAGAATGGGAATACTCTTCATGTAGAATCAGATGAGCAAGGTAGATTGTTGGTAATGATCTCTCATATGATGGCACAGAGATATATAAGAAAAGGGTATGAGGCATATTTGGCCTTTATGATGAATGACAAAGAAACAAAGCTAAAGATTGAGTCAGTACCAATAGTATGTGAGTAAATGGATGTTTTTCGTGAGGAATTACCAAGACTACCACCAGTTAGAGAGGTTGAGTTCAGCATTGAGCTAGCTCCCGATACTGTACCGATATCTATTACTCTATACAGAATGGCTCCAACAGAGTTGAAAGAGCTAAAGTCACAGTTGCAAGAGTTGACAGATAAAGGCTTTGCAAGATCAAGTTGTTCACCATGGGGTGCTCCAGTTTTGTTTATGAAAAAGAAAGATGGCACCATGAGATTATGCATAGATTATCTCCAGCTTAATAAAGTGACGGTAAAGAACAAGTATCCATTGCCTAGAATCAATGACTTGTTCGATCAAATGAAAGGAGCCACTATGTTCTCCAAAATAGACTTGAGATCAGGGTACTACCAGCTGAGAGTGAAAGATTCAGATGTATTCAAGACTGCCTTTCGAACGAGGTATGGGCATTATGAATTTTTAGTCATGCCCTTTGGGTTGACCAATGCACCTGCGGTATTCATGGATTTAATGAACCGCATTTTTAGACCATACCTCGACAAGTTTGTAGTCGTTTTTATTGACGACATACTGATTTATTCCCGAGATGAGAATGAGCATGCTGAACATCTACGGATAGTTTTATAGACTCTTCGAGAAAATCAGCTGTATGCCAAGTTCAGTAAAAGTGAATTTTGGCTCAAGGAAGTAGGATTCCTTGGACATATTGTCTCGAAAGATGGAGTCCGAGTAGATCCCAGTAAGATCTCGGCCATAATGGACTGGAAGCCACCTAAGAACATTTTTGAGATTAGAAGTTTTCTAGGCCTAGCCGGCTATTATAGACGATTTGTCAGGGGGTTTTTCATGATTGCAACCCCGATGACTAAATTGTTACAGAAAAATGTAAAGTTTGAGTGGACAGAACGATGTCAAGACTAAAATTGATGTTGCCACAGGAGAACTCATACTCTGTGTAGGTAACGAGACAGTCACTCTTCAAGCTCTCGACTCAGCCAGGACATCAAATGACCAAGGTGAGAAAGAAAAATACATTGATAACCATTCGATTAACCTCTCTTTTCAGGAAGCACCAAAAAAAGGGCACGATTGAACCTGATCCTAAATCCAGTGCCAACAAAGAAATAACTCATGAGGAGCAAAGGATTCAAACTGATGACTTAGACGAGTGGAAAATGCACTTCAAGGAAAAATTAGGGATACAAGAAACAGAATCAAAACCACTCTACGAGACAGACAAGTTTAAAATTGGAGATCAGGTATTGTTAGATAAAGCAGACCCATGACTATTCCCTCTGGACCCTGACACAAACAAAGAAATCCTTTTTAAGGTAATTAATGTTCTTCTATACGGAACAGTCGAGGTAAGCAATCCTAATTTTGGTACTTCTAAAAATAAATGGTACTCAACCTGAACCATACAATGAAAATAAAATTGATAATATAAGGGAAGATATTCAAACCTTTAAACCCCCCTGAAATTTCTAAACGCAAGGAAAAGTCTAGCTTAAGACTATAAACGAGCGCTTCTCGGGAGGCAACCTGAGTACTAACACTATTTACTTTCGCATTTATTTTCATTTTCTTTTCTTTTCTTCTCTTAGTTCTAAAAACTTAGTTTTAAACTAACCAAAAGTGTAGATTTCCATGCCACACGGCCTTGCACACGGCCATGGCCGAGGCCATGTGTACCTCAAGAATCTTTGTACTAGCATGGCAGAAGCGGTACAAGTCAGATTCAACTAAATTTTTGAATGTCATAGACTCAACCACTTCCCCACGAGCACCAAAAAAAATGGCACGGCCGTGCCCCATAACCGTGTGAAGCTATTAACTTACCAACCACGGGTAGAACACGTCCGTGCCTCATAACCGTGCCAACATACTAACTTATCACAAACGGGCATGGGTGAGCCAACACGCCTAGATACACGGTCGTGCAAAGTGGCCGTGTAAATCGACACGCCCTCGGTCCATGGGCATATGAATGTACTAGAATTGAATTCTATTTAAAACCTCCTCCCCTCTCCTTCCTCTTCTCAAACACCCTCCTTCTTTCTTCCTGCTTTTCTTCTACCTTTTTCACAATTCTCCCCTTCTCCATAACAAACCTCTATAACTCTTGAGCCACACCGAAACCATGTTAAAGAAGCGTAAAAGGCCAAAATCCTCAAAGGAGAATGATTTACATGAGTTCATGCTGGCAGCTTCATCCGAACAATAAGCCAAAAACATTTGAGGATATTTTGTTCTTATTTCGTTTTTATCTTTTGCTTCAATTTCCTTATCTTTACTTCTTTTCTGTTTAATTTAGTTTAATTTATTTTAGTTTCGTAGTGTCAGGTTCAAAAGGCTGCTAGGGAATCATGCCATTTCCGCCACCACCAGCACCTCCCCAGCCTTAGAGGTCACACCCACCTTGCGAACCATCAAACAATAAGGACTCTTCGGTCCATTCATCTTTAATTTTCATTTGGTTTACATTTTTGTTTCCTCTTTCTTTATCTTTCTTATCTTTAATTATATATTTAGTTTATTTTAAATATGACTTAATAATTCCTGGTTAATCCTCTACGAGCTCCCAATTTCTTCATCTAAACGTAGGGCTCGGAAGCAGCAACCATCCTTTTGGGAAACCATCCAAAATTCAGGGAGTATTCTTTCCCCTTCTCTTTTGATTTATCCCTTAAATATTGTTAACTATCTTTGTACATTGAGGGCAATGTACATCTTAAGTGTGGGGGGTGAATAGTTATTTCGATAATATGCCTAACTTTCTGCATTATTCTCAATCCCTGAGGATAAAAGTGCTTAACTTTTTTTCATTATTCTCAAATCCCTAAATTTAGACTTGTTCTAAAGTAATTTCCTCATATTACTAATTAGGATGAAATTTCTGATGATTTATGATTTTTATTGACATTTTTTTGAGTAGGTCATAGTTAATTGTGCATTGATGATTAAATTTGAAGAATACTAGAGAATCAAGCATGACAAGTCTATTTTTTCAAAATTAAAATTTTTAGGTTGTTAACTTGAATTTGAATATTACTTTGAAATTTGAAATCTACAAGGATGATGTCAAAATACCCATAATTTTTGTGAGACTTTGAGCCTTATAGAGTATATATTCTTTTTCATGCTCACTTTTTGATTATGAGTGTGTCAACATTGAACTGCTATTCTAGAACTTGCCTTGATTATACATGTCAAGACCATAGTTATGATTTGAATACAGAAATGATAAAGGCACCTAGGATTTAACCCATTCACTCCACTAAAAAGTCTACCTTCATAATTAACCCTTAGTGAACCCCGTTGATCCAAACAACCCTTTTTATTGACTCACCCACTAATATTAACCCAAAACCCTTTGTATTTGTTATCACCATTCCTTTTTGACTACCCTTGTATCGAGGTTTGATTTGATTAGTTACATAATTATATTATTTCAGTAGTTGAATTTATCCTCTATTACTTAGTTTGTTCTTAAAAAAATGAAGTATAATCATTATTAGATATGTGATTAAATGGGCTTATACGTTAAATTCCAATTCTTGAAGAAAAAGCTTGTATTATTAGTATTATTATTTTTCAATTGATGTAATTATTTAAGATTAGTTCATTTTTCTAGTTAGGTAACTTGTCAATTCAATCTTGATTCTAACCCTCTAATTCAACCTTTATCCACACCTTTAACCCTAGCCCCGTTACAACCCTGTTAAAGACTTTTTGATCTGTTTGTTATCTCATTTTAAAGTAGTGGAGATTTGATTTTCATGCAAGCCTATGGGATTAACTTTTCATGTTCGACTTATTGAGTGCTTAAATTTTAACCTTAAACACTTTGAGTGATTTGAGTGAATCTTTTGTGAGGATGTCAATCTTTGTCCATTTTGAATTAAAGGTAATTATTTAGATAAGGGGAAACGCCTATGTTTTCATGCTACAAATGTATGACTTATATTGTTTGAATCTTTAGGACTCTTTAAATCGAATTATCCATGTATAAATTATCTATGAATTATGATGAGACATTGTTGATAGGAATTATGAATTATGGAAAGTTCGTTTTAATTGTAAGTTGAGAATTTTGCTTGAGGACAAGCAAAAGCTTGAGTGTGGGGGTATTTGATAAACCGTAAAAGTAACATATTTTAATCCCACATTTAGCATGATTTTGGATGATTTATCCCTTGATTTATGTAAAAAGGTGCTCTTAATCCTTTCTTTAAATGTCTTATTCTCAGGAAAGCACCGGAGGACAAAAAGAACGAGAAATAGGCCTAAAACAAAGCAAATTGGGCCAAGGAAGAAATCGGCACGGCCTGGACTTAAGTCCATATGGCCGTGCCTCACTGATAATCTAGAACACGATTTTACCTTGACTCACACGGCCGTGTCTCATTAATGACATCTGAGCATGGCTTGAAGACCGTCCAAACGGGCATATTCCACGGCCGTGTCCCTATCGTGGCAAAGAGCAATTTCATTTGAATTTGGATACTTTGAGGCAAAGAAACCTATTTCAAAAGCCTTTATAAACCCCCTAAGTATCAGCTGAAAGGGGGCGGTCAGCTAGGCCAATGAGCCAAGCTGAAAAGGCCAGATTTGTGGAGAATCACTCGAAGATAGCCAATTGATCCATCTCAAGAAGCCAAAATTCTACTCAAGACGGCGGATCTCTCCTTCAATTCCTTCAGGGAGTTTTAGGGATTTCTTATGTTTTGTTTTATCTTTTCTTCTTAGATGTTTTCTTTTATAGTTATGAACTAAACCATTCAGATACCCGAAAGGGATGAAACCTGTGATGAATCTTGTTATTGACTACTAAATTATATGATAAATACTTAGTTTGTTCTTAATTATGTGAGCTTAATCCAAATTTGATGTGCTTAGGTGGAGGAGCAAAAGTCCCTGCTTAAGAGTAGATCTAGCATAATTAAGCGGAGTTGATCGCACGCCTAGAGATAAGGTGACGAGATTTTGCCAGATTAGGGTTAAACCGAATATGGGAGTCCATAGATCAATTTGCTGTTATTCTAGGGGGTTACTAACAGAGAAAGAGATTTGCATTAATTAACCTAGGGTTAGACGTTATTCGCCTCGAGAGAGGGTTTAATATACGTTAGGGAGTCTTACGGATCAAACTAAGTAAATAAATCGTCTAGTTCAGTATTAGATAACAAGTGAAGTCTAGGTGGATTCTTCCTAAGGGTATCGTCTTAATCAGCTGAGTCTTTTCTTCCAAGTTATTTTCCCCAATTCATCATTTTTGTCTTTGTGTCTTTAGTCTAGTTGTTAGTTAATTTTAGATTAGACAACCAATCACTTAATATTTAGGCTAAACAATAAAAAGAAAGTTAGTATTAGTACTTTTAGTTCCTTTGGGATCAACAATCCGGTCTTGCCTTAACTATACTGCTGTTCGATAGGTGCACTTGCCTTAAATCATTGTCAGAGTTAGTTTCTAGGTTCAATCATTCTCTTTTATAAATTTTAAAGCTCTGATTCACAGCGATCACATGCCTTAAGTTTAAAATTCCAAACTCTTAAAATACCAAAATAAGTCGATAGTGTGGATGACTTCAAAGGCGACCCCCGAGCTCGTAGCTTAGAACTGAAATCTATAAAACAGAGTAACATAACACACACAAAGTAAGCTATCTTAGCTTAGTAAGTCTTAAGCAAATATAACAAATCACTGAACATTCAAACAACTTACTAATCACTTAATGACAATGAATTAATAACTTAACACAAATGGACTATCATGACCGAATGCTATTAACCTTACATAGCATAACATTTTTCACTATCTTACCTTAAATATACAAATTTACCAGCTTAACAAAAAGTTTAAAATATAAAATATCATCTCTTAACAACTTACTCATAATACCATATACATATAGTTCAATATGTTCTCATTTACAACCGAATAAACAATTACCATTTACATATTAATCCCACATAACCGAATCTATATATATATACATCTATTAAACAATCTCATGTTTTGCAAGTATATAATATCAACACAATATCATTTTATCCACACACCTAAGTAGCCGAATATACAAGAACATTTATCTATCAACATACTTGCTAAATAAACATCACATATAACATATACATATATAAATACATACCTTATGGCCGAATATAATCTAAATCATTTAAATAGCTTTAGCTTGCTCAATTTCCACATAACTTGATCATTTCATAAGCATAAGCTTGTAATTTAAATCACCAGTCTAAAACATGCTAGGCATAAGCCTGAATCACACACCGGCACTAAGCCTGCTAGACCCAAGGTCTGATATTCAATCACCGGCAATAAGCTTGCTAGGCACAATGCCCGATTAAATTCACCAGCCTAAGGCTTGCTAGGCTCACAGCCTGAATAATCATACTTTAAGCTGTTTCACACAAACCATTTCATATATCGAATCTTTTACACCTTTCGAACTCATTGTACGAACATTCAAATAACATATATCAATCAAATAACTTAAACAAATCCAATATTATACTTAACCAAATTCAGCTATTCCATAATATAGCTACAATATTTCCAAAATCAGCATATACTAGGTTACGTACATAATTTACGATGTTTTATTGCTTAAAGACTTACCTCGGATATCGACGGACGATGAAAACCGGCTATTCGACTATTTTCGTTTTTCCCTAACCCAAATCTGTTTTCTTTGGTTCTTGATCTAAACATGTTCAAATTAAGCTCATTCAAATATATTTACATTCAATTTAATCCAAAAACATATAAATGGGCAAATTACCGTTTTGCCCCTAATATTTCACACTTTTTACAATTTAGTCCTATTTGCACAAAACACAAAATACACAAAATTTGAATAAACACCTTAAGGGCCGAATATACATAGTACTCATACAAGTCCATCCATTTCATTTATTTCACATTTTAGTCCCTCTAAATTTTATTTTTTGCAATTTAGTCCAACATACTCAATTTCATCAAAAATTCAAAGACAAAAGTTATAAATCTAACAAATAATTATCATAATTCATCCTTAAACAACACAAATAAAAAGCTATCAACAATGGCTCAACTCAAAATATTCATCAAACTCAAAAATTAAAGCATGGGTCTTGAAGTATTTGAAGCAACGATTTCAAAAACGTAGAAATTATCAAAAATCGAACTAAAACTAACCTTGAATTTAGCTTCAACAATGGTCGAACCTAAGGCTTTCTCTATTCTTTTTCTTTTCTTTACATTCGACTAGAAGAAAGAATGAAAATGGTTTCTATTTTATGATATAATAAAACATATTATGATATTAATATTATTTTACCAAATTAACCTTTATTATAATATAACCATTCATTATAACATAAGGTTATTCATGTCCATGGCCGGCCACTAACTTAGAAAATGGGCTTTTTGCCTTTAAGGACTCCATATTAAAAAGCCACTATCAACTAAGCACTTTTCACTATAGTTTGTAACTTTTACAATTTACACAATTAAGTCATTTTATTTAATTAAGCACACAAACAATCAAATTTTTATACCAAACTTTCTCACATACTAATTCGCATATAATTAACACAGAAAATAATATTTAAATATTTTTTAGACTCGGATTCGTGGTCCCGTAACCACCATTCCGATTAGGGTCTAAGTCGGACTGGTACATGCCGACAAAGAATTATCTTATGAGGAGCAAAGGCTTCAGATTGATAAACTAGATGAGTGGAAGACACGTTTCAAGGAGAAACTAGGAATACACGAAGCAAAACCAAGGCAACTCCATGACAAACCTAAAGATGGGACAAACCAATTTCAGATCATGAATAAGGTAAACACCACTCGACTTAAACTATATATCGATAACCGAATTGATGACATGAGAAAGGATTTTCACCTCCTCAAACCACCATGATTATGCAAGTGAGAGGTAAAGTTTAGCTTAAGACTTTAAACAAGCGCTGCTTGGAAGGCAACCCGAGCACTAATTCCATTAATTTTTACATTTTTCTTTTTACTTTTATTTTTTCTTTTTAGCACCTAACTATAAACTAACCAAAATACATATTTCTCTACCACATGGCGTTACACACGGGCGTGGCCGTGGCCGTGTGGACACCACAAATTTCCGTACCAATGTGGCAGAGATAGTACGAAACAGGATGAAAAATATCTTCAAGCCACGGGCTCCAACTAAACACCACGGCCGTGCGATACAGCCGTGGTCGACACTGTTTTACCAACATGGGCATGGGGACCTGCACATGGGCGTGGGAGATACGAACGTAGCACAACACGGCCGTGCGATACGGCCATGTGACTCAACATGCCCAAGGTACACGAGCGGATGTACCAGATCTGAAAATTCTATTTAAAGCACCCCTCGCCCCTTCTCACCTACTACCCATTCCCTTTCTTCCATACCCTTTACACTCCCCTCCCTTTTCATTTTCACCCTTCTTCATTTTCAGAACTTTTGATCCACACCTTATCTATGTCGAAGAAGCAGAAGGATCCTAGCAAAGTCTCACCATATGAGACCGATCTACATAAGTTCATGCTGGTCGCTTCATTAACTCGACAAGAAACGGACCTTTGAGTCCATTTAATTTTTCTTTTTCTTTTCTCTTCTCTTTTATTTTCCTTCCTTTTATCTTTCTTGTCTTGAATTTTTATTTTTTCATTTTGATTTCTTTGATTTAGGTGCTAAAGGCTGCTTGGGAATCACCATACCACAACCACTACCAACACAAGAAATTCATCCAAAAAAATTCAGGAAGTTTCACCTCTCCCTTTCTCACTTAATTTCATGATATTATTCTTTAAATATCTATCTTTGTACATTGAGGAAAATGTACATCTTAAGTGTGGGGGGTGAATTTTATTTTGTGAAGGTTCCTAACTTATTGCATTATTCTCAAATCCCTGAATTATGTCTTGTTCTTAAGTAATTTTCTCATATTACTATTAGAATGAAATTTCCTTTGATTCATGATTTTTATTGATATGTTTTGGATTAAGTCATTGATAATTGTGCAGTGATGATTTAAACTTTAGGAGATTAGAAAATCAAGCATGATGAGTCTATTTTCAAAAATTAAAATTTTGTTAGGTTGTCTACCTGAATCTAATTATTACCTTGAAGTTTGAAATTTACAAAGTTGATATCAAAACCCCATAATTTTTGTAAGATTTTGAGCCTTTTAGAGAATACATTCTTTCGTGCTTACTTGTTGATTATGAGTGTCTCAACATTGATTTGTTATTCCAGAACTTGCTTCGATTATACATGTCAAGACCACATCATTGATTTGATATACAGAGATGATAAAGGCACTTAGGATCTAACCCGCTTAATCCACTAAAAACCTATCCTCACAATTAACCCCTAGTGAACCCCTTTGATCTTAACAAACCATTTATTGACTCACCCACTAATAATAACCCAAAACCCATCTTGTATTTGTTATCACCATTTCTTGACTCCCTTTTTGTCGAGATTTGATTTTGAGCAGTTGTCTAACTATGTTCTATATTTCAGTTGTTAAAGTTCTTTCTTATTATTGTAAACATATGTTCTTAAAAAAACATTGGAAAGTTATTCATTGTTTGAGCTTAAGCAATTAATTCCGCATTCTAAGAAGAAGCTCATGTTATTTGTGTTTCAAGTTTTCAATTGATGTAATTATTCAGGATTAGTTCATTTTTCTAGTTAGGTAAATTGTCAATTTAATCTCGATTCTAACCCTCTAATTCAACCTTTATCCACACATTTAACCTAAGCCTCGTTACAACCCTTTTTAAAGACCTTTTGATCTGTGTATCATTTCGTTTTATAATGGTGGGCATTTGATTTTCATGCAAGCCTATGTGATTAACTTTTCATGTTCGACTTTTGAGTGCTTAATTTTGAACCTTAAACACTTTGAGTGATTTGAGTGAATCTTTGGTGAGAATGTCAACTCTTGTTGATTTTGAATCAAAGGTGATTATTTAGGTAAGGGGAAACGCCTATATTTTTCGTGCTACAAAAACTATGACTTTGATTGTTTGAATCGTTAGAACCCTTTTTGGTTAAATTATCAATGTATGAATTACCTATGGATTATTTCGAAACATTATTGATAGGAGTTATGAATTGAGGAAGTTCATTTTAATTGTGAGTTGAGAATTTTGCTTGAGGACAAGCAAATGCTTAAGTGTGGGGGTATTTGATAAACCGTAATATGTTCATATTTTAATCCCATATTTAGCATACTTTTGGATGATTTATCCCCCGAATTGTGGAATTTGGTGCTCCTAATCCTTTAATTTCATGTTTTATACTTAGGAGAGCACCGGAGGATGAAAAGAACGAAAAACGAGCCAAAAACGGAGAAAATAGGCCAAAGTACAAAATTGACACGGCCTGGGCCCAAGCCACACGGTCGTGCCTCTTTAGCAGACCCGAACACGGGCCTAAATTTACACGGGCGTGTCCCTACCGTAACCTATTTGAATTCCACTCGAATTAGGATATTTAGTGGCGAAGAAAGACATTCCAAAAGCCTATATAAACACCCTAAGTGTAACCTAAAAGGCGGCGTTTCAGGTAGGCCAAGGAGCCAAGCCAGAGGGCCGAACTGTGGGATTTACTCGAAGACAGCCAGTTGATTCATCTCAGGAAGCCAGAATCATACTCAAGACAGAAGATCTTCCCTTCAATTTCATTCAGGGGGTTTTAGGGTTTTTCTTATGTTTTATTTTATACTTTCTTCTGATATGTATTCTTTTATAATTATGAATTAAACCCCTCAAATACCTGAGGGGGATGAAACCTAAGACGGATCTTGTTATTATTTTCTGAACTATATGATAAATACTTGATTTGTTCTTAACTATGTGTTCTTAATTCTTGTTTTGATATTTCAGGATATTGATTCAAGTATTGATGTGCTTAGACAGTGGAGCAAAAGTCCCTGTTTAAGAGTAGATCTAGCATAGTTAAGCGGAGTTGATCGCAACCCTAGAAATAAGATGATGAAAATCTGTCGGATTAGGGTCAAACCTAATACGGGAGTCCATAGATCGAGTTAATGCAATTCTAGGGGTTTTAATTAGAAAGAGATTTCAATTAATCAACCTAGGTTAGATGTTAGTAGCCTCGAAAGAGGTATTAATGTAAATTAGGGAATCCTATGGATCAAGTCAAGTGAATAAATCGTCTGGTTCAGAGTTAAATAACAAGTGAAGTCTAGGTGGATTCTTCCTCGGGTATTGTCCTAATCAATTGGTTTTTCCCAAAAGTATTCTCCCAATTCCTTCTCTTTATCTTAGCATCCTTAGCTTAGTAGTTAGTTAATTTTAGATTAAACAACAATTCCTTTAATTCTTAGGCTGAATAATAAAAAGAAAGTTAGTATTAGTACTTTTGGTTCCTTTGGGTTCAACATTTCGGTCTTGCCACTAAACTATACTACTGCTCGATAGGTGCGCTTGCCTCAAGTCGTTGTCATAGTTAGTATCTAGGCTCGATCATTCATTATATAAATTTTAAGACTCTGACACATGATCAGTGGGGATATTTGATAATCCATAAAAGTAACACATTTTAATCCCACGCTTAGCGTGTTTTTGGATGTTTACCTATATAATTTTGTAAATTCGATGCTCCTAATCCCTTAAATTTGTATTTCTATACTTAGGTGAGCATATGGAAGCGAAAGGAGTGGAAAACGGGCTAAAACAGGACAAAAACGAGCCATATTAAGGATCCACACGGCCAAGCCAGAACCACATGGGCGGAGCACATACGCGTGTGACTCACAGGGGCTGGTCACTCGCCCATGTGCCAGCCCATGTCGATCGCAATTCACTCAAATTCTCACACGGCCTGCGCATTCTCACATGGGCTGACCACATGCCCGTGTCCCTGCCGCACCCTGCTTTTTTTTTACGCGGAAAAAGCCAATTTTTAGGGTTTCTGAGCCTTCTAAAAGCCTATAAATACTTGCCAGAGGAAGACCTAAAGGGGAGGGAGAACACAGAGAGTAGATTGCAGAGATTACTTAAAGGAAGCCATCAGAATCATCTCGAAGCAGATTCACTCCAAGATTGAAGATCTCCATCAAGTTCTTTAGAAGTTTTTGGGTTCTTTATGTCTTGTTGTTTTCTTAACTCTATGATGTTTTCTTTTTACGTTATGAACTAAACTCCCTAAATACCTAGATGAAACCTAGATGAATCTTATTATTTAACAAATCTGAATTACGTGATAAATTCTTGTTCTTGTTCTTAATTATGTGTTCTTAATCCTTGTTTTAATGTTTTCAGGAATATTAATTCAAGATTGATGTGCTTATTCAATGGAGCAAAAGTCCATGTTTAAGAGTAGATCCAACATAATTAACCGGAGTTGATTGCAACCCTAGAAATAGGGCGAAATAAATCCGCCGGATTAGAGTCAAATCTAATAGGGGAATCCATAGATCGAGTTAATGCGACGATAAGGGTTTTAATTAGAAAGAGATTTCAATTAATCAACCTAGAGTCAGTTGTTTTTAGTCTCGAAAGAGATATTAACATAATTTAGGGATTTCTGCGGATCAAGTCAAGTGAATAAATCATTTAATTCAGAGTTAGAATAATAAGTGGAGTCTAGGTGTTGTCCTTATCATTGGTTTGAGTTAGAATAATAAGTGGAGTCTAGGTGTTGTCCTTATCATTGGTTTATTCGATTACTTTCTTCACTCTCTGTCGCATTCATAGTTAATTAGTTAGTTAAATTTTAGATTAAAATAAATCCCATTAATTATTAGGCTAGATAATAAAAAGATAGTTATTACTAGTAATTTTAGTCCTTGAGGATACGATATTCCGAACTCATCATAGCTATACTACTGTTCGATAGGTGCGCTTACCTTTGTCGAAATAATAGTTAATTTTGAGCCCATCAATTTGCTGCCTCTTGTAATTGATTTCATATACTCATTTGATAATTGATTTTGAAATACAATTAAGTCACCCCTTAAAATTATAAAATATTAAAAATAGATATTGGGGTTCTCCTAAATATGTATGTGCCTTGTTTACATCGTTCATATGGAGTAGCATGTATATATATAGACAATGGGGTATGCCACTCGAAGTGTTAGTTTATATTGTTCATAGTATGTATATTTATAGACAATGGGGTATGCCGCTCAAAGTGTTAGTTTATATTGTTCATTGTACATTCACGTAGAGTAGCATGTATAAAATTCATAATATGAGAATATATAGAAAAGGCAACTATGGTTTAAGTTATGTTTATGCAGTAGGGAAGGATGCTTGCATTGCAATGCCACAAAGGCCTTCCTTTGCATCCACATCTCTTTGCATCCTAATGTAGCCTTCTTCACCCCAAATGCTCGCCCCAAGAGTTCTTCACCAACCAATACTTAGTCCCACCATCCTCTCCATATCCAACAGGCCGTCACTCCGTGGTCCAGATCGGTGCCACAACTTCCCGTAAACACACCACCCGAGTAGAACTGAAGTCAAACCCACCGGCATCAATGGCAACAGAAATCGGTTGGTCGGCAACGCCTTCTGCAATGCATCTTCACTATTGGCGGTGCACATCTTCAAACCCATTTATCTTAGCCGCATGGTTGGCTTCTTCGTTGGTATTGCATGTGCCATCAACTCCCTTGTAGGGGTAAATGGATTCGGTTGCCGTGCCTTTGTTCTTCTCGATGAATTGGAATGCATCGTCCATTAGACCACCTTCGCACCTTGATCCTCACCCTTGGTGTCACATCCACCGCCTCGCCGGACAAGGAAATTAACTTTCCGTTGTTAGCTTAGTAACCCTTCCATGGTCGCCACGGCGAGAACGCCCAACAAATCCTATATTTCAAAGATCCCGTGATCGAGACACACACATAGTTAGAACACAACACGAAAAGAACAAAGCATAGTAATATTTTAGTAATGTTTCGAGAACAAGAAATTATAGCGAGATCGCATTGGCCTTGCTCCTTGATAGGTGTAATGCCTCCTTTCTTTCTCCAATCCACCGTAGAAGGCAATGCGGTGGCGTTCTCGTATTTGAAAGTGGTAGCCGTGTTGGAACACATATGGCCCTTAAACCCATTACGAGAAGCGGTGAACTCTTGGTTGGTTTGATCTGCAAATTGGTTCACACCGAGCTTGTACGGCTTGTTGTTGGCGACATTGAAAGAGTCGATCGCGCGCTACATTTTGTTTGAAAGTCCGAAACGCTTTTTCCTCTCGTTGTTGTCCTTGTAGACTCGTCCAATTGGACCATCCATTGTTGATGCCTCTCGTACATGGATGCATCTTCAAGAGCGATGCATGGGATGTGGCTTCACATACACCCAATATGAAGATTAGTAAGGCCAAACAATTGAAATGATGATGCAGCTGGTTTTTGGAAGCCATGGTGGAAGAAGAGTTTGCGATGAAATAGAAAATGAAGAGGCACACCAAATGTGATGAACTCCTAGACATATATATATAAAGTCCTAATTTTTCTGCATCTATTCTTGGCTATCTGCTGCGTGATGAAGACCCAATATGAGAATTGTTTTCATAAATTAAAATGAACCAGCTTTTAAGTTGATCTGAAAGACTTATAGTTTATCGTATTATTGATAAATTGGAAAAATGGAAAGGCACGCTAACTGTGAGGAATTATCTATTCTTGGTGTCACTATCAAATAAAGAACCAAAAACCAATTTTTTTCATGTAGGCAATGGACACCCTTTCTTATGAATTGAAATAAATTAGCTTTTTCGGTTTTTCTAACAATGTTGCTTACACATCCGTAGATATACCAGAAACCTATGCTTCCATACCTCTATGTATGTGCTTATAAATTAATTAATTGAAGTCTTAAATGATTTGGGAAATGAAAGGGACTTAGGCGAGGAAGGACTTTGGAGAAGAGGGAGTGTACTAAATAGCTATGGATTGCGTAATGATATAGTGTCCATATGCAGATAAAAACAGAGGTCCAAGTGCGTTAAGGATGGGAATAGAAACACCAAGTCCTTCATAGCTAGAGCTAGAAATAGCTATATTCATAGGCTTAGAATTAATGTTGTTAGGTGAAGGATATGAAGAGCTTGAAAATCGCTCAAAAGTGTGTCAGATGCAATGATAAATTACATTGTACTTGTTACGAATATTTAATTTAATTTTTTGAAAATACATTATTGAAAAGGAAATCATAATTCTCAAAAGAATTAGACCTTATAGAAAGTTTAAACTTTAAGCACAGTTTGTTTCAATGGGAGGATGGTTTATTAAATTTGCCACGGTGTACAAATGGGGTGAGGGTGAATGATAGGGTTTGGGATGAAATTTGTTGGGAATTAGATAGTAAGTGTATGTATTCGGTTAACAATTTAACTTTTCCCTCGACAAAAAGAGATAGAGGGTGCTGCTAGTATGATTTGGTCCAGTTGAATGTCGATATAGGTATATGGTAAGATTTTAGTCCAAATATATGGGCAAATTGAAGCCTCAAATTAGATGGCTCAACTTAAAAGTAATTATGAGATTTAGTTTTCATTCTTCTTCATTTATTCGGTTACTTAATGAACATACCAGAACAAAAGTTGATTATATATAAATTGATCCTCCTTCTACCTATTAAAGTTACACATAAAACTAATAGCTTATTTATAGTATGAGATCGACACATTCTCCAAGTAACTAAGGTGATAAATAAACATTTAAAATAAAAGAATTATCCACACAAAATCTCCATTTTGACTTTCGAAACAAAGCCTTAAACTCCAAGCAAATTCAAATTAACTTTGTCTCCAAGTAATAATAAGGATAAAATTTGTTGCCCAATAAAAAAATACTTCATTTCTCTTCAAAATCAACAATGGGATAAAAATAAATAGCCTGCATAAATAAAATCAAGTAGAGCACGATACAATGATCTTTTGCTGACTAACCTGTAATGTAACACCCTAAACCCAGCCTAGATATTATGGTCAGAACTGGAGATGTTACGAAAAATAGGTTGAAAATCCAGAATTCGTTTGTTTAATAAAAACACCGTAAGCTCTTATTTTACAAAAATCTATTTATTTGTACGCATATCTTACTTAACGAATTTATTGAAAACGATATTTGGTTTCACTTTTAAAATCGTATAAATTTGCAATGGAAATCTTTAGCATGTTAAATAGGAAAAACACGATTTGTTGTTTGAAAATCCAAAATTATGCAAGTAAAACGATGTTGTCAATAAAAACGCTTTAACAATTTTGTGTAGAATAACGGAAATCCCAAAACCAAAATAGCCCCAAATGTCCAAATAGTCCAAAATTAACAAAACATGTAAATCTCAAATTTTTTAATAAATTGAATAAACCTAAATATTATATCGAGCTCCTGTCGCACCGACCCCTCTATGTCTGAGGGTTAACTAAAAGTGATAGACAAACAGAAAGTGAGTTTTCGAAACTCATTGTGTAATATATCATACGAAAATCAATCAGACACATGTATTAATATGTATAGGGTATTATATACCCATCCAACCCTACACAGTGCTTTGTGTCAGTATTAATATGTATTAATATGTACCAATCAGACACACCATCTTCGACCATCCTAACACACCATATAGGGTATTATATACTCATCCAACCCTATACACCGCCTAGTGTCGGTATGACACTTTTCAAAATATTTGGAACTGAGCTGCCAGTTTATTAGGCTATTTATCGTCGTTTACAGAAACATATGTGGCTGAGCCACCAAATACGGCAGGCTATTAAACTGTCCACCCTTCCTATATATAACAAATCCCATTCCAGATGCAAATGCAGAACTAACAGATATTAGATACGTTTACAATGGACATGCGTATAATGACTGATACAAAATATATATAGCATTATTTTAGATTATTCTTATCATAATATAGATTTTACCTATCTTATATAATTTCAAACATGCATATTTATACCAAATTTATGTTAATAGATGGTTAGAATTTATGTTTTATAGCTTAACTAATAACATACTGACCCAACGGAAGGCCTATGATTGATCCAAATAATGTTTACAGCCTTAAGAAAAAATTCAAAATTTTGGGTCCACATGCCTGTGTGGCCCACATAGTCTGGCACACGGTTTCACACATGCCCATGTGGCCCACACGGCCCAAATAGTCTGGATCGTGTGTCACACACGGTCCAGCACACGACCTACCACACGGCCTGGTAAATGACAGTGTGGTGTCAACAGTGCAGTTTTTTTTGGCTTTTGCCATTTGCTATTTTTCGGGTTTCTCGTTACACACTCGGTTTGATTTTGATGTGAAAACACTCAGATCCTACCAAAACCTAAATGCATCAATTAGAACACAAAATTAGGAAACAAACAACGATTTGAAAGACAGAGTCCTCAATTTTTTGCAATAACAAAACCAACGAAATAATTTAAACCATCCAAAAACACATTCTAACCCATACCACTAAATGAACAACAACACCGTGAAGATTAAATTGTTGGAGGAACTGCAAATGCTTCACAATTTTCTCCTAAAACGATTCGAATCAATTAGATAGCATACAATACGAATTTTTCACTACAATTTTGATATCCCAACGATAGAGTCCCCAACACCCAACGAACAATTCCAGTACAACAACAGGAAAGAACAAACGAAACCTTACCTTTATGGATTGAAAACCAAAGCAAGAGAGCCAGGAACGGATTGAAAATAATTGCAAAATTAGAAGGTAGAACACAATAATTGAAAGCACAGAAAGAAGGGAAAGAAACAAGAACAGACGTGAAAGGCCAATAGAAGAAACAAAATTCAAAAGAAAAAAAAAAGAAACTAGAACGAAAAAAATAAAAAGGAAAAGATAGTGGGAATGTTGCACGTTAATTAGGCCTAGAAATAAGAATTTAACCAAAATAAAACTACCCACTAACCCTCCAAATCCTATCCAAATCCAACAAATTCCTTAGAATTAGATTTCAACTCAACTTTTACTAACCGAACAACACATAAAGAAATTAGCAAAAATGCTCTCACAGGGATTCGGACCTAATAAGGCATAAAAGTAACTTATTTAATCCCATTCTTGATACGTTTTTGGATGATTTATTATTTAATTTAGTGAATTTGATGCTCCTAATCCTTTAATTTCATGTTTCTATACTTAGGAGAGCATAGGGGACAAAATGAGCAAAAAATGGGCCAAAATCGGACAAAACGATCTATTTTCAGAAACCACACGGCCTGGGAATTCCTACACAGGCTAACCACACGGCCATGTGCCAGCCCGTGTCGATATCGTTCCCTGTTTCCCAAACACGCAAAAAAATCCAATTTTTAGGGTTTCTGAGCATTCTAAAGTCTATAAGTACACACTAGAAGAGGATCTAATAAAGGACGCAGAGTAGAATGAAGAAATTACTCAAAGAACACCGTCGGAATCAACTCAGAAGCAGGATCTCTTTCAAGGTTGAAGATCTCCAGTCAACTTCTCTAGAAGTTTTTAGGTTTCTTTATGTTTTTTAGTTTTCCTAATTTTGAGATGTTTTCCTCCCAAAGTATGAACTAAATTTCCTAGATACCTAGGGAAGATGAAATCTATGACGAATCTTGTTATTTAATTTTTTGAATTACATGATAAATACTTGATTTCTTGATCTCAATTATGTATACTTATTCCATGTTTTAATGTTTTTAGGATATTAATTCATAATTGATGTGCTTAATTTAGTGGAGCAAAAATCCCCGTTTAAGAGTAGATTTGGCATAATTGAGTGGAGAACATAAATCAATCGGATTAGAGTCAAATCTAATAGGGAACCCATAGATCGAGTTAATGCGACAATAGGGGTTTTAATTAGAAAGAGATTTCAATTAATCAACCTAGAGTCAGTTATTTTTACTCTCGAAAGAGATATTAATATAATTTAGGGATTTCTACGGATCAAGGCAAGTGAATAAATCGTTTAATTCAAATTCAGAATAATAAGTGAAGTCTGGGTGGATTCTTTCCTGGGTATTGTCTCTCTCATTGGTTTATTCGATTATTTTCTTACTTATTCTCTATTGCGTCCTTAGTAATTAGATAATTTTAGATTTAAAACAAACTTCTTCAATTTACTAACTAGATAATAAAAAGATAGTAAGTACTGGTACTTTTAGTCCTCGTGGATACGATATTCCTGACTCACCATAGCTATACTATTATTCGATAGGTGCACTTGCCTTTGTCATGATTTTAGTTAGTTAAGTGAATCATCATCAAGTTTTTGGCGCTGTTGCCTGGGACTAAGATATTAGGAACACTTAATTTTTATTACTTTAGCCATTTTTACTTTTATTGCATTTTATTTTTATTTTTATTTCTTATTTTCTAATTTTTCTTTTATTTTCTTCTGGCAATTTCCTTTAGTTTATGACTAGAAGAAACCCATCGGGACCACTTTTATTTGACAACAAAATTGAAAGTACAGCTTGCAGAAACCATAGAGAAGTGAGGCAGAGTCGATAAAATACACCGGAAGAGCAAGAGGACGTTATTATTACTGAGGAGATAACTGATAATCATAATAATCAGCTACCTCCTGTGATTGCTAAAAATCCTGTAAATCTGAATCCTGCTCCTCGTACTATGTACGATTATGCCAAGCCCAATTTAACTGGGGCTGAATTTAGTATTGTTAGACCTGCTATTGCTTCAAATTTTGAACTGAAACCTAGCACTATTCAAATGATTCAACAGTTTGTTCAGTTTGATGGTTTGCAGGACGAAGACCCAAATACTCATTTGGCTATTTTCCTAGAATTCTGTGACACTTTTAAGATTAATGGCATTTCTGATAACGGAATTCGCCTTCGGTTGTTTCCATTCTCATTAAGAAATAAGGCTAAACAATTCTTGAACTCCCTACACGAGGTTTTATCACTACATGGGAGCAAATGACTGAAAAATTTTTATTAAAGTATTTTCCACCGGCCAAGACAGCTAAGTTGAGGAATGATATCTCTTCTTTCGTGCAAATGGATTTATAAACCCTTTATGATGCATGGGAGAGGTATACAGATTTATTGAAAAGGTGCCCTCACCATGGGTTACCTTTATGGCTACAGGTTCAAAATTTTTACAACGGTTTGAACCCCTCAACTAGGCGATTGATTGATGCAGCCACCGGTGGGACTTTGAATAATAAAACACCTGAAGTGGCTTATGAGTTTATAGAAGAGATGTCACTGAATAATTATCGGTGGCAAGTCATGAGAACGAAGCCGGTGAAAGCAGTCGGTGTTTTTAACGTTGATGTGGTCACCATGTTATCGAATCAGGTAGAACTTTTGAGTAAAAAGATTGATGGTTTATATGGTTCTACACAGGTATATCTGGTGATGTAGTGTGATACAAATGGAGGAGGGATGAATAATCCAGAATGCCTATCCTACAGCCCTAGCACAGAGAACTAACAAGTCAACTATATGGGTAACAATTCTAGACATCAGAATAATCCCTATAATAACACTTATAATGTAGGTTGGAGCTACCATCCAAATTTCTCTTGCTGAGGTCAAGGAAACCAGATACCACATCCTCCTCCAGGCTTTCAACGACAACCTTACCAGTAAGAGAAAAAGCCGAACCTTGAGGAGATGTTGACGAAGTTTATTTCGATGTAAGAAACCCGCTTCCAAAACACCGAAACAGCACTCAAAAATCAAAAAGCACCAATTCAAGGGCTTGAGAATCAAATTGGTCAATTGGTAAAGATGATTTCAGAGCGACCACAAGGTAGCTAGCTAAGCAACACTGAAACTAACCCAAGAGAGCAGCTTCTTACAATTACTGTTCGAGATGAAGAAGGGTTAGCTGAATCTGAATCTGAATCTGAACCGAGGCAAGAAACTGTGGTAAGCAATGGTAAGGTTAAGGTAAGCCAAAATAAGCACGAATCGGTCGGTAAGGAATATAAACCTTGTATGCCATATCCCAACACGACGAAGAAAGACCACACAAACGAACAATTTGGTAAATATTTTAAACTTTTGAACAAGGCATAATTCGGGGATTTTCAAATAATACTATAGTTAACCCCCCACACTTAAGATGTACATTGCCCTCAATATACAAAGATAGGTAATAGCAAAATAATCATAAAAATCATAAGATGGGGAGAGAAGTGAAACTTCCTGAATTTTGGATAAAGTCAATGAAAAGAAACTGGATAGGATTGGAGGTGAACATGGGGAAGCGTCTCGAACCGTTTGAAATTGAATCCTCGAGGCAGCCGTTCTGATTTTATTGTATCCTAAGCTAAATCTAAATATCATAAAGAATAAAAAGAAAATAACAAAGGATATAAAAATAAAAATAAAAATAAATAAAAACAAGAATAAAAGTAAATAACGGAAGATGAAAAAAAAAATATTATTGGAAAAGAAAAAGTAAAATGGGGTTTTAAATAGAGATGCAGCTTGTGTTTTAGGATTTTGAATTTTGGGCGCGTTCAGGGTGTTCTGGCACGGCCGTGGGTGTAGTGGCACGCCTGTGTCTTTCTTCACACGGTCATTTAATACGGGCGTGCTCCTTCCGTGTTTGATAAATCAGAATGTTGGCACAGTAGGAAGGCACGGCCGTGTTTAGCCTGTGCTTAACAAGTCAGTAACCTCGCACGGGGCGTCAGTGCAGGCCTGGACTATTATTGCCACCCGTGTTGGGAAAAAAATTTTCTATGTCGTGCCCGGCTACTGGCACGCCCATGGTTCATCCCCTGGCTTCCACAAGGCCACGGGCACGCCCGTGTGTAAAGTCGTGTGGCCTAGAAATCTGCTCTTTGGTTAGTTTATGGTTAGGTGCTAAAAGGAAAAATAAAAGAAAAGAAGAAAAAAATTAATAAAAAATGTAAAAATAGGGTTAGTGCTCGGGTTGCCTCTCGAGAAGCACTCGTTTATAGTCTTAAGCTAGACTTTACCTCTCATTCGTATGGTCATGGTGGTTTGAGGAGGTGAAAATCCTTTCTCATGCGATCACTTCGGTTATGGATATATAGTTTAAGTCGAGTAATCTTTACCTCAAAAGTGTCGAATTTAGGATTGCTTACCTCGACAGTGCCGTATAGGAAGACATTAAGTACCTCAAAAGTGATTTCTTCGTTTGTCTTGAGGTCTGAATTGGTGATTCGAGGGTCTTCCTTATTCAACAATACCTGATCTCCTAATTTGAAGTGATTCGTTGTTCCTATCAGCTCGTCTGGGGGCTCCTTCGGTTTCACTTCGTGCGGTTCCTGTTCCTCTTTGATTTGTGTTTCCTGCTCTTTTAGTTTGTCAACCCTAAGGCTTTGTTCTTTATGTATTTCTTCTTTGTTGGCACGAGGTCTAAGATCTAGCTGAGCTAAGTGATTTCGTGATGCTTCCTGTAAAGAAGGTTGAACCAAATGATTATCAATAGAATTAACGTTCGTACCTTTATTACTCGATGTCCTAGCTGAGTCAAGAGCTTGAAGAGTGATTCTATCATCGTCTACACGAAGTGTGAGTTCACTGAATTCTTCCTTTATGTGGTCTTTCTTTATTGCATTGGGATATGGCACGCGAGGTTGGTACTCTGTAATTACCGATTTCGGTAAATCATGGCACACCTCAACCCTACCTTCTCTTACCACAGGTTCTTCCCTTGGGTTTGGTTCGTCTAACCCTTCACTATAGTAAATGGCTTGATTATTCTCTCTCGGGTTAGTTTTGGGGTTACTTGGTAGACGTCCTTGCGGTCGTTCTGACATTAGATTTGCGAGTTGTTCGACTGCATTAGTGACTTTCTTGACTGACTTAGTAATTTCCTCGATTCGGCTCTCGTTGCTTTTGATTGTTCTCTCAGTTTCTTGGAGACGTTTTTCTGTGTCTGCTGAGAATTTTGCCAGCATCTCTTCAATGTCTGACTCCTCTTCCTGTTGGTGAGGTGGTTGTTGAAAATCTGGAGGAAGTTCCAGTCTTTGACTACTTTGATCATCCCACGAGAAATTGGGATGGTACCTCCAACCTGTATTATAAGTGTCACTATAAAAATTATTTTGAGATTTAGAATAGTTACCCATATAGTGAGCTTGCTCATTTTCCATGCCATATCCGTAGGGTGGGTACTCAAGATTCGCCACACCTCCTATATTCGAATCATATTGCATTACTGCATGTACCTGCGAGAAACTATGCAAACCATCAATCTTTTTATTCATCATCTCTAGCTAGTTAGATAACCTGGTGACCACGTCGAGGTTGAAAACACTGGCGGCTTTTGTTGGCGTTGTCCTCATAACTTGCCACTGATAGTTATTTAGTGCCATCTCCTCTATAGACTATACTTATCTAACAAAATAAAAGAAAAATTAGCAAGGAAAAAAATTAAAATAAAATAAAATAAAATAAAAAATTTGCAATAATAAAAAAATATGGCTAAAATAATAAAAATTAAGCTTTCTTAATATTTTAGTTCCCCGGCAACAGCGCCAAAAACTTGATCGCTGAAATCAGAGCTTTAAAAATTTATAAAAGAATGATCAAACATGGAAACTAACTCTGACAACGATTAAAGGCAAGTGTACCTATCGAACAGTAGTATAGCTTAGGCAAGACCAGATATCAAACCCAAAGGAACTAAAAGTACTAATACTAACTTTCTTTTTATTATTTAGCCTTAAAAATAGAGTGAAGTTGCTTTTGATGAAAACTAAACTAAAGACACAAAGACAAAAAGGACGAATAGGAAAATAAACTTGAAGAAAAACTCGGTTGTTTACGACGATACCCTCAGGAAGAATCCACTTAGACTTCACTTATTATTTTACCCTAAATTATATGATTTCTTTTACTTAGCTTGATCCGTAAGACTCCTTAACATATATTAAACCCTCTCTCGAGGCGAATAACGTCTAACCCTAGGTTAATTAGTGGAACTCTCGTTCGCTTATAATAACCCCCAGGATAGCAGTAAATCGATCAATAGACTCCCATATTAGGTTTCACCCTAATCCGAAAAAATCTCGTAACCCTATCTCTAGGCGTTCGATCAACTCTGCTTAATTATGTTAGATCTACTCTTAGGCAGGGTCTATTCATCCTCCACCTAAGCACATTAGATTTGGATTAAGCAACATAATTAAGAACAAACAAAGTAATTATCATATAACTTAGAAATCAAATAACAAAATTCATCTAGGTTTCATCCCCTTCAGGTATCTGAAGAGTTTAGTTCATAATGAATAAACAAAGCATCGCAAGAGAAAAGATAAAAAAAAATAAGAAAATCCTAAAACCTCCTGAAGGAATTGAAGGAGAATTCCGCCGTCTTGAGTATAATTCCAGCTTCTTGGGATGGATCAACTGCTATCTTCGCGTTATTCCCTAACTCGACCTTCTCGCTTGGCTCCTTGGCCTAGCTTTGACGCTTTGATTTTTCCGCCGAACTCCCTTTCAAGTTTCCCCCTTGGGTGTTTATATAGACTTTGTGATGCCTTACTTGGCCCCTAAGTATCCTAATTTAAGTAGAATTCCTACTAGGGTGTTTGAATAGGCTTTGGAATGTGTTTCTTTGCCTCTAAGTATCCTTTCCTGAATAAAATTTCTCTTTCCAGCGACAGGGACACGGCCATGGCACACGCCCGTGTGAATCGTGGCTATGCCGTGCTCGGACTTCTTTAATGAGGCACGACTGTGTAAATCGAGATCAGACCGTGTTCTAGTAATTTAATGAGGCATGGCTGTGTGGCTTGAAGTTCAGGCTGTGTCAATTTCGTGAATTGGCCTATTTGGCCCATTTTAAGCCCGTTTTACATTCTTTTCATCTTTGGGTGCTTTCCTGAGTATAAGACATGAAAAGAAAGGATTAAGAGCACTTTTTTACATAAATCGTGGCTTAATTCATCCAAAAGCATACTAAATGTGGGTTTAGAATATGTTACTTTTACGGTTTATCAGGTACTCAATGTCTTCCCATACGGTACAGTCGAGGTAACTCATTCTAATTTCGGCACTTTCAAGGTAAATATTACTCGACTTAAACCTTATTTGAATAAAAGAATTGACAGAGAGAAGAGGAGTTTCAATTCTGCAAACTACCATTATTGTGCGAATACGAGGTAAGTCGAGCTTAGACTTTAAATAAGTGCTTTTTGGGAGGCAACCCGAGCATTAACATTCCTAATTTACTAATTTTATCTCATGCTTTTTATTAAATTAATTAATTTAAAAAAATTGTTTTTAAAACTCACACAGCCTGGACACACGGGCGTGTTCTAGGCCGTATGGATCTTTTGACTTAGTTTTAAAATTTTTGACAGTGAGTTACAGGGCCAGGCGACACGATCGTATGACCGACACGGCCTACACACACGAGTGTGTCCTTGGCCGTGTGGAGTTTGGGACTTATTTTTTTCTAAAAATCGACAGAGACATGACCTAAAATAGTCCACACGGGCATGCGACAAGGCTGTGTGAAACCTGGAGCTTAATTTTTCAAATTTAAAACAAGTCAGAGTGTTACACGGGCAAGGCACACGAGCGTGTGAGAGGGAACACGGCATGGGAGAAACGAAGGAGATCACACACGGCTTGGCACACTGGCGTGCCCAAGGCCGTGTGAAGATTGGGCTTATTTTGTTAATTGCACAAGAGCTGAACAGGAGACCACACGGGCGTGTGACATGGCCGTGTGGCCCAACACGGGCCTCACACGACCGTGTCCCCTATTTAAAATCGTAATCCCTTTTTTTCTTCTTGTTTTCTCTTTTTCCTCTTATCTTCACCCTAGCCACCACAACTCCTTCACCCTTTCCCACTTCCGGCCACCAGATCCCTCCAACCGTCATCCCACCAGCCCGACCCTGCTCTCTCTTTTCTTCTTCTTTCTCCCTTTCCCAAACCCCCATTGTCGCACCTTCCTTTCCCCCATACCCCTATCCTCCCTTACCTCTCCCTCACCCATTCCGACCAGCCCCGACTGAAACCCCCTCAACCCATCCTTTATCGGCCTTTCCACCACATCTTCACGCCCAAATGACTTTTACTCAAACCACCACCAGCCTCAACTTCGTTCCCCCTTGCACGCATATTCCTCCACGCCCGCACCCACCCCAACCAGCCACCCTAACACACCTCCGCCCCCATGACTCGTCTCACCACAAGTCCGACGCCCTCTACACCAACAACCACTTCCACCGCCGTTAGTCAATTTTTTTTCTCTTTTGCCCATTACCCTATTTTCTTTATTATTTATTTATTATTATTATTAGTTATTTTATTTTATTTTATTTATTGTTTATTATCTATTATTCTCTATTTTTAGTTCCATTTATTTTTCTTTTTCTAGTCATAGTTGTTCACTGCCATTATTATTATTTATCATTCATGTTTTAACTTCCTTGATCATTGTTCCTATTCATATTATTCTCTGATTTAGTATTAGTCTTATTTATTTATTAGTTAGTTTACTTTTTGAATGTCATGATCTGACTTTTAGCTATGACTATGTTATTTGATTTTTTTATTCCTTAATATTTTCACCACTTTGATTCATGATAGTTTCTCTTTCTGTTTTTTTTTTTTTTTTTTTTTGCATGCCTTGGGTATTAGTCAATTTTGGACTACTTAGATTTTACATTCTTGGCCTTTGGTGATGCTTGACCTATGGATTGATGAATTCTCTTATTTTTACAAGTACATTATGACAAACACACGAGGCAAGACTAAGACTGTTGTCCCCACTTCGAAAAAACGAAAGGGGCCCGGAGCGACCTTCTCTTCGAGCGCATCCGCTAAGGCCTGGCACCCCTACCTCCGATTTGAAGCGGGCCCTCAAGAGGATTTATATCAGCTCCTTCTTGTACGACCACTCGGCCTAGGCTGCTGCGTTGATTGGGCCGCGTTGGAGCAGTTCCAACTAGCTGATGATGTGTGCGCCATTATTGCCACAGCTTCGCGGGATAGAATCTTTGCCATTATTGAGCCCACCTATATGTAGCTAACATTGCAGTTTTGATCAACGTTTTTGGTACAACAGGTCATGACGAGCCAAGCACCATCACTTTCTGTCTTGGTGGTTTGGTGCGACAGATGAGTGTCCTAGAGTTCGGTGCTATTATGGGACTATACACAGAGGAATTTATGAGCGCCGAGGACTTTCTTCGACTTTATCGGCATATCCACCACTCGCCATCACGTTGTTGGGCTGAGCTTACAGGGAGTCAGACACCATATGATGCGAGTCGCTCGAAGGCGACTTCTCTCTCTTTGGCCTTGCGGTACATTCACGCCCTTTTAGCTCACACTTTGACAGGTCGGAGAGAGAGCACCGGAGTCATTAGTACTCACGACACTTATTTCTTATGGAGCATGGTGCATGGGCATATATTTGATTTGACATACTTCATCGCTCTAACCTTCCGCCATTAGACTGATCGCCACAGAAAGGGCCCCATCTGTTTAAGCCCTTATGTGACTCGCCTCGCTCGACACTTCAGTCTCCTAGACACACCAGAGTAGTCCTCCACACTCACACTTGTCGACCAGATGTCTCCACAGGGTATCTCGAGTATAATATACATGAGGATGATCAAGCAGCGTCGTGGAACAAATCCTCCTCAGTATCGATTATTTCATTCTGACGTTTAGAATGAACCCGAAGACTTCCCTGATGATGTTCCTCCCTATCACGGAGACCTACCACCGAGGAGTATCCACCTTCGAGTCACCTACCTATTCCTTCTACTGCTAGCTTCCGAGGAGTATCCACCGAGGAGTTTACTAGCTTCCGTCAGTACTGCGTTCAAAGGTTCGACAGTATTGATGCGACATTGCAGCAGATTTGTCAGCAATTTCATATTGCTTCTCCAGCGCCGATGACCCACGATGCTAATGCTTCTGATGATGTGGACCATTGAGTCCATTTTATTTTATTTTCTTTTATTTTTATTTTTATTACTAGTTTTTATTTTTATTTTTCTGTTTATTTGTATTTTCCTAAACTTTTTCGCTTTTATATTTTGAACTATATTTTATTTATTATGGTTGTTTCTAATCGAGGAACCCTTTAATCTTCTTTAACATTGTGTTTATTTTCTTATCAGTTGCTCAGAATCATGCCCTAAATCTACATTTATCTACAATTCTAGTTTTCACTATTCTGGGAATTTCATCCATTATTCAGGGCAGTTTCAATTCTCACCCTCTCTTATGATATTTTGTTTCTACTGTGATTATCTATTTTTGTACATTGAGGGCAATGTACATCTTAAGTGTGGGGAGGATATTTATATAATTATTTGAAAATCCCTGAATTATGCCTTTGTTTAAGTAATTTTCTCATATTACTATTAGAATGAATTCTTATCTATTTGTGATTATCATTGATGTGTTTTAGATTAAATTTATAGGTAATTGTGTATTGATTGTTTAAAACTTAAGACATGAGAGAATCAAGCATGAAAAGTCTATTTTTAGAATAAAAAAATTGCGAGGTTGTTTCCCTAAATTGAGGTATTACCTTGAAGTTTGAGATATGCAAGATTGATATCAAAAACCATAATTTTTGTGAGATTTTGAGCCTTTAGAGCATACACTTTTCTTGATCACTTTATTATTGGTTATGAGTGTATCAGTACTGATTGGTTAATCTAGAACTTGCTTCGATTATACATGTTGAGACCACACCTTTGATTTGGTATACTGAGATGAGAAAGACACCTAGGATTTAACCCACTTATCCCAAAAAGCCTACCTTCATAATTAACCCTTAGTGAACCCCTTTGAGCCTAATAATCTATTTTTTGATCTACCTCTAATATTAACCCACAACTAATTCTTTTTGATTTATTGAGAATTTTTCCTATTATATTGACTCCCTTTTTGTCGAGATTTGATTTGGCCAGTTGCCTAACTATGTTCTTTTGTTTTAGTTGTTAAATTATCTCTTATTATCCATAATTCAAAAAAATATATATGTGTACATTTATTTTAATTATTACTAGTTCTATGTTATTTGATCTTAAACGGTTAATTTCACATTTTGGGAAGAAGCTCGTGTTATTATTGATAATTTTTCAATTGATGTAATTATTCAGTATTAACTTATTTTTCTAGTTAAGTAAATTATCAATTCGATTTCGATTCTAACCCTCTATTTCAGCCTTTATCCACACCTTTAACCTAAGACCCATTACAACCCTTTAAAGACTTTGGATTTGTGTATCAACTCTTTTTATAGTGGCAGAGATTTGATTTTCATGCAAGCCTATGGTAATGACTTTTCATGTTTGACTTTTGAGTGCTTAATTTGTGAACCTTAAACACTTTGAGTGATTTGAGTGAATCTTTAGTGAGGATGTTAATTCTTGTCAGTTTTGAATTAAAGGTAATTACTTAGATAAGAGGAAATACCTGTAACGCCCATAAAATTTAAGTCTTTAATTTTTTCATGTTATGACATAAATTGTTTGTTTGGTGTAATGCTAAGCGATTTGGGTGTGTATGGGGGTGTATGAGAAGCCTGAGTTCAAATCTTGGCTTTTGTAGAATTTTTAGTTTTGCTCTTAAATGAATCTAGACACTGGCATATAGGCCTCATATATAAGAGTGCTTGTTTTATGACACAAAAAGAGCTTATGGTCTAGTGGCAAGGTGGCGTGTTGTGTAACTAGAAGGTCTGAGGTTCAAGGCTTTGGTTGCACAATGGAGTGTTTATTTTCTTGCTTGAGCTGTGTAGGTAGTGGAGTTGGACTGAAACACAGCTAAGGGGAGTTTGAACAGAATTTGAAGGGTGTTTGAACTAGTCATGGACAGATTCAATGAGGGATAAGGGGAGAGATTTCAGGAGAAAATCAAGGAGATGAGAGGGGAGGGAGTTTGTGCCGATTTGGGACTCTGACACTCAAGAATTCAGCCAAGAGAGGTATACTGCTCATTTGGGTTCTTTTCTTCTTTTTGGCCGAATGTGGTAGGTCCTTTTGGCAATTTTTCTCTACTCACTTTTCCTTGTTGCATTTTTCTTTCTTCTCCTCTGTCGAATTCACTTTTCTTCCCTTCCACTCATCAGCTTTTGGTTCATTTCGTCCCTCTCTTTTCGATCAATAGTTTTCAATCGTTTTTGAGCAACTCTTCCTTTTCTTTCCTCTCTTCTTCTCTTCATGAATATGTACTCTTTTGGCCGAATATCCCTTGCCTGCCAATCGCTCAAGCTTTACTCTTTTGGCTGAATATCCCTTTCCTTCCAGTTGGCTTGCCTTGTCAGAATATTTCTCCTTTTACCTTCTAGTTTGGCTGAATATCACCTTTTGTTTTATCACTCTCTGCGCTGATCTTCTTTTCGCTGCTTCTTGCCGTTCTAGTGCTACAAGTGTCTCTAATTATCGGTAAGTGTTTATACTCCTCACTTTGTGATTAAACCTGTTTGCTTCTATTCTTCTTCTTAAAACCTATTACCTTCTTATTCATCTTTTGATTACCGACTGTTGTTTCATTTCTTTCATGATGTGTTACTCGTCGCAGTTCTAGGGTTTTCCTTGAGGAGTGGTGCGGTGTCAGTGGTTTCGAAATAGTCGCAACCCTCGTTCTCAGCGTTCAATCAAGGTAATGCGTTATCTCACTTTTTGAGTTTAAGCTGTACTGATTATGTCTTATAGGAGATCGTTTATGGTTTGAGGCCGCTTACATGGCCTACCTTGGTCAATGGATCGGTGTTTGTGATACAGATAATCTCTAAAGGTGTGTCATCGCTATAAATCAGAGTTTTAAAATTTATAAAGAATGTGATCGAACCTGGAAACTAACTCTGACAACGATTAAAGGCAAGTGTGCCTATCGAACAGTAGTATAGCTTAGGCAAGATAGGATATCGAACCCAAAGGAACTAAGAGTACTAATACTAACTTTCTTTTTATTATTTAGCCTTAAAAATAGAGTGAAGTTGCTTTAAACTATATTGACGAAGACTAAACTAAGGACACAAATACAAAAAGGACGAATAGGAAAATAACTTTGAAGGAAAACTCAGTTGATTACGATGATACCCTCAGGAAGAATCCACCTAGACTTCACTTGTTATCTAACCCTAAATTATATGATTTCTTTACTTAGCTTGATCCGTAAGACTCCTTAACCTATATTAAACCCTCTCTCGAGGCGAATAACATCTAACCCTAGGTTAATTAGTGGAAATCTCGTTCGCTTATAATAACCCCCTAGTATAGCAGTAAATTGATCAATGGACTCCCATATTAGGTTTCACCCTAATCCGGGAATATCTCGTAACTCTATCTCTAGGCGCTCGATCAACTCCGCTTAATTATGTTAGATCTACTCTTAGGCAGGGTCTATTCCTCCTCCACCTAAGCACATTAGATTTGGATTAAGAAACATAATTAAAAACAAACTAAGCAATTATCATATAACTTAGAAATCAAATAACAAAATTCATCTAGGTTTCATCCCCTTCAGGTATCTGAGGGGTTTAGTTCATAATGAATAAAGAAAACATCGCAAGAGAAAAGATAAAGCAAAACATAAGAAATTCCTAAAACTCCCTGAAGGAATTGAAGGAGAATTCCGCCATCTTGAGTATAATTCCAGCTTCTTGGGATGGATCAACTGGCTACCGTCGCGTTTTTCCCTAACTCTAACCTTCTCGGCTTGGCTTCTTGGCCTAGCTTTCAATGCCTCTCAAAGGTGGTACTTGGGGGATATATATAGGCTTTTGGAATGTGATTCTTTCTCCTTAAGTATCCTTTTCTGACTGAAATTGCTATTTCCGGCGACAAAGGCACGGCCATGGCACACGCCCGTGTTGATCGAGACCAGACCGTGTTCGGATTCCTAACTTGAGGCACGGCCGTGTATTACGGAGTTGAGGCAATGCTCTAGGTATTCGTCGAGGCACGACCGTGTGGACTTTGGGCCAGGCTGTGTCAATTTCATATTAAAGGCCATTTACTCCGTCTTCGGCCCGTTTTGTGTTCTTTTCATCCTCGGGTGCTTTCCTGGGTATAAGACATGAAAAGAAATGATTAAAAGCACCTTTGTATAAAAATCAAGGAATAAATCATCAAAAAGTATATTAAATGAGGGATTAAAATATGTTACTTTTACGGTTTATCAGCGTGTGATCAATTCTGGTTAACGGTCTTGGAGGACTAAAGTCGTCTCATTCAAACAATGTAAGGATGGTGGTTTTGGATGAAGTGTCAATAAGAGGATGTTTTACCCTAATGATTAAAGGACTGACAGTAGGTTATGTTTGAATCTAGGTTGGGAGCTCGTGGAACTTGAGGCGGTTTCGTAAACAGGTGTGTAAACACCCCACAATAACTATAAAACGGTAAAGAAAAGCTGAAAACACGACGTTTGAGACCATACAAGCGTGCGATCACTCGTGTGGTAACCAAACCCACAAAACATGGGCGATAGACTGTAAGTGGCCTCCATGAGCAACCTCTTGGGCTTAGGCCGTATTGTGCCACGTTGGGCCGAAGTGTGCCGTGTGGGCCCAATGGGCTCATGGGGCCACACGGATGAAATCCACGATTTGTGGCATATACTGGACTAGGCTATGTAGGTCACATAGCCGTGGTGAAATCTGGGCAGAATAGGCCGCACAATTGTGTGGGCCTATTTGGGCCGAGTAATGGGCTTTGGACCCATTTGCACTGTTATGATCGTTTAGGTTACCGAAGTCGCTCGAGGCGACTGCAAACCTGATGTGTCTAAACTTAACTATGATCACAATAAAAGCAAGCGCACCTATCGTTAAATAGTATAGTTATGGTAAGACCGGTAATATCGTATCCACAAGAACCAAGAGTATTAGTAATTACTATCTTTTTATTATCTAGCCTAAGAATTGGAGTGATTTTGTTTAAACTACAACTAATTAAAACATGACAAAGAAAGAATTAGGAAAATACTTTTAGACAACTATGTGAAATAGGCAACACCTAAGGAAGAATCCACCTAGACGTCACTTATTACTTTTGATTCATATGATTTATTCACTTGACTTAATCCATAGAAATCCCTGATTTATGTTAATATCTCTTTCAAGACTAAAAACAACTGACTCTAGGTTGATTAATTGAAATCTCTTTCTAATTAAAACCCCTATTGTCGCATTAACTCGATCTATGGATTCCCTTCTTAGATTTGACTTTAATTCGGTAGATTTTTGTCGCCCTATTTCTAGAGTTACAATAAACTCCGCTTAATTGTGTTGATCTACTCTTAAACAGGGACTTTTGCTCCACTGAATAAGCACATTCGATTTGAATCAATAACCTGAATTATCAAAACAAGAATAAGAACCCATATTTAAGAATAAGAGCAAATGATCGTCGTTTTCGCGATGTCAAAGTCTTAAAATTTATAAAAAGAGTGATCAAACCTGGAAACTAACTATGACATCGACTTAGGCAAGCGCACCTATCGAACAGTAGTATAGTTAAGGCAAGACCGGAATGTCGAACCCAAAGAAACCAAAAGTACTAATACTAACTCTCTTTCTATTATCTAGCCTAATAACAAAATGAATTTTTATCTAATCTAAAATTAATTAACAACTAAACTAAAGACTCTAAGATAAAGAAGAATGAAATTGAGAAAATAAACTTGAGGAAAAACCAATTGATTAAGGCGACATCCAAGGAAGAATCCACCTAGACTTCACTTGTTATCTAACTCTGAACCAGACAATTTATTCATTTGACTTAATCCGTAAGATTCCTTAACGTATATTAGACCCTCTCTCGAGGTGAATAATGTCTAACCCTAGGTTGATTAACTGAAATCTCTTTCTCATTAAAACCCCTAGAATCGCATTAACTCAATCTATGGACTCCTATATTAGGTTTCACCCTAATCCGGCAAAATCTCGTCACCCTATCTCTAGGCACGCGATCAAATCCGCTTAATTATGCTAGATCTACTCTTAGGCAGGGACTTTTGCTCCTCCACCTAAGCACATCATACTTGAATTAATATCCCGGAAATATCAACACAAGAATTAAGAACGCATAATTAAGAACAAGTCAAATATTTATCATATAGTTCAACAAACGATAACAAGATTCATATTAGGTTTCATCCCCCTCAGGTATCTGAGGGTTTAGTTCATAACAATAAAAGAAAACATAAGAAATCCCTAAAACCCCTGAAGGAATTGAAGGAGAGATCCTCCGTCTTGAGTAAAACTTCGGCTTCTTGAGATGGATCAACTGGCTATCTTCAAGTAAATCTCCACAACTCTGCCTCCTTTGGCCTAGTTGAACGGCCCCTGACTGAAGTCCTGGGTTCCCCCTTTTTTGGTCATACTTAGGGTGTATACATAGTTTTGGAATATGTTTCTTCGCCCCTAAGTATCCAAATCCGAATGAAACTCTTCTTTCCAGCGACAGGGACACGCTCATGGCACACGCCCGTGTGAGTCGTGGCCAGGCCATGTTCGAAACTGGTGAATGGGGCACGGCCTTGTGGTCCTGAGCCCAGGCTGTGTGGATTTCGTGATATGGCCCATTTACTCCGTTTTGGGCCCATTTTCTGTTCTTTTCGTTATTGGGTGCTCTCTTGAGTATAAAACATGAAAACAAAGGATTAAGAGCACCAAATTACACAATTCAGGGCTTAAATCATCCAAAAGCATGCTAAATGTGGGCCTAAAATATGTTACTTTTACGGTTTATCAACAAGTATTTGTCTTATAAATCAAATAATAGTAAGATCTATCTTAGGTTTCATCCCCTTAGGTATTAAATAGATTTAGTTCATACTGATAGAGGGGAACATCATAAAATAGGAAAAACAACAAAACATAAGAAAACCCAAAAACTTCTAAAGAACTTGATAGAAGATCTTCAGTCTTGATGGAGATCCTTCTTCTAAGCTATTCCCGACGGCTGTCTTGAAGTATTTTCTGTCTTCTACTCGGTGTTTACTCGACGTCTTTTTTTTTTTTAGGTTTCCCCCTAAGGTGTTTATATAGGCTTTGAATGCCTTTCTTGGCCCACAAGTATCCTATTCCGAATAGAATTAAACTTGGGTTCAGTAGGGACACGCTTGTATGGCACACCCATGTGGCACGCCCGTGTTGGACTTCTTCAATTCTACTCGTCACACACAGCTGTGTGATCCGCCCGTGTGCGACGTTCCAGGCCGTGTTCGATGGTCCAGGCCATGTTGATTTCCTAGGTAGACCCATTTTGCCCCCTTTTGGCCCGTTTCTTGTTCTTTTCGACTCCGTAAGCTCTCTTGAGTATAAAACATGAAATTAAAGGATTAGGATCATCGAATTCATTAATTCTAATGAAAATTAATCCAAAATTAAGCCAAGCATGGGGTTAAAATATGTGTAAATTATGGTTTATCAAATATCCCCACACTTAAGCATTTGCTTGTCCTCAAGCAAAATCCTCAACTCACAATTAAAATTTACTTCCTTAATTCATAATCCTCATCAATAATGTTTCATCATAATTTATAGATAATTCATACATTGATAATTTAACTAAAAGAGTCCTAAAGATTCAAACAATCTAAGTCATAAATTTTTATAGCACGAAAACATAGGTGTTTCCCCTTACCTAAATAATTACCTATGATTCAAAACCGACAAGAATTGACATCCTCACCAAAGATTCACTCAAATCACTCAAGATGTTTAAGGTTCAAATTAAGCACTCAAAAGTCAAACATGAAAAGTTAATCCCATAGGCTTGCATGAAAATCAAATCTCCACCACTATAAAATTAGATGATACATAAATCAAAAGGTCTTAAAGGGTTGTAATGGGGCTTGGGTTAAAGGTTTGGACACAAGCTGAATTAAGAGGGTTAGAATCGAGATTGAATTGACAAATTATCTAACTAGAAAGGATGACCTAATACTGAATAATTACATCGATTGAAAACTTATCACTAATAACACGAGCTTCTTCTAAAGATATGAAATTAATAGTTTAAGCTCACAACACCAATAATGAATAAATTTCCAACTTTTTTTTAAGAATAAGAACACGATAAGAGATAATTTTAACAATTGAAATAAAGAAAATAGACAGGGAACTGACAAATCAATTCTCGACAAAAGGGAAGTTAATAAAGTGGGAGAAGTAAGAATTTGGTTTTGGTTTAGTATTTAAAGGGTGAGTCAAGAAACGGTTTATTAGGCTCAATAGGGTTCACTAGGGGTTAATTATGGAGGTAGGCTTTTTGGGAGTAAGTGGGTTAAATCCTAGGTGCCTTTATCATCTTTAGTATATCAAATCAGAAATGTGGTCTCGACATGTATAATCAAAGCAAGTTCTAGAATAACAAATCAATGTTGACACACTCATAATAGAAAAAAAGTGAGCAAGAAAAATATATGCTCTTTAAAGGCTCAAAATCTCACAAAATTTATGGGTTTTTTTATGTCAACCTTGCAAATTTCAAACTTTAAAGTAATATTTGAATTTAGGGAAACAACCTAATAAATTTTAATTTTGAAAATAGACTTATCATGCTTGATTCTATAATATCTTAAAGTTTAAACCATCAATGCATAATTACTTATGACTTAATCCAAAACATATCAATAAAAATCATAAGTCAAAAGAAGTTTCATTCTAATTAGTAATATGAGAAAATTTACTTAAGAACAAGATATAATTCAGGGATTTTTAAATAGTACTATAGTTGACCTCCCCACACTTAAGACGTACATTGTCCTCAATGTACAATGATAGATAATATAGTAAGAAAATCATAAGAGAGATAGAGGAGTGAAACTTCTTGAATCATGGATGAAATCCTTGAAAATGAAACTCGTAGTAATGAAGCCAATGAAAAGCATGATGAACTAGGCAGAGGTGAAGGTAGGGGAGAATATTCCAGTTCCTTAATAGCACCTTGAACCTTTTGAAACTGCGGAGTCATCAGTAAAGTTCTAGAGGGTTTTATTAAATAGATTTCATTATAATTAGTCCATAATAAATAGTCAAAGATAAAAAGAAATCAACATAATTAATATAAGTTAAAGACAAGAAAATGAAATAGTTTAATAGTTTAAAAATTTAAATAAAATAAAGAAAACAAAAAGAAAAATAAAAATAAATAGACTCAAAGGTCCTCATCCCCAGATGGATCATGAGGTAGGGGTGGCGGCGATATGTTAAAATGCTGACAAATCTGTTGAAGAGTCACCTCGATGCCGTCGAATCGTCGAGCATTGTCGCTAAATTGCTGCGTACAATACTGCTTGAACCTAGTGAGGCGCTCAGAAATGTTAGTCAGTGAAGCTGCACCATGAGCTGGTTGGCGTGGCAGTGGTGGCGCAGACGATGGCTCCTCGTGCTATAGGGGGACATCATCACTAATGTCCTTTGGGTCGTCCTGCCTGGTGGGTTGCGAGAGTAGGTACTGGGGAGGATCAAACCCACGTCGACGCTCAATCATCCTCATGTGAAGCATTGTCTGAATACCCTGCGGGAACATCTGTCCGATAAGGATGAGCGAGGAGGATTGAGCTACGGTGTTGAGGAGCCCAAAATATCGAGCCAGGCGTGTGATGTATGGGCCCATGGAGATGACTCCTCTCTTATGCCGCTCTGTCTGATGCTGAATGGCGCGGGCGATGAAGTAAGCTAAGTCGAAGATGTGCCTGTTCGCCATGCACAATAAAAAGTAGGCATCGCTAGTGTTGATGACGCTGGTGCTCTCTCGCCTACCCGTTAAAGTGTGAGCTAGGATAGTGTGTATGTACCTCAATGATGGGGCGAGAGCTGACGCTTTGGAGCGGCTGGGGTCATAGGTAGCCGAGCTGGGGACTAAGTCTCTCCAGCATATAGAAGGGAGTAATGGATGTGGTGATGGAGGTCCTCAAAGTCATTTTCCTCCATGAACTCCTCGGTGTAAAGTCCCAAGGCGACTGCAAACTGTGGGACACTCAGCTCACGTACGAGGCCTCCGAGATAAAATTGGATTGTGCCGGAGTCGTCAAAGTTCGTCATGACCGTCTGGAGCTGGAATGTGGAACAGAGCTCCAAGGTCAGCTCTAGGTATGTCGGCTCGACAATCTCAAAGCAAAGTCTCCACATGTCGGTGGACAACAGGCCCGTACAGCGTATGCTAGTTGGACCTGCTCCAAGGCGACCCAATCAATGCCCCTCCCCACGCCGAGGGGTGGTGCGTGAACTATCTGAAAGGGCTCCTCCTGTCCTAGAGGAAACTATAGGAACGGATGGCATACTTCAGAAGTGGCGCTCGAGGAGGTCGCACCGACACCCTTCCGCTTTTTCGAAATGAGGACGACGTACTTTTTTCCACGTGGGGGAGTCATTTACGTACCTGAAAAAGCCAAAAGATTTTTAATGAATCAAATATCATTTTCAGCCACAAATGTACCTATCCTAGTGGTCCTAAATAATAGTATAATCCTAATAGTAAATTAGATTTGTCATGTAATGCTAAACTTAGATGATGAAATTAGATATGTAAAATGAATATACTAAATTTAAGGAATAATAATTATCAAACTAAAATCAAACTAAATTAAATAACACATCAAGAGAACTATTGAATTTAAAAAAAATAGAGTTGTAATAATAAGAAGAATGATAATAAGAACAAAGAATAAAATCAAATAAATAGTTAAGAATCAATGAAATAAGCAACATTAGTGGGGAAAGGTGAACTGATGGGAGTGTTGAAGCGGTGGCACGATCATGGCGGTGGCGTACAGGCATGGTGTCGAACATGGGCATGGACTGCGTGCTAGCATGCATGGAAGAGAAAGGGGAAAAGAGAAAAATGAGGGGAAGAGGAGGAAGGGGAAGTGAAGGGAGGATGGAGAAGGGTCGATAGTGGCCGAAATAGGGAAGAAAAAGAGATTGTTTGGGGAAGAACGGCTAGGGTTTTTGGGGGGAAAATTTTGGGGAAGACAAGCGGTGGTGTGCTTTAAATAGGGATTAGGAAACATGGTTAGGGGCCACACCCGTGTGCCCTTTATTTAGCCCGTGTGTTTCGAGAATTTTGAATTAGGGCGGTGTTTGAGTCATGGACCACGCCCGTGTTCCCTGGGCGTGTTATGTCACACGACCAAATCGCACGGTCGTGTGATGCTTCATTCGTTTCTCCCACACCCATGTTTAGGGTCACACGCCTGTGGTAATTAGCCAGTATCGACCATGACCTAAAGGCACGGGCGTATCCCACACCCGGAAGATTCATTCAGTTTCAACCACGACTTCTGGGCACGGGCGTGTCACAAGCCCGTGTCATTTACTCAGTTTCGACCACGACCGTGGCATTTTATCGCCGCTCATGGTTTGGGGAATTTTCATCCTTGGTTCGCACAGTCTCTACCACGCCGATGTGCGTATTCGTGGTGTCCACACGGCCACGGCCACGCTCATGTGCAAGGCCGTGTGGTAGGGAAACCTGTGCTTCATTAATTTAGTTAGTTTTTAGTTAGGTGCTAAAAATCAAAAATATGAAAATTAATAGGTTTAGTACTCGGGTTGCTCCCGAGAAGCGCTGGTTTAAAGTCTTAAGCTAGACTTACCTTTCATTCGCATAACCATGGTGGTTTGAGGAGTTGAAACTCCTCATTCTTGCTATCAATTGTATTAACATAAGGTTTTAGACGAGTATGATTTACCTTGAAGGTGCCAAATTGAGAATGAGTTACCTCGACTGTACCGTATGGAAAAGTATTAAGTACCGTGAAACGGTTTATTCCATTAGGTTTAGAAGTGGCAACACGAGGATCTTTATTATCCATTAAAACTCGGTCTCCAACCTTGAAATAGTTTGCTTCGTCTTTTTGTTCATTATGAAGTTGCATCGGTTTTGCTTCGTGTGTTCTTGGTTTCTCCTTGACATGTGTCTTCCACTCGTCTATTTCATCGATCTGAAGCCTTCACTCCTTATAAGTTATTTCTTTGTTAGCACGAGGTCTAAGATCTGGCTCAGTTGTGTAATTTCGTGGTGCTTCCTGAAAAGAGGGTTGAACCAATTGGTTATTAATAGAATTTATGTTCTCACCTTTATCACTCGATGTCCTAGCCAAGTCAAGAGCTGAAGAGTGATCATTTCATAACTTACACGAAGTGTGAGTTCACCTATACCAACATCAATTCTAGTTTTAGCAGTTGCCAAAAAGGGTCTTCCTAAAATTAAAGGAACATTATTGTCCTCATCCATGTCTAAAACAACAAAGTCTACTGGGAATATGAATTTATCAATTTTTACTAGTACATCTTCGATTGTACCCCTAGGAACTCTAGTAGTTTTGTCAGCCAACTGAATGCTCATCCTAGTTTGTTCGGGTTTCCCAAGGCCGAGCTGTTTAAACATTTTATAAGGTATAACATTTATGCTTGCCCCTAAATCTACTAAAGCATTATTAATAGATAAACTACCAATTAAGCAAGGAATCGTAAAACTCCCTAGATCGTTTAACTTTTGTGGTAGTCTATTTTGTAAGATTGCTGAGTACACTGCATTTAGCTCCACATGCAATGCCTCGTCTAACTTCCGTTTGTTTTTCAAAAGCTCTTTTAAATTTTTTTTTTGAATTGGGCATCTACGAAAGAGCTTCAATAAACGGTAAGTTAATATGTAATTTTTTAAGAGTTTAAGAAATTTACTGAATTGTTCATCTGTGCGGTCTTTCTTTGTCGCATTGGGATATGGCACACGAGGTTGGTATTCTGTACTTACCAGTTTTGGTTGTTCATGGCTTATCTCAACCTTACCTTCTTCTACAACATTCTCTTGCCTCAATTTTGGTTCATCTAACCCTTTACTATCGTGAGCAGTAATGGCATGAATTTGCTCCTTTGGGTTAGTTTCAGTGTTGCTTGGCAAGCTGCCTTGTAGTCGTTCAGATATGAGCTTAGCAAGTTGTCCTAATTGGTTCCGGAGCCCTTGAATCGATGCTTGTTGATTTTTGAGTGCTGTTTCGATGTTTTGGAAATAGGTTTCTGACACCGCGATAAATTTTGTTAGCATCTCCTCAAGGTTCATCTTTTTCTCTTATGGGTAGGGTTTCTGTTGAAAGCCTGAACGGGGTCGTTGTCTCTGATTTCCTTGGCCACCCCATGAAAAGTTTGGGTGATTCCTCCAACTTGGATTGTAAGTGTTACTATAAGGGTTATTTTAAGGTCTAAAATTGTTACCCATATAGTTCATCTGTTCATTTTCTATTCCAGGGTTGTAGGGTGGGTATTTTGTATTGTTCGTCCCTCCTTCATTTGTATCTCACTGCATCACTAGATGTACCTGCGAAGAACCATACAAACCATCAATCTTTTTATTTAACAGTTCTACCTGATTTGATAGCATGGTCACTACGTCAAGGTTGAAAACATTGGCGACTTTTGTTGGATTTGGCCTCACAACTTGCCACTGATAGTTATTCAGTGCCATCTCCTCTATAAACTCATAAGCCGCTTTAGGGGTCTTGTTATTTAGGGTTCCACCGGCAGCTAAATCAATCAACTGCCTAGTTGACGGATTCACACCATTGTAAAAGGTTTCAACCTGTAGCCACAAAGGTAACCCATGGTGAGGGCATCTTCTCAGTAGATCCTTATATCTCTCCCATGCATTGTAAAGTGTTTCTAGATCCATCTACACAAAAAAAGAAATATCATTCCTCAACTTAGTCGTTTTAGCCTGCAGAAAATATTTAAGTAAAAATTTTTCAGTCATTTGGTCCCATGTAATGATTGATCCTCGTGGAAACGAGTTCAACCACTGTTTAGCTTTGTTCCTCAACGAGAAGGGAAATAACCAAAGGTGAATAGCATCATCAAAAATGCCATTAATTTTGAAAGTATCGCAAAGCTCCAGAAAATTTGCCAAGTGATTATTTGGATTCTTATCCTGCAAACCATCAAACTGAAAAAACTACTGAATCATCTGTATAGTGTTAGGTTTCAGTTCAAAATTATTTGCAGCAATAGCAGGTCTAACAATTCTTGATTCGGTTCCTGTTAAATTAGGTTTAGCATAATCATACATAGTACAAGGAGCGGGATTTTGATTCACTGGGTTTGCGGTAACCACAGGAGATAACGGATTATTATTAGCCATCTCTTCAGTAGTACTGGTTTCGTCTTCTTGCTCTTCTTCTATGTATTGTAGGCTTCGCCTTATTTCTCTTCGGTTTCTGTGAGCGGTATGTTCTATCTCACTATCAAACATCAAGGGTCCTGATGGGTTTCTTCTAGTCATAAACTAAAATTACCTGCCAGAAGCAAATAAAAGAAAAATTAGCAAAGTCAAAATAAATTGCAAATAAATAAAATGGGTAAAGTAATAAAAATTTAGTTTTCCTAATATCTTAGAACCCGGCAGCGGCGCCAAAAACTTGATGTGTCTAAAACTAACTATGATCACAATAAAGGCAAGCACACCAATCTTTCAATAGTATAGTTATGGTAAGACCGGTAATATCGTATCCACAAGAACCAAAAGTACTAGTAATTACTATCTTTTTATTATCTAGCCTAAGAATTGGAGTGATTTTGTTTAAACTAAAACTAATTAAAACATGACAAAGATAGAATTAGGAAAATACTTGTAGACAACTATGTGAGATAGGCAATACCTAAGGAAGAATCCACCTAGACTTCACTTATTACTTTTGATTCATATGATTTATTCACTTGACTTAATCCGTAGAAATCCCTGATTTATGTTAATATTTCTTTCAAGACTAGAAACAACTGACACTAGGTTGATTAATTGAAATCTATTTCTAATTAAAACCCCTATTGTCACATTAACTCGATCTATGGATTCCCTTATTAGATTTGACTCTAATCCGGTAGATTTTCGTCGCCTTATTTCTAGGGTTGCAATCAACTCTGCTTAATTGTGTTGATCTACTCTTAAACAGGGACTTTTGCTCCACTGAATAAGCACATTCGATTTGAATCAATAACCTGAATTATCAAAACAAGAATAAGAACTCACAATTAAGAATAAGAACAAGTATTTATCTTATAAATCAAATAATAATAAGATCTGTCTTAGGTTTCATCCCTTTAGGTATTTAAAGGATTTAGTTCATACTGATAGAGGGAAACATCATAAAATAGGAAAAACAACAAAACATAAGAAAACTTAAAAACTTCTAAAGAACTTGATGGGAGATCTTCAGTCTTGATGGAGATCCTTCTCCTAAGTTGTTTTCGACGGTTGTCTTGGAGTATTTTCTACCTTCTACTCGGCATCTACTCGACGTCTTTTTTTTAGGTTGCCCCCTAGGTGTTTATATAGGCTTTGGAATGCATTTCTTGGCCCACAAGTATCCCATTCCGAATAGAATTAAACTTGGGTTTGGCAGGGACACGCCCGTGTTGGACTCCTTTGATTCTGCTCGTCAAACACGGCCGTGTGATCTACCCGTGTGCAACGTTTCAAGCCGTGTTGATTTCCTAGGTAGGCCCATTTTGCCCCATTTTGGCCCGTTTCTTGTTTTTTTCGACTCCCTAAGCTCTCCTGGGTATAAAACATGAAATTAAAGGATTAGGAGCAACAAATTCATTAATTCTAATGAAAATTCATCCACAATTAAGCCAAGCATGGGGTTAAAATATGTGTAAATTATGGTTTATCAACCTCCCGAGAGGTCGATGTCTGCATTGAGACCCCAAAGTAGGTAAAATGACCAAAATACCCCTAAAGGGTGAAATGACTATTTTATCCCTAATAGATGGAAATAACCGTTATATCCCTAAGGGTAGGTTGATTGATGTGTTCATGATATATATATGTCTGTTACTGAAAATGACATTCTGCATATACGTATGATTCATGACATGACACACTGCATGGGGTTGGGATACTGTTATAGAGGAAGTATACTGTACTGGTGGCTTTGCCACATATTCTGTTACTGGTAGCTTTGCTACAATATCATTATCGCGCGCTTTGTCTTTGCGATCGCATCAGCGACTTTCTTTGCGATATTGGTATGTTGGCTGGGTGGCTCGATTTTATCTCCAAATGGTGTGTTGGTGGTACGGAGTGGTGTGTTGGTTGGATTGGGATGGGTTGCGTTATTACACTGTTACTGTATTGGGCTAAGGCCCATACTGTTACTGTATTGGGCTAAGACCCACACTGTATTGTTACTGTATAGGGCTCAAGCCCAGACTGTTACTGCATGTTGCATACTGACTGACTTGTAGGGGATTACACACTGAGTTTTTGTAAACTCACCCTTTCCTTTTTACTATACAGGTAATCCTCAGCGATAGGCGATTTGGTGCTGTGAAGGACTCGAAGGTGGCCACACTACTGCAGCTATTTTACACTGCTTTTACTTAAATTTAAAATTTATGTTGGGTTTTGTTTATGTAATAAGGCCATTTATGTTTGTTTAAATTTTCAATTGGGCTTTGCTTATTTACTTAAAACTGGTAGTTTAGGAGAAGACGAATTTTCAAAATAATTACTGTTTTCAAAGACACGAAAGTTAAACATTAAATTTTTCCAAAAGCTTCCGCGATTTTAAATCAATCTATTATAACAATAACTGATAATAAGACAAACGTTTTGACTGGATGATTTGTTAAATAAAAATAAAGTGGTTTTGAATTTGGAAACGAGTTTTACCAACAAGTCAAATTTTCAAAAGACACTTCAATGTGACACGCCAGATTCGGCCATAACGTCTAGGCCGGGTTTGGGGTGTTACAATACCTATGTTTTCATGCGTTAAAAATGTATAACTTGGATTGTTTGAATCTTTAGTGTTCCTTTAGTTGAATTATCAATGTATGATTATTTGTGAATTATGAAAAAACATTATTGATGAGAATTTTGAATTGAGAGAGTTTAACTTTTAATTGTGAATTGAGGATTTTGCTTAAAGATAAGCAAACACTAAAGTGTGGGGATATTTGATAAGCTATAAAAGTAACATATTTTAATCCCATTCTTGATGCGTTTTTGGATGATTTATTATTTAATTTAGTGAATTCGATGCTCCTAATCCTTTAATTTCATATTTCTATACTTAGGAGAGCATAGGGGAGCAAAATTAGCGAAAAATGGGCTAAAATCGGACAAAACGAGCTATTTTTAGAAGCCACACGGGCTAGTCATTCCTACACGGGCTGGCCACACGCCCATGTGCGAGCATGTGACGATATCGCTCCCTGTTTCCCAAACGCGCAGAAAAAGCCAATTTTTAGGGTTTCTGAGCATTCTAAAGTCTATAAATACACACTAGAAGAGGATCTCATAGAGGACGTAGAGTAGAACGAAGAAATTACTCGAAGAACACCGTCAGAATCAACTCAAAAGCAGGATCTCCTTCAAGATTGAATATCTCTAATCAACTTCTCTAGAAGTTTTTTGGGTTTCTTTATGTTTTGTAGTTTTCCTAATTTTGAGATGTTTTCCTCCCAAAGTATGAACTAAATTTCCTAGATACCTAGGGAAGATGAAACCTATGATGGATTTTGTTATTTAATTTTCTGAATTACATGATAAATATTTGATTTCTTGATCTCAATTATGTATACTTATTCCATGTTTTAATGTTTTCATAATATTAATTCATGATTAATGTGCTTAATTTAGTGGAGTAAAAGTCCCCGTTTAAGAGTAGATCTAGCATAATTGAGTGGAGCTGCATGCAATCCTAGAAATAGGATGACATAAATTTACCAGATTAGAGTCAAATCTAATAGGGGAATCCATGGATCGAGTTAATACGATAATAGGGGTTTTAATTAGAAAGAGATTTCAATTAATCAACCTAGAGTCAGTTATTTTTACTCTAGAAAGAGATATTAATATAAATTAGGGATTTCTACGGATCAAGGCAAGTGAATAAATCGTTTAATTCAGATTCAAAATAATAAGTAAAGTTTGGGTGGATTCTTTCTTGGGGATTGTCTCTCTTATTGGTTTACTCGATTATTTTCTTACTTATTCTCTATTTTGTCCTTAGTAATTAGATAATTTTAGATTTAAAACAAACTTCTTCGATTTACCGGCTAGATAATAGAAATATAGTAACTACTGGTACTTTTAGTCCTCGTGGATATGATATTCCCGACTCACCATAGTTATACTATTATTCGATACGTGCGCTTGCCTTTGTCGCGATTTTAGCTAGTTAAATGAATCATCATCAGGACCAGTAACCTCAAACATAGAACCAAAGCCCTTAACCACAGAAGCAAATACTTAATCATATAAAAAAATTGACAAAACATAAATTCATATTATTGAGGCATTACTACTTTACCCCCTAAAAGAAATTTGGGCCTTAAAATTTATCTGATTCAAACAAATGTGGATATTGTTGTCAAATTGAATCCTCAGGTTCTAAAACACCCCCAAACCCGGCCCACGAGCCTTGACCGGATTCGGTATGTTCCTTGAGTAAAATGGTTCAAAACTTGTTTGTTTCTTTGGAAAACTTTGGGTAATTTTGGACAAATTGATTTGTGTTGGGTTCAGTTGAAAATCTTGTTCTTTTTGAAATCGGGGATTTATTAAAACCTTGTTTTTATATTCCAAAACCACAAGTTAAAAAGACTTGCCGAATTTGTTAAAGATTATCTCTTAATTTGAAAATCATTTATGCTTAGGTGTCACAACATTTAGAAATTCATTTTTATAGAAAAATTGTATATCCTTAATTTAATAGCAATCGTGTCCTGGCAAAATTAAATAGAAAGCATGCATGAACAGTTAATTGTAATGGCCTTATTACAACAAAAGAAACAAAACCCAAAAATAAATCCAAAAATACTTAGAAATAAAAAGTCCAAAAATGGAATCTGAGCTGAACATGGCCACCACTAAGCTCCTGCCGACCCGGTCCATCACTGAGTGTCACCTGAAAAATATCCCACAACGGGGTGAGTCAAACGGACTCAGTGTGTACAACCAACACTAAGTCTCAACGATTGAGGCATATCATATTAATCATACATATATATAACAGATAGAAATGATGATGCAAACTCGAACCCAAGCCTAGATAACCATCCGCTACACATCACCCGTACCAACCATCACACCGTGGGGACTACTAAGTCGACCCTCCATCCGCTACACATCATCGAAGGCAGTCGCTGCAGACGACTTGCTCATCGCCCTTATAAATTTTGTGGCATAGCCACCAGATAATATTTTGTGACATAAGTCACCACATTCAGATTTCGTGACATGAGTCACCACATTCAGATATTGTGGTATAAACCACTAGATCACTTCCCCTTTCCATATAACCCATATGCCCCATGTCATACAAAACATGCAATATCATGCCTTAAGCCTTATTTCACATTCTTATCGATATTCACATATGTACCATATTCCGAATATTCACATCGTAATAATATTCACATCATTATTTAACATAATGTAAAGGTTACGTACCTGAGAACTTTGTACCATTGTATGGTACCTTTAACCACATCTGACATATTCTTATTAACATATTTATTAAAATAATACCGTAAATCAATTAAGATTCAGTGTGGGGTACACACCTGGTTTACTTAACGCTTCTACTAAAATCCTAAAAATCCCGATCTAATGCTTTAGATCCTTAGTTCCTTGCTACTAATCAGATCCCAAAACGTCGTGATGTTTCCCCCTTGTAATCGGCTAACACTAGATCACTTTAACTGATTAGTTTTCGGCTTTTGAATAAATAAGAAACAAATCTAAGTCACTAAATAGGGCCTTGGCCGAATATCACATGCACTTACCTTGTGGATCTAAATCCCGAAATATCACTTGTCCTTGGTCTCTGTCGAAATCCCTACAAGCACTATGTTAGATCCAATTCCAACATTTGAATACATGGCCTTCGACCTAACACCAAACTTTACTTACCTTAGATTAGAAATCTCGAAGATCTCCCCCCTTTCAATCGGCTACCAAAAGAAATCCCGAAACTTCCTTCATAGTTTCGGCCAAGCACATTTAATGGGGTTAGATTCCATCTTTTGGCTAAAGAAAAGGAAGAAAAGATTTGATAGTTGACCCTTACCCTTATTACAGAAATCGACTGCTCCTTGCTGAACCCACAGAGAGATTCAGCTTTGAGGCTTAGTGAATAATCGGCTAGGATTCACTTGTGTATTCGGCTTTAGAAGAGGATAACAAGGGGTTACAGATTCGGCTTGCTATGATCAAATCGGCTATAGTCTTGAAACTATCTTCGGCTTTTGATTGAGTTGTAAAAAAAAGAAGAAAAGTGAAGGTTTTGGAGAGAAAAGAGTAATCAAAAGAGAGGCTAGAATGCTTAATGAAATTCAGCTACACCCCCTTACTAACTTGGCCGAAATTCCCCTTAAGAGAGTCCCTAGGCCGGCCACACTCTCTCCCTTATCTCATCCCTTCCTTTTCTCCTATTTTCTCTATTTTTCACCTATTCAAAATATTTAAAATAAATCCATAATTATCACCACCCTTTAGCCAAAATTTAAAAGGATTAGACCACATCTTAAACTCATCCATTTAATCTCCCCATGCCGTCCACCTCTGCTAATCCTTGTTGCAAAATAAAACACTCCTATTTGCTTCCCTTGCAGCTTGAACCCAGGCCCTTGCACCCTGCTTGTGGCGTCACTTACTGAGGCCTTAAGTGGCGCCTCCAAGCCACTTACACAAGCCCATTTTTGTGTCATACTTCCCCTACTAATTTTCTTAAGGCCCTATCAAGCTTAGCTTCCACTTAAAACTGAAAACTTAATATTCCCTAAGGCATTCTTCTATATTCTAAGGTTCTCAAAATTCACATAACATAGTTATGATACACATAGGCATGCTACTTCATATATTTAGGCATTAATGCATAAGCCATAAATCCCGGATATTACAGGTTCCCAAGTGAGTTCTTCAGTGTCAAGATTCTACCACAGAACATTAACTAATAGAATGGACTTCCTCCTTAAGACCTTAACGTCTCGATCTAGAATATGAATCGGCTCCTCCTAAAAAGTCAAATTTGATCTTACATTAATCTTCTCAACAAAAATAATATTATATGGGTCTGACCAATACCGTCTCAACATAAAGATGTGAAACACATCGTGAATACGATCCAACTTTAGAGGTAGCTTTAACTGATAGGTAACTGGCCCCACACATTTCAGAATCCGTTATACCTAATGAACCTAGGGCTCAACTTGTCCTTACGTCCAAACCGGATGACCTTCTTCCACGGAGATACTTTAAGAAAAACATAGTCTCCCACAAAATACTCAATATTTCGCCTCTTCAGATCTGAATTAGACTTTTGTCTACCAAAAGTCGCCTTAAGATGATCCCAAATCAGTCTAATTTTGTTCTCAATCTTAGAAACCAACACAGGACCCAGAACCCATCGCTCACCCAACTCAGTCTAACACAATGAAGTATGACACTTACGACCATATAAAGCCTCGTAAGGTGCCATTTGAATACTGGACTAGAAGCAGTTATTATATAAGAAATTAACAAATGGCAGAAACTCCTCCCAACTACCTCGAAAATCGATGGCGCAACTCCATAACATATCCTTTAGTATCTGAATTACCCTATCAGATTGTCCATTTGTCTGAGGATGGAATGTAATACTAAAATCCAATCTAGTACCTAGAGCCTTCTGAAACTTCTTTCAGAACCAAGAAGTGAAGCGAGGATCTCTATCAGAAATAATCGAGACTCGAACTCTATGAAATCTAACGATATCAGAAATATACAACTTAGCCAGTTTCTGAAGGGAATAATACATCCTAACAGGAAAAAATGGATAGACTTGGTCAAACGATCCATGATAATCCAAATAGAACACTTTTTAATGGATGTTAAGGGTAACTTACTAACAAAGTTCATAGTCACTTGTTCCTATTTCCAAAAGGGAATCTTAATCGGTTGAAGCAAACTCGAAGGCAGTTGGTGCTTAGCCTTAATTTATTGGCATGTCAAATGATGAGAGACGAAATCTGTTACCTCTTGTTTCAAACCAGGCCACTAGTATAACTCTTGGAGATCCCAATACATTTTTATTTCTGCAGGAATGCATTGCATAAGGGCTACTATGCACTTCCCACAAAATAGATTACCTAAAATTAGAATATTAGGCACACAAACCCAACCTCAAAACCACAAAACCCCATCATTGTTCAGCCCAAAATCAGAAGTGCTACCTTCTTCAACCTGATAGAATCGCAGAACTAAAGAATCATCCCCCAACTATTTAACTCGAATATGATCAATCTAATTTGACTTAACTTGCAACTCGGCTAACAAACTCCCATCATCAAACAGACTTAGGCGAGCAAACATCGACCTTAAATCAATCATCCCTTTACGACTAAGACCATCGGCCACTACATTGGCCTTACCGGGATGATACTCAATCATGCAATTGTAGTCCTTAAGCAACTCAATCCATCTACTTTGCTTAAGGTTAAACTCCTTCTGAGTTAAGAGAAATTTGAGGCTCTTGTGATTGGTGTAAATGATACACCTCTCACCGTACAGATAGTTCATCCAGATTTTTAAGGCGAAGACAACCACAGCTAACTTAAGATTGTGCGTGGGAGATTTGCATTCGTACGACTTAAGCTGTCGGGATGCATAAGCCACCACCTTACCGTCTTTCATCAGAACACAACCCAAACCAACATGTGATGCATCACTATAAACTATGAACTATTTATCATATTCAAGTTGTATCAAAACATGAGCCTGAGTCAAAATAGATTTGAACTTTTCAAAGCTTGTTTGCTGCTCATCAGTCCAGAAAGAAGGTGCGTTTTTACGGAACAACTTAGTTAGAGAAGATGCAATAAGCGAAAAGCCCTAAAAAATCTTCGGTAATAACCCACTAACCCAAGGAAGCTACAAATCTCAGACACATTCCTAAGCTGTTTCCATTCAAGTACAGCCTCGATTTCTTAAGACCAACTCGGATCCCCTCTACAGACACCACATGCCCTAGAAAAGTTACCTTCCTTAATAAAAACTCACATTTGCTAAACTTAGCATATAACTTTTTCTCACAGAGTATCCGAAGAATTATTCTAAGATGGTCATCATGATCATCCATAGTTTTAGAGTATACCAAAATGTCATTGATGAATACCATGACAAACTGATCCAAATACGGTTGGAAAACTCAATTCATAAGGTCCATGAATGCAATCGAAGCACTCGTCAAGTCGAAAGGCATGACTAAGAACTTGTAGTGCCCATAACGAGTCCTAAAAGCAATTTTATGAACATCAGTCTCCTTCACCTTAAATAGTTTTATTATTGCCTCTCTCTCAGTCTCTTTTTCGTGCTCAGTGCACTTGACTTCCTCAGCAATCTTTTCCTTGTCCACCAAGATAGCAAAAACTTGTTCCCCTTGTGGAGCTATTAGAACATTGAGGTTATACCTCAACCCTTCCTCGAATTGAATACATTTATCGTAGTCTGTCGATACTAGCCTACGAGCATATCTACTCAATCTCATAAATTCAGCCACAGTCCTATCTTCTAAAGTAAGATCCATAAACTCACATTTACGAGCCTCCACATAAATCGTTCCAACATACCTTCTCTGGAAGGCATTCTTGAAAGATTCCCAGGAAATTTGGTTAGGCTGAGTACCTCCCGCAACCATCAATCACCACTGATATGCCTCGTCGCGAAGCAAAGATACTGCACCCTTTTATTTTTTCTCGGAGGTGTAGTTAATATTTTTCATGATACTCTCTGTGGCCTCCAACGAATATTCGGCCACAGTTAAGGTAACTCTAGTGACACCCATAAACAGTTCAACATCGTTGGACCGGGGTCGTTCAGTTATTGACCCTTGGTTCCCAGATCCAGAATGGGGCCCAGTGACCTTCTCCAAACTCTCAACATGGCTTGGGACAATTCGTCGTCCCTAGCCGTTTGAGTCTAAGACCTGGTCTCAGCAGTAGGTGTACTCGGTGGTGTTTCACTTATATTTAAATTAGGCATACTGCGCATCAAGGACGTCTCAGCTCAAGCAACTCTATGGCGCTAGCCGCTCCCACTGGTACCAAGCCCACTAGTTCCATGTACACTTATCGTATATTATCTACATTACAGCATTTTATGTATTAGTTCAATTTTTTTTCTTTTTATTGGATGTTTTATGTCAGAAAGTCTTATCAAAGTATTTTTTAAGAATTGCTATAGCTTTGGACTAGAGCATAAGTATTTCTAATACTACAGATTTGTTTCTATCTAACCAGTTTAACTAAACAGAAATAGTTACAGGATCGGCGCTGGAGACTTGATATTCCATAAATTTTATTTCTCAAATTAAAACAAAAACGAGTTTTTTTCGAAAAATAGTTTTCGCAAAATTTTAAAAACCCAAAATTTCACAGCCTGAGTTTTGCTATTTACTTTAATACCACCAAATATAACACTCGAAACCCAGCCTAGACGTTATGGTCAGATCTAGAGATGTTATCGAAAATAGGTTGAAAATCTAGAATTCGTTTGTTAAAAAAATGTCGTAAGCTCTTATTTTACAAAAATCTAGTTATTTGGAAGCATATCTTATTTAATTGATTTATTGAAAATGATATTTGGTTTCACTTTTTAAATCTTATAAATTTGCAGCAGAAATCTTTAGCACCTTAAATTTAGGAAAAAAGCTAAATTTTTGTTTGAAAATCTTACATATGCAGATAAAACATATGTTGTCGATAAAAATGCTTTAACAATTTCGTGCGGAATAACAAAAACAGAATCCATGAATCCATAAACCAAAATAGCCCCAAATATCCAAACAGTCCAAAATTAACAAAACATGTAAAACACAAATTTTTAATAAATTGAATGAGCCTAAATATTATTCATAAACCGTGAAAGTAACATATTTTAATCCCACATTTAGTATGCTTTTGGATGATTTATCCCTCTGTTTCATATAAAAAAGTGCTCTTAATCCTTTCTTTTCATGTCTTATACCCAGGGAAGCACCCGAGGATAAAAAGAATGAGAAACGGGCCCAAAACGGAATAAATTTGGCCAAGGAAGAAATCGACACGGGCTGGACTTAAGCCCACACGGCCATGGCACGCCAATCATCTAAAACACGGCCTTTTACCGATTCACACGGCCGTGCCTCATTAAAGAAGTCCGAGCACGGCCTGACCACGATCCACACGGGCGTGTGCCATGGCCATGTCCCTGTCGCTGGAAAGAGCAATTTCACTCAGATTTGGATACTTAGGGAGAAAGAAACGTATTTTTGAAAGCCTATATAAACCCCCTAAGTGCTACCAAAAAGGGGGCGGTTAGCTAGGCCAAAGAGCCAAGCAGAAAAGGTTAGAGTTGTGGAAATAACTCGAAGATAGCCAGTTGATCCATCTCAATAACCCGGAATTCTACTCAAGATGGCAGGTCTCTCCTTCAATTCCTTCAGGGAGTTTTAGGGATTTCTTATGTTTTGTTTTATCTTTTTTCTTGAGATGTTTTCTTTATTTGTTATGAACTAAACACTTTAGATACCTGAAGGGGATGAAATCTATGATGGATCTTGTTATTATTTTCTAAATTATATGATAAATACTTAGTTTGTTCTTAATTATGCATGCTTAATCCAAATTTGATGTGCTTAGGTGGAGGAAGAATAGACCCTGCTTAAGAATAGATCTAGCATAATTAAGCGGAGTTGATCGCACGCCTAGAGATAGGGTGACAAGATTTTGCTGGATTAGGGTGAAACCTAATATGGGAGTCCATAGATCGATTTACTGCTATTCTAGGGGGTTATTATAAGAGAACGAGAGTTCCACTAATTAACCTAGGGTTAGACGTTATTCGCCTCGAGAGAGGGTTTAATATACGTTAGGGAGTCTTACGGATCAAACTAAGTAAATAAATCATATGGTTCAGTGATAGATAACAAGTGAAGTCTAGGTGGATTCTTCCTGAGGGTATCGTCTTAATCAACTGAGTTTTTCCTAAAGTTATTTTCCCAATTCGTTCTTTTTGTCTTTATGTCTTTAGCTTAGTAGTTAATTTAGATTAGATTAAAACAACTTCACTTATTTTAGGCTAAATAATAAAAGGAAAGTTAGTATTAGTACTTTTAGTTCCTTTGGGTTCGACAATCCGTCTTGCCTAAGCTATACTACTGTTCGATAGGTACACTTGCCTTTAATCATTGTCAGAGTTAGTTTCGAGGTTTGATCATTCTTTTTATAAATTTTAAAACTCTGATTCCAGCGATCAATTATACCCAGCTCCTATCGCACCGACCCATCTATATCTGAGGGTTACTTGAAAGTGACAGATAAACAGAAAGTGAGTTTTCGAAACTCAGTGTGTAATATATCATACGGAAATTAATCAGACACATGTATTAATATGTATATATGAAATAGAGCTTATTAGAACATAACAGATGTAGATATAATCCTACCCACATTTGCTACACACCATCTCCAACCATCCAACACACCATATAGGGTATTATATACCCATCCAACCCTACACAGTGTTTAGAGTCGGTAGGACACTTTTTAGAATATATGTAGCTAAGTTTCCAATTTATTAGGCGATTTATCGCTGTTTACAGAAACATATGTGGCTGAGCCACCAAATACGACAGATTATTAAACTGTCCACACTTCCTCCATATAACAAATCCCACTAGATGCAAATACAGAACTAACAGATATTAAATATGTTTACGATGTACATGCGTACAATGATTAATATAAAATATATATATAACATTTTTTAGATTATGCTTATCATAATATAGATTTTATCTATCTTATATCATTTCAGTCATGCATATTTATATCAAATTTATGCTAACAGATGGTCAAAATTCGTGTTTTATAACTTAATTAATAACATATCGACCCTACGGAAGGCCTTCGATCAATCCAAACGATGTTTATGACCTTAAGGAAAAATTTAGAACTTCGGGCCCACACGCCCGTGTGGCCCACAGGCCCAAATAGCCTAGACCGTGTGTCACATACGGTCTAGCACATAGCCTACCACATGGCTGTGTGGCGTCGATAGTGCAGTTTTTTGGCTTACACTGTTCGTTGTTTTCTTGGTTTCTCGTTACACACCTGGTTCAATTTTGATGTGAAAACACCCACGAGCCTACTAAAACCTAAATGCATCAATTAGAACACCAAATTAGTAAAGAAACAATGATTTGAAAGACAATTTCTTGACTTTTCCGAATAACAAAAACAACTAAACAATTTAAACTATCCAAAACACATTCGAACACATACCACTAAACAAACAACAACACTGCAAAGATTAAATTGTCAAAGGAACACCAACTGCTTCACGATCTTCTCCTAAAACGATTCGAATCAATTAGATAGCATACAATAAGGATTTCTCACTACAATTTCAAAATACCGACAAAAGAATCCCAAACACACAATGAACAATTCCAATACAGGAAAGAACAAACGAAACCTTACCTTTACGGAATGAAAACCAAAGCAAGAGAGCCACGAACAGCTTGAAAATAGTTGCAAAATTAGAAGGTAGAACGCATTGAAAGTATAAAAAGAAGGGAAAGAAACAAGAACAGACGTGAAAGGCCAAGAGAAAAGACAAAATTGGAAAGAAAAAAAAAAAGAGAAGAAATTGGAATGGAAATAATAAAAAGGAAAAGATAGTGGGAATGTTGCCCGTCAGTTAGGATTAGAAATAAGAATTTAACCAAAATATAACTAATCACTAACCCTCAAGTCCCATCCAAACCTAACAAATTCCTTAGATTTCAACTCAATTTCTACTAGCCGAACAACACATAAACAAATTAACAAAAAATGCTCTCTCAGGATTCGGACCAATAACCTCAAAACACAAAACCAAAGCCCTTACCATGGCAAAAATTGACAGAACAAAAATTCATATTTTTAGGTATTACACGTAACAAAAATAAACAAGTCACAAGTGCCAACCAAAACTCTGCACTTTATCTATCCCAACTTCTTGCCCCAAGTGATGTTCTAACATGGCATGTAGTAGCTGAAATATAGATAATTAAAGTTCCAACAATCTCCACCTTTGACATTTTGAAAAAAAAAAACACATTTTAGATAATTAAAATCCCAATATCATTAATGTTGCAACTTGTGCGGTAGTGCATGTTTATTTCATCAAAAAATTTAAATAATAATAATTTAAAATTTGATATTTTTTTAAAAAAAGGGTTCATAATTTTTTTCTGAAAAATTATCCTTGTTACCAATGAAGTACATGTAAGCTCCTATGTAGGTTACCACACCAGTACCATTAAAATTTTAACAGTTCGGTTAGTTTTACAATAGAAAAGGAGTAATTTGACTACAATTTTAAGGTTGAGGGTCAAAGTGGTCTTAAAAAAATTAAGGCCAAACTTACAAAATGATCAAAAGTTAAGGGCTAAATTTTTTGTTATGTCTATTTAAAATAATGGCTTACGTTTAATTGTTGTCATCAATTTTGTTGTGCAGAAAAACAATTGTTGCTAGTGCTGTCAATTATACCCTTCGTTGCAACTCATTTTGCAACTAGATGTAGTGAAACTTATCTATTTTGTTGGCATATTTTGACTCGATTATCTTGATTGTCTTCATGCATCTTTCTAAGGATATTAAGCATAATTTTTTGAGATTATGATTGATGAAGAGAATTAGTAAAGTCAAGTTATTTCAAAGGAGTCCTAGTATAATCTTTTTTAAAAAAAAAAAATACCACATGGAAGAAGTTAAAATGAAGAGGATATCTATTAATTTATTTCATGCTCTATAGAAGTCCAATTGGGGTGCAATTTCAATGTTTCAAGGCAATCATACTAATTCAATTATAAAAGTTGAATAATGCATATAAATTGGGGACCTAATTAATGTTTTATGTACAAGAGATAGAGAGCACTAATCTGTTCATGAAAGGAACATATTTTTGTTAGTAAAATCAGTTTAGAAAACAATATTTTTAGACATAACGGAAATTTTTTCTTAAAATCGAGCCCTTATGATATATATAATAATAAACTACAACCAAAATTATATTTTTGCTTTGTGCGAAGGCAATCTAAGTCGTTTCCCGACTTTCAACCAGTTAATTTTCTCTACTATTCTTGAACTCCGTTTCGCTTTGATCATGGACTCTAACAAATAGAATAAGTGCATAAAATGAAAACTTTCTTTTTTTACTTTCTTTAGGAAAGTTAATTATCTATATAGACCCGTAACTATGAGTATTCTTGTGAAACTTGAATTTATTCCTAAAATAAATTGTCACTATTTTTCGATAGAATATCAATGCTCAAAAAGTGTATGTCAGCAAGCTAACTCATAGTTTCAATTTATAGAGAAATAGTACAAGAGTTTTGTTCAAATAATGTCTAATTAAATAATAATATTTTAATAAAAATACATGTTCTACTTAAATTAGAACTAAGGGGGCGCCGTCATGCCATAATATACAATAGGGTTTATTGCCTCTTGTATTTGATTTCATATAATCATTTGATATTCAATTTTAAAAATCATTTATATTCTTATCATAAATTGATTTCATATATATTTGATTTTTGATATATAATTAAGTCAACCCTTAAATTTATAGCTAGATCCTAAATATGTATGTGCTATATTTACATCGTTCATATGGAGTAGCATGTATATATATAGATAATGGTGTATGCCATTCAAAGTGTGTGTTTACATTGTTCATAGTACATTCACATAGAGTAGCATGTATAAAATTCATAATATGATAATATATAGAGAAGGCAACTACCGTTCAAGTTATGTTTATGCAGTAGGGTAGGATGCTTGCATTGCAATGCCACAAAGGCCTTCCTTTGCATCAATATCTCTTTGCATCCTAATGTAGCCTTCTTCTCCCCAGCTACTGCCCCAAGAGTTCTTCACCAACCAATACTTAGTCCCACCATCCTCTCCATATCCAACAGCCGTCACTCCGTGGTCCAGATCGGTGCCACAACTTCCCGTAAACACACCACCCGAGTAGAACTGGAAGTCGGACCCCCCGGCATCGATGGCAACAGAAACGGGTTGGTTGGCAACGGCCTTCTGCAATGCATCTTCACTATTGGCAGGCACATCTTCAAACCCATTTATCTTAGCCGCATGGTTGGCTTCTTCGTTGGCATTGCATGTGCCATCAACTCCCTTGTAGGGGTAAATGGATTCGGTTGTTAGGCCTTTGTTCTTCTCGATGAATTGGAATGCATCGTCCATTAGACCACCTTCGCAGCCTTGATCCTCACCCTTGGTGTCACAATCCACCAGTTCCTGCTCGGACAAGGAAATTAACTTTCCTGTTGTCAGCTTAGTAACCCCTTCCATGGCTGCCACGGCCGAGAACGCCCAACAGCATCCTATATTTCAGCATCCCATGATCGAGGCACACACATAGTTAGAACACAACACAGGTAAAGAAGAAAGCATAGTAATATTTTAGTAATGTTTCTGAGAACAAGAAATTGGAGCAGACCGCATTGGCCTTGGTCCTTGATAGGTGTAACAGCTCCTTTCTTTCTCCAATCCACGGTAGAAGGCAATGCGGTGGCGTTCTCGTATTTGAAAGTGGTAGCCGTGTTGGAACACATATGGCCCTTGAACCCATTTCGAGAAGCAGTGAACTCTTGGTTGGTTAGATCTGCAAATTGGTTCACACCGAGCTTGTACGGCTTGTTGTTGGCAGCATTGAAAGAGTCGATGCGTGCCACATTTTGTTTGAAAATCTGGAAACGCTTTTGCCTCTCGTTGGTGTCCTTGTAAACTCGTCCGAATTGGACCATCCATTGTTGATGCCTCTCGTACATGGATGCATCTTCAAGAGCAGTGCGGGATGTGGCTTCACATACACCCAATATGAAGAATAGTAAGGCCAAATAAAGGAATTGATGATGAAGCTGGTTTTTGGAAGCCATGGTGGAAGAAGAGTTTGCGATGAAATAGAAAAATGAAGAGGCACACCAAATGTGATGAATTCCTAGACTTATATATGGTCCAATTCTTTCCCCATCTTGGCTTTCTGCTCCGTGCCCTGCAAAGTCTTGTTTATGCTAATTGTTTTGATAAATAATTAGAAAAATGATAAGGCACACCGACTGTGATGTATTCTTAATTTGGATACTATATAGTCCAAAGTCCAAATTGTTGCGATGCATATTTGAGGTGTTTTCAGGACACATATCTTGTCTATATGCTTGCCCTTCAACATCCTATGATAAAGACCCATTGTCAGCATTGTTTGATAAATTAATCTAAATCAAGTGCAGTTTATTTGGAGACTTAATTTGTAGTTTATCGAATTAATGCAATTGGGAAGCCGGAGGAGTCGATTTTGTATTCAAAAGCCCTCGCATGAATGAAACCAATCAAAATTGCTATCTCACCCTGCCCTTTCGTTCATGTCACCCAAAAACATGTGCAATGTCATGTTGGATTATCACCTTTGAGCATGACCCAAAAATATAATATGACTATTTTTTTGTGAACTAAAAATATATGTTAGCTTGTTTCCATGGGCCAAGAATTTGGTGCATGAATCACATGTATATAACGGTTCAGACCTTATAAAGTTGTTAATTGCTTAAGTTGCTAACTTAGAATGAAAGTTTCTAATTACAATGATGATTACGACTTGATACTGTACAAACTGTAAAAAGAAAAAAAAAATTAATGAAGAACACTAAAATTTGTTTACGTAAGTCGGTTTCCCTATATTTGCTGAGCTTAGCTCAGTCAGTAATTCCACTATTTTTAATATAGAATACAACAAGTGAATCACGCACTATCACTCCCAAGTTTAGAGATCTTACATTTGTGTTTGACAAAATACGTTAGCGAACAAAGATAAATATAAATAATTATATAAACAAATAAAACAACTTAATATAAGGAAATGTTTATATAATAAAATTACAATTTGATTGCTAACCTTTTTTTTTTTGGTCACTCGACTGTTAAGCGGCTACCCGTATCACATTTTTAGTTTATATAATAACATTTTTTTTAACTAAGATTTTATGCTTTCTATCAATTGCACATTGATTTCATGCAAAATTATTAAAATTTGATTTTTTAAAAAAGTAAAAAAATTCTGAAAAACATTGAAAGTAAAAAAAAAAATTAAATTAAACAAAAATATATGAAATTTTTTAAAAAGGTAATGTGAGAGAAAATTATAGAAAATTCTTTTTAAAATTTCCAAATTTTCTCTATTTGTATCATCTATATGAAAATATTGTTGGAGATCGACTTGTATAAACAACGAAATAGAAAAAGGTTGAGAAGATTGAACACATTTTACGTGGAAAACTTCTTTGAAGAGGATAAAAACCACGGGTAAATAAGGCTTCGACTTTTCACTAAATAAGTAAACAAACGAGAGTACAATATGGAGAACATAAACCTAAATGTACTAAACATACAAACCTAAAACCCTAAAAACAAATCCCTAACTCTCATAGAGCAAACTCAAAAACAAAACCTTTACTTTCATAGAGTTCTCTCAAAAGAGATAAAAAATTTTCTTCATAGTTACCATGAAAATTCTCACCAAAACTTATCTACGACTACATCTTGTTGCCTCCAAAAGAAAGGCCCTATACTTCTAGATATTTTATTGCCTCTTAATTGGCCTTTCAAAATAGGGATACAATGACCCCTTTTATAGGTAAAGATTAGTGGTCTAATCAGACTAAAATATCCATGAAGTAATCAGAGTTTAACTGGGAAAAAGATAACATAGTTTAACTGGAGAAAAAACCCGATTTATGTGAGGAACAAGTTGCCACGTTGTAACGTCCCCATTCGCGTCGTTACGACATCATCCGTCGTCGCAACGTCGGGAAGCTTTTCGTCATGATGTCACCGTCTATTCGATCGAAAATACGAGGCACAACTCACAAATATCCACCTTGACTCGTATTTACCATACCTTCTTCTCCATGCCCCATCACGGGCCGAACTCAATCTTTGAAGAATGTCAATGAAGCCCAAACCAATCTTGAACTTGGAAATCAAAAGACTTCTAGTCTTCAAATCAAGGTTGTATAATGCAACTAGGGCCACTGATACACGAACAGACATGTGATTCACAACAAGATAGAAAAGGTCGAGCAAATCAACTCGCTCCACTTAACTGTCACCCTTTGTGACCAACCTTGCTTTAAACACTCTGCTTTATTCGAAACTACTACAATATGAAATCTTTGATACCATTGAACTTTTCGATATCTAAATTTGTTAACGCCATCCCCGAAAGGGTCGATTGTGGAATCCAAACCAAGCTCTGTTACCAATTTGTTGGGGATTGACCCGTATAAAAAATGAAATAGAAAAGGTTAAGAAGATCGAACACAAATTTTACGTGGAAAACTCCTTTAAAAGGGATAAAAACCACAAGAAAAGGAGGTTTCAACTTTTCACTAAATAAGTAAACAAGCGAGAGTACAATATGAAGAAAATAAACCTAAATATACTAAACGTACAAACCCAAAACCTTGAAAATAAAGCCCTAACTCTCATAGGGAAAACTCGAAAACAAAACCCTTTCATAGAGTTCTACCAAAAGGGGTACAATATTCTCTCCATAGCTATCATGAAAATTCTTACCAAAACTCATCTGCGAGTACATCTTGTCACCCCAAAAAAAAAGCCGTGTAGTACTACATCTTTTATTGCCTCTTAATTGGCCTATCAAAACAAGGGTACAATGGCCCCTTTTATAAGCTAAGATTCACTACACCAAAACAGACTTTTAGCGGCATTTTTTTGGGCTTTTAGCGGCGTTTTTAAGCGCCACTAATAGTATTTGCGGCGCTTTCGCAAACGCCGCAAAAAACGCCGCTAAAGAAAGTGCCGCAAAAGTTAGTGGCGTTTGTTGTGGAAAAACGCCGCTAAAGGCCCCTACCTTTAGCGGCGCTTTTAATACAAACGCCGCTAAAGGCCCCTACCTTTAGCGGCGCTTTTCAAACAAACGCCGCTAAAAGCCCATATCTTTAGCGGCGCTTTCCAGACAAACGCCGCTAAAGGACCCTACCTTTAGCGGCGCTTTTCAAACAAACGCCGCTAAAAGCCCATACCTTTAGCGGCGCTTTCCAAATAAACGCCGCTAGTTGGTCGGGTCTTTTAAGCGCGCTTTTGTAAAAACACACTAAAAATCACGAAAATAAGAAAAATTAAAATATTATACTTTTAGCGGCGCTTTGACCAAAAACGCCGCTAAAAGTCCTAAAAAAATTTAAAATATTATACTTTTAGCGGCGCTTTTACCAAAAACGCCGCTAAAAGTCCTATAAAATAAAAAAATAAAAAATGATAAAAACGCCACATCCAATTTAAAAATATATAATTTAATACATCATAACTATAATTGATACAATTTTATACCCTAATTGCTTTTTGCTCACTGCAGCAGTTTCAGATTGAAGAACCTTGATTCCATTGACCTCCTACAGCCAATTTTATAGTTTAGAAATCAGAAATCCACCAGAGAATAGGCAATTTCATAAAATGCATGCTGACATAAGAGAATAGGCAAGATAAAGTGAATGCGAAGGAAAAAAAAGTCATGTAGATTAGCATCATAGCAAACAGATTAACTAATGATACATCTACAGGATGGCGCTTAAATTCAAAAAATGCACGCTGCAAATATGTACTATTACTCCCTATATTATTTTTAAATTCTAAATTTAATACTTTTAATTTAATCAATTTTAGTTCTTGTACTTTTTCAGCTCCAATCCAATTGGTAGCAATTAAATCAATTTGGATCAATTTTGCTTGTAGTCTTGTAATTAGTCTATGGTCTTCAATTTGGTCGTTCTTAAACTCTATACTTTTTCACATTTAAGTAACTTACATGTAAACATATATATAATCTGAATAAACAAAGTATTCAGGATTAGAAATTAAAACAACAAATAATCAGAGGACATTTCTTTTACACAAGCATCAACATTAATTTGAAGTTCAAAATCAACTGCAAATACAAGTCACCAAGTTTACCGATTGTCTGTGGCGGCGGAGCGATGATGTGATGTGAGGACGCAGCAGAGAGACGGTAATGCAAAGCAAGTCCTCGGCTCGGAAGTCCTCTTCAATTCTACTCACTTTCAAAATTACTCGTGAAGCCAAATTTAGAGCTTTCGGATCAAGCAAATATATACAAAGACGAAAATTTAATTTCACTTATTTACATCATTAAAATTTTTAATTTAATTTTTAAATTCACATTTTGAAATTAATTTTTTTAATTAATAGCTATGTAATAAAAAAGTCATTATAATATGCATGAATTTAATATAATAAATTTGATAATATTGACAATTGAACTTGTATTTTTAAATTCAAAAAATAAAACAACTAAATGTAAAAAAAAAATTATAAAAACTTAGAGCATATTGATTATTTCTACATTTCAAGTTTCAGTTTACTTTACAGTTTTGCACATGAAAAACAATGATATACATTTGAAGTTGTTGATTCGAGCAATATATATATATATCAACTATAATTAGAATTTACCATTACTGAGTACAATCAAATTAATATTTAAAATATATTCAAAGTTAACTAAAATAGATCTAGAAAAATCTATACATGATGCACATAAAGAACAATTCCAAATTATGTATTTGAGTAGAAGTTAATAATAATATACCTTGAGGCGCTTGAAAGGTGATGATTCTCCCATTTCGAGTCTGCTCCTTGTATTGCCTCGCGGTTCGCAAGTTCCTTGCTAAACCAAATTAAAAACAAAATAACCTCGAAGGTAGAGGAAACAAATTAATTTAGATCCTAATGCAGGAATGCTGATAAGATGATACCTCAGTGTGGTTGCTCAGTGGCGTTTGCATAAGATTAGGAGCTGATGACGCAACAGTTTCCTATTCATTGTTGAATTTGGTTAGGAAATTATATAATTATTTTCAGGAAATCTTGTTAGTGAGAAAGGTATTTTACATGCAGAAGAGACGAGTTTAGGAGTAAGCTAGACATGGAAGTCCCAGAGCTAGGATATGTAGCAGTTGGTTTTGTAGTTTGATTCAGAAACCCTTGTTGTTGCACAGATACTGGCCTGTAAATTAAGTTTAAAATCTAAGTCAAATAACAAGAGTAGAATTTAAGCGTATTCAATGTGTTAATGATAAACTTAGTCGTCAATAAAGAAATATAAAAGGGTGATTGATAACAAGAAAAGGGAATCAAAATTCACCTAGACAGCTCAGAATTATGATGGTCTTGATTTGGTAAATTATGATGGTCTTGAGCTGGTAATAGAAGGGAACTGAAAGCCAAATAGATAGACTATGATTAAAAATTACTTGAAACAATATGCATTGGGCCCTAAATTTCACTTGAAAAGATAGAATCCTATGAATGAATGAGTCTATAACCATTGTTAAAAAAACTCAAAGTAGTAAATCGGAAAGGTTAATACCTTCTTCATTCGGGTTTTGACTTGGATTTCTTCGCTTTGTGGTAAACCCTCCTTTTCTCTGCTTGTCGAGTCCTCTTAGCAGCTGAATCAGCCGCCTTCTTTTGGTGCAACCTCACAAACAACAACAGAACGATGAATTGGTTTTGGAGTCACTGTACATTATAATCAACAAATAGTCATAAGGATATTTAGTCAAATTAATATGACCCCTTGCCTTTAGATATGCAACAGTTATCTGTATGAACATATCAACTATGGTTCTTCATTCAATTTAGCCAGTGCCCCCTAATGAAAATTAATTGTGAGTCAATTAAAGCAATATAACCTTCTTTTCTTTTATTTTAGCAAACTATATTATCCAAACTTTGAAGAGACTTATACAGAACATATTGCTTAGAACACAGTAAACTTAGAAAAGAAAGTAAAGAATAATTGTCCGAAAAGGAGAAAAAGTCAAACTAGCTTGACAAGAAATTATGACATGATCTAATTATGTATTTGGAATACTAATACCTTAACATTACAGCAATAATCCTTTATCAAACAAGTGAACTTCAAGAACATTTACTACTCACAACATCATTGTCCCAATCAGCATTACAGTTCAAAAACAGATAGACAAATATATGAAATTAATTTGAAATCTTTTCTTGTCCTAAACCAAAAGTTTGTTAAATGACCATTCTTTGTTAAGTAGCTTAGAGCTGGTTCTTAATTTTTTGAAAGTAATAATAAGAAATCATATGGGCTTTGACAGAATGTACAAGGTAATCAATTCAGAATGTACAAGGTAATCAAATCCAACAGTGATGGATCTAATACCAAAAGGTTTTTTCATCCTCATCAGACTATCAACAATAATGGCCGAATCTGTTGCCTCTGCTGCTGTCCAAAATGTGACAGACCAGACAATGACATACCTGTAAATTTATGATCATATCATTGTAAAACATATCCTCATCAATGCAAGAAGTTAGATTCAAAAGAGATTAGATGCAAGCAGTAACAACTAAAAATTCATTACATTAATGGGATTTTTTACAATTTCCATTATTCTAGTAAGCTAGATATAGCATATGTTGTTCCAACACTCCCATGTCCGAGACTCACACTCAAGTCCAAGTAACATGGAAACAAAGAACTTAATGAAATCAAGTACAGAAAAGTAGAGAATACCAGCGAGTTATTGACTGCTCTTAAGCAATCATTTGTCTTCAACATTAATAGAATAACACGGGGCAGTCGACGGAGAAGCTCGGATATTTGAGGGAAATATTAAAATGCATACATCTGCCAGAGAAGATAGATATGGCCGAGCAAGAAGTGAGAACCAATCAATTAAAAACAATCCAACATTCAAACTTATAGCAAATCATAATCTCTAAACAAAAACAGAGCTCCAGTGGAATCGTTATTCAGAAGGAAGCCAATAAATAAGAGGAAAAATATATCAATATCAGTGCATCAAAACTTATAATATCACCTGTAGTTCAGAACGATCACTATCAGTGCCTTTTATGACCAAATGATCCATAGCTGGGTCAATGACCCGATTCTAGGGCCTCATCGTTAGAATCCCTGTAAATAGAACATACAGGTCCTCCCCAGCACCCAATTTCACACTAGCAGATAAGGAAGAAACAAAAAAGTAAAATGAAAGCAGAAGGAGATGAGGGAAACTAGCGAAAAAGGAAGGGAAGGTTCTCAGTTTTATCCACCAGCAACTCAATCTTTAGGGATTTCAGAAGAAGGGGGAAATGAAATTCAGAAGAAGGGGGAAATGAAACTCAGGAGAGCAAAACGCGATTTTATTAGCTAAATCATTTAAAGACTCAAGATTTTATTGAAATCAATATAAACCCAGAAACAAACATGTATCGATTAAATGAAGGAAACCCAATTTGGATTATATCAAATAATAGCCAAAAACAGCAAAAGAAAAAAAATTGAAGCATAGAAATCAATATATGCATAGAATGAAAAATACCCAATTTAGATAATACACAAAAAAAAAAGTAGTGATTAAAAGAAAGTGTTACCTTGAAGAAATTTGTGTTGATAAAGGGAGAAAATACTGAAAGTTCTATTCAAGAGAATAACCATGAAACCATGCGAAAATAAAGCAAAATAGGCTTCTTCTTTGGGAAATTTGGGATTCCGAAATTTTGAGTTTGGGGAGGGAAACTGATTGGGAAACGATAGGGGAAATTTGGGATTAAGGAATTTTGTGTTTGGGGAGGGAAACAGATTGGGAAAATTTGGGAAATTCTGAGTTTAAGTTTGGGGAAAAAAATCGGGGTTATAGGATAGTGGATTTAGTTTGGGGAAAAAACGGCACCGTTTTATGTATAAAAATTTGTAATTATTTGTGGCGTTTTTTACAAAAACGCCACTATAGCTCCGTTTTTTGTGGCGTTTTTGTAAAAAACGCCACTATGCAATTTTAATTTTTTTTCTATTTTTAACCTATATATATTTTTTAATTTTTGTGTTGAGATTATCATTTTTTAAAATTTTTATTTTTATTATATTTTGAGTATTGAACTTTTTAACAAAAATATTAAATATTAAATTTTTAAGTTTTTAGGAATTTAATTTTTAATTTTTTATTATTAAATTTTAAAAATTTAATTACCATTACCAACTCTTTTACGAATTTATTTTTCTTTCTTTTTACATCAACATCATTTTTTGAAGTATAGTCTACATTAGTTGTTTAGATTTTTATATTGAATAATTATAAATTTTTATGTATGCAATATTATATAAATACATCAATATATTTTTATTCACGACGCCGTCTTCGAATCTATTGATGGGTTTTGTGGCGTTTTTGTATAAAACGCCGGTAATTTTTAATATCATTTTTATACTATTATTAATTAATCCAATTACTTATTTTAAATATTTATAAATTTAAAATATATCAGTCATATACCCATAAATCTTTAAAATTATTTTAAATAATAGTATTAGTGTTAATAATAATAAAAAAATTTTTATATAAAAAAATTCATAAAAGAGATCTCTTTTACGGTTATATAATAAATTGTTTAATATATAAATTAAAACACTTAACCCCAAATCCTAGTATATATATAACCCCAAATCCAAACTTCAAACCCTAATCTCTAACACATAATCCCAAACCCCCAAACTATATAATAATTTAAATATTATAATTCATATTATCTATTTTACAATTATATAATAAATTATTTCATATATAAATTAAGGATAAAAATCTGAATCTAATTTAAAGAAATGAACATTGGGGTAATGGATACATATACCTCTTAAACCCTAAAACCCTAAAACCCTAAACCCTAAATCATAGCTCCTACGCTATCAATCCTTAACTATTGACTATAAACCCTAAACTATAAGTCTTAAACCCTTAAACCCTATAATAATCTAAACACATAACCCCAAACTCTAAACCTTAAAATATTATAAACCCCAAAACCAAAAACCATAAACCTTTCTTAAACCCTAGACCCTAAACATCTTAAACCATAAAACCCTAAATCATAAACTCTTACAAATATATAAACCCTGTAACCATAAATACTAAACTTTAAATCAAAAACTATAAACCACTAAAACACTAAACTATAAACATTAACCCCTAAACCATACGACCCACACCTTATACCCTAAATGCTAAATCTTAACACTAAGGCAAAAAATTTAAACACTAAACGTAAATTAAAATTGATTTATTATACAATGATCAAACAGCGCTTTTTTTTTTGTTTTGAAATAGATTGAATAAATGCCAACCTTAGTTTTTGCTTTGAAATAAAAAATAGTTTCTGATATCACCTTTAGCGGCGTTTTTATAACAAACGCCACTATAAGTCAGCCTTTAGCGACCTTTTTCTAAAAAACGCCGCTAATTTTATCCCATTTTTACATTGTAATTAAAACGGCGTCCTTTTTGTTTCGAAATAAAAAAATATTTTGTGGCGTTTTAAAAGACAAACGCCGCTAAAAATCACATTTAGCGGCGCTTTACCTACAAACGCCGCTATAAGCCAGCCTTTAGCAGCGTTTTTTAGCAAAATGCCGCTAATTTTTCCCTTTTTTAAATTGCAATTAAAACGTCGTCGTTTTTGGGCTTTTTTAATTGCTCATACCTTTAGCGGCGTTTTTCCAGAAGCGCCGCTAATGCTCCTACATTTAGCGGCATTTTTACAAAAGCGCCGCTAATGCTCTGACTTTTAGCGGCGTTTTTCCAAAAGCGCCGCTAATGCTCCTACTTTTAGCGGTGTTTTTACAAAAGCGCCGCTAATGCTCCGACATTTAACGACGTTTTTCCAAAAGCGCCGCTAATGCTCTGACTTTTAGCGGCGTTTTTCCAAAAGCGCCGCTAATGCTCCTACTTTTAGCGATGTTTTTACATAAGTGCCGCTAATGCTCCGACATTTAACGACGTTTTTCCAAAAGCGCCGCTAATGCTCCGACTTTTAGCGACGTTTTTACGAAAGCGCCGCTAATGCTCCGACTTTTAGCGGCGTTTTGAGAATAAACGCCGCTATTTCTCCTTTTTAGCGGCGTTTTGGAAAAAAACGCCGCTATTTCTCATTTTTTTTGTGGCATTTTCTTCCAAACGCCGCTAATGTATAATATTTGCGGCATTTTTCTTTAAAACGCCACTAAAAACGCCGCTAAAAGTCTGTTTTGGTGTAGTGATTAGAGGTCTAATAAGACTAAAATATCTATAAAGTAATTAGAATAGAACTGGAAAAAGATAGTAGAGTTTATGTAACGCCCCAATTTTCTTAATTCTGACTTTTGTAAATTTATTACACAAATATTTGTCTGCTTCAGTGGTTAGGTGTTCTGTGAGTGTCTGAGAAGTCTCGGGTTCAAGCCTTGACTTGAACAGAATTTTATGTTTCTAAATGAGTAAAGCCTTACTCTAGTCCAGTAGGCTTAAGTTTTAGTGTTAGTAAGTTCATGTCAGAATGGTCCAATTCTTTCCCCATCTTGGCTTTCTACTGCGTGCCCTGCAAAGTCTTGTTTATGATAATTGTTTTGATAAATAATTAGAAAAATGATAAGGCACACCGACTGTAATGTATTCTTAATTTGGAAACTATATAGTCCAAAGTCCAAATTGTTGCGATGCATATTTGAGGTGTTTTCAGGACACATATCTTGTCTATATGCTTGCCCTTCAACATCCTATGATAAAGACCCATTGTCAGCATTGTTTGATAAATTAATCTAAATCAAGTGCAATTTATTTGGAGACTTAATTTGTAGTTTATTGAATTAATGCAATTGGGAAGCCGGAGGAGTCGATTTTGTATTCAAAAGCCCTCGCATGAATGAAACCAATCAAAATTGCTATCTCACCCTGCCCTTTCGTTCATGTCACACAAAAACATCTGCAATGTCATGTTGGATTATCACCTTTGAGCATGACCTGAAAATATAATATGACTATTTTTTTGTGAACTAAAAATATATGTTAGCTTGTTTCCATGGGCTAAGAATTTGGTGCATGAATCACATGTATATAACGGTTCAGACCTTATAAAGTTGTTAATTGCTTAAGTTGCTAACATAGAATGAAAGTTTCTAATTACAGTGATGATTACGACTTGATACTGTACAAACTGTAAAAAGAAAAAATTTAATGAAGAATATCAAAATTTGTTTACGTAAGTCAGTTTTCTTATATTTGCTGAGCTTAACTCAGTGAGTAATTCCACTATTTTTAATTCACAATCCAATAAGTGAATCACACTCTATTATTTCCAAGTATAAAGTTCTCACATTTGTATTTAAATATTAAAACACCCACTTTTAAATCCTCCTCGAGTATTTAAATGGTAAATAGTAAAGGTTTACACTAAAATTGCACTCGTACAATCATTTTATATAATTTTTTCCTAATATTTCAATATTTTTATAACTTTTTATCAAAAAAAAAATTATAACCTTTAAATAATTTTTGAGAACTTTTATTGAATTTTCTATGTTTTTAAATATTTTTTTAATTTTTATAACTTTTTATATAGAACTGTGGTCAAATTAGTAAAAAGTATAAAAGCTAAAGACTAAAATTGTCATCATACCAAAAAACAAGTATCATTGTTAGCCACTTAATGACCAGGTGACCTAAAAAAATAAATTTGGAAACATTAGTGACCAAATCCTGTGCTTATTTAATTTGCTTGTCAGGCCACGAATTTGTATTAATTTGATAATCTTGATTTGGCTTGGAAGAAAAAAAATTAAGGTTGAGATCTAGACTAAATAAATTAGAATTAACTTTAGTACGTTGATGAATGAGTTAGTTTGCCTATTTTAATTTTAGTAGTAATTAAATTTATTTTATTGATCTGGATTAGAGAAAATTGAATAGTTGATAGTTAGAAGCTTAGAATTTGATCCTCGTGAAAACGAAATCTTCTCATCACTTTATTACTTGACTGATGCACTTGCGTTATGAGATTTCAATCATCAAGTTTTTTGTGTAATTGCTGGGGAAATAGATGTGGAAAAATGTTATGAATTATGTAACCAATTTGTGTGTTCATTGTCTTAATTTTCAAGTTCTAGTTGCATCTTTAATTACAACTCATAATACAACTGACCAACAACTTAACACTAACAATCGACATTAGAGATAGACAAAAACAAATTTGGTCAATATCCTATTTTTGAATTGTTGAGACATAGAAGGAATCTCGATCTCCATACCTTTATACTTAATGGCTCCAACTACGCCTATTTTAAAAAAAAAGCATGAGGGAGTTTATTAAGTCCATAGATAAAAAGACATGGAAGACAATGCTTACTGGTTGAGATCTACCAATTGCAGATGTTATGTTAGTGCATAAATTCGGGGAGAAAATTTTGAGCACATGATAAACCATAATTTACACATATTTTAACCCCATGCTTGGCTTAATTTTTGGATGATTTTCCATTGAATTTGATGAATTCGATGCTCCTAATCTCTTAATTTCATGTTTTATATTCAGGAGAGCTTAGGGAGTCGAAAAGAACGAGAAACGGGACAAAAAGGGACAAAATGGGCATACACGGCTTGGACCACTGCACACGGGCGGACCACATGGCCGTGTGTGACAAACAGGATCGAACACGGCCTGGACTATCGACCACGGGCGTGTCTCTGCCGAAAACAGGATGAATTCTATTCGGAATAGGATACTTGTGGGCCAAGTAAGGCATCTCAAAGCCTATATAAACGCCCTAAGGGGCAACCTAAAAAGAGAGTTCGACAGGACGTCGAATAGACGCCGATTAGAAGGAAAAAATACTCCAAGAGAGCCGTCAGGAACAGCTTAGGAGAAGGACCTCCATCAAGACCGAGGATCTCCCATCAAGTTCTTTAGAAGTTTTTGGGTTTTCTTATGTTTTTTTTGTTTTCCCTATTATAATATGTTTCCCTCTATTAGTATGAACTAAATCCCTTAATTACCTAAGGGGATGAAACCTAAGACAGATCTTATTATTATTTGATTTATGAGATAAATACTTGTGCTTATTCTTAATTGTGAGTTCTTATTCTTGTTTGATAATTCATGTTATTGATTCAAGTCGAATGTGCTTATTCAGTGGAGCAAAAGCCCTTGTCTAAGAGTAGATCAACACAATTAAGCGGAGTTGATTGCAACCCTAGAAATAGGGCGACGAAAATCTACCAGATTAGGGTCAAACCTAATAAGGGAATCCATAGATCGAGTTAATGCGACAATAGGGGTTTTAATTAGAAAGAGATTTCAATTAATCAACCTAGAGTCAGTTGTTTTACTCTTGAAAGAGATATTAACATAAATCAGGGATTTCTACGGATTAAGTCAAGTGAATAAATCGCAAGAATCAAAAGTAATAAGTGAAGTCTAGGTGGATTCTTCCTTAGGTATTGCCTATATCATATAAGTTGTCCAAAAGTATTTTCCTAATTCACTCTCTGTCGCGTTCATAATTAGTTAAATTAGTTAGTTAATTTTAGATTAAAAATAAATCTCCTTAATTATTAGGCTAGATAATAAAAAAATAGTTAATACTGGTACTCTTGGTCCTTGAGGATGCGATATTGCGGACTGACCACAACTATACTACTGTTCGATAGTTGCGCTTGCCTTTGTCGAAATAATAGTTAGTTTTGAGCTCCATCAAGTTTTTGGCGCCGTTGCCGGGGACTAAGATATTAGGAACACTAAATTTTTATTACATTAGTCATTTTTATTTATTTGCAATTTATATTTATTTTAATTTTAACTTTGCTAATTTTTCTTTTATTTGCTTCTGACAGGTAATTCTAGTTTATGACTAGAAGGAACATGTTAGGACCATTAGTTTTTCACAGTGATATAGAAGGTACCGTTCGCAGAAATCGTAGGGAAATAAGGCGAAGCCTACAATACACAAAAGAAGAGCAAGAGGACGATACCAACACTACCGTAGAGATGGCTGATAATAATCCGCTACCTCCTGTGGTTGCTGCAAATCCGGTGAATCAAAACCCTGCTCCTCATACTATGTATGATTATGCTAAATCTAATTTAACAGAACTGAATCAAGTATTGTTAGACTTGCTGTTGCTGCAAATAATTTTGAACTGAAACCTAACACTATTCAGATGATTCAGCAATTTGTTCAGTTTGATGGTTTTGTAACACCCCAAACCCGGCCCATGCGTTATGAGCGGATTTGGTATGTTACACGAGCAAAACATGTTAAACCCTTTTTATTCGTACTAAAATAGGTGAAAACAAGTTTGATTTGAAATATTTGATAAAATACTACTAACCTCAAAGATTGATTGATAAATCGATAAATTTGAACTAACGATCTTATAAACCGTGTCTTTTGAAAATATCGTTAATTGTTCGAGAGAAAATATCCGTGTTAAAAATATTTGTAAAAGTTTATTTTGAAAATCCATTTGTTAATCGGTTTTGGAAACCATTATTTAAGTTTTTAGAAAATTCCCTTTTTAAACAATTTAAGAAAAATAATAAAAACATCCCAATCATAAAGCAAAAATAAAATAAAAAAATCCAAAGGCCTTATTACAACATTTAACCCAAAATAGTAAAGTAATAAAATAAATGAGAAAGAAGTCTAAAGTCTAAATAAACCATTTCTGAAGTATGGCCTCCACCCAGTCATCCATGGCCCAAGTCCACGTCACTGAGCATTGCCTGAAAGGAATAAGAGAAAGGGGGGTGAGATACAAGAACTCAGTGTGTAATCCCCTTACCGTTATCCATTGGGCCGAAACCCATTTAGCAATATTTTGGACCTAAGCCCATTTACAAAATAATGTATCAATTTTGTCAAGTGAATGAAATGCAATTCCCAAACCAGTCTTAATTATCCATCCGCTACACACCACTCGTACCAACCAACACACCTGTAGGGATCAAGTCAACCCACCCCGCCAACACACCAATAGCAGGCATTATGCCTTTTATAACAATTTAATTGTGGACAAGCCACCAGAATAACAGAATTTACGTGGCATTGCCACTATACAGATTTTTGGTAGAGCCACCAAAATATGTGGCAGAGCCACCAGAACTTCTCTACGATATTATCCCATCCCATGCAAAATCATGTATATAATGCATAGCAATTCATGATTTTTACAATATAACAACAGTAATTTGTTCGGATATTCATTACAAACGTACGACCCATTATAACCATTTATCAAATTAGCCCATCTAGCCATAATATCAGATTGGCCCATTTATCAAAATATCAAATTGGCCTATCTAGCCATAATATCATATTGGCCCATTTATCAAAATATCAAATTGGCCCATTAAGCAATACATATCAAATCGGCCCATTAAGCAATATCTCCATTTGGCCTATTGTAACAATTTATCAAATAGGCCCATTAAGGTAATATATCAAATCGGCCCATTAAAACTTTTGCAAATCGGCCCATTAGGGGCATTTCCATAATTCGGCCCGTAAGGGCATTTTCGTAATTCGGTAATTTCACAATCTAGACTTAACTACTAATTTGGGCTTAAAATTTTAAACTGTCCATCTGCGTTGTACTAACTATTGACTATAACTTGAGTTAGGAATCTCAAAATATAAATCTGTAAATCTTCCTTGAAACTAGACTCATATATCTTCTTACTACAATTTTTCCAGAATTTTTGGCTTAACCAATTAGTACAGTTTATTCCTTAAAGTTTCCCTTGTTTCACTGTCCAACGATTCTGACCTCTCTTACCTTAATTTCAAATATCTCATTGTACGATTTTCATATACTGCTCCCACTCGTTTCTATTGAAAATAGGCTCATTAAGGAATTTATACATATAAATTATAACTCTTAATTCACTTTTTACAATTTTATACGATTTTACCAAGACAGATCAGGGAACCATGAAGTCATTCAGAACTAGTCTCACTAAAATTAAGATATCTCAGAATATAAAATTCCTTTTTCTTCTCCGTTTCTTCCATATTAAAATAGACACAGTAATTGATATCTTATTCACTTTCTAATTCCTTTTATCCTATTTTTTGTGATTTTTCAAAAGTACTCCACTGCTTCTAACCGAAACTATTTTATTACAAAATACGATTACCACTACGATCATACGCACGCCCGAGTGATCACGGATGTCGGGTTTTGGTTTTCTTCGGTATTTCGACCGATTCACCGAATATTTCATACAAACTTTCAGAGAAGTGTGAGATTAAACACCATTTCAGATATGTATAAGGAAGGTACGGGATTAAACACCTGATTTTGATTTCCTAAAGAACCACTCGTCGATGACCTAGAACAATACCAACCAAAATTTAGCCTCCGATTTCCAAAAGATTTCGTATCACTTACACTTGAATCACTTACCACTATGTCTGAAGGTAGAATATATCGAGTGATTTGTCCCTAAAACATATAGTCGATTATTTCAAATTATTACTCTGTTAGCAACCAATCGAATATTGAATAATATCAATAATCCATAAGAACTCCTTACCTTATTAATATTGGATCCGATTTCTCCATTCGACTTAAGGCTAGAATGATGTTCGGCCTCCCATTAGAATACTACAAAAGGGAGAGTGATCTCGTTTGAGAGAGTAGAATAAAATGGTGGTCTCGGTCAATATGACCATCCCAAACCAAGGCATAATTCGGCATTAAGAGAAAGAAAATAAAATGTTGAAGAGAACCACTTACCGATTGATCAAGGATTGAGTGCTAATACGGATGACAAGAAGAGATAGAGAAGAGATGAAAGTTTGGTTATAGAGGAAAATGTAATTTGATATTCGGTTATAGGGAGAATGAATAAAAGAGAAGGATTTGATCAAAATGATGTTTTGCTTTTAAGAAATGGAAGAAGGGTTGAAAGGATGATTAAAAGAAAAGAAAAAGAGAAAATGGGTGTCCACTAGTTTCGATTTTCAAAAGGTGATGAGTGAACAAATTTTGGTCTCAAAGATTTGGGTACATTCGGCAACAAAAAGAAAGAAAAGAAGAGAATAAGCTCACCAATGGCTTGAAGATTCGGCAAGAAGGAAATTTGGAGAGAAAAGAAAAATGACACCAAAGTTGCATATAGGAATTTTGGCCAAAAACAATACCAAAACTTTTACCAATTGCCAAAGACAAAATTCGGCTAAGAGAATAGTAATTTGGAGAAAATGGCACACTTGATACTAAAGGAATTTGACCAAAACAAGCACTAAAACTTTACCAAAACACCAAGGAAAATTTGGCTATCCCCCTAACACACAAAACTGTCCACATACATGACCATAATGGTCAAGAATTTGCCAACCATACTTTCCATAACATTTCCCTTGAAAAAGGCCACATGTTCCCCTTACTTTCCCCTTTCTCTTGATTTCTTTCCTCACCTTCAACCTTTCCTATTTTCCTTAGCCATCTTGCCAAAAATAAAAATTCCACCTTGCCTTATTTACATGCTTGGCCGACACTTAAGGAAAGAGTGCAAAAATAATAGTCAAAATTTGCAAACAATGGGATTTGAACCTCTTCCCTCAATGCCTTCACTTAATGCCATAACCTCTTTACTAATTGCTCATTTATGCAAGCAAATTACCCACCTATTTCCATAAGCCTTGATGCCACTTACTATCTCTCTTTAATAGGCTTAAACACAAAATTTATACTAAGGCCCAACTTGAACCCGGAACTTCCTAGAAACCTAGTAACTTTCCAAAATCAGCTTCCTAATTAGTCCAATCTTGAAATAATGCCATTCTCTTTTTCTCAAAATTTTAAACACTCCTAAGCCCAAGGCTCAATGGGCCCAATCCTACTAGGCCCAATTTCAGGATGTTACAGGTTTGCAGAATGAGGATCCAAACAATCACTTGGCTAATTTTCTTTAGTTTTGCGACATTTTCAAGATAAATGGCGTTTCTGATGATGCCATTCGCCTTCGATTGTTTCCTTTTTCATTGAGAAACAAAGCTAAACAGTGGTTGAACTCGTTACCATGAGGATCAATCACTACATGGGAACAAATGACCGAAAAATTTTTGTTAAAATATTTTTCGCCTGCTAAAACGGCTAAGTTGAGGAATGATATCTCTTCTTTTGTGCAGATGGATTTAGAGACACTTTACGAGGCATAGGAGAGATAGAAGGATTTATTAAGAAGGTGCTCTCACCATGGGTTACCCTTATTGCTGCAGGTTCAAACCTTTTACAATGGTGTGAACCCCTCAACTAGGCAGTTGATTGATTCGGCCGCCGGTGGAACCCTAAATAACAAAACCCCTGAAGCGACTTATGAGTTTATAGAGGATATCTCACTGAACAACTATGGAAAGTTACAAGGACAAAGCCAACAAAATCCGCTAGTGTTTTCAACCTCGACGTAGTAACCATGCTATCAAATCAGGTAGAACTTTTAAGTAAGAAAATTGATGGTTTGTGTGGTTCTTCACAGGTACATCCAGTAATACAGTGTGATACAAATGGAGGAGGGACAAACAATACAGAATATCTACCCTATAACCCTGGCATAGAAAGCGAACAGATGAACTATATGGGTAATAATTCTAGACCTCAAAATAACCCTTATAGTAACACTTACAATCCAGGTTGGAGGAACCACCCAAATTTCTCATGGGGTGGTTAAGGAAATCAGAGACAACAACCCCTCCCAGGCTTTCAATAGCAACTCTACCCACAAGAGAAAAAGCTGAACCTTGAGGAAATGCTAACAAAATTTATCGCGGTGTTTGAAACCTATCTCCAAAACACTGAAACAACACTTAAAAACCAGCAGGCATCGATTCAAGGGCTCGAGAACCAATTAGGTCAGCTTGCTAAGCTGATTACAGAATGACCACAAGGTAGCTTGCCGAGCAACACTGAAACTAACCCAAATAAGAAAATTCATGCCATTACCGCTAAGGATAGTGAAGGGTTAGATGAGCCAAAATTGAGGCAAGAGAATGTGCTAGAGGAAGGTAAGGTTGAGGTAAGCCATGATAAACCAAAACCGGTAATTACAGAGTACCAACCTCGTGTGCCATACCCCAATACGATGAAAAAAGACTGCACAGATGAACAATTCAGTAAATTTCTTAAACTTCTAAAGAAATTACATATTAACTTACCGTTTCTTGAAGCTCTTTTGCAGATGCCCAATTCACAAAAATTTTTAAAAGATCTATTGACAAACAAACAGAGGTTAGACGAGGCGTCACATATGGAGCTAAATGCAGTGTGCTCAGCAATTTTGCAAAATAAACTACCATGAAAATGAAAAGATCCAGGAAGTTTTACAATTCCATGTTTAATTGGTAGTTTATCTGATAATAATGATTTAGCTGATTTAGGGGCAACTATCAATGTTATACCTTATAAAATGTTTAAACAGCTAGGTCTCAGGAAACCCAAACAAACTAGGATGAGCATCCAATTAGCTGATAAAACCATTAGAGTTCCTAGGGGAATAATTGAGGATGTACTAGTAAAAACTGACAAATTCATATTCCCAGTAGACTTTGTTGTTTTAGATATGAATGAGGATAATGATGTTTCTTTAATATTAGGACGGCCCTTTTTAGCAACTGCTAGGACCATAATCGATTTGATACAGGGGATGTAACACTTCGTGTAGGTGATGACACGATTAAACTCAAAGCACGTGATTTTGACAGAATATCTAATGATCAAGAGAATACAAGCTCTGATAATATAAATAAACTTAACGTTCAATCGTCTTTGCAGGAAATCTCTCAGGAAAAGATAACAGAGCCAAAGTCTAGCGTCCATATTAAGAATAAAATTGTTCATAAGGAACGAAGATTACAAATAGATGAACTAGATGAATGGCGGACACACGTCAAGGAAAAACTGAAAAAACACGAGGAACCAAAGCAAAACCATGTCAAACTTAAGGATGGGACAACCCAATTTAAGATCGGGGGTTAGGTATTGGTGGATAAGATAGACCCTCGAATCGCCACCTTAGACCTTAATACAAACGAAGAAATCCCTTTCACGGTACTAAATATCTTCCCATACGGAACAGTCGAGGTAACTAATCCTACATTCAGCACTTTTAAGGTAAACGCCACTCGACTCAAACTATATAGCAGTCAAAAAACTGATAGCAGGAATGAGGAGTTTCTACTCCTCAAACCACCATGAGTATGCGAATGAGACGTAAGTCTAGCTTAAGACTTTAAACGAGTGCTTCTCGGGAGGCAACCTGAGCACTGACTTTACTAATGACATATTTTTTATTTTTAGCACCTAACTACAAACTAACCAGAGCAATAAAACACAGGTTTCCTTACCACACGGCCTCGTACACGTGCGTGGCCGTGGCTGTGTGGACACTACGAATAGGTACATCGACGTGGACAAGAATTTTTCCCAAGACACGGGCTGCAATAAAATTCCACAGCTGTGCGATATGGTCGTGGTAGACACTGAGAAAGTAACACGAGTGTGTGACACGCCCGTGCTTTTAGGCCATACCCGACACTGATCAAACAACATGGGTGTGGAAACCTCTACACAACTGTAGGAGAAACGAACGAAGCACCACACGACCGTGCGACACAGCTGAGTTCACTAACATGCCCATGGCACACGGGCGTGGGAAGCCACCAGATCCCTGTTTCCTATTTAAAACCCCCCGTTTTCCTCACTTTCTCCCCAATTTCTTCTTCTTCTTCCAAACCCTAACCACCATACCCCTTCCCTTTTTCTTTATCTTTCCCCTTTCATTTTCCTTTTTCCCTTTCCCTTACTCTTTCTTTACACCACCACCCCCATGTCGATGAAGCGAAAGGACCCTACTACAGTTTCCATGTGCGAGACCAGTCTCCATAAGTTCATGCCGGCCGCTTCATTACCTCGACAGGACAAGGACCTTGGAGTCCATTCAGTTTTTCTTTTCCTTTTCTCTTCTCCTTTATTTTCCTTCTCTTTATCTTTCTTGTGCTTAATTTATATTATTATATTTTTATTTCTTTAATTTAAGTTCAAAAGGCTGTTAGGGAATCACCACAACACTACCGGAGTATCCTACACCCCTAACCAACTTTACACCGTTTCCTTTCTTTGACTCCATCTAAAATTCAAAAAGTTGCACTTCTCTCCCTCTCTTATGCTTTTCTTACTATATTATCATTTTTATCTTTTTACATTGAGAATAATGTAAAGCTTAAGTGTGGGGAGGTGTCAACAAGACTTTCGTATTAGAAAATCCCTGAATTATGCTTTGTCTCAAGTAATTTTCTCATATTACTATTAGAACGAAACTTCTATTGATTTATGATTTTCATTGATATGTTTCAGATTACGTCATAAATAATTATGCATTGATGGTTTAAACTATAAGATATTAGAAAATCAAGCATGATAAGTCTATTTTCCGTAATTAAAATTTTTAGGTTGTTTCCCTAATCTTAAATATTTCTTTGAAGTTTGAAATTGACAAGGTTGACATCAAAAACCATAATTTCTGTGAGATTTTGAGCCTTTTAGAGCATATATATTTACTGCTCACTTTATTGATTATGAGTGTATCAACATTGATCTGTTATTTTAGAACTTGCTTCAATTATACATGTCGAGACCACACTTTTGATTTGATATACTGAAATGATAAAGGCACCTAGGAATTAACCCACTCATTCCACAAAAAGCCGACCTTCATAATTAACCCTAGTGAACCCTTTTTAGCCTAATAAACCATTTCTTGACTCATCCATTAATATTAACCCAAAACCAAATTTTTGACTTCCCTTAATCTTTTGACGTCTCTTTTTGTCGAGATTTGAATTGAGCAGTTGCCTAACTATGTTCTTCATTTTAGTTGTTAAAGTTCTTTCTTATCATTGTATTCTTAAAAAAAAACCGAAGATTTATTCATTATTAGTGAATATGAGCTGAAACTGTTAATTCCATATCGTTAGAAGAAACTCATGTTAATTAGTGATAAGTTTTCAATCAATGTAATTATTCAGTATTAGTTATTTTTCTAGTTAGGTAATTGGTAAATTCGATTTCGACTTTAACTCTCTAATTCAGCCTGTATCCTCACCTTTAAACCAAGCTCCATTACAACCTTTTTAAGACCTTTTGATTTGTGTATCATCTCATTTTATAGTGGTGGAGATTTGATTTTCGTGCAAGCTTATTTTTAATTGTGAGTTCTTGTTTTTGTTTGATAATTCAGGTTATTGATTCAAGTCGAATGTGCTTATTCAGTGGAGCAAAAGTCCCTGTCTAAGAGTAGATCAACACAATTAAGCGGAGCTGATGGCAACCATAGAAATAGGGCGACGAAAATCTACCGGATTAGGGTCAAACCTAATAAGGGAATCCATAGATCGAGTTAATGCGACAATAGGGGTTTTAATTAGAAAGAGATTTCAATTAATTAACCTAGAGTCAGTTGTTTTTACTCTTGAAAGAGATATTAACATAAATCAGGGATTTCTACGGATTAAGTCAAGTGAATAAATCGCATGAATCAAAAGTAATAAGTGAAGTCTAGGTGGATTCTTCCTTAGGTATTGCCTATCTCATATAAGTTGTCCAAAAGTATTTTCCCAATTCACTCTCTGTCGTGTTCATAGTTAGTTAAATTAGTTAGTTAATTTTAGATTAAAAATAAATCCCCTTAATTATTAGGCTAGATAATAAAAAGTTAGTTAGTACTGGTACTCTTGGTCCTTGAGGATACGATATTCCAGACTCACCATAATTATACTACTGTTCGATAGGTGCGCTTGCCTTTGTCGAAATAACAGTTAGTTTCGAGCTCCATCAACACACAAAAGGAAGAAGACCAACAACTCAAACAGAAAATGAAGTAATAGGACAAAGCTCCAAGGCATGTATCAAGCCACTATTTTTAAGATTCTATTCGCCCTCACCTATACTTGGTGTGTAAATAAGTTTTAAGCAAATGATCCTCAAGGATAAATTGAAGTCCGGTGAGTATTTGTGTTTTGCACTGAAAAAAATAATCCACTAAGCACTGAGCAAAGTATAACAAGAAAATCAATTTCTATAAAGAATTTCTTATAGAAACAATCTAAGAATAGTAGAGTATGGAGGAAGAATAGAAAGATTTTTTGAGAATTTTTTGGTATATTTTTTGAATGAAATCTCACTCCTATTCATAGGAATTCTCATGTCTTTTTATAGAGACATAACTTTCAATAGGTGTCCTTTTTTTCAGTGAATTACAATAAAAGGACAAAGCCCGAACAATTAATGTGACTAGCGCGACTCGAACCCATGCCACACCTAGAGCGGTGAACATCTCTTAAATAAACATAACTATTCAAGTAATAGTGCTTGAATAGTTATAATTTTTTGTCAAAAAATCAAGTGATATAACTCTTCGTATTTAAGAAACTTAACTTATTATTATGAATATTCATAACTATTGAGCAATAACCAAAATGTATATGTTTTGATTAATTACACTCTTTCATTTATAGTAATTGGAATACTATAAACATTTAAAAATGCTCCAACATTTTAATGGTGTAAGGACACCCAAGTCAAAGACCACTTGGACCATAGAGGAGGATAAGACACTAACCAAGGGCTTTAAACACCATCTTTAATGAAGCAAAGTCCAATGGATTCATGAGAACATCCAAGTGCACTACTGTTTGAGAGGCTTGTATCATTCTTGAGGTAATACATGAAGGAATCTCTACTGTTAAGCAATCTAAACTTCGAAAGGTAACATCTAAGTTTGAGTCTCTTAGAATGTTAGAAGATTAAAGCTTGTCCGTCTTCTATGAAAAATTATGCTCTTAGAATGTTAGAAGATTAAAGCTTGTCCGTCTTCTATGAAAAATTATGTGACATAGTTAACCAAGCTTTTGTCTTTGGTGAAGAGTACTCCAATGAGAAGTTGGTAAAGAATGTATTTAGATCACTCCTTAAACAATTCTCCATTGAAGTGACTACCATAGAGGGGGTTAAATATATTTGTCGCGACCGATTTTCTATTAAAAATTAAAAATCGGTTTGATGAATAATTGAAAAAGATATGAAAATTTTGGTGAGTTTTATTTAAAAAACAAAGTTGCCCCTGACTAGGTACGATCAATCACCTATAAAATCACCTTTATGAAAGAAATTTAAAAATCTGTTTAAAAAGACTTTGAGTCTTTGTTGAAGTCTAGAAAAAAATTCGAGTTTAAAAGTCAATTACATACAAGAAAGATTTTAACACACTTGCAAAGCCTAAAATTGATTTTCTTATTAAACTTTGGTTATCTTAAATTTCAAAAGTATGAGCTCAAATTCAATATTTAAACGTAATCCAATGAGATGAAAATTTATTTATACGCATTTCCTAGAGTAAATCACATTTTATTTAATAATAATATCTCTGAATATTTTTCGATTAATATAGAAATATCAAATTTTATTTGAGAGATGAAGAAATGATTTACTTGTTTTATTTTTAAAAAGTGTTCCACTTTTAATAAAGATCAATGAAATCTCACTAAACATAAAAATGGGTTCATAATTTATGTTAAATTAAGATATTACCTTATACACTAAAACTCATTTAAAAATGTTTCATAAATGCACATAATTATGATCATGGAAAAGTAACAATAAAATACTAATAACAATGACAACAAAATAACTATAAATACAAACAAACAAACAAAAAAGCCACCAATAACTACAATAATAAGTATTTCAAATGATTAATTTATAATACGTTAAAAAGTCATGGAATGTGAAACATTACAGATAACAATATTTGTGAATAATATCTCAGCAAGCATGCACTGGAAAGGATTATGGGTGTTATTTCGATTCCATGGAAACGTGTGCTTTTATTCCCAACAAGAAAAGCAAAAATGGATCGAGGTTTGGATTTGTGAGGTTTTCAACCAAAATGGATGCATCAAAGGCAATAGAAAGGCTCAATGGTTTCGTCATTCTAGGGTATAAAATTGGGGTGAAAATGGCTAGATTCAAAGCCAGAAGGATGATATGGAGGAAAAGGAATACTTAAACAATACCAATCAGTAATAAGGAGATATATCGAAAAGGAAAGGAGAAAATTGTAAGCGAGAAAGGAGAAACATCTGGGAATTCAAAGGATAAACAGTTAAAGGTAAGGAAGGATGAGCAGTTAAAGGTAAGGAATTGTTTTGGAATAGAGGGGAACCAAGTAAGAGTAGTGCAAGGTTCTGTAGAAGAAGAAATACTATGGAAATTTCAACGATGTTTGGTGGAGGAATCACCGTCCTTATGCGACACAAAAAGTATGGCTGAAAGATTGGCTAAATTTGGACTTAAGGAGATATCTATCAAGAGAATTCAATGACAATTTTTTTCTAATAGAAGTACCAGATGAGGAGTTTATGGAACTTCTAAAGAAAAATGATTGGGCTTATCTGAAGGAATGCTTTAAAAAATTGAACCATGGTCGGAAAAGATATTATTAATAGAGAGGGTGGCATGGATTAACGTTGTAGGAATCCCATTACATTGCTGGAATTACGAGACTTTTAAAAGAGTGGCAGATCTCTGGGGCAAGATGATATCAATGGGAGAAAATTGGAATAATACAACAAGTTTTGAGAGGATAGAGATGCTGATATCGATCAACAAGCCATATCAGATAGATGAGTTTATAATTATAGAGGTTGGAGATGGAAAGTTTTCGATCAGGATCAAAGAAAGAGGATTGATAGAATTGAAAAATGAGAATCCAATGAAAGCAAGGGGATAGCAGGAGGAGGAAGGAGAAATGCTGGAAGCTGGGTCGGAGACCAAATCAAAATCAGAACAATTTCGAAGGTTAGTCAAAACGACGTGGTGGGTGTTATAAATGCAATCAGTATCGGAGAAGGTGAAATAGAAAATGAAGGTAAGGGATCATCGGCAGCAGTAATAATGGCAGAAGAAACTTTAATTGGGTGTAAAGAAATAGTCTCCGTTGGGGTTGAAGAATATAGTAGAGAACTGGATATGATTAAGGAGGATATGATAAATATGGGCCTGCTAATCCAAGTGGACCCAAAAGAGGGGCTTGCCCAGCAAAAGAGTATGGATCTGAGAGTGGGTTCAAATGGTGAAGAAAGGCAGATCCTAAGGAAAGTTGATAGTCCAAGTTTTAAAGAAAGATGACACAATATTATAGAAGCTAGGAATTTAGAGGGATCGGAAGTAATATTTGGAATAGAAAAGGAATTTTTTCAGATAACTCAAAATAGAAGGAAAAAAGACGTTGAATGAAATGATCTGATCTATGCGAGAAATTCAAGATGGTGTTCTGTCGACAAAAGAAAAACAGAAGAGGGATACAGGGGAGAAGAACGAAAACCGAAAGGCATTAACAAGGTTTGATAAAACAACAAATATTTCGTTGTCCAATTCAGATATTAGCAACTGCAGAAGGGTAATCTTAAGGGAGGCAAAAAAGACATGGGAAATAGGGAAGGAGTTAGGTTTCAGTGTGAGGGGGATGAGGAAGAAGTAATTGATGAATTGAGGAGATCAGAGAGGCAGTAGAGGAAGGAAGACAGAGGAAAAAGACGCAGTAAAGACATGATTTTAGGTGAGTTTTTCTGACTTTGAAATTCTTGCTTCTGAAATTGTAGTTCTTCATAGAATAGATTGGTGTCATGAGAACTGTTTCGTGGAATATAAGGGGGTTGGGTCGGAGGTGAAAATGAAATCTTTCAAAAGATTAATTCGCATGTCAAGGGCGAACATTTATTTTCTAGAGGAAACAAAATTTGAATTGGTGACTATGGATTTAGTAAGTAAAATATGGAGAATGATAATTTTGAATTTAGGTTTGCTACAACAATAGGGAGGTCGGGAGGGTTGTTGACAATATGGGATTAAGACGGTTTCAAATTATCCAAAGAATTGAGTGACAACAGATTGATTGTTATCGAAGGAAAATGGGTACATGAGGAAATAGAAGCGGTGGTGATAAATGTATATGCTTCAAACAATGTGTCCAAGCAGAGAACTCTATGGGGGTGTTGACAGAGTTTGATAGCTTTCTCCACAATTGTAAACTCATTGACTTGCCGTTGTTGGGAAAGAAATTCACATGGTATGGCCCAGAAAATAAAAGGCGCAGACTTGACAGATTTCTATTGGAAAAAATCTAGTTGATTCAGATTAAGGACTTACAACGGTAGGGGTTAAAGAGATTTATTTCAAATCATATACCCATTCTGCTAGCAGATGAAGAAGTAGATTGGGGACCTAGGCCATTCATGTTTATCAATGCGTGGCTTAAGAAAAAGGAATGTACGGGATTGATTGAGAAAGAATGGTCTAATATGAGCAGTTTGAGTGGGCAAGTAGCAAGAAAATTGAGAAAGCTTAAAGGTGTCCTTAAGAAATGGAACGTGAATAATGGAAATGTTCTGGAGAATAGAATTTTAGATAGTAAAGAAAGGATTAACGAGCTAAATGAAATTAATGATCTGAGAAAGCTGAACGAGCAAGAAATGGAGGAGCTTAAAAGATTGAATTCTGATTTATGGGATGAAATTAAATTCAAAGAATCGATATGGCGACAAAAATCTATAATGACATGGTTGAAAGAAGGTGATGCGAATACAAAATTTTTCCATAGAGCTGTGAAGATAAAAACAAAAAGAAAGACAGTGTACAGAATGAAAATCAAGAGATTATGGTGCAATGAACCAAATGATTTAAAAAAGAGAATGTATGATTTCTTTAAGAATCATTTTCACGGTCGATCGAGAAATTGGAAGATGGAAATGGAGCTTAATTTTAGGAGACTAAAGGAAAAATGTAACACCCCTTCCCGTATTCAAGCCGGAACCGGGTTTGAGGCGTTACCTAACTAACTTTACTTAAAAGTCTCAAATTGGGTTATAAAATTTCGTTTAAACCCATCACTTGCGCGTACTCGGTCTAAGAGGCCCTAAACATACCTCATAGAGGTTTGGGAATTATTCTGGGAACTTTTACGAACTCAAGAAACGTTTCAATAAAACAGGGGCCACACACCCGTGTTGGTCTAGGGACACGCCCGTGTGCCCGTAAGACATGCCCGTGTCTTCCGACCGTGGTCGATTCTGACTAAGGTCACACGGCCTTGACACACTCGTGGCCTTAGCCCGTGTACAAAAACTTGGCATCCTGACCTATCCACACGGTCTATGCACACGACCGTGTGCTTCAGCCGTATGGCAATTTAAATTCTATGTACAAGGTGCAGACTTCACACGGCCTTGGCACACGCCCATGTGCTAGCCGTGCCTCCCACACGACCTAGACACACGCCTGTGTGTCGACCCATGTGGAAGATTAGTAGGCTATTTAGCAAGCCCTAAGCCACCTTAAGATGCACACATACATACTTCCTTTCAAAATAATACAACTCCTATCCCAAGGCACATCTAAGAACTCATTCCAATATAAAAGATAATCCATAGGTACCTCTAAGAGCTCAAAGAATCAAGACGTACACAAAGGCATATACTTCATAAAATTCATCTTCATTGAGCAATAGAATTTGCCAGGTAATTACCTAACATATAAGGCCATTTACAAAATGACTTTAATAACATACATAGCCAACATTTTGACTAACAGTTACAACTTAACAAAATACTCGAGTCCTATACATGCCATATTCAAAATAAGTCTAAATTGTTATTACTAAAGTGATGTCGATAGTGTGATTCCCGAACTCTTACGTTCACGATCCCCGAGTTATCTTGGCAATACTACAAGGAAAAAGGGCAATGAAAGGGGTAAGCATAAAACTTAGTAAGTTTGCATGGAAATAAATAGCAACAATGAGCTCACAATATAATTCATCCATGGCATTAACTAACCATACACAAGTCATAGGCTTCTTGCCATACTTACTCACACTTGCCCTTATTCAGCACAACCATGCCACATATCGTAAATCATTTCTTCGTGACTCATTCACGAGTACCTGTATTTAGTCATTCACATGACTTTAGTGCTAATTTCATTTCTACTCATCCAATAAATCACTAGGGATACGCAAAGACGCGTATTCGTCTTCATCAACGTAGGTACGGAGCCAATGCCACATCCTAGAGGTGGTCTTACATGGAGTCACCTCTAAGTGCCAATGCCATATCCCGGATATGGTCTCATATGGATTTTCCATTTTAATATCGATACCATATCCCGGATATGGTCTTACACGATTTTCATATTCATCATCGAAGTCATATTCCGGATATGGTCTTATACGGGATCTCAACTCGGTGCCGAGGTCATGTCCCGTACATGGTATTATACGGGACTGATAAACTGTAATTATAACATATTTTAATCCCGCATTTAGCTTAGTTTTGGATGATTTATCCCTTGATTTATTTAAAAAGGTGCTTTTAATCCTTTCTTTTCATGTTTTATATCTAGGAAAACACCCGAGAATGAAAAGAACGTAAAACGGGCCCCAAAATGGAGTAAATGAGCCTTAGCACGAAAACAACACGGCCTGGCCCAAAGCCCACACGGCCTCTCCCTCGATTTACACGGCCGTTCCTCATTAAGAAATCCGAACACGGCCTGAAGTCTATCCACATGGGCGTGCTACATGGCCGTGTCCCTGTCGTGGCAAAGAGCAATTTCATTCGGATTTAGATGATTTGGGGAAAAGAAACCTATTTCAAGAGCCTATATATACCCCTTAAGTATCACCTTTGAAGGAGAGGCGAGCTAGGCCAAGGAGCCAAGCCGGAAAGGTCAGAATTGTGGGAATTGCTTAAAGATAGCCAGTTGATCCATCCCAAGAAGCCAAAATTATACTCAAGACAGTGGAATTCTCCTTCAATTCCTTCAGGGAGTTTTAGGAATTTCTTATGTTTTGTTTTATCTTTTCTCTTGAGATGTTTTCTTTCTTAGTTATGAACTAAACCCCTCAGATACCTGAAGGGGATGGAACCTAGATGAATCTTGTTATTTGATTTTTGAGTTTTATGCTAATTACTTAGTTTGTTCTTAATTATGCATGCTTAATCCAAATCTGATGTGCTTAGGTGGAGGAGGAATAGACCCTGCCTAAGAGTAGATCTAGGGTAATTAAGCAGAGTTGATCGAACGCCTAGAGATAGGGTTACGAGATTTTACCGGATTAGGGTGAAACCTAATATGGGAATCCATAGATCGATTTACTGCTATTCTAGGGGGTTATTAGAAGAGAACGAGAGTTCCACTAATTAACCTAGGGTTAGACGTTATTCGCCTCGAGAGAAGGTTTAGCATAGGTTAGGGAGTCCTACGAATCAAGCTAAGTAAATAAATCATATGATTCAGGGTTAAATAACAAGTGGAGTCTAGGTGAATTCTTCCTGAGGGTATCGTCGTGATCAATTGAGTTTTTCTTCAAGTTATTTCCCAATTCATTCTTTTTGTCTTAGTGTCCTTAGTCTAGTTGTCGTTAATTTAGATTAAAACAAACTTCACTTTATTTTTAAGGCTAAATAATAAAAAGAAAGTTAGTATTAATACTTTTGGTTCCTTTGGGTTTGATAATCCGGTCTTGCCTAAACTATACTACTGCTCGATAGGTACACTTGTCTTTAATCGTTGTCAGAGTTAGTTTTCAGGTTCGATCATTCTTTTATAAATTTTTAAAGCTCTGATTTCAGTGATCAAGTTTTTGGCACCGTTGCCGGGGAACTAAAATATTAAGAAAACTCTATTTTTATTACTTTAGCCATTATTTTTATTTTCAGCAATTTATTTTTTTAGTTGAATTTTTAATTTTGCTAATTTTTCTTTCTTTCTTTTCTTTTCAGGTACCTCTAGTTTATGACTAGAAGGAACCCGAGAGGACCTTTAGTATACGATAGTGATATTGAAGCTACCGCTCGAAGGAATCGTCGAGAAATCAGGTGAGCCCTAAATTATACAAAAAGAGAGGAAGAAGACAGATCCAATCCTACTGAAGGGATGGACGAAACTAATCCACCACCACACGATGTGGGGGAACGCAACGCTCTACGTACTATGTTTGATTATGCTAAACCGCATTTAACAGGAGTAGAATCGAGTATTGTTAGGCCCGCTATAACTGCTAATAATTTTGAATTAAAGCCTAACACAATACAAATGATTTAACAGTTTGTTCAATTTGATAGTTTGCAAGACGGAGATCCAAACACTCATATAGCTAATTTCTTAGAGTTCTGTGATACCTTCAAAATAAATGGCGTTTCTGATGATGCCATACGTCTTCGGTTATTCCCTTTTTCATTAAGAAATAAGGCCAAACAATGGTTAAACTCGTTACAACGAGGGTCAATCACTACATGGGATCAAATGACTGAAAAGTTTTTAATGAAATATTTCCCACCGGCCAAAATGGCCAAATTACGGAATGATATCTCTTCTTTTGTGCAGATGGATGTAGACATTATACGATGCATTGGAGAGATACAAGGATCTCTTGAGAAGGTGTCCATACCATGGTTAACCCTTGTGGCAACAAGTCCAAACATTCTATAACAGTGTAAACCCCTCAACGAGGCAACTAATCGACTCAGCCGCTGGTGGAACCTTGAACAACAAAACTCCTGAAGCAGCATACGAGTTCATTGAAGAGATGTCACTGAATAATTATCAATGGCAAGTTACAAGGACGAAACTGACAAAATCCGCCAGAGCCTTCAACATAGACACCGTAACCATGCTATCAACACAAATGGAGATAATAAATAAAAAGCTTGATAATTTGTGTTCTTCGCAGGTACATCCAGTAATGCAGTGCGACGCAAGTGGAACTGTGGCAAATTTTGAGTACCCACCCTACCAACCGGAAGCAGAAAGCGAACAGATGAACTATAATAGGTAACAATTTCAGATCTAATAATAATCCATATAGTAACACTTACAATCCAGGTTGGAGGAACCACCCAAATTTTTCATGGGGAGGTTAAGGAAATCAAGGAAATCATAGGCAACAACCTCCTCAAAACTTTCAAAATCAGCCCTATCCATAAGAGAAGAAATCAACCATCGAGAAGATGATGGCAAAATTATCGGCAAACACAGAAAAACGCCTACAAGATACTGAGAGAACCCTTAAAGATGAACAAGCGTCAATTGAAAAAATTACTGAGTCATTTGGGGAACTCACTAAGACGGTTGGATTACTTACTAAAATGATCTATGAAATACGGGCAGAAATTTTTCGTAAAGGAACAGAACAGGTAAAAGTAGTTACACTAAGAAGTTGAAGGGAATTAGTCGACACAAAGAAACAAATCCAAAACAAGGAGAACAAAGCCAGCGATGAGGGGATCAAGGATGTAAATCCAGTATACAACGAGAAAAAACCACCAATCCCATATCCAGCAAAGTTAAAAAAGGAACGAATTGATACCCAATACGATAAGTTTCTTGAACTTTTTAAACAAATACATATTAACTTACCTTTTGTTGAAGCCATTTCACAGATGCCGAAGTACGCAAAATTCTTAAAGGAACTCCTGACAAATAAACGAAAACTTGAAGAAGTGTCAACGGTGGAACTTAATGAAGGGTGCTCAGCCATCCTCCAAAATAAGTTACCAACCAAATTAAAAGACCCAGGAAGTTTTACTATCCCTTGTTTAATTGGTAGCTTGAATATTAAGAAAACATTAGCTGATCTAGGTGCTAGTATAAATTTAATGCCTTAAAAAATGTTTAAACAACTAGATCTTGGGGAACCAACACCCACTAGGATGAGTATTCAGTTAGCAGATAGATCTATTAAATATCCTAGTGGAATTATTGAAGATGTCTTGGTAAAAATTGATAAATTTGTTTTCCCTGTTGATTTCATTGTGTTAGACATGGATGAAGACATTAATCTTCCTTTAATATTAGGGCATCCTTTTTTAGCCACTGCTAGAGCTGTTATTGATGTAGGTAATGGTAAACTAGCACTGAGGATAGGTGATGAAGAAATCATTTTTCAAATTTATGATGCCATGCGATATTCTAAAGAGCAGGATGATTCTTGTTATTTTGTTGATACTACTGATCATATCATTCAAAATTCATTATAGGAAATCATACATGACGACACGATGGAACTGTGCCTGACTCGAGAAGAGGGGGAAGAAGATGAAGACGATGAGTTGAATCTGAATACATCGTCATCCAGACAAATGAGAGAAGAAAGCATTGAAAATGATAACGAAATAAGACAGAAACCTTCCATCGAAGAGCCACCTAAATTGGAATTAAAATAGTTACCAAAACACTTAGAATACGCATTTCTCGGGGACAACTTTATGCTACCGGTAATTATCTCTTTAGAACTAAAACCCAAGGAAAAAAAGGAGCTGATAAAGGTACTAAGAGAGCACAAAAAAGCCATATCTTGGAAAATTTCTGATATCAAGGGAATAAGCCCCGCGTTCTGCACCCACAAAATTTTAATGGAAGAAGAATACAAACCATATGTGCAACCCCAGAGACGGTTAAACCCTAACATGAAAGAAGTGGTCAAAGCTGAGATAATTAAACTTCTAGATGCAAGAATAATTTATCCTATTTCTGACAGCACTTGGGTAAGTCCTGTGCAGGTAGTTCCAAAGAAAGGAGGAATGATGGTGTTACCCAATGAAAAAAATGAGTTAATTCCCACAAGAACAGTTACCGTTGGAGAGTCTGTATAGACTATAGGAAGCTGAATGATGCCACCAAAAAAGATCACTTTCCTCTACCCTTCATAGATCAAATGCTAGAAAGATTATCCGGGCATATGTACTACTGCTTCCTAGATGGACTCTTCGGCTACTTCCGAATCCCCATAGCTCCTGAAGATCAAGAGAAGACGACATTTACATGCCCATACGGTACGTTTGCTTATCGTAGAATGCCTTTTGGATTATGTAATGCTCCTGCTACTTTTCAGCGTTGCATGTTGGCAATCTTTGACGAACTCGTAGAAGACATCATGGAGGTATTTATGGATGATTTCTCGGTATTCGATAATTCTTTCCATCTTTGCTTTAAAAATTTAAAACGAGTTCTAATAAGATGTGAGGAAACAAACCTTGTTTTGAATTGGGAAAAATGTCACTTTATGGTTAGAGAAGGAATTGTGTTAGGACATAAGATTTCTAGTAAAGGGATTGAGGTAGATAAAGCAAAGGTTGAAGCCATAGAAAAACTACCTCCCCCTAGTTCTGTTAAGGCTATTAGAAGCTTTTTAGGACATGTAGGGTTCTATAGAACATTTATTAAAGATTTTTCTAAAATAGCTAAGCCTTTGACAAAATTACTAGAAAAAGATTTTCCTTTCGATTTCAACCAGGAATGTTTAGATGCATTTAATATCCTTAAGGATAAATTAATAAATGCACCGATTATAATTGCACCTGATTGGAACTTACCCTTTGAACTAATGTGTGATGCAAGTGATTTTGCAGTAGGTGTAGTTTTGGGACAACGAAGAGACAAGCATTTTCAGCCAATTTACTACGCTAGCAGAACACTAACACCCGCACAAGAAAACTATACCACCACAGAAAAAGAATTCCTAGCCGTAGTTTTTGCTTTTGATAAATTTAGATAGTATCTAATATTATCTAAAGTTGTCATTTACACTGACCATTCAGCTCTTCGTTATCTTTTAAACAAACCTGATGCAAAACCCAGACTCATACAATGGATTTTACTCTTACAGGAATTCGACTTGGAAATACAAGATAAGAAGGGAGCCGAGAATCTTGCAGCGGATCACCTTTCTAGACTTGAAAATCCACGCCCAAAGAGCTCGATGAAAGCGAAATAAATGATTCGTTTCCCAAAGAACAACTTTTTCTATAACACATTCTAATGTACCATGGTTTGTAAATATTGCGAATTATTTAGTAGCTAACGTCTTGTCAAGAAAATTAACACATCACCAAAAGAAGCGATTCTTTGTTGATGTGAAAAATTATTTTTGGGAAGATCCCTTTCTTTTTTGCATATGTGCAGATCAGGTAATTTGAAGATATATTACAAAGACAGAAGCAAGCAAAATCTTGGAGCATTGCCATTCAGGACCATCAGGAGGACACTACAATGGTATTAAGACAGCACACAAAATACTCGAATCAGGTTTTTATTGGCCCACTCTATTTAAAGATGCCAACAGGTATGTTACCTCGTGTGATAGATGCCAAAGAATAGGTAATATTTCTAAACGTGATGAAATGCCTCAAACATATATGTTATCATGTGAAATATTTGATGTATGGGGTATTGATTTCATGGGACCATTCCCTAGTTCATTTGGAAACAAGTACATCCTAGTGGCAGTTGACTACATGTCAAAATGGGTAGAAGCGGAAGCTTTACCTACCAATGATGCTAGAGTAGTAGTCAAGTTTCTCAAGAAACTGTTTTCCCGATTTGGCACACCGAGAGCCATCATTAGTGATAGGGGTACTCATTTCTGTAATACTCAATTTGAAAAAATCCTAAAAAAATATGGAGTATACCACAGGACAGCCACCCTATATCATCCTCAAACCAGTGGGCAAGTTGAGGTAGCAAACCGAGAACTTAAGCGCATTCTAGAAAAAATGGTTAAATCAAATAGAAAAGATTAGGCAGTTATAGTAGATGATGCTTTATGGGCCTATAGAACAGCATATAAAACACCTCTAGGGACATCTCCATATAAACTGGTATACAGGAAAAGCTATCATCTACCATTCGAATTAGAACACAAAGCTTTTTGGGCAATAAAATTTTTGAATTCTGACCTCAAAATTGCAGGAAAGAGAAGAATGATGCAGATGAACGAGCTGGACGAGTGGAGAACGGAAGCCTATGAGAACTCAAAACTGTACAATGAAGCAACAAAGCGACTCCACGATGCTCGTCTCAAGAGATCAAAACAATTCGAAGTAGGAGACTTGATCCTACTATACAACTCAAGGCTTATACTATTTCCGGGAAAGCTGAAATCAAGATGGTCAGGCCCATTTATGATCAAAATAATTTTTCCATATGGCACCATCGAGGTAACTCATCCCACTAAAGGCACATTCAAGGTAAATGGTTACCGACTTAAAATTTATAATGGTACAGATTTTGGAGATATGAGAGAGGAGCTTATGCTCCATGAGCCTTCTTTTAGAACCGAAAACAGGGAAAGTCTAGCTTAAGACTATAAACAAGTGCTTCTCGGGAGGTAACCCGAGCACTAACCCACTAACACTTTATTTTCATTTTTTCTAACACCACACTAAAATTAGTCCAATAGAAATGCAAGTTTTTAAACACGGCCTTTAACAAGGGCGTGTCAATGGCCGTGTGCAAGACACGGGATGAAACACAGGCGTGCTAGGAGCCGTGCACAAACAGGGAAAAATTTCTTTCGACAACACGGGCTACGATACCAGACCACGCCCGTGCTTCAAAACCGTGTGAAGCTACTGACTTACACACCACGGGTAGAACACATTCGTGCTACCTAACCATGCGAGGTTACTGACTTGTGAAGCACGGGCCAAATACGGCCGTGCACATCGACCGTGCTTGCTACACATACCCGTGCGATCTCACCGTGCCATCATACTGACTATTAGAACACGGGCGTGCTAATTTACCCAGGTCGTGCCAAGAACCCTGAAACACGCCCAAATTTTAGAAACCGGCAAAAGCACGAGCATTTTCAAATGAACATGGGCGTGGCGATGGACCGTGCCACCTCTCATATATATAAAATTTAACCGTAATCCATCCCCCAAACCTAACCCTAAAATCAACTTTAACCCCTCTTTTCCCGAAATTCGACCGCACAACCATTCCCCTCCACCTAAAACCACTCCCTCGCCGTTTTTCTCTAAAAACCACCCAAAAACCATCCACATGTCCATGCCACCACCGTGTTCATGCAGCAGAGCCCACGCCACCGCCGTGCTCCGCCCGTGTTGATCATATCACACCATCCCTGGTTCCCTTTTCTTGACTTAATCTTTGATAAATATTATGGCATTCTTGTTTATTTTCAAATTTTGTTTAGATTTAGTTTTAAAAGCATGATTTTTATTTAGGAAATTTGTTTTAGTCCCCATAATACTTATTGGTTGTTAGATTTTATATTCATTTTATTCTTGAATTTTAAACTCATGAAATTGATACATTGCTCTGCCCACTATTGTCCGAGAAAATTTTTCTCTTGCGAATTAACATGCTCCCAATTATAAATTCTCAATTTTTTTTCTTGACTTAATATGGCATATGATGGCTGTGCTATTAATGAAGCTTGAAACTGCTTTATATTTGATTACAAATTTTAGGTACCATGTCAACATCACGTACCAAACGATCAGCACCAAGCAAGAAAAGAAAAGGGCCCGGATCATCGTTCGCAAGTGCCTCTACCGAGCTTCGACACCCATTCTTCAGATTTCTTCAAACAACTCAGGAAGAACGGTACAAAGCAATCTGGGATAGACCCCTAGGCACCGGTAGGCGCATTGACTGGAACGCAGTGCGACAAGTTGGGCTCACAACCGATATTCAAGCCCTCCTCTTAACCAACCCGTGGGAGAACTTCTTCTCAATCGACGAGCCCACATACTCGGAGCTCACATTAGAATTCTGCACCACCTTCACATTGCAAACAGTGACGACTCAGTTTGACGACCCGGGTGCTATCCAATTCCGTCTAGGGGGCTTAGTACATTGATTGAGTGTACCATAATTCGGCGCGGCTCTCGGATTTTATACGCCGGAATTCATAGAAGAAAACCCACTATCTGGATTAAATCATGAACTCCACTGCACTCCATTCAACTGCTGGCACACCCTACGCCCCACTACAAGAAACTACGACCCCAGTCGCTCTAAGGCGATAGCCCTTCCCCTAGCCCTGAGGTATATTCACGCCATTCTCACCCATACCATCACAGGTCGTAGAGAGAGCACCGGCGTCGTAAACAAACAAGACGTTTACTTCCTATCATGCATGTCTGAAGGACATGTTTTCGACCTAGCATATTTCATTGCATGCGCAATCCAACATCAAACGGAGCCACATAGGAAGAGGATTTTATCAAAGAGGCCATACATTACGAGACTGGCTCGACACTTCAACATCCTCAACACCGACGAGCAGATCACCTCCCTCACACTGACGGGTAACATGGTACCTCAAGGCATCCAGACGATGCTACACATGAGGATGATCAAACAACGTCGAGGGACCGACCCCCCTCAGTACCAACTACGGACATTCCTGATGATGTCCCACCACCATCAGAGGAGGCACCTAATCTGAGCCAACATTCATACCAAGTAGCACCATCATTAGCGGATATCTCTGCACGACTCGACCAGTTCGAGCTACACTTCGCTGAAAACACTCGGCGATTTGATGGACTAGAGACCACTTTGCAACAAATATGCCAGCACCTCCACATTTCTTCATCAACACCACCACCGGACCCAACCAATGACGAGGACCTCTGAGTCCTCTTAATTTGTTATCTTTCATTTTATTTTTCTTTATATTAAGTTTTTATTTTGTGTGAACTTTTATTATTATTGCAAACTTTTACCATTGGCTATCTAACTATTTAAGCATCCCTAACCACATATCTAAGATCGTTAACCACTGACTTTGTAGAATAAATTACGCACTCCACATACAAAAATGCACAACTAGGAGAAATTCAATAAGTCACCTGACCCCACACATTTTCCACATCCTCCAAGGATCTCATCCATAATTCAGGAAGTGACACTTTCAATCATATCTTCTGATTGATCACAAATTATCATTATCTATCTGTGTACATTGAGGGCAATGTACATCTTAAGTGTAGGGGGTGAATAATTATTTTAAGAAAATGCCTAACTTTCTGTATTGTTCTCAAATCCCTGAATTTAATCTTGTTTTAAAGTAATTTTCTCATATTATTAATTAAGATGAAATTTCTGATGGTTTATGATTTTTATTGACATGTTTTTGAATAAGTCATAGTTAATTGTGCATTGATGATTAAATTTGAAGAATACTAGGGAATCAAGCATGATAAGTCTAATTTTCTAAAATTTAAAATTTTAGGTTGTTAACCTGAATTTGAATGCTATCTTGAAGTTTGAGACTTACAAGGACGATGTCAAAAACACCCATAATTTTTGTGAGATTTCGAGCCTTATAGAGTATATTTCTTTTTTGTGCTCACTTTATTGATTATGAGTGTGCCAACTATGAACTGTTATTCTAGAACTTGCCTCGTTTATACATGTCGAGACCACACTTTTGATTTGATATTACAGAGATGATAAAGGCACCTAGGTTTTAACCCACTAACTCCACTAAATAGCCTACCCTTACAATTGACCCCTAGTGAACCCCGTTGAGCCTAACAACCCTTTTTATTGATTAACCCACTAATGTTAACCCAAAAACCCTTTGTATTTGTTATCATCCTTCCTTTTGACTATCCTTTAATTGAGATATGATTTGATTAGTTACCTAAGTTTTTATGAATTATTATTATTTGAAGTTGTCTTTACTTAGTTTGTTCTTAAAAAAAAAATTCAAATCAAAGTATATTCAGTTTTAGTATTATGAAAAGTGAGCTTATACAAGTTAAAGTCTAATTATCAAAAGAAAAAGCTCATATTAGTAGGATTATTATTCAGTTGATGTAATTATTATCTTAGAAATTTTTAGATAAGTAACTTATCAATTCAGTCTCGATTCTAACCTTCTAATTTCAGCATTTATCCACACCTTTAACCCTAGCCCCGTTACAACCCTAACAAAGACCTTTTGATCTGCTTTATCATTTCATTTCTGAAAGGTGGAGATTTGATTTTCAGGCAAGCCTATGGGATTAACTTTTCAGGTTGGACTTCGGAGTGCTTAATTTTGACCCTTAAACACTTTTTGAGTGATTTGAGTGAATCTTTTGTGAGGATGTCAATCCTTGTCGATTTTGAATCAAGGGTAATTATTTAGATGAAGGGAAACACCTATGTTTTCGTGCTATAAATGAATAACTTATCTTGTTTGAATCTTTAGGACCCTTTGAATTGAATTATCCATGTATAAATTATTTATGAATTAGGATAAGGCATTGTTGATAGGAATTATGAATCATGGAAAGTTCGTTTTAATTGTAAGCTGAGAATTTTGCTTGAGGACAAGCAAAAGCTTAAGTGTGGGGGTATTTGATAAGCCGTAATTATAACATATTTTAATCCCGTATTTAGCTTACTTTTAGATGATTTATCCTTTGATTTATATAAAAAGGTGCTTTTAATCCTTTCTTTTCATGTTTTATATCCAGGAAAGCACCCGAGGATGAAAAGAACGTAAAACGGGCCGAAAAATAGAGTAAATGGGCCTTAGCACGAAAACGACACGGCCTGGCCCAAAGCCCATACGGCTGTTCCTCGCCGAACAACCTAGAGGACGACCTCTCCCCCAATTTACACGGCCGTGCCTCATTAAGAAATCTGAAAACAGCCTAAAATCGTTCCACACGGGCGTGCTATATGGCCGTGTCCCTGTCGTGGCAAAGAGCAATTTCATTCAGGTTTGGATACTTTGGGGCAAAGAAACCTATTTCAAGAGCCTATATATACCTCTTAAGTACCACCTTTGAAGGGGAGGCGAGCTAGGCCAAGGAGCCAAGCCGGAAAGGTCAGAATTGTGGGAATTGCTTAAAGATATCCAGTTGATCCATCCCAAGAAGCCAGAATTATACTCAAGATGGCGAAATTCTCCTTCAATTCCTTCAGGGAGTTTTAGGAAGTTCTTATGTTTTGTTTTATCTTTTCTCTTGAGATGTTTTCTTTCTTAGTTATGAACTAAACCCCTCAGATACCTGAAGGGGATGAAACCTAGATGAATCTTGTTATTTGATTTTTGAGTTTTATGATAATCACTTAGTTTGTTCTTAATTATGCATGCTAAATCCAAATCTGATATGCTTAGGTGGAGGAAGAATAAACCCTGCATAAGAGTAGATCTAGCGTAATTAAGCAGAGTTGATCGAATGCCTAGAGATAGGGTTACGAGATTTTACCGGATTAGGGTGAAACCTAATATAGGAATCCATAGATCGATTCATTGCTATTCTAGGGGGTTATTATAAGAGAACGAGAGTTCCACTAATTAACCTAGGGTTAGATGTTATTCGCCTCGAGAGAGGGTTTAGCATAGGTTAGGGAGTCCTACGGATCAAGCTAAGTAAATAAATCATATGATTGAGGGTTAAATAACAAGTGGAGTCTAGGTGGATTCTTCCTGAGGGTATCGTCGTGATCAATTGAGTTTTTCTTCAAGTTATTTCCCAATTCGTTCTTTTTGTCTTAGTGTCCTTAGTCTAGTTGTCGTTAATTTAGATTAAAACAAACTTCACTTTATTTTTAAGGCAAAATAATAAAAAGAAAGTTAGTATTAATACTTTTGGTTCCTTTGGGTTCGATAATCCGGTCGTGCCTAAACTATACTACTGTTCGATAGGTACACTTGCCTTTAATCGTTGTCAGAGTTAGTTTTCAAGTTTGATCCTTCTTTTATAAATTTTTAAAACTCTGATTTCAACGATCAGGGATCTTTTCTATTTCATTTCTCGATTTTAAAATGAGCCAACTCGTTGGTCTAGTCCGAGACTGATCGCTGAAATCAGAGCTTTAAAGTTTATAAAAGAATGATTGAACCTGAAAACTAACTCTGACAACGATTAAAGGCAAGTGTACCTATCAAACAGTAGTATAGCTTAGGCAAGACCGGATTATCGAACCCAAAGGAACCAAAAATATTAATACTAATTTTCTTTTTATTATTTAGCCTTAAAAATAAAGTGAAGTTTGTTTTAATCTAAATTAACGACAACTAGGCTAAGGACACTAAGACAAAAAGAACGAATTGGGAAATAACTCAAAGAAAAACTTAATTGATCACGACGATACCCTCAAGAAGAATCCACCTCGACTTCACTTGCTATTTAACCCTGAATCATATGATTTATTTACTTAGCTTGATCCGTAGGACTCCCTAACCTATGCTAAACCCTCTCTCGAGGCGAATAACATCTAACCCTAGATTAATTAGTGGAGCTCTCGCTTCTCTTATAATAACCTCTGAATAGCGAGAAATCGATCTATGGATTCCCATATTAGGTTTCACCCTAATCCGCAAAATCTCGTGGAATCTATCTCTAGGCGTTCGATCAACTCCGCTTAATTACGCTAGATCTACTCTTAAGCGTGGTCTATTCCTCCTCCACCTAAGTACATTAGATTTGGATTAAGCATGCATAATTAAGAAAAAACTAAGTATTTATCATATAATTCAAAAATCAAATAATAAGATTCATCTAGGTTTCATCCCCTTCGGGTATCTGAGGGGTTTAGTTCGTAATGAATAAAGAAAACATCTCAAGAGAAAAGATAAAACAAAATATAAGAAATCCCTAAAACTCCCTGAAGGAATTGAAGGAGAAATCCACCGTCTTGAGTATAATTACAGCTTCTTGGGATGGATCAACTGGCTAACTTTGAGCGATTCCCACAATTCTGACCTTTCCGGCTTGGCTCCTTGGCCTAGCTCGACGCCCCGACAGAGGGCTTCTGCCGAACTCCCTTTTCAAGTTGCTCTATTGGGTGTTTATATAGACTTTGAGATGCCTTACTTGGCCCCTAAGTATCCTAATTAAAGTAGAATTCCTAATAGGGTGTTTGAATAGGCTTTGGAATGTGTTTCTTTGCCTCCAAGTATCCTTTCCCAAATGTAATTGCTCTTTCCAGCGACAGGGACACGGCCATGGCACATGCCCGTGTGAATCGTGGCCAGGCCGTGTTCGGACTTTCTAACTTGAGGCACGACCATGTAAGTCGGGGGTCAAGCGGTGCTCTAGATGATCGACAAGGCTCGGCTATGTGGGATTTGGGCCAGGCCGTGTCGATTTTGTGCTAAGGCCCATTTACTCTATTTTTGGCCCGTTTTATGTTCTTTTCATCCTCGGGTGCTTTCCTGGATATAAGACACGAAAAGAAAGGATTAAAAGCACCTAATTACATAATTCAAGGCTTAAATCATCCAAAAGCATGGTAAATGTGGGCTTAAAATATATTACTTTTATGATTTATCAGAGACCTTGTTCTTTCCCCGATCGAGGCAGATCCTATGTTCTTCTTACTCTATAATAACAATTTAGCTCATTTTAATCACCACATTAATGAAAGCATTTCAATAATCACACTTAGGAAAAAAAATACTATTTTGCCCCTAGAATTTGGCAAAATGACCTTTATGCCCCCAGGCTCGAAAATTAATTCTAATCATGTTTCTACCTTCAACAAGCCTAGATGAACATTTATTACTCTTATAGCTATCATCAAACCTCAACATTTCACATAATTACTACAAATTTATAACCTTTTCATTAAGGTCCAATTAGGTGTATTCAAGACAACACCTTTCACAAAAGTTGTTCATCTAACAACTAAGACTCAATTTCTTCAATAAAAATGAAGTAAATAACTAAGATAGCTCTCATGGAAAAACTCCACACGTATTACCATATTGCACAATAGACCCCTCATTTGAAAGCTTAAGCTTTAGGGGTCTCAAAAGTACAACTAGTTTCAAGAAAAGATCACTAGAACACTTACTTGTGAAGAGAAGAGTGTGCTGAAATTTTTGAAGCTTTCAACACCTATTTGGTTACAAATATTTTGTGGTAGAAATGAAGAAGAATGATGGACATCATCTTTTCTTTATTCTAATATTAAACTAGAAAATTTAGTCCACCAAACACCACCAACTTTGACCAATGATGGTGGTGGGAAAGTATTAAAATTTATATAATGAATGATCGAGGCTAGAAACTATCACCATGATTGAGGCAAGTGCACCTATCGAAGAGTAATATAGTTTAGTGGCAAGACCGGAATGTCGAACCAAGGGAGCCAAAAGTACTAATACTAACTTTCTTTTTATTCTTTAGCCTAAGAATTAAGGGAATTGTTGTTTAATCTAAAATTATCTAACTAATAAGCTAAAGATGCTAAGACATGGAGAATGAATTGGGGAAAATACTTTTGGGAAAAACCAATTGATTAAGACAATACCCGAGGACGAATCCACCTAGATTTCACTTATTATTTAACTCTGAACCAGGCGATTTATTCACTTGACTTGATCCGTAGGATTCCCTAATTTATATTAATACCTCTCTCGAGGCTACTAACGTCTAACCCTAGGTTGATTAATTGAAATCTCTTTCAAATTACAACCCCCAGAATTGCATTAACACGAACTGTGGACTCCCATATTAGGTTTGACCCTAATCCGACATATTTTCGTCATCCTATCTCTAGGGTTGCGATCAACTCCACTTAACTATGCTAGATCTACTCTTAACAGGGAATATTCCTCCACTGCCTAAGCACATCAATACTTGAATCAATATTCTGAAATATCAAAACAAGAATTAAGAGCACATAATTAAGAAAAAATCAAGTATTTATCATATAGTTCATAAAACAATAACAATATCTGTCTTAGGTTTCATCCCCCTCAGGTATTTGAGGGGTTTAGTTCATGTTTAATAAAGAATACATCTCAGAAGAAAGTATAAAACAAAACATAAGAAAAACCCTAAAACCCCCTGAAGAAAATTGAAGGAAAGATCTTCCGTCTTGAGTATGATTCCGGCTTCTTAAGATGGATCAACTGGCTGTCTTCGAGTAAATCCCACAATTCGGCCTCTCTGGCTTGGCTCCTCGGCCTACTTGAACCGCCCCCTTTTAGGTCACACTTAGGCTGTTTATATAGGCTTGTCTTTCTTTGCCCCTAAGTATCCTAATTCAAGTGGAATTAAAATAGGTCACGACAGGGACACGCCCGTGTGGCACGCCCGTGTAAATTGAGTCCAGGCTGTGTTCGGATCTGCTTAAAGAGGCACGGCCGTGTGGATTTCTCCAGGCCATGTGGATTTCATACTTTGGCTCATTTTCTTCGTTTTTGGCCCGTTTCTCGTTCTTTTCATCCTTCGGTGCTCTCCTAAGTATAAAACATGAAATTAAAGGATTAGGAGCACCAAATTCCACAATTCAGGGGATAAATAATCCAAAAGTGTGCTAAATGTGGGATTAAAATATGAACATATTACGGTTTATCAAATACCCCCACACTTAAGCATTTGCTTGTCCTCAAGCAAAGTTCTCAACTCACAATTAAAATGAACTTCCTCAATTCATAATATTCATCAATAGTGTTTCATCATAATTCATAGATAATTTATACATTAATAATTTAACCAAAAGGGTTCTAAAGATTCAAGCAATCAAAGTCATAGTTTTTGTAGCACGAAAACATTAGGTGTTTCCCCTTATCTAAATGATTACCTTTGATTCAAAACTGACAAGGATTGACATCCTCACAAATGATTCACTCAAATCACTCAAAGTGTTTAAGGCTGAAGAAAGCACTCAAAAGTCAAACATGAAAAGTTAATCCCATAGGCTTGCATGAAAATCAAATCTCCACCACTATAGAATGAAATGATACACGGATTAAAAGGTCTGTTAAGGGTTGTAATGGGGCTTGGGTTAAAGGTGTGGATAAAGGCTGAATTAAAGGGTTAAGATCGAGATTGAATTGACAAATGACCTAACTTTAGAAAGATGAACTGAGACTTGATTAATTACATCAACTAAAATTTCATTACTAATAAAAGCTTTTCTTTTCAATATGTGGGATTTAAACGTATAAGCTCAAAAATCATAGAACTAATAATGAATATACTTCAATTTTTTTTAAGAACAAATCATGTAAATAGATTTTAATAATGTAGTTAGGCAATTGATCAAATCAAATCTCGATATAAGGGTAGTCAAGAGAAATGGTGATAACAAATACAAGATGGGTTTCGGGTTAATATTAGTGGATGAGTCAATGAAAAGGTTGTTAGGATCAAAGGGTTTTACTAGGGGTTAATTGTGAGGGTAGGCTTTTAGTGGAGTAAGTGGGTTAAATCTTAAGTGCCTTTATCATCCCTGTATATCAAATCAATGATGTGGTCTCAACATGTATAATCAAAGCAAGTTCTAGAATAACAAATCAATGTTGACACACTCATAATCAATAAAGTAAGCAAGAAAAGAATGTATGCTCTAAAAGGCTTAAAATCTCACAATAATTATGGGTTTTTGATATCAACCTTGTAAATTTCAAACTTCAAGGTAATAATTAGATTCAGGTAGACAACCTAACAAGTTTTTAATTCTGAAAATAGACTCATCATGCTTGATTCTCTAGTCTCCTAAAGTTTAAATCATCACTGCACAATTATCAAAGATTTACTCCAAAACATATCAATAAAAGTAATGACTCAAAAGAAATTTCATTCTAATAGTAACATGAGAAAATTACTTAAGAGCAAGACATAATTCAGGGATTTGAGAATAATGCAAAAAGTTAGGAACTTTTCAAAATAAAATTCACGCCCCGCACTTAAGATGTACATTGCCCTCAATGTACAAAGATATATATGAAATCATAAGGAATGGGGAGAAGTGAAACTTCCTGAATTTTTAGATGGATTTCTTCAGTTGGTAGTGGTGGTGATTTTCCTCTTAAAGTTGGGTATTCCATGGTGCTATTTTATGTTGTTTTTTTAACTGTGATAAAAGCAGTCGGTTTGTTATCATTGTAAGGATTACTCAAATATTGCCAGAAAATGTAAATTGGATAATAGAGATTATGAACTGAAAAATAACTAAAATAAACATAAGTCAAAGGTAAAAGATAAAATGAAAATTAACATTTTAAACATGAAAATAAAATAAAGATAAAAGAAAAATGACTCAGAAGTCCTCATCGCCAGATGGCTCGCGTGGTGGGGGCGGCGATGAAATGTGAAGTTGCTGACATATCTGGTGGAGGGTGGCGTCGATGTTGTTGAAACATTGGAAGCATTGCTGCTCAAATCATGTGAGGCGCTCAGATATTTCTAAAAGAGAAGCTGAAGCATGAACTAGGCGATGGCTCGGTGTTGGCTCCTCATGTGGGTGTGGGACATCGTCAGTAATGTCCTCAAGGTCCTCCTCCTCGGTGGTATGGGCTAGCCGATATTGGGAAGGATCGATCCCATGGCGACGCTTGATCATCCGTATGTTTATCATCATCGAGATGCCCTGTAGAGACATCTGGCCTATCAAGGTAAGCGAGGCTGATTGTGCTGCGGTGTTGAGGAGACCAAAGTGTCTCACGAGCCGTGTTATATAAGGCCCTATGGAAATGACCCCCTTACGATGTCGCTCCGTCTGATGCTGGATGGTGAGAGCGATGAAATACCCAAGGTCAAAGACGTGCCCGTTCGCCATGCACTATAAGAAGTAGGTGTCATGAGTGTTAACTACCCCGGTGCTCTCTCGCCTTCCTGTTAATGTATGAGCTAAGATGGTATGTAAGTACCTCAAAGATGGGGTGAGAGCTATCACTTTGAAGTGACTAGGGTCATAAGTGGCCGAGGCAGGGGCTATATTATACCAACATCCCACAGGGGAATTATAGATGTGGCGATGGAGTTTCACAAGATCATATTCCCTCATGAACTCATTCGTGTAGAGGCCCATAGCAACTCCAAATTCGTGGACACTCATTTTGCGAACCAAACCTCCTAGGTGGAATTGGATGGTGTCTGGGTCGTCATGGTTTGTAATTACCACCTGCAAATGAAAAGTGGAGCAAAGATCTAATATTAGTTCGAGGTAAGTGGGCTTGAAAATACTGAAGAACCGCTCCCAAGGGTCCGTGGTTAGTAAGGCTCGAACATCATCAGCAAGTTGTACTTATTCCAGGGCAGCCCAGTCGATACATCTACCTTGACTAATAGGTCGTGCTTGTAGGATCTGAAAAAGTTCCTCTTGAGCTCCAGGAGGAAACCATAAGAATGTGTGTCACACTTCGGCTGATGCGCTGGCTGATGATGAGCCGTGTCCTTTTCATTTTTTTGAGACAGGGACTGCGGTGTTCTTGCTGCATGAAGATGACATTATGTTCCTGCAAGAAAGATGGAATAACATCATCCTATATTTTTCCATAAGAGTGATAGAACTTATAATTCCAAAATTATTGTCTCATGATATTGATAATAAAGAGTTTTCCTAAGTATTCTTCTAATACTAGTGGCGTAAAAACTCAGAGTAATAATACCTATAACACTTAAGTAATTATCAACATTGAATATGATTATCAAGAAAAAAATTAAAAATTTAAAGGGACAAATCTAAAGTCTAAAAGAATATAAACATGGAGTAAATAAGATTAGTAACAAAGTAGAGAGGGGGCAGAATAGAGTGAACCATCGGAGGCGTGGAGATGGCGCACGATCATAGGAAGATGTGGGCGTGGTGTCTACGCACGTGCGTGGTTTGCGTGTGTTGTGTGTGGATGAGGAAGAGAAAGATGGAGGAGGGAGAGGTGAATGAGAGTAAGTTTAGAGGGGAAGTGAAGGGAGGAGAGGGGAGTTATTAATGGACACTGGGAAGGAGGGAGGATTTGGGGTTGTTTGGAGGAAACGACTAGGGTTTGGGGGGTTGGAGAAGAAGATGAATAGGAGGGAGTTTAAATAGGAAATCGGTCACACGGGTAGGGGCCACGCCCGTGTTTTATTTGTTTGGGCCGTGTGTTTCGAGAATTTTGAATTTAAGCGCGTCTAAATTGTGCCACAGGCCCGTGTTACTTAGCCGTGTTAGGTCACACGGCCATTTTGCACGGCCATGTACTGTCTCGTTCACTTCTTCCATGCCCGTGTAAAGAGTCCTACACCCGTGTTTGTAAATTAATGTCGACCACGGCCTTGGAGCACGGGCGTGTCGAACGCCCGTGTCCTTTACTCAGTGTTGACCATGGTTTGGATGCACGGGCGTGTCGCACGCCCATGTCAATTATTCAGTAACGACCACGGTCGCATCACAGGGCGTGGCTATTTGTCACACCTCGTGTTGGGGAAAATTTTTCGCACGGCCACCACCACGCCTGTGTGAAATGCTGAGCAGATGAGAATTCCTGTTCCTATTAAATTGGTTAGTTCGTAGTTAGCTGCTAAAACAAAAAAAATATTAATGTTAGTGATATTACTGCTCGAGTTCCCTCCCGAGAAGCGCTCGTTTAAAGTCTTAAGCTAGACTTACCCTGTTTTCATTTCTAAATGAAGGTTCACGGAGTCGAAGCTCCTCTCTCATATCCCTAAAATATTCACCATTATAAATTTTCAGTCGCTGACCATTTACCTTGAATGTGCCACGTGTAACAGTCCGAATTTGACCCTAATCGGAACGGTGGTTTCGGGACGACGAATCTGAGTCCGGAAAATTTTTAATATTAGTTTTGGTGCTAATTATATGTGATTTATTATATGTGAAAGTTTCGTATAAATATTTTATTGATTGAGTGCTTAACCTAAGTGAAAGGATTAAATTGAATAAGTGGAAAAATAATAGCTTTTGTGAGATTAGTAGCCAAATCAAATTGTTTTCTTTGAAGTAGGTATTGAAGTGATAAATTAGCCATTTTGATTTTTTATGATGGATGGTTAGTGAAATAAAATAATACTAAGTGGATGTTTATTTTATAAAAGAAAAAAAAAAGTAGTTGTATCAAATAGGAGGGTTTAAATGAATTGCTCCTTGAAAGATTGGACTTGCATGTCAAATACCCCATTTTTAATGATGATGGACGGCATGATAATTAAGGTTCCTATTTAATTCTTTTATTATAGTTAGTGGTATGACATAGGTATTATATTTTGATTATTATAATAAAAACAAGGAAAAGATGATAAGAAAGAAAAAGAATTACCTTCCATCTTCTTTCTCCATCTGCCGAAATTATTACCCAAGAAAAGAAGAAAAGAAAAACCATTCAAACCTCCATGGCCGGACCTTGCATGCATTCTTAAGGTGAGTTAGCAAGCTCCAATCTTGATAATTCTTGCACAATTATGTTAGTAGGCTTGTGCACTATCAATTTCGTGTATAAATTTTGAATTTAAAGCTTCCTTTAGATTCGGCTATTAGTAATAAATATGCCATATTTATGTTTGATAAAGAAACCTTGATCTTGGTTAGTTTATTAGCATGTTGATTAAAGAAAATAAGTTTGAGTTATGGCTTGGGTATTTTGGAAGCAATCGGTTGGAAGCTAAGTGGCTAGACCAAATGGTTTTATGAACCTAGGAAATGAAGTTTAAGATTCGGCTACTAGGGGAAATAGTCGGATTTCAAAAAAAAAAAAATAATAAAATATTATGAATAATATGTTTAGGACTTATTTGAATTGGGTGAGAACTTATAGGGGTAAATTAATAAGAACTATAAAACTTTGCAATTTGATTGAATTGAGTTAGATTAAGTGGAAATTATTTGAACCAAACCTCATTTGATATTTCATAGATCGGGAACAAAAAGAGAAGGAGCTAAACCGGGGAAAAACTAAGGTGAACGAATAGCCGGAAATTTCGAATCTATCCACTTCTAAGGTAAGTCCTTAAGCAAATTTATGTCAAAGAATTATTTATGAACTTAGTATAAAAAAAATTTGGAAATTTGAGGCATGAAAATATATGTTGGCCGAATATAGGGGTATGAATTTGTAGTAAATTTATTTGTTGAATATACTGTGAATAATTATGTTTGATTTAATATGTGAAAGTAATATGTTGCAAATGAGATAGTTGTGATTATTAGCATCAAGTAATGTGTGTTGGAATGTTGAAAATGTCGAAAATTCGGGCTTTGGGCCTAGCAGGCCTTGTGCCGATGAATTAGTCGGGCTTAATGCCTAGCAGGCTAAATCTGCAGGTGTTTTAAATCTCGGACTTCAAGTCTAGCGAGCGAGAGTCTTTGGTGTATGTGATTTGATTTAGTGTGTAGCTTGTTATATGCTGGTAAGTTATCTATTTCTGAATTTAGTTACGAAATGGTAAAGTTATAAAACAAATCATGGAAGCTTAAGTTTATGAAAGTGAATTGGTAAGTTCGGCTATAAGGTATGTATTATGTATACTTTAATGTCATGATTATAAGCTATGATGATAAATAAATGTAACGATGAAAGGAATTGATGTACATATGATAGATGGAATTCGATTATATATATACTATGAGTGAATTAGTTATTGAAAATCATGAAAGAAGTAAAAGTCGATGTAGTTATATATAATGGAATGGGATATTCGGTTTTGGTAGATTAAATATTAAGTCATGAACGTTTGATGTTAAGGAATGTTTATTTAAAAGCTTATATACTTGAATGTTACATTAAAGTTGCTTAAGACTTACGAAGCTTGTAAGCTTACTTTGTGTGTATCCCTTGTTTGTTTTATAGATTTTGTTAAAGCTATGGGCTCAGAGGATCTTCGGAGAAGTCAACCACACTGTCAACTCTTTTGGTACTTATAAACCTAGTTTGAACTTAAGGCATGTATAGGCTAGCTTAAGGTTTGAATGATATTTAGTTGATGTATATAAGCCATGCGAAAATGGCTTGTCCATCTTGTAAATCTTGGAATTTATATTTTGGCTTGATGATTATGTTTGGTTGTGTTTTTGGTTGATTTGGTTTTAGTATATATATGTATGGTTAATGTATAGAGTTTAAATGAAATGGAGTAAAGAGGTTATAAACTAGTTAATCATATTTTGCAATGAAACAGTTTTTAGTTAGCAGCAGTGATGTGATTTTGAAAAATCACCAAAAATAGGAGAAATTGAATTAAAAAGTGAATAAGATATAGAATTAAATCTTATTGTGTCTATTTTGATATGAAAGAAACAGAGTAGGCAAATGAATTTTATTTTATGAGATATTTAAATTTTAGTGAGTCTTGTTCTGAATGACTTCGTGATTCCCTGTTCTATCTTGGAAAAATTGTTAAAAATTTTACAAAAATAATCATGGAGCATAGTTTATATGCTTAGAATCCTTAATGAGCCTATTTTGGATTGGAATAAACAAGAACATTATTGAAATTCTGTACAATGAGATAATTGAGTTTTTGTAAAGATTGTTCAGAACCATTAAACAGTGAAATAGGGGAAATTTTGATGAATAAACTGTACTAATTGGCTTTATGAAAAATTCTATAAAAATTATGGAAAAAAGATATACGAGTCTAGTTTCAAGGAAAATTTTCGGATCTAAATTTTGAGTTTTGTAACTCAAGTTATGGTCAATTTAGTCAACATGATGCAGTTAGACAGTTTTAATTTTTATGCCCCGAATTAGTAGTCAAGTCTAGTAATGCCTCATACTCGACTCCGGCAACGGTCTCGGGTAAGGGGTGTTACACCACGAGTCGGATGAGTTACCTCGATTGTGCCACAGGGAAAAATAGTTTTGATTACGAATGGACTTGACATCTTGATTTCAGCTTTCCAGGAAACAATTTAAGCCTTGAATTGTATAGCAGGACTAAATCTCCTACTTCGAATTGCTTCGGTTGCTTTAAACGAGCATCATGGCGTCGCTTTGTTGCCTCCTTATATAGTCGTGAGTTCTCATTGGCATTAGCTCGCCATTCATCTAGCTCGTTCAACTGCATCATCCTCTTCTCACCTGCAGTTTTAAGATCGTAATTTAAGAATTTTATAGCCCAAAAAGCTTTGTGTTCCAAATCAAATGGTAGATGACAACTTTTTCTGTAGACAAGTTTGTATGGGGATGTTCCTATGGGAGTTTTAAACGATGTTCTATAGGCCCATAAAGCATCGTCTACTTTTAATGCCCAATCTTTCCTATTTGATTCAACTGTTTCCTCTAGAATACGCTTAAGCTCTCGATTTGCTACTTCCACTTGTCTACTAGTTTGAGGGTGATAAGGGGTAGCTGTTCTATGGTGTACTCCATATTTCTTTAAGACCTTGTCAAATTGAGTATTACAAAAATGAGTACCCCTATCACTAATAATTGCTCTGGGTGTTCCAAATCGAGAGAAGAGTTTCTTAAGAAATCTTACTACCATTCTAGCATCATTAGTAGGTAAAGCTTGAGCTTCCACCCATTTTCACATATAGTCCACTGCTACTAAGATGTATTTATTCCCAAATGAGCTAGGGAATGGGCGCATAAAATCAATACCCTATACATCAAAAATTTCGCATGATAGCATGTATGTTTGAGGCATTTCATCGTGTTTAGAGATATTACCTGTTCACTGACATCTATCACATGAAGCAACATACCTGTTAGCATCTTTGAACACGGTAGGCCAATAAAAACCTGATTCGAGCATTTTGTGTGCTGTCCTGATCCCACTATAATGTCCTCTTGAAAGTCTTGAATGGCAATGTTCTAAGATTTTGCTTGCTTCTGCTTTTGTAACACATCTCTGAATTACTTGATCTGCACATATACGGAAAAGAAAAGGATCCACCCAAAAATAGTTTTTCGTATCAGCAAAGAATCGCTTCTTTTGATGATGTGTTAACCTTTTTGGTAGGATGTTAGCAGCTAAGTAAGTTGCAATGTCTTCAAACCAGGGTACCTCAGAGTTAGATATAGCGAATAGTTATTCTTCAGGAAACGAGTCATTTATCTCTCTCTCATCTAGTTCTTCGATATGTGGATTTTCAAGCCTAGAAAGATGATCTGCTGCAAGATTTTCAGCTCCTTTCTTATCTTGAATTTCCAAATCAAATTCCTATAAGAGTAAAATCCATCTTATGAGTCGAGGTTTTGCATTGGATTTAGTTAAAAGATAACGAAGAGCTGAATGGTCAGTGTACACGACAACTTTAGATAATATCAAATACTGTCTAAATTTGTCAAATGCAAAAACCATAGCTAGCAATTCTTTTTCTGTAGTGGTATAGTTTTCTTGTGCGGCCGGCAATGTTTTGCTAGCATAATAAAATGGCTAAAAATGCTTGTCTCTCCACTGTCCCAAAACTGCACCTACTACAAAATCACTTGCATCACACATTAGTTCAAAGGGTAAGTTCCAATCAGGTGCAATTATAATTGGGGCATTTATTAATTTATTTTTAAGGGTGTTAAATGCATCTAAACATTCCTGATCAAAATCGAAAGGCACATCCTTTTCTAGTAGTTTTGTTAAAGGCTTAGCTATTTTAGAAAAATCTTTAATAAATCTTTGATAAAATCCAGCATGTCCTAAAAAGCTTTGAATAGCCTTAACTGAACTAGGAGGAGGTAATTTTTCTATGGTTTCAACCTTCGCTTTATCAACCTCAATCCCTTTACTAGAAATTTTGTGTCCTAACTGATCGCTGAAATCAAAGCTTTAAAATTTATAAAAGAATGATCGAACCTATTGAACATTAGTATAGCTTAGGCAAGACTGGATTGTCGAACCCAAAAGAACTAAAAGTACTAATACTAACTTTCTTTTTATTATTTAGCCTTAAAAGTAAAATGAAGTTTGTTTTAATCTAAACTAACGACGACTAAGGTAAGGATAAAGACAAAAAGAATGAATTGGGAAATAACTTGAAAAAAAACTCAATTGATCACGACAATACCCTTAGGAAGAATCTACCAAGACTTTACTTGTTATTTAACCCTGAATCATATGACTTATTTACTTAGCTTGATCCGTAGGACTGCCTAACGTATATTAAACCCTCTCTCGAGGCGAATAACATCTAACCCTAAGTTAATTAGTGGAACTCTCATTCTCTTATAATAACCCCCTAGAATAGCAGTAAATCGATCTATGGATTCCTATATTAGGTTTCACCCTAATCCGGTAAAATCTCGTAACCCTATCTCTAGGCGTTCGATTAACTCCGCTTAATTACGCTAGATCTACTCTTAAGCAGGGTCTATTCCTCCTCTACCTAAGCACATCAGATTTGGATTAAGCATGCATAATTAAGAACAAACTAAATATTTATCATATAATTCAAAAATCAAATAACAAGATTCATCTAGGTTTCATCCTCTTCAGGTATCTGAGGGGTTTAGTTCATAATGAATAAAGAAAACATCTCAAGAGAAAAGATAAAACAAAACATAAGAAAGCCCCAAAAATTCCTGAAGGAATTGAAGGAGAATTCTACCATCTTGAGTATAATTCCGGCTTCTTGGTATGGATCAACTGGCTAACTTTGAGCGATTCCCACAATCCTGACCTTTCCAGCTTGGCTCCTTGGCCTAGCTCGACGCCCCTCAAAGGTGGCACTTAGGGGATATAGATAGGCTCTTTGGAATGTGATTCTTTCTCCCTAAGTATCCTTTTCCAACTGAAATTGCTCATTCCAGCGATAGAAGCACGGCCAGGGCACACGCCCGTGTGGCTTGACTTCAAACCGTGTTTGAATTTCTACTTTGGGGCATGGTCGTGTAAGTCGGGGTTGAGGCCGTGCTCTAGGTAATCGATGAGGCACGACCATGTGGGATTTGGGCCAGGCCATGTCGATTTTGTGATATGGCCCATTTACTCCGTTTTGGGCCTGTTTTACGTTCTTTTCATCCTCGGGTGCTTTCTTGGGTATAAGACATGAAAAGAAAGGATTAAAAGCACCTTTTTACATAAATCAAGGGATAAGTAATCCAAAACCATACTAAATGTGGGATTAAAATATGTTATAATTACGGTTTATCAAATACCCCCACACTTAAGCTTTTGCTTGTCCTCAATCAAAATTCTCAACTTACAATTAAAACGAACTTTCCATGATTCATAATTCCTATCAACAATGCCTTATCCTAATTCATAGATAATTTATACATGGATAATTCAATTCAAAGAGTCCTAAAGATTCAAACAAGATAAGTCATCCATTTGTGGCACAAAAACAGAGGTGTTTCCCTTCATCTAAATAATTACCTTTAATTCAAAATCTACAAGGATTGACATCCTCACAAAAGATTCATTCAAATCACTCAAAAAGTGTTTAAAGGTCAAAATTAAGCACTCATAAGTCGAACCTGAAAAGTTAATCCCATAGGCTTGCCTGAAAATCAAATCTCTACCACTGTAAAGTGATATGATAAACAGATCAAAAGGTCTTTGTTAAGGTTGTAACGGGGCTAGGGTTAAAGGTGTGGATAAAGGCTAAAATTAGAAGGTTAGAATCGAGATTGAATTGATAAGTTACCTACCTAAAAATTTCTAAGATAATAATTACATCAACTAAAAATAATAAACCAACTAATACGAGCTTTTTTTTAATAATTAGACTTTAACTTGTATAAGATCACTCTTCATAATACTAATACTGACTATACTTTGATTTTTTTTCTTTTTTTTTAGGAACAAACTAAATAAAGACAATTTCATCTTATAATAAAAACTTAATCAAATCATATCTCGATTAAAGAGTAGTCAAAAGGAAGGGTGATAACAAATACAAAGGGTTTTTGGGTTAATATTAGTACGTTAGTCAATAAAAAGGTTTCTTAGGATCAACGAGGTTCACTAGGGGTTAATTATGAAGGTAGGCTTTTTAGTGGAGTGAGTGGGTTAAAACCTAAGTGCCTTTATCATCTCTGTATATCAAATCATAACTGTGGTCTCGACATGTATAATCAAGGCAAGTTCTAGATTAACAGTTCAATGTTGACACACTCATTATCAGAAAGTGAGCATGAAAAAGAATGTATGCTCTTATAAGGCTCAAAATCTCACAAAAAATTATGGGTGTTTTTGACATCAACCTTATAAATTTTAAATTTCAAAGTGATATTCAAATTCAGGTTAACAACCTAAAATTTTAAATTTCTGAAAATTAGACTTATCATGCTTGATTCCCTAGTATTCTTCAAATTTAATCATCAATGCACAATTAACTATGACTTATTCTAAAACTTGTCAATAAAAATCATAAATCATTAGAAATTTCATCCTAATTAGTAATATGAGAAAATTACTTAAGAACAAGATTAAATCAGGGATTTACCCCTCCACATTTAAGTTGTACATTGCCCTCAATGTACAAAGATAGAATATGACATTAATATGCAAAATTAAAAGAGAGGGGAGGGAGTGACACTCCCTGAATTAATGGCTGATTTCCTTAGAGGATGATAGAGGTCGTTTGTCTGATGACTTGTGTAGTGGTTTATTGCTCCTAGTGATGTTTTTGAAACTGTTAAGTTATCAGTTAGAAATCTTTTGGGGTGTAATTAAATAAATGTTAGGAATACTCGAAAGTTAGATGTTGATGATAATTATAAAAAGTTGTCAATGTATGAGGAAAATGTTCAAATTTAAAATAAATTAACATGACGAAAAATAAATAAAAATAAAAACTTAAAAATAAGAAAAGAAAATCTAGATAAAGGGACTCAAAGGTCCTCATCATCGGCCGGGTCCTGCGGTGGTTCTGCTAATGAGATGTGGAGGTGCTGATATATCTGTTGAAATGTAGTCTTTATTCCATCAAGACGTCGAGAATTTTCAGCAAAATATAGCTCGAACTGGTTGAGCTGTGCAGAGATGTCTACTAATGAGGGTGCTGTATAGAATGGCTGCTGGCTCGGACTCAGTTCTGATTTTAGGTTTAGGTTTTGGGGAAGACGGTTAAATTTTGTTATATAGGGGAGGGGGCACGGTCCATCGCCACGCTCGTGTGAATTTTAAATAGCCCATGCTTTTCGCGATTTCTAGGCCTTTGGCGCGTCCAGGATTTTTTGCACGGCCGTGGGTGCATGGGCACGCCTGTGTTCTACAAGTCAGTATGTTAGCACGGTGGTGTAACACGGGCATGTTCGACCCGTGCTTGGCAAGTCAGTAACTTCGCACGGTCATTGGACATGGCCGTGTTTGGCCCGTGGTGTGTAAGTTACTTGCTTCACATGGTTATGAAGCACGGGCGTGCTTAACCCATGGTTGACAAGTCAGTGACCTCGCACGGGTAGCTAGCACAGGCGTGGTTTGATATTGTAGCCCGTGTTGGGAAAATCCATCCTTGTTTGTGCACGGCTTCTGGCACGTCCATGTTTCATCCTTTGTCTTCTACACGGTCATGGGCACGCCCGTGTTACAAGCCGTGTGGTTTAGAATCTGCACTTTTAGTAGACTGATTTAGTATGGAATTAGATGATGAATAAAAAATAGAAATAGTACTAATAGATGAAAATAAAATGTTAGTGAATTAGTGCTCGGGTTTCCTCCTGAGAAGCACTTGTTTATAGTCTTAAGCTAGACTTTCCCTGTTTTTGGTCCTAAAAGAAGGTTCATGGAGTAGAAGCTCCTCTCTCATATCTCCAAAATCTGCACCATTATAAATTTTAAGTCGGTGACCGTTTACCTTGAATGTGCCCTTAGTGGGGTGAGTTACCTCAATTGTGCCATATGGAAAAATTGCTTTGATCATGAATGGGCCTGACCATCTTGATTTCAGCTTCCCAGGAAATAATTTAAGCTTTGAGTTGTATAGTAGGACCATGTCCCCTACTTCGAATTGTTTTGATCTTTTGAGACGAGCATCATGGCGTCACTTTGTTACCTCCTTGTATAATTTTGAATTCTCGTAAGCTTCAGTTCTCCATTCGTCCAGCTCATTTATTTGTATCATTCTTTTCTTTCCTGCAATCTTAAGATCAGATTTCAAAAACTTTATTGCCCAAAAAGCTTTGTGTTCTAATTTGAATGGTAGATGACAGCTTTTCCTGTATACAAGTTTGTATGGGGATGTCCCCAGAGGTGTTTTGAATGCAGTTGTATAGGCCCATAAAACATCACCTACTTTTAGTGCCCAATCTATTCTGTTTGAGTCAACGGTTTTTTCTAGGATGCGCTTGAGTTCTCGGTTTGCTACCTCAACTTGCCCACTGGTTTGAGGGTGATATGGGGTGGTTGTCCTGTGATATACACCATATTTCTTTAGAACTTTTTCAAATTGAGTATTACAGAAATGAGTACGCCTATCACTAATGATGGCTCTAGGTGTCCCAAATTGGGAAAATAGTTTCTTGAGAAACTTAACTACTACCCTGGCATCATTGGTAGGTAAAGCTTCCACTTCTACCCATTTTGAGATGTAATCTACTGCCACTAGGATGTACTTGTTTCCAAAAGAACTAGGGAATGGTCCCATAAAATCAATACCCCATACATCAAATATTTCACATGACAACATACATGTTTGAGGCATTTCATCATGTTTAGAAATATTACCTATTCTTTGGCATCTATCACACGAGGTAGCATACCTGTTGGCATCTTTAAATAGAGTGGGCCAATAAAAACCTGATTCGAGTATTTTGTGTGCTGTCTTAATACCACTGTAGTGTCCTCCTGAAGGTCCTGAATGGCAATGTTCTAGGATTTTGCTTGCTTCTGCTTTTGTAACACATCTTCGAATTACCTGATCTGCACATATACGGAAAAGAAAGGGATCTTCCCAAAAATAATTTCTCATATCAGCAAAGAATCGCTTCTTTAGATGATGTGTTAGTTTTTTTGGCAAGATGTTAGCTGCTAAATAATTCGCAATATTTGCAAACCATGGTACCTCAGAATGCGTTATAGAGAAGAGTTGTTCTTCGGGAAATGAATCGTTTATTTCACTTTCATCGAGCTCTTTGGTGTGTGGATTTTCGAGTCTAGAAAGGTGATCGGCTGCAAAATTCTCAGCTCCCTTCTTATCTTGTATTTCCAAGTCAAATTCCTGTAAGAGTAAGATCCATCGTATGAGTCGGGGTTTTGCATCAAGTTTGTTTAAAAGATAACGAAGAGCTGAATGGTCAGTGTAAACGAGAACTTTAGACAATATTAGATATTGTCTAAATTTATCAAAAGCAAAAACTACAGCTAGCAATTCTTTTTCTGTGGTGGTGTAGTTTTCTTGTGCAGGTGTTAATGTTCTGCTAGCGTAGTAAATTGGCTGAAAATACTTGTCTCTTCGTTGTCCAAAAACTGCACCTACTGCAAAATCACTTGCGTCACACATTAGTTCAAAGGGTAAGTTCCAATCAGGTGCAATTATAATCGGAGCATTTATCAATTTATCCTTAAGGACATTAAATGCATCTAAACATTCCTGATTGAAATCAAAAGGAACATCTTTTTCTAGTAGTTTTGTCAAGGGCTTAGCAATTTTAGAAAAATCATTAATAAATCTTCTATATAACCCTGCATGTCCTAAAAAACTTCTAATAGCCTTAACAGAATTAGGAGGAGGTAGTTTTTCTATGGTTTCAACCTTTGCTTTATCTACCTCAATCCCTTTACTAGAAATCTTATGTCCTAACACAATTCCTTCTCTAACCATAAAGTGACATTTTTCCCAATTCAAAACAAGGTTTGTTTTCTCACATCTCATTAAAACTCATTTTAGATTTTAAAGGCAAAGATGGAAAGAATTATCGAAAACTGAGGAATAATCCATAAATACCTCAATGATGTCTTCCACGAGTTCGTCAAAGATTGCCAACATGCAACGCTGAAAAGTAGCAGGAGCATTGCATAATCCAAAAGGCATTTTACGATAAGCAAACGTACCATATGGGCATGTAAATGTTGTCTTCTCTTGATCTTCAGGAGCTATGGGGATTTAGAAGTAGCTAGAGAGTACGCCCAAGAAGCAGTAGTACATATGCCCGGATAGTCTTTCTAGCATTTGATCTATGAAGGGCAGAGGGAAGTGATCTTTTCTGGTGGCGTCATTCAACTTTCTATAGTCTATACAGACTCTCTAGCCTGTAACTATTCTTGTGGGAATTAACTCATTCTTTTCATTGGGTACCACCGTCATTCCTCCTTTCTTTGGAACTACCTGTACAGGACTTACCCAAGTGCTGTTAGAAATGGGATAAATTATTCCTGCATCTAGAAGTTTAATTACCTCGACTTTGACCACCTCTTTCATGTTGGGATTTAGCTGTCTCTGAGGTTGCACACACAGCTTGTATTCTTCTTCCATTAAAATTTTGTGGGTGTAGAACGAGGGGCTTATTCCCTTAATGCCAGAGATTTTCCAAGCAATGGCTTTTTTGTGTTCTCTTAGTACCTGTATTAACTCCTTTTTTTCCTTGAGTTCTAGTTCTGAAGAGATAATTATCGGTAGCATAGAGTTGTCCCCGAGGAATGCGTATTCTAAGTGTTTTGGCAACTGTTTCAATTCCAATTTGGGTGGCTCATCGATGGAAGATTTTTGTCTTATTTCATCATCATTTTCAATGCTTTCTTCTTTTATTTGTCTGAATAACGATGTATTCAGATTCAACTTATCGCCTTCATCTTCTTTCCCCTCTTCTTGAGATAGGCACAGTTCCATCGTGTCGTCATATATGATTTCTTGTAATGAATTTTGAATGATATGATCAGTAGTGTCAACAAAATAACAGGAAACATCTTGCTCTGTAGAATATCTCATGGCATCATAAATTTGAAAAATAATTTCTTCATCGCCTATCCTTAATGTGAGTTTACCGTCACCTACATTAATAACAGCTCTAGTAGTAGCTAAAAAGTGACGCCCTAAAATCAACGGAACATTAATGTATTCTTCCATGTCTAACACAACGAAATCAACAGGAAAAATGAATTTATCAATTTTCACCAAGACATCTTCGATAATTCCTCTAGGATATTTAATGGATCTATCTGCTAACTGAATACTCATCCTAATGGGTTTTGGTTCCCCAAGATCTAGTTGTTTAAACATTTTGTAAGGCATTAAATTAATACTGTCGCCTAGATCAGCTAATGCTTTTTTAATATTTAAGCTACCAATTAAAGAAGGGATAGTAAAACTTTCTGGGTCTTTTAATTTGGTTGGTAACTTATTTTGGAGGATGGCTGAGCACTCTTCATTAAGTTCCACCGTCGATACTTCTTCAAGCTTCCTTTTATTCGTCAGGAGTTCCTTTAAGAATTTTGGGTACTTCGGCATATGTGAAATGGCTTCAACAAAAGGTAAGTTAATATGTATTTGTTTAAAAAGTTCAAGAAACTTACTGTATTGGGCATCTAATCGTTCCTTTTTTTAACTTTACTGGATATGTGATTGGTGGTTTACTTTCTGTACGTACTGGATTTATGTCCTTAACTCCCCCATCTCTTGCTTTGTTGTCTTCGTGTGAGATTTCTTTCTTTGGTTCGACTAATTCCTTTCCACTTCTTAGTGTAACTGCTTTTACTTGTTCTGTTTCTTTAGAAAAAAAATTTTGCCCGTAATTCACAAATCATCCTAGTAAGCGGTCCAATCGACTTAGTGATCTCCCCGAATGACTCAGTAAGTTTTTCAGCTGATGCTCGTTGATCTTTAAGTGTCCTCTCAGTTTCTTGGAAACGTTTTTCTGTGTCTGCCGAGAATTTTTTCGGCATCTCCTCGAGGGTTGGTTTCTTCTCTTGTGGATGAGGTTGATTTTCGAAGTTTTAAGGAGGTTGTAGCCTTTGATTTCTTGATTTCCTTGGCCTCCCCATGAAAACTTTGGGTGGTTCCTCCAACCTAGATTGTAAGTATTACTATAAGGGTTATTATTAGACCTGAAATTGTTACCTATATAGTTCATCTATTCGCTCTCTATTTTCCATTGGTAGGGTGGGTACTTAGGATTCGCCACGGTTCCACTTGTGCCGCACAGCATGACTGGATGTACCTGCAAAGAACACAAACTATCATGCTTTTTATTCATCATCTCCATTTGTGTTGATAGCATGGTTATTGTGTCTATGTTGAAAGCTCCGGATGATTTTGTCGGCTTTGTTCTTGTAACTTGCCACTGATAATTATTCAGTGACATCTCTTCAATGAACTCGTATGCTGCTTCAGGAGTTTTGTTGTTCAGGGTTCCACCGGCGGCTAAGTCGATTAGTTGCCTCGTTGAGGGATTTACACTATTATAGAATGTTTGGAGTTGTAGCCACAAGGGTAAACCATGATGTGGACACCTTCTCAAGAGATCCTTGTATCTCTCCCATGCGTCGTATAATGTCTCTAAATCCATCTACACAAAAGAAGAGATTTCATTACGTAATTTGGCCGTTTTGGCCGGTGGGAAATATTTTAATAAAAAAATTCCGGTCATTTGTTCCCATGTAGTGATTGACCCTCGTGGTAATGAGTTTAACCACTGTTTGTCTTTATTCCTTAATGAAAAGGGAAATAACCGAAGACGTATGGCCTCGTCAGAAACACCAATTATTTTGAAGGTATCACAGAACTCTAAAAAGTTAGCTATATGAGTATTTGGATCTTCGTCCTGCAAACCATCAAATTGAACAAACTGTTGAATCATTTGTATTGTGTTAGGCTTTAATTCAAAATTATTAGCAGCTATAGCGGGCCTAACAATACTTGATTCTGCTCCTGTTAAATGTGGTTTAGCAAAATCAAACATAGTCCGTAGAGCATTGCGTTCCCCTACACCATGGGGTTGTGGAATATTTTCGTCCATCCCTTCAGTAGGATTGGATCTGTCTTCTCGATTTTCCTCTGTGTAGTTTAGGGCTCGCCTGATTTCTTGACAATTCCTACGAGCGGTTGCTTCAATATCACTGTCGTATACTAAAGGTCCTCACGGGTTCCTTCTAGTCATAAACTAGAGGTTCCTGAAAAGGAAAGAAAGAAAGAAAAGTTAGCAAAATTAAAAATAAACCTAAAAACAAAAATAAATTGATGAAAATAAAAATAATGGCTAAAGTAATAAAAATAGAGTTTTCTTAATATTTTAGTTCCTCGGCAACGGCGCCAAAAACTTGATCACTGAAATCGGAGGTTTAAAATTTATAAAAGAATGACCGAACCTGGAAACTAACTCTGACAACGATCAAAGGCAAGTGTACCTATCAAACAGTAGTATAGCTTAGGCAAGACCAGATTGTCGAACCCAAAGGAGCTAAAATTACTAATACTAACTATCTTTTTATTATTTAGCCTCAAAAGTAAAATGAAGTTTGTTTTAATCTAAACTAATGACGACTAAGCTAAGGAAAAAGACAAAAAGAATGAATTGGGAAATAACTTGAAAAAAAACTCAATTGATCACGACGATACCCTCAGGAAAAATCCACCAAGACTAGACTTGTTAATTAACCCTGAATAATATGACTTATTTACTTAGCTTGATCTGTAGGATCCCTAACATATATTAAACCCTCTCTCGAGACGAATAACAACTAACCCTAGGTTAATTAGTGGAACTCTCGTTCTCTTATAATAACCCCCTAGAATAGCAGTAAATCGATCTATGGATTCCCATATTAAGTTTCACCCTAATCCAGCAAAATCTCGTAACCCTATCTCTAGGCGTTCGATCAACTCCGCTTAATTACGCTAGATCTACTCTTAAGCAAGGTCTATTCCTCCTCCACCTATGCACATCAGATTTGGATTAAGCATGCATAATTAAGAACAAACTAAGTATTTATCATATAATTCAAAAATCAAATAACAAGATTCATCTAGGTTTCATCCCCTTCAGGTATCTGAGGGGTTTAGTTCATAATGAATAAAGAAAACATCTCAAGAGAAAAGATAAAACAAAACATAAGAAAGCCCTAAAAATCCCTGAAGGAATTGAAGGAGAATTCCACCGTCTTGAGTATAATCCTGGCTTCTTGGGATGGATCAACTCGCTAACTTCGAGCGATTCCCACAATCCTGACCTTTCCGGCTTGGCTCCTTGGCCTAGCTTTACGCCTCCTCAAAGGTGGCACTTAGGGGATATATATATATAGGCTCTTTGGAATGCGATTCTTTCTCCCTAAGTATCCTTTTCAGACTGAAATTGCTTATTCCAGCGATAGAAGCACGGCCATGGCACACGCCCGTGTGGCTCAACTTCAAGTCGTGTTCAGATTTCTACTTTGAGGCACGACCGTGTAAGTCGGGGTTGAGGCCGTGCTCTAGGTAATCGGCGAAGCACTGCCGTGTGGGATTTGGCCCAGGCCGTGTCAATTTCGTGATATGGCCCATTTACTCCGTTTTGGGCCTGTTTTACGTTCTTTTCATCCTCGGGTGCTTTCCCGGGTATAAAACATGAAAAGAAAGGATTAAAAGCACCTTTTTTTACATAAATCAAGGGATAAATCATCCAAAAGCATACTAAATGTGGGATTAAAATATGTTATAATTATGGTTTATCACTAACACAATCCCCTCTCGAAACATAAAGTGACATTTTTCCCAATTAAACAGAAGGTTCATTTCCTCACATCTCATTAGAACTCGTTTGAGATTTTTAAGGCAAAGATGGAAACAATTACCAAATACCGAAAAGTTGTCTAAAAATACCTCCATAATGTCTTCCACAAGTTCATCAAATACGGCCAGCATGTAGCGCTGAAAAGTAGCAGGAGTATTATATAATCCAAATGGCATTCTACGATAAGCAAACGTACCGTATGGACATGTAAATGTTGTCTTTTTTTGATCCTTAAGGGCTATTAGGATTTGAAAGTAGCTGGAGAGTCTGTCTAAAAGGCAGTAGTACATATTCCCAGATAATCTTTCTGACATCTGATCAATAAAGGGCATAGGGAAGTGATCTTTTCTGGTGGCATCATTCAACTTTCTATAGTCAATACAGACTCTCCAACCTGTGACTGTTCTTGTAGGAATCAATTCATTCTTTTCGTTAGCTACAACTGTCATGCCTCCTTTATTTGGAACAACCTGCATAGGACTTACCCAAGTACTGTCAGAAATAGGATAAATTATTCCAACATCTAGAAGTTTAATTACCTCAGCTTTAACAACTTCTTTCATGTTGGAATTCAATCATCTTTGAGGTTGCAAACATGGTTTATACTCATCTTCCATTAAAATTTTGTGGGTACAAAACGATGGGCTTATTCCTTTAATGTCAAAAATTTTCCAAGCTATGGCTCTTTTATGTTCCATTAGTACCCGTAGCAACTCGTCTTTCTCTTTGGGTTCCAATTCTGAAGAGATGATTATTGGTAGCATAGAATTATCCCCGAGGAATGCATATTCTAAGTGATTTGGTAACTGTTTCAATTCCAATTTAGGTGGTTCTTCAATGGAGGGTTTTTGTTTTAGTTCGTCATTTATTTCAATGCCCTCGTCTTTCTTTTGTCTAGAGGAAGATGTATTAGAATTCAACTCATCGGTATCATCATCTACCCCCTGACCTTGGGTAAGACATAGTTCCATCGTGTCGTCATGTATGATTTCTTGCAAAGAATCTTGACTAAAATGATCAATGGCATCAATAAAATAACAGGAATCATATTGTTCTCTAGAATATCGCATAGCATCGTAAATTTGAAAAATAATTTCCTCGTCGCCTACCCTTAGCTCAAGTTTACCATCACCTACATCAATAACAGCCCTAGCAGTAGCTAAAAAAGGGTGCCCCAAAATTAAAGGTACCTCAACATCCTCATCCATGTCAAGCACAACAAAATCAACAGGGAATATAAATTTATCAACTTTTACCAGAATATCTTCAACAACTCCTCTAGGATATTTAATAGATCTGTCAGCTAACTAAATACTCATCCTAGTGGGTTTTGGTTTCCCAAGACCAAGCTGCTTAAACATTTTATAAGGTATTAAATTAATACTGGCACCTAAATCAGCTAGTGCTTTCTCAATGTTTAAACTACCAATTAAACAGGGAATAGTGAAACTTCCTAGATCTTTCAATTTGGTTGGTAGCTTGTTTTGGAGGATGGTTGAACATTCTTCATTAAGTTCCACTATTGACATCTCTTCAAACTTCCTTTTATTTGTTAGAAGCTCTTTTAGGAATTTTGCTTACGTTGGCATCTACGAAATAGGTTCAACAAAAGGTAAGTTAATATGTAACTGTTTAAAAAGTTCAAGAAATTTATCGTATTGTGCGTCTAAGCGATCTTTCTTCAACTTTGCCGGATATGGGATCGGTGGCTTAAATTCTTCATGTTCCGGTGTTACATTCTTGATTTCCTCATTTTTTTCTTATTAGTTTCTGATGGCATCTTCTTTTTTGCTTCAACCAAGTCCTTCCCACTCTTTAATGTTACTACCTTCACTTGCTCTTGTGGTTTAGGTTCAGTATTATTAGGTAAATGACCTGGTTGCCTTTCGAAAACTAACTTGGTTAGCTGTCCTAGTTGATTTTTAAGCCCTTGAATTAATGTTTGCTGATTATTCAACGTCGTTTCGGTATTCTGAAAATGAATTTATGACGCTGAAATGAATTTTGCTAGCATATCCTCAAGCTTCGACTTTTTTTTTTGTGGATAAGGTTGCTGTTGGAAGCCTGGGAGGGGTTGTTGTCTTTGGTTTCCTTGTCCACCCCATGAAAAGTTGGGATGGTTCCTCCAACTTGGATTGTAAGTATTACTATAAGGGTTATTTTGAGGTCTAAAATTGTTACCCATATAGTGAGCTTACTCGTTTTCAACGTTCAGGTTGTAAGGCAAATATTCTGTGTTGCTCATCCCTCTTCCATTTGTATCGCACTGTATAACTAGATGTACCTGCGAAGAACCACATAAACTATCAATCTTTTTATTTAACATCTCTACCTGATTTGATAGCATGGTTACTGTGTCGAGGTTGAAAACACTGGCGGTTTTTGTTGGCCTTGTTCTCGTGACTTGCCACTGATAGTTATTTAGTGACATCTCTTCAATGAATTCGTAGGCAGCCTTAGGTGTTTTGTTATTCAGGGTTCCGCCGGCGGCTGAATCAATCAACTACCTGGTTGAGGGGTTCACACCGTTGTAGAAGGTTTGGACTTGTAGCCACAAGGGTAATCCATGGTGTGGGCATCTTCTCAATAGATCCTTGTATCTCTCCTATGAATCGTAAAGTGTCTCTAAATCCATCTGCACAAAAGAAGAGATATCATTTCTCAACTTAGCCGTTTTAGCTGGCAAAAAATATTTTGACAAAAATTTTTCAGTTATTTGTTTCCATGTAGTGATTGATCCTCGCGGAAGAGAATTCAACCATTGTTTAGCTTTGTTCCTCAACAAAAAGGGAAACAACCGAAGACAGATGGCATCATCAGAGACGCCATTTATTTTGAAAGTATTGCAAAATTCTAGGAAATTCGCCAAGTGATTATTTGGATCTTCATCCTGCAAACCATCAAACTGAACAAATTGCTGTATCATCTGAATTGTGTTAGGTTTCAGTTCAAAATTATTTGTAGCAATGCAGGTCTAACAATACTTGACTCAGTTCCTGTTAAATTAGGTTTAGCATAATCATACATAGTTCGAGGAGCATGATTTTCGGCCACCTATGAAGGTAGCGGATTATTCTCAGCCATCTCTTCGGTAGTATTAATTTCGTCTTCTTGCTCTTCTTGTATGTATTGTAGGCTTCTCCTTATTTCTCTTTGGTTTCTGCGAAGTGTACTTTCAATTTCACTATCATAAAGTAGCGGTACTGACGGGTTTCTTCTAGTCATAAACTAGAATACCTGCCAGAAGCAAAGAAGAAAATTTAGAAAAGTAAAAACAAAATTTAATTACAAAAATAAAATATGGCTAAAGTAATAAAATTTGAGGGTTCTTAATATTTCAGTTCACTGGCAACGGTGCCAAAAACTTGATGGTGGTGGGAAAGTCTTAAAATTTATATAATGAATGATCGAGCCTAGAAACTAACTATCACCACGATTGAGGCAACCGCACCTATCGAACAGTAGTATAGTTTAGTGGCAAGATCGGAATGTCGAACCTAAGGGAACCAAAAGTACTAATACTGACTTTCTTTTTACTATTTCGCCTAAGAATTAAGGGAATTGTTGTTTAATCTAAAATTAAGTAACTACTAAGCTAAATTTGCTAAGACACAGAGAATGAATTAGGGAAAATACTTTTAGGAAAAACCAATTGATTAAGACAATACCCGAGGAAGAATCCACCTAGACTTCACTTGTTATTTAACTCTGAACCAGATGATTTATTCACTTGACTTGATCCGTAGGATTCCCTAATTTATATTAATACCTTTCTCGAGGCTACTAACGTCTAACCCTGGGTTGATTAATTGAAATCTCTTTCTAATTAAAACCCCTAGAGTTGCATTAACACGATCTGTGGACTCCCATATTAGGTTTGACCCTAATCCGACAGATTTTTCGTCATCCTATCTCTAGGGTTGCAATCAACTCCGCTTAACTATGCTAGATCTACTCTTAAATAGGGAATATTCCTCCACTACCTAAGCATATCAATACTAGAATCAATATCCTGAAATATCAAAACAAGAATTAAGAACACATAATTAAGAACAAATCAATTATTTATCATATGGTTTAGAAAACAATAATAAGATCTGTCTTAGTTTCATCCCCCTCAGGTATTTAAGGGGTTTAGTTCATGTTTAATAAAGAATACATCTCAGAAGAAAGTACAAAACAAAACATAAGAAAAACCCTAAAACCCCCTGAAGGAAATTGAATGGAAGATCTTCCGTCTTGAGTATGATTCCGGCTTCTTGAGATGGATCAACTGGCTGTCTTTGAGTAAATTCCACAATTCAGCCTCTCTGGCTTGGCTCCTCGGCCTACCTGTACCGCCCCCTTTTAGGTCACATTTAGGGTGTTTATATAGGCTTTCAGAATGTCTTTCTTTGCCCCTAAGTATCCTAATCTGAGTGGAATTAAAACAGGTCACGGCAAGGACACGCCCATGTGGCACGCCCGTGTGGCACGCTCGTGTAAATTGAGTCCAGGCTGTGTTCAGATCTGCTTAAAGAGGCACGTTTGGATTTCTCCAGGCCGTGTGGATTTCATACTTTGGCCTATTTTCTCCATTTTTGGCTCGTTTCTCGTTCTTTTCATCCTCTGGTGCTCTCCTAAGTATAAAACATAAAATTAAAGGATTAGGAGCACCAAATTCCACAATTCAGGGGATAAATCATTCAAGAGTATGCTAAATGTGGGATTAAAATATGAACATATTACGGTTTATCAACCAACTTGGTCAATTCTTGTCTCCTATACTAGTCTATGGCCGGCCAAGCACATATTGGGGGTCTAATTGCCTTTTAAATACCTCTAATTGTCAATTTATGACTATTTGGTACCTTTAACTTATAGAATGGAACTTTCACACTTTATGCGAGTTAGTCCTTTTTCTCGATTAAACATGAAATAACTAAAATTAAAGTACCAAAATTCTTATGTACATATACCATCATGCTCTCACTCATAAAAATGAAATAAAAATAAATTTCTCCAATCTCGGATTAGTGATCCCGAGATCACTGTTTCGGCTAGCCCCCTAAATCGGGCTGTTACAAAAAAGAAGTTGAGAAGTTGGAGGAACCTTTTTCAAGGAAGGAGATTAGAGAAGCAGTATGGAGTAGCGATGAATCGAAAGCCCCTGGACCAGATGGATTTAACATGTGTTTCTACAAAAAAAAGTTAGAATATAGTTAAAGAAGATCTATAAAGAATGATGTCAGAGTTTTATAGAACTGGAAAGCTTCAAAGATCTATCAATTGTTCATTTATAGCTCTAATTCCCAAAACTGAAAATCCAAGTGAAATCGCAGACTTTAGATCAATTTGTTTGGTAAGTTCACTATACAAAATAGTAGCAAAAGTGCTATCTCGTAGAATAAGGGAAGTAATAGGAGAGGTGGTGAGTGAGACACAATGTGCTTTTATCAAAGGTAGGCAAATGAAGTGATACATTTGATGAAGAAAATGGAAGGAATGGGGGGCAATTTGATCTTTAAATTAGAATTCTCTAAGGCGTATGACTGTGTTCCTTGGTACTTCTTGGAATTAGTGTTTCGCAAGATGGGATTTGGCAAACGATGGATTGGATGGTCAATGGAGTGTGTTTCAACAAAGAGAGCAGTTGTTCTCATAAATAGATTGTCTAAAAATGAGTTTAGTTTTGGTAAAGGTCTTCGGCAAAGAGATCCTCTATCTCCATTCCTATTCATTTTAGTGACGGAAGTATTACATTTTTTTATGGACAAAGCCTGGGTGATGGGAATTATTGAAGAAATTCAAGAAGTTATTCCGGGTCAAACAATTTCACACCTACAATTTGCGAATGACACTATATTGTTCTTGAAGGCAGATAAGAAGGTGGTGGAAAATATGAAATTCATTCTTTGATGTTTTGAGATTTTTTCGGGCTTAAGTATCAACTTCAAAAAATCGTGTATTGTGGGGTTTGGTGTGAATGAGGAATTTTTATATTGTATGGCAACTATTTGTAAATGTAAGATATGGGCATTGCCTTTCAGCTATTTGGGAAATCCATTAGGAGCAGATCCGAGGAGAGTAGCAACTTGAGATGTTGTTGTTGAGAGATTTAGAAAGAAATTTTTAGGTTGGAAATGTAGAACTCTGTCATGGGCTGCCAGGATAGTATTGATTAATTCAGTATTATCTACCTTGCCTATTTACTTCATGTCCATATTTCAAGCGCCGGAGACGGTAATAAAAAAGATCGATAAAATAAGGAGAAACTTTCTGCGGGGAAGTTTTGATGGCAAAAGGAAAATGGAAAAAGTATGTTGGAATTAGATTTGTAGACCAAAGGAAAAATAAGGAGCCAGTGAGGTGAATCTCGCGATTAAGAACAAAGAATTGTTGGCAAAATGGAGATGGCATTTAACAGTTGAAAGAGAGGCGTTGTGGCATAAAGTTATATTAGCAAAGTATGGCCCCACTGTGCAACGTTGGCGATTTAGAGCGAATAAAATTAAAGAAGCGTCGTCTGTTTGGAGAGGAATTGTTGAGAACTCAATAAAAGATAAAGTAGCTAAGTGGGTGGGGAATAAAGATTTTAGATGGAAGCTTGGGAATGGAAAGTCAACGATGTTCTGGGTGGATATATGGTGTAATAGCCCGTTTTTAGTTAAATCGGAACAGTGGTTTCGGGACCACAAATCCAAGGTCAAAATATTTATTTTATTATTATTTTAATGTCTACATCATGCTAGTATGATTGTGTAAAAATTTTGTTAAGAAATTTTACAGTTTGAATGCTCAATTTGATAAAAATGACTAAATCCCATAAAGTGTAAAAGTTGATCTCTATTGGCTAAAGGTTTCTAATAGCTATGGATGTAACACCCCTTAATCGAGACCTTTGCCGGAGTCGAGTATGTGGCATTACTAGACTTGACTACTAGTTCGGGGCATAAGAATTTAAAGCTGTCCAACTGCGTCATGCTGACTAAATTGACCATAACTCAAGTTACAAAACTTGAAATTTAGATCCGTAAATTTTCCTTGAAACTAGACTCATATATATATACCATAATTTTTCCAGAATTTTTCATGTGGCCAATTAGTACAGTTTATTCATCAAAGTTTCCCCTATTTCACTGTTGACGATTCTGACCTATCATTACAAAAACTCAGTTATCTCATTGTAAAAATTTCAATAATGTTCTTGTTTATTCCAATCAAAAATAGACTTATTGAGGATTCTAAGCATATAAACTATGCTCCCTGATTATTTTTGTACAATTTTTAACAATTTTTCCAAGACAGAACAGGGAATCACAAATTCATTCAGAACAAGTCTCACTAAAATTTAAATATCTCATAATATAAAACTCTTTTGCCTACTCTATTTCTTTCATATCAAAATAAACACAATAAGCTTTAATTCTATATCTTATTCACTTTCTAATTCAATTTATCCTATTTTTGGTGATTTTTCAAAATCACATCACTGCTGCTAACTAAAAACTATTTCATTACAAAATATGATTAACTAGTTTATAACCGAATATACCCACTTACAACTCATACTATCCATGCATTTTAATCATTTATGCAATTTAACTTATACCTAAAACATTCGCGTAATATCATAACATCATTGATTTATTAACAAAACACGACTATGGTTCCATATAATCGAGTGTACCATTGGTTACTTACCACAATACCTAATTCAAAGGTTCATTTCGTAAACATACATTTCCTTATCAAATGCGAGTAAACTTCGATTAAAAATGCACAAACATTACCAACATAAACCGACATTTGTATCAAAGCACAACAGCATACCCAACTAAAAATTTAGCCATATTCGCATGGCTATAATACATGTAATATGAAGGTTTTCACTGAAACAAGGTCATTTTCAAAATTTCCTCCTATACATGCCTTTATCTAATTTAACGCAACTAAAAGAGCACAAAAATAGTTGATAGTGTGGGCGACTTTCTTGACGATCCTTCTCGAGCCCGTAGCGTATCCAAAATCTATAAAACAGAGGAAAACATTTCACGCAATAAGCTTACTAGCTTAGTAAGTCCTAAGCTCATAATAATATAACATTTATACATTTAAGAAATTAAAACATTCAACTTAAAAACCGAATATCCATAATAGAACATTAAAACTTAAATTCGATCATATAATGCTCATACAAATTAATATTATCCTCAAACATATATAACACAATTTTTATGGCATCAACTCGACTCAAGTAATATTAAACATAACATACCTTACATATTTACCTGAGCCGTGAGCTAGATACATTAATTGTGGTTTGCCTTGAATAATATTTGGTTTCTCCTTTATAATACACATCACGGCATCAAGCACGCTGGCGACAAAGCCCGTTAAGTAACACCGCAGATGCAGAGGCTGCTGGGCTCTCGGGGCCCGAAGGAGATCATCGGCACTAGGCCTGCTAGGCTTAAAGCCCGAAAGAAATCACTGGCACTAGGCCTGCTAGGCTTAAAGCCCGAAATACCTCAATGTGATAAATCATTCCACACACATTTCATAATATATTACATGTCCAATTTAAACTAAACTTATTCACATTAAACAACTAAAATCATTTCGTCATCGTACAATCCCATGAATTCGCATCGAGACATTTATTAAGTATTACGTTATCAAACTATATAACTCATTTAATACACTTACATACATTCGGTTATGACAAAATTTCATACTAAAATTTTATCAAACATTATCATATAATATGTTCATAAATAGTTATTTAATATAATTTAACTTAAGGACTTACCTCGGTTGTCGATAGACCGTGTAAATCGGCTATTCGAGAACCTTTGTCTTTCCCCGATCCAATTCCGTTTTCTTTGTTCTTGATCTAAACACATCAAAATTTAGCTCATTCAAGCACATTTCATCTCAATTTAGTCCAAAGACACTTAAATAACAATTTACAATTTTGCCCCTAATGTTTCCCATCTTTTACAAATTGGTCCTATTTACACAAAACACAAAATATGCAAAATTCCCCAACACTATAGCTAGGCCGAATCTTCCACATAGCCATACAAGTCCATGCATTTCATTTATTTCATGTTTTAATCCTTCAAGAATTTAATTTTTTTTAATTAGTCCCTAACACTCAATTTCATCAAAACTTCTAATTCTAAAAATGATGATTTAACACATACTATTTATAATCTACCATCAAACATTTCTTGCCATGGATATACAACCATAGCCAAATCTCAATGTGCCAAAATCTCAAAAATTATCACATGGGTTGTATAGTATTCAAAGCAACCATTCCAAAAATGTAAAATTTATTAAAAACTAAGCAAGATACATACCCCAAATTAAGCCCCAAGTTGCCGAAATTGAAGCTTCAACAATGGAGTTTTCTTCCTCCAACTTTCGGCCAAGAAGATAAACAAGGTATGTTCTCTTTCTTTCCACTTTGTTTTTATTATTTTATGAAGTATTTAACATATATCAACATTATTTATAATTATACTAATATAACTTTATAACAAAATTAAACTAACATATATTTAAGGCTACTTGGCCCATTGCCGTCCATCACTAAGGTCAATGGGCTAATTGCCCTTTTAGGACACCCACTTAAAAAGCCACAAGCAAATTAGTACATTACACCTTATCATGCAACTTTTACGCTTTTCGCGATTAAATCCTTTTTATCAAATTAAGCACTTAAACGATAAAATTTTTCTATGAAATTTTCACACATATTAATTCACATATAATAAACATGGAATATAATACCAAAATATTTCTCGGGCTCGAATTAGTGGTCCCGAAACCACCATTCGATTAGGGTCAATATTGATGCATTACAACTCTCCCCTTAAGAATTTTCGTCCTCGAAAATTTTACCGTTAAACAATTTCGGGTATTGCTGCCTCATTGAATCTTCAGGCTCCCACGTAGCCTTTTCAGCTCCGTGTCTATTCCATAATATTTTTACTAGCGGAATCTTCTTATTTCTCAACTCTTTCACTTCCCGAGCTAAGATACGGATTGGTTCTTCATCATATGTCAGATCAGATCGGATTTCAATCTCTGATGGCGGGATCACATGAGACGGATCCGATCTGTACTTGCGAAACATCGAAACGTGAAATACATTGTGTATCTTTTCTAACTGGAGGGGCAATTTCAGTCTATAAGCAACAGGCCCAATACGTTCGACAATTTTATACGGCTCGATAAATCTCGGACTCAACTTGCCTTTCCGACCAAATCGGAGTACTTTCTTCCACAGAGAAACTTTTAAGAATACACAATCTCCGACCTGAAATTCAATGTCCTTACGTTTCAAATCGGCATAGGACTTTTGACGATCTGAAGCAGCTTTCAAATTATCTCTAATAATAGCTACCTTCTGTTCTGTTTCTTTAATCAAATCAACCCCGTGCATCTTATTTTCACTGAGCTCAGTCTAATATAACGGTGTATGACATTTTCGCCCGTATAAGGCTTCATAAGGTGCCATTTTTATACTCGATTGAAAGCTATTATTGTAAGCAAATTCAACCAAAGGCAGGTATCGTTCCCACGTACTTTCAAACTCGAGAACGCAACATCTCAACATGTCCTCAAGTATCGAGAATAATTAAGCTCGGATGGACCGTCTGTGCGAGGATGAAAGGTCAGATCTTGAAATGAAGTTTAGTACCTAAAGCATCTTGCAATTTCTTCCAAAATCGTGATGTGAATCTCGGGTCTCTATCTCTGAACAATGGAACTCGGTACACCATGCAACCTTATAATCTGTGACACATACAATTCAAAGAAGTTTATCAAGTGAATAGTCGAGTGCGTCTGGGTACAAAATGAGTGATTTAGTCGATCTATCAACGATAACCCATACGGCATCTTTCTTACTTGGTGTCATAGGATACAAAATCCATTGTAATTCTATCCCATTTCCATTCAGGTATCATGATTGGTTGAAGTAGCCCGGATGGTACCTGATGCTCAGCTTTCACTTGCTGACAGATTAAGCACTTGGAAACAAATTCAGATATATCCCGTTTCATGCCAGGCCACCAATAGAACTGTTTCAAATCATTATACATTTTCGTACTACCCGGTGTGTATCGACATTCGACCACTATGGGCCTCACTCGAATCATCTCAGATCAAATCGAGTTCTTCTTCGGAACACACATTCGGCTTTTATAATTCAAACAATCATTCGCATCAATCAAAAATCGGTTACTGCGCTTTTTCACACCGAATTCGACTAGCAATCAAATCTTTATCAACTTTCTGTGCATCACAAATTTGCTGAATAAACATTGGTCTTGCTTGTAACTCAGCTATGATCGAACCATCACCAGACATAGTTATCTGTGCGTTTATTACACGAAGAGCAATCAATGATTTTCGACTTAACGCATTTGCAACAACGTTAGCTTTTCCCGGGTGGTAATCAATCACTAATTCATAGTCTTTCAGCAATTCTAACCATCTGCGTTATCTCAGATTTAGATCTTTCTGAGTCATCAAATATTTTATACTTTTATGATCTGAATAAATGTGACATTTCTCGCCGAATAAATAGTGACGCCAAATTTTCAATGCAAAAACAATGGCTGCTAATTCTAGATCGTGAGTCGGATAATTTCTCTCATGCTGCTTCAATTGTCTCGAAGCGTATGCTATAACCTTGCCTTCCTGCATTAAAACGCAACCCAACCTATTTAAGGAAGCATCACTAAAAACAATAAATTCTTTACCCGATTTCGGCTGAGCTAACACTGGAGCTTCGGTCAAAAGGACTTTCAACTGCTCGAAACTTTTCTGACACTTTTCTGACCACTCAAACTTGACATCTTTCTGTAGTAGTTTCGTTAAAGGTGTAGCTATTACAGAAAAACCCTTTACAAATCGTCTGTAATATCCCGCTAGGCCTAGGAAACTTCAGACCTCGAAAATATTCTTTGATGGTTTCCAATCGAGTATAGCTGCTATTTTGTTTGGATCCACCCGAATACCGATTACGAAACAACATGACCCAAGAAGTGACTTCATTCATCCGAACTCACACTTACTAAACTTTGCATACGATTGTTGATCTCTCAAAGTTTGTAGCACTAATCTCAAATGCTCAAAGATGTTCGGTTTCATTTTTGGAATAGATCGAAGATATCATCAATAAACACTACTACAAACCGATCCAAAAAGCGTCAAGACTCGATTCATTAGATCCATAAAAACAAAGAAGTGCATTAGTGAGTCCAAAGGCATAACCAAAAACTCAAAATGTCCGTACCTCGTTCGAATGCGATCTTTAACTTTGCATCTGTATCTCTGACTCGCAGCTGATAATAGCCTAATCTCAAATCTATCTTCGAAAATACTGAGGCCCCCTTTAACTGATCAAACAAGTCATCAATCCGAGGTAACGGGTATTTATTCTTTATAGTTACCTTATTTAGTTGCCGATAATCGATACACATTTGCATAGTCTCATCTTTCTTTTTCAGAAATAAAACCGGTGCACCTCAAGGAGAGAAGCTCGGTCGTGCAAAGCCCCTATCTGTCAATTCTTGCAACTATGCTTTCAACTCTTTTAACTCTGTAGGTGCCATCTGATACGGAGCTATCGAAATTGGACTCGTCCCCGGTACTAATTCAATGCCGAACTCAATCTCTCTTACTGGTGGTAAACCCGGTAGTTTTTCAGGAAACACATCTGGGTATTCACATACAACCAATACAGATTCAATTTGTTTCTCGGACAATTTATTATCTAGTACATAAGCCAAATAAGCTTCGCACCCTTTTCTCACATACTTCTGGGCTAACATCGAAGATATTACTGTAGGAAACCCATTTACATCACAGGATTTAATTCTGATGGTCTCACCGTTTCGACTTCTCAAATCAATACACTTTCTTTTACAATCCACTACTGCCTCATGTGAAGTTAACTAGTCCATACCCAAGATTATATCAAATTCGTCAAAGGGCAACAACATTAAATCAGCTGGGAAGCAGAAATTTCGAATCATCAACGGGCAACCCCTACACACTTTATTTACAAGCACACGTCTACCCAAAGGGTTGGACACACGTATCACAAACTCGGTAGACTCAACTAGCAGAGTCTTTCCGAATTCTAAAGTTTCACACACATATGAGTGAGTCGAACTAGGATCAATTAATGTAATTACAGTAGTGTCATAAAGGGTGAAAGTACCGGTAATGACATCGGGGGAGGAAGCATCCTCTCTGGCTCGTGCAGCATAAGCTCTAGCTGGAGCTCTATCCTCGAATCGAATCTGTAGTGTTCTTCGTTCCTTCGACTACCACCTACATTGCCGGAATGTCGGGTGGTGCGCCTCTCATCTTGGCGTGTTGCTCGGCTTAATATTCTGAACTGTATTCTGTTCAGCCAACATCGGACATTCTCTAATAAAATGATCTGATGATCCACATTTAAAGCAAGACCGATCATGAAATCTACAACTCCCAGAATGCCATTTCCTATAGTGCTTGCATTCAACTCGATTCTGTAGAATGTTACCAACACTGGCCATCGAGGTAGCTCGGGAGTCCACGGGAGGTCGATCACGTCTAGGTAATTCTGAAGTAGCTTTATGTCGACTGTGGTCATCTCTAAACTTCTTGGATGTGGAATTGAAGACCTTACCTGAAGATCTTTTACGAATGTCTCTAGCTTCTATCTCAGCCTTTCTTTTCTCTTTCTCGAGCTCTTCAGCTTTGCAAGTTCGCTCTACTAGTGTCACAAATTCTTGAATTTCAAGAATACCAACAAACATCTTTATATCTTCATTCAGGCCATCTTCGAATCTTTTGCACATAATAGCTTCTGTAGAAACACACTCTCTAGCATATCTGCTGAGCCTGACAAATTTCTGTTCATATTCCGTCACGATCATTCGTCCTTGTTTCAGCTCAAGGAATTCTTTTCGTTTTTGATCAACGAATCTTTGGCTGATATATTTCTTGCGGAATTCATTCTGGAAGAAATCCCATGTCACTTTTTCTTTCGGAACTACTGGTACTAGTGTATTCCACCAGTGATATGCAATGTCCCGCAGTAAGGATATAGCACATTTCAGGCATTCATCTGGAGTACAAGATAGCTCATCAAGTACCCGAATAGTGTTATCAAGCCACATTTCGGCTCGCTCTGCGTCATCATTATCATTGGCTTTAGATTCTTCGGCCCCAAATTTTCGAATTTTATCAACTGAGGGCCTATTAGATCTCAACGGATCTGTCATCGGGGGTGCTGAAGGAATCGGAGTCGGATTATTCGGGGGTGGGGGTTGATATACAGCCGGGTTAGTCTGGATAAACTGGGTAAACCACTCGTTCATCATCTGATAGAAGGCTTGTTTAGTTTCTCCTTCATGACTACCCGAAACAAGTCAAGAGTCTACCGGCACTGATCCATGTGCACGGTCAGGTGCTACACTCTCCACATCATCCGCTACGGCTCTTTCAGGATCAGTGTCCATTTGCTATATAAAACACAGTTCAGACTGTCAAAAGTCACCACACTATCAATATATGATAAAGGCATGTATAGCTAGACTCACACGCGCTACGGTAGTCCTAGAATCGACTAAACCGTAAGCTCTGATACCAATCAAATGTAACACCCCTTACCCGAGACCTTTGCCAGAGTCGAGTATGTGGCATTACTAGACTTGACTACTAGTTCGGGGCATAAGAATTTAAAGCTGTCCAACTACATCATGCTGACTAAATTGACCATAACTCGAGTCACAAAACTTGAAATTTAGATCTGTAAATTTTCCTTGAAACTAGACTCATATATATATACCATAATTTTTCCAGAATTTTTCATGTGGCCAATTAGTATAGTTTATTCATCAAAGTTTCCCCTATTTCACTGTTGATGATTCTAACCTATCATTACAAAAACTCAGTTATCTCATTGTACAAAATTTTAATAATGTTCTTGTTTATTCCAATAAAAAATAGACTCATTAAGGATTCTAAGCATATAAACTATGCTCCCTGATTATTTTTGTACAATTTTTAACAATTTTTCCAAGACAGAACAGGGAATCACGAATTCATTTAGAACAAGTCTCACTAAAATTTAAATATCTCATAATATAAAATTCCTTTGCCTACTCTGTTTCTTTCATATCAAAATAGACACAATAAGCTTTAATTCTATATCTTATTCACTTTCTAATTCAATTTATCCTATTTTTGGTGATTTTTCAAAATCACATCACTGCTGCTAACTAAAAACTGTTTCATTACAAAATATGATTAACTAGTTTATAACCAAATATACCCACTTACAACTCATACTATCCATGCATTTTAATCATTTATGCAATTTAACTTATACCTAAAACATTCACGTAATATCATAACATCATCGATTTATTAACAAAACACGACTATGGTTCCATATAATCGAGTGTACCATTGGTTACTTACCACAATACCTAATTCAAAGGTTCATTTCGTAAACATACATTTCCTTATCAAATACGAGTAAACTTCGATTAAAAATGCACAAACATTACCAACATAAACCGACATTTGTATCAAAGCACAACAGCATACCCAACTAAAAATTTAGCCATATTCGCATGGCTATAATACATGTAATATGAAGGTTTTCACTCAAACAAGGTCATTTTCAAAATTTCCTCCTATACATGCCTTTATCTAATTTAACGCAACTAAAAGAGTACCAAAATAGTTGATAGTGTGGGCGACTTTCTTGACGATCCTTCTCGAGCCCGTAGCGTATCAAAATCTATAAAACAGAGGAAAACATTTCACGCAATAAGCTTACTAGCTTAGTAAGTCCTAAGCTCATAATAATATAACATTTATACATTTAAGAAATTAAAACATTCAACTTAAAAACCGAATATCCATAATAGAACATTAAAACTTAAATTCGATCATATAATGCTCATACAAATTAATATTATCCTCAAACATATATAACACAATTTTTATGGCATCAACTCGACTCAAGTAATATTAAACATAACAAACCTTACATATTTACCTGAGCCGTTAGCTACATCTATTAATTGTGGTTTGCCTTGAATAATATTTGGTTTCTCCTTTATAATACACATCACCGGCATCAAGCCTACTAGGCGACAAAGCCCGTTAAGTAACACCGGCACGAGGCCTGCTAGGCTCAGGGCCCGAAGGAGATCACTGGCACTAGGCCTGCTAGGCTTAAAGCCCGAAAGAAATCACTGGCACTAGGCCTGCTAGGCTTAAAGCCCGAAATACCTCAATGTGATAAATCATTCCACACACATTTCATAATATATTACATGTCCAATTTAAACTAAACTTATTCACATTAAACAACTAAAATCATTTCGTCATCATACAATCCCGCAATTCGCATCGAGACATTTATTCGTATTACATTATCAAACTATATAACTCATTTAATACACTTGCATACATTCGGCTATGACAAAATTTCATACTAAAATTTTATCAAACATTATCATATAATATGTTCATAAATTGTTATTTAATATAGTTTAACTTAAGGACTTACCTCGGTTGTCGATAGACCGTGTAAATCGGCTATTCGAGAACCTTTGTCTTTCCCCGATCCAATTCCGTTTTTCTTTGTTCTTGATCTAAACACATCAAAATTTAGCTCATTCAAGCACATTTCATCTCAATTTAGTCCAAAGACACTTAAATAACAATTTACAATTTTGCCCCTAATGTTTCCCATCTTTTACAAATTGGTCCTATTTGCACAAAACACAAAATATGCAAAATTCCCCAACACTATAGCTAGGCCGAATCTTCCACATAGCCATACAAGTCCATGCATTTCATTTATTTCATGTTTTAATCCTTCAAGAATTTAAATTTTTTTTAATTAGTCCCTAACACTCAATTTCATCAAAACTTCTAATTCTAAAAATGATGATTTAACACATACTATTTATAATCTACCATCAAACATTTCTTGCGGATATACAACCATAGCCGAATCTCAATGTGCCAAAATCTCAAAAATTATCACATGGGTTGTATAGTATTCAAAGCAACCATTCCAAAAATGTAAAATTTATTAAAAACTAAGCAAGATACATACCCCAAATTAAGCCCCAAGTTGCCAAAGTTGAAGCTTCAATAATGGAGTTTTCTTCCTCCAACTTTCGGCCAAGAAGATGAACAAGGTATGTTCTCTTTCTTTCCACTTTCTTTTTATTATTTTATGAAGTATTTAACATATATCAACATTATTTATAATTATACTAATATAACTTTATAACAAAATTAAACTAACATATATTTAAGGCTACTTGGCCCATTGCCGTCCATCACTAAGGTCAATGGGCTAATTGCCCTTTTAGGACACCCACTTAAAAAGCCACAAGCAAATTAGTACATTACACCTTATCATGCAACTTTTACGCTTTTCGCGATTAAATCCTTTTTATCAAATTAAGCACTTAAACGATAAAATTTTTCTACGAAATTTTCACACATATTAATTCACATATAATAAACATGGAATATAATACCAAAATATTTCTCGGGCTCGGATTCGTGGTCCCGAAACCACCATTCCGATTAGGGTCAATATTGGTCTGTTACAATGGAACTTTAAAATAGAGGTCCTTATGTTGTAATTAGACCATTGTAAATATGAGTGGACAAAGACTGACATTAATTAAGTGATTTTAATGGTTTAATGTTAAGGTTAAAAATGTAATTTAATAAAATAAACTAAGTAAAATAATTAAAAACAAAGGCATCATCTTTTTTGTTTCCATCTTCCACTGAAAATTAGCTCAAGAAACACCATGAATGAAGCTTGAAGTTTCGGCTATAGTTCATACTTGCATGTAAGTACAATTTTGCTCAGTTTTTAATGATTTCTATGTTTTTGAAGTAGTTGTAGCTTAATCTAGCTAGCCCAGGGACTAATTTGCAAAATTGTTACAAGTCTAGGGTTTTACCATTGATGAATATGTGTGTATTTTGATGTTTGATGATAGAAAATGAATGGTTGTTGTTAGATAAACAACATTTGTTAAGTGATTTTTGATAAAATTGTCAATTAGGGATTAAATTGAGAAATGTGGAAATTATGTGGTAAATGTGTAAAGTATTGAAATGTGTGGGCCGGTAAGAGCATAGATGAAATTCGGCTAGCATGGGTGTGGACTCAATTTCATGAATTTTCATTTTTATTAATTAGGGACTAAATTGTAAACATGTTGAAATATAAAGGGTAAAAGTGTAAAATTTCCATAATATGAAATTTTGGATTAAATTGAATAGAATATATTTTGATTGAGTTAAATTTGATTATATAGATCAAAAAAGCAACGTACGGATCTAGATCGAGGGGAAAATAAAGTATTAGATTAGTCGATCCTATTTCGTCATTTTTGTGATCGAGGTAAGTTCGTATGTTAATAAGCATTAATGTAATTGTGTTTTAAATGCTTTATAATTGTATTGTTAATGAATACAACTTTACGGAAATGTTCGACGAAGATTTGGCAATGTGAAATCCTAGTTGAACCTTAGGAATAGATAGGATACAAATGTCATGTCATTAAGGGTTATTGTGTTTTGGGTGCTACTTCGTACGTTCTACTGGTGGTTGAGCTTTCCTGCATGTGTGGATTCTCGCAGCTTGTGTGAGCAGCACCGTGTAGCTACGTCTTGACTGTCAGCTTGTGTGAGTAGAGAAAATGTCAAAGAGTTTCCTCCTTTGAAATTGACTTCAAAATAAAGAACTCTCCCTAGGAGAAGGCATCACAAAATATCATGCTTAAAAATTCCCCCTATTAGCTTAGGCTATAAACATGTATGTTTATTCTTCAATTAGTCAACCAAACATCTCAAATCATAAAGAATACATAAAGGATGATCAATCAAAGTGCACAACCAAGCAAAAAGATATTAAGTCTAAAACAAATTCCAACCAAATAGCACCATTGTAAAAATAACAAATTAAACCAGCACCATAATCACCACCACGGGGCAACAAGAAAAAGAAAATATGCAATCTTTCAAAACCAAATCAACAATGTAAAATGCGGTAGCCATTAGTCACCAGCTCATCTCAAATTTGAACATTTGCTACTAATTATCCTCCCCCTTACCAAGTTGTCTTCTCCAAGTTGCAAATCAACTCAACAAACTTTACCTTTTTGACGACCAAATCAACATTGATTGAATTTAATTTTTCCATTAAGAGATCTAAAAATCTATGCATTTTTGTACAGCTACAACACAGTGAGTCGAGATTGTCCCATCTAATGTTATAACAAGGTGTTGATCATCCTTGTTTTCCTCAATTTGATTCCATTTCATTGATTCTATCTGCCTTTTCTTCCTAAAACTTTTCCTTTGGTAAAAACAGAGTGGGGGTGTTGCTAGTATGATTTGGTACACGATAAGATTTTAGTCCAAATATATGGGAAAATTTAAGCCGACTCAACTTAAAGTAGATATTTAATTTAATACTAGATTAAATCATTCTTTTTCATTTAGTTGGTTACTTGATGGACATACCAGAGCAAAAATTGATTATATATAAATTTATCCTCCTTCTACCTATTAAAGTTACACATAAAACTAATAGCTTATTTATAGTATGAAATCGACACCTTCTCCAAGTAACTAAACAGATAAATACACATTTAAAATAAAAGAGTTATCCACACAAAATCTCCATTTTGACTTTCCAAGCAAAGCCTTAAACTCCAAGCGAATTCAAATCAACGTTGGCTCCAAGTAATACTAAGTCAAAGGCTTTAAAAAATAAGGATAAAATTTGTTGTTCATTAAAAAAATAGTTTATTTCTCTTAAAATTCTACTAAGGGATAAAAATAAATAACCTGCATAAATAAAATCAAGTGGAGCACAATACAATGATCATTTGTTGATTCGGCCCGTAACAAAAATATACAAGTCACAAGTGCCAACCAAAACCCTGCCTTTATCTATCCCAACTTCTTGCCTCAAGTGATGTTCTAACATAGCATGTAGTAGCTCAAACATAGATAGTTAAAGTTCCAACAATTCTCCCTTTGACATTTTGAAAAAAAAAAACATATTTTAGATAATTAAAGTCCCAACATCATTAATGTTGTAACTTAAGTGGTAGTGCATGTTTATTTCATAAAAAATTCAAATAATAATAATTTAAAATTTGATGATATTTTAAAAAAAGTTCATAATTTTTTTCCGAAAATTGTCCTCATTAGCAATGAAGTACATGTAGGCTCCTATGCAGGTTACCACATCAATGCCATTAAAATTTTAACAGTTCTGTCAGTTTTTCAATAAAAAAATAAGTAATTTGACTAAAATTTGAAGGTTGAGGGCCAAAGTGATCTTAAAAAAATTAGGACCAAAGTTACAAAATGAGTAAATAGTAAGGGCTAAATTTTTATTATGTCTATTTAAAATAATGGCTTATGTTTAATTAATGTCATCAATTTTGTTGTGCAAAAAAAAAAAAAATTGTTGCTAGTCCTGTCAATTATATCGTTAGTTGTGACTCACTTTGCAACTAGATGTAGTGTAACTTATCTATTTTCTTGGCATATTTTTACTCAGTTATCTTGATTATCTTTATGCATCTTTCTAAGGATATTAAGCACAATTTTTTGAAATTACCATTGATGAAGAGAATAGGTAAAGCCAGATTATTTTAATGGAGTCCTAGTATAATCTTCTTCTTTTTTTAAAAAAATACCACATTGAAGAAGTTTAAGTGAGGAAGATATCTTTTAATTTATTTCATGCGTTAATAAGGAAGTCTAATTGGGGTGCAATTTCAATATTTCAAGGCAATCATACTAACTCAATTATAAAAGTTGAATAATGCATATAAATTGGGGACCTAATTAATGTTTTATGTACAAGAGATAGAGAGCAGTAATCTGTTCATGAAAGGAACATATTTTTGATAGTAAAATCAATTTAGAAAACAATATTTTTAGGCATAATGGAAGTTTTTTCTTAAAATCGAGCCCTTATGATATATATAATAATAAATTACAACCAAAATTATATTTTTGCTTTGTGCGAAGGCAATCTAAATCGTTTTCCGACTTTCAACCAGTTAATCTTCTCTGCTATTCTCGAACTCCGATTTGCTTTGATCATGGACTCTAACAAATCGAATAAGTGCATAAAATGAAAACTTTTTTTTTTTTTTTTTACTTTCAGTAGGAAAGTTTATCTATATAGACCCGTAACTATGAGTATTCTTGCGAAAATTGAATTTATTCCTAAAATAAATTGTCACTATTTTTCGATAGAATATCAATGCTCAAAAAGTGTATGTCAGCAAGTTAACTCATAGTTTCAATTTATAGAGAAATAATACAAGAGTTTTGTTCAAATAATGTCTAATTAAATAATAATATTTTAATAAAAATACATAAATACATGTTCTACTTAAATTAGAACTAAGGGGGCGACGTCATGCCATAATATACAATAGGGTTTATTGCCTCTTGTATTTGATTTCATATAATCATTTGATATTCAATTTTAAAAATTATTTACATTCTTATCATAAATTAATTTCATATATATTTGATTTTTGATAAATAATTAAGTCAACCCTTAAATTTATAGCTAGATCCTAAATATGTATGTGCTATATTTACATCGTTCATATGGAGTAGCATGTATATATATAGACAATGGTGTATGCCACTCAAAGTGTGTGTTTACATTGTTCATAGTACTTTCACGTAGAGTAGCATGTATAAAATTCATAATATGATAATATATAGAAAAGGCAACTATGGTTCAAGTTATGTTTATGCAGTCGGGTAGGATGCTTGCATTGCAATGCCACAAAGGCCTTCCTTTGCATCAATATCTCTTTGCATCCTAATGTAGCCTTCTTCTCCTCAGCTACTGCCCCAAGAGTTCTTCACCAACCAATACTTAGTCCCACCATCCTCTCCATATCCAACAGCCGTCACTCCGTGGTCCAGATCGGTGCCACAACTTCCCGTAAACACACCACCCGAGTAGAACTGGAAGTCGGACCCCCCGGCATCGATGGCAACAGAAACGGGTTGGTTGGCAACGGCCTTCTGCAATGCATCTTCACTATTGGCAGGCACATCTTCAAACCCATTTATCTTAGCCGCATGGTTGGCTTCTTCGTTGGCATTGCATGTGCCATCAACTCCCTTGTAGGGGTAAATGGATTCGGTTGTTAGGCCTTTGTTCTTCTCGATCAATTGGAATGCATCGTCCATTAGACCACCTTCGCAGCCTTGATCCTCACCCTTGGTGTCACAATCTCCAGTTCCTGCTCGGACAAGGAAATTAACTTTCCTGTTGTCAGCTTAGTAACCCCTTCCATGGCTGCCACGGCCGAGAACGCCCAACAGCATCCTATATTTCAGCATCCCATGATCGAGACACACACATAGTTAGAACACAACACAGATAAAGAAGAAAGCATAGTAATATTTTAGTAATGTTTCTGAGAACAAGAAATTAGAGCAGACCGCATTGGCCTTGGTCCTTGATAGGTGTAACAGCTCCTTTTTTTCTCCAATCCACGGTAGAAGGCAATGCGGTGGCGTTCTCGTATTTGAAAGTGGTAACCGTGTTGGAACACATATGGCCCTTGAACCCATTTCGAGAAGCAGTGAACTCTTGGTTGGTTAGATCTGCAAATTGGTTCACACCGAGCTTGTACGGCTTGTTGTTGGCAGCATTGAAAGAGTCGATGCGTGCCACATTTTGTTTGAAAATCTGGAAACGCTTTTGCCTCTCGTTGGTGTCCTTGTAAACTCGTCCGAATTGGACCATCCATTGTTGATGCCTCTCGTACATGGATGCATCTTCAAGAGCAGTGCGGGATGTGGCTTCACAACACCCAATATGAAGAATAGTAAGGCCAAATAAAGGAATTGATGATGAAGCTGGTTTTTGGAAGCCATGGTGGAAGAAGAGTTTGCGATGAAATAGAAAAATGAAGAGGCACACCAAATGTGATGAATTCCTAGACTTATATATGGTCCAATTCTTTCCCCATCTTGGCTTTCTGCTGCGTGCCCTGCAAAGTCTTGTTTATGATAATTGTTTTGATAAATAATTAGAAAAATGATAAGGCACACCGACAGTGATGTATTCTAAATTTGGATACTATATAGTCCAAAGTCCAAATTGTTGCGATGCATATTTGAGGTGTTTTCAGGACACATATCTTGTCTATATGCTTGCCCTTCAACATCCTATGATAAAGACCCATTGTCAGCATTGTTTGATAAATTAATCTAAATCAAGTGCAGTTTATTTGGAGACTTAATTTGTAGTTTATCGAATTAATGCAATTGGGAAGCCGGAGGAGTTTTGTATTCAAAAGCCCTCGCATGAATGAAACCAATCAAAATTGCTATCTCTCCCTGCCCTTTCGTTCATGTCACCCAAAAACATGTGCAATGTGATGTTGGATTATCACCTTTGAGCATGACCCAAAAATATAATTGTAGTAGCGAATCTTGGCCCAAATAAAAAAACAGAAACCCAAAATAATAACAATCCCTTAGAAGGCCATTTACAAAAATTAAACCAACCCAATAACCCCTAACCTAGCCTAATCCATAGCAGCCCATTTTCAGAAAAAAAAGAAAATAGCAGCCAGAAAACCCTAGCCTCAACCTAAGCGCCGCCTCTGCCATCAGTCTCCTCGAGCCCCCCCTCCACGCCTCTGTCAACACCAGTCACGCGCCTCTGACGCACCTGCATAGAGAAGCAAAGACACGCAAGCAAGAAAAAAACAAAGAAACAAACGACAAAATAGCAGAAAAACAAAATGAAAGAAAACAAAATGGAATCAGTAAATCGGTTATATAAACCGAAGCAAATAGATTTTGTAGTTTCTTCTTTTTTACGAACATTTGCGAAATAAGAAAACAAAATAGAAAAAGGTGGATTTCATTTTTCTTTCATTTTTACATTTTATTATTGCTGTTTTATATTTTTTATTTTATTATTTTCAAACTTTTAAAAACAAAATAGTAATAAAAAGGAGAAGAGGGACCTTACCTGAATCCACAGACGCGTCGTTGGAGAGCCCATTTCGTCGTCGCAAATTAGATTCGAAAACGGGGTTCAAGGGCTTGGCTTCAAAGGCGCCTTGAGTCGGAGGTTGAACGCCTCTTTTGCGGACCGTTGGCCACCGTGCGATGGTGCTGCGACGGACGACAGACAAACGCGCCGGAAAAACCCACTCGCTGGAGAGAGGTAGAGATGAGAGGAAGAGAAGTTTTTTTCTCTTGAGTGGCTGTTGTGTTAAAAGAAAGTTTAGGGCTAAAAAAGTGTAAAAAAAAAAATTTGGGTCTTTTAAAATTGAATGAAACGGCACCGTTTGCTCCAAGGGAATCTGCGCATATCCCTTAAAAAGGATAATTGCGCGCTTGGTCCCCCCTTTTTGTAGCGCTAGTTGATCAAGTCCCCTTTCGCATTCTTTCCCCTTTTTTAAAATCTTACCCTATTATTTCTATTGCGTTTTAACCTGGTCCTGTCCCTTTTCCACTTTAATTTATTACAATTTCGGTCCTCATTATTTTATTCTGATTTCAATCTAGTTTTCAACCTATTTTAAAGAGTTTATTTATTTATCTTCAAAATTGTATTATTATTACTATTTATTTTAAGTTTCTTGTATATTATTTTTATTAAACTTTATGTGTACTGTTTATTTTAAAATTTGACATTATTTTAAATTGTTTCATATATTATTTACTTTATTTATTTTATGTATTCTTTATTTAAAAACATTTTCTTAGTTATTTTAAATTGATTTATGTGTTATTTCTCTTTAAATTGTTCAATTCATTGGTCTTTGATTATTAATGTTATTACTTAGATGGTATATTGTTTGGTTATTGATTTTGCATGTGCCATGATTCATTTTTTTGTATTGTCATATTATTATAGTTCATTATATAATTTTGTGTTCACATATTATTGTTCCATGATCGTTATTATTTTTACATTATGCCATTACATTGTGCATTAAACTCAAACATTTTTATTCAATTTAAATTGTCGTTTTTAATCGAGACAAATCATACATGTCTTTCAAATATTAGACCTGCTATCATTTTAGTACAAAAATCTTCAAAATAAGGTGATATTTCTCGTTTTAGAAATTCGAGAAAATCGTGCCCTAACTTACTGGGTTTCGATTTTTCTCATTTAGCCTAAATAACGAAATATCCTCTTAAAACAAAATATGAGTTTAAAATAAAAACCTTATTCTCGAGAGTACAAAGTGTTGTGCCCTAACTTACTGGTGTGACATCTCGTTACCTCGAGATAAGAATTTCTAAAAATGACAATATTCCGGATTTAAAAATTCGAGAGACCGTGCCCTAACTTACTGGGTTTCATTTTTTCTCGTTTGATCTAAATAACCGAATGTTCTTTTAAAATTAAAGTGCACGAGCTTTTAAATAAAAGGAGGGCTTATTTTTAAGGATTCAGGGTGTCGTGTCCTAACTTATTGGATGTGGCATTTCGTTGCCTCGAGATGAGATGGTCTTTTATGATTATTCCAACTCATTCAAGTGTTTTAAAATCAACATTAATAAAAATGATCGTATTTTTAATTCGTTCTCGGTTTTCAACTTTCGACATTAAGACACTAACTAATCGATTTGGTACCAATTTTGGGCGTGACGAGGGTGCTAATCCTTTCTCGCATGTAACTGACTCCTGAACCTGTTTTCTCGAATTTCGTAGACCAAAAATGCCATTTTAGTAAACCAAAATGTTTTATTAAAACAAAGGTGATTCGATCACACCTAACAAAGATCGATGGCTTCTCCTGTTTTTTTTTTATTTTCGTTTTCAAAACCCTAGTCGATTCATGTTTTACAAAAGAATAGTTTCGACAATAATATGACTATTTTTTTTGTGAATTAAAAATATATGTTAGCTTGTTTCCATGGCCAATAATTTGGTGCATGAATAACATGTATATAATGGTTCAAACCTGTTAATTGCTTAAGTTAGTTAACTTAGAATGAAAGGGTCTAATTACAATGACCATTACAGCTTGAGACTGTAAAAACTATAAAAAGAAATTAGTGAAGAACATCAAAGTTTGTTTACGTAAGTTGGTTTCCCTACACCTACGGAGCTTACCTCAATGAGTAATTCTACTATTTTTAATTTACAATACAACAAGTTGTTAGAATTAAGTGACCCGAATCCTTATTTAAATAAAATACAGTGGTAAAATAAAATAAAAGTAAAATCCATATAGAACTACACTTATTTTATTTTATTTTAGAATAAGGTTTTTTAAACCTTATTAAACTCCATCTATTTTATATTGATTAGAATAAGGTGTTTCAATCTTACTACACTCCTATTAGAATATGGCTTTATAAGCCTATAAATAAACATAGCCTATTCCTCTTTAATCATTCAAATTCGACATAGTGAATTTTCTTCTCCTCTACCCGTGGTTTTTTTCCCGAAAGGACTTCTACGTAAAATCTGTGTGTTCTTTATTTTTATCCCTTTTCTTCGCGATATATTGTTATTACCGACATTCTATTTATTTTTTTTTATAAATTGGTATCAGAGTTTCTGGGTTGTTCATCTCGATCACGGTAATGGCGTCTTTGAAGTATGAAATTTCACTATTGGATCGCAACACTAGATTTGTGTTGTGACAAATTAAGATGCAAGCAGTTCTTGTACAGATGGATCTAGAGGATACCCCGCTAGGTATAGATAAGATGCCTTCGACATTAACAAATGAAGAGAAGAAGCGTAAAGATCGAAAGACGTTAACACAATTACATCTGCATTTGTCCAACGAAATTTTACAGGATGTGATGAAGGAGAAGACCGCCGCTGCATTATGGAAGAGGCTGGAACAAATATGTATGTCAAAAACTCTAACAAGTAAGTTGCATATGAAGCAACATCTTTATGCTCATTGTTTGGAGGAAGGTGCATCTGTACACGAACACTTAACAGTGTTTAAAGAAATTTTCTCAAACTTGGAGCCCATGGAGGTTCATAATGATAAGAAAGATTTAGGGTTGATTCTACTTTGTTTGTTGCCCTCGTCTTATTCAACCTTTAGAGACACGATTTCATATAGCCGCGAGTCTCTCACAGTTGATAAGGTTTATGATTCTTTGACCTCTTATGATAAGATGAAGCATCTTGCAGTTAAACTCGACTCTCAGGGAGAGGGTCTCATTGTTCGTGGGAGACAAGATCGGAATGCTAATGATGATCATAGAAGGACACAGGAACGGAATCCTCATGCTAAATCTAAGGGTAGATCGAAGTCTTCAAACAGAGGTAAAACTTGTAACTTCTGCAAGAAGAAAGGGCACATTAAATTTGAGTGCTATAAGCTACAGAACAAGATTAAAAAAGAGGTCGCGAATCGAAAGGAAAAACAACCGAGAAAATTGCGGTGAAGTCGATGTTGTAGAAGACTACACAATGATGGTGAACTTCTAGTCATACATCAACAATTCTAAAGTGAGCGAGGAGTGGATACTTGATTTAGGTTGCACCTTCCACATGAGTCGCAATCGGGATTGGTTTACAACTTACGAAATAGTGTCTGAAGGTGTTGTTTTGATGGGAAATAATGCTTCGCGTAAAATCGCAGGTGTTGGAACAATTAAAGTTAAGATGTTCAATGGAGTTGTCAAAACACTTAGTGATGTACGACATGTTCCAGAATTTAAGAGAAATTTAATTTCGTTGAGTACTCTTGATTCAAAAGGGTACAAATACAAAGCTGAAAGTGGGGTTTTAAAGATTTCCAAAGGTTCCCTTGTTGTGATGAAAGGGCAGAGAAAGATTGGCAAGTTATATGTTTTTCTATATGGTTTAGCCACGCGGCCATGTCCCTGTACCACATGGTTTCTGCCTTGTCACACAGCTTGGCCACACGGCCGCGTAACTCATGTTTTCACTATTTACCTATATATTTTTGTAAAAGTTTCAATTTAATCCAGAATTTTTATTGGTTTGTTTTAAATGTTTCGTAAGCTCGAATTAGGTCCCGATATAATTGAATAGCATGGAAATGATCTTTTTGTCTATGTTTGATTAATTGCTAAACAATATTAACTTTTATAGTGGTAATATCCTGTAACTCGGGTTCAACGACTGGACCAGGTATGGGGTGTTACATTGTGAGTTAGAGGGAGACTTATTTTGTTATTGTTGGCCTTTTTTTAATCATTAGCTAAAATGTGTTTTTTTTCAACATGTCAAAAGGGGAGATTGTTAGAACTTTAACTATCTATGTTTCGGCTACTACATACCATGTTAGAACATCACTTGATTTTATTTATCCAGATTATTTATTTGTATCCCTTGTAGAATTTAAAGAGAAATGAAGTATTTTTTTAATAGGAAGCAAATTTTATCCTTATTCTTTAAAGTCTTTGACTTAGTATTTCTTGGAGCAAACATTGATTTGAATTTGCTTAGAGTTTAAGGCTTTGTTTCAAAAGTCAAAATGGAGATTTTGTGTGGATAATTATTTTATTTTAAATGTTTATTTTTTCTTAGTTACTTGGAGAAGGTGTCGATGTCATACTATAAATAACCTATTATTTTTATGTGTAACTTTAATAGGTAGAAGGAGGATCAATTTATATATAATCAACTTTTGTTCTGGTATTTCCATCAAATAACCGAATAAATGAAAAAGAATGATTTAATTTAGTATTAAATCAAATATCTTAATTTTTTTAAGTTGAGCCGATTTAAATTTTCCCATATATTTGGACTAAAATCTTATCGTATACCAAATCATACTACCAGAACCCTTTTTTGTTTTTGCCGAGGGAAAAGTTGTGGGAAGAAAATGCAAATACAATCAATGAAATGGAATCAAATTGAGGAAAACAAGGATGATCGAAACCTTGTTATAAAATTATATGAGACAATCTCGACTCACTATGTTGTAGTTGCACAAAAACACATAAATTTTTAAATCTTTTAATGGCAGAATTAAAGTCAATCAATGTTGATTTGGTTGTCAAAAAGGTAAAGTTTGTTGAGCTGGTTTGCAACTGGGAGAAGACAACTTGGTAAGGGGGAGGATAACTATCAGCAAATGTTCAAATTTAAGATGAGAACGTGACTAGTGGCTACGACTGTAACACCCTAACCCGTGTCCGACGTCGGATTAGGGTTAAAGACATTACCAGATAGATTGAAAACTTTTATAAACATTTCATACAATCATTCACCAAATACAATCAAAGTGTCCCTTATATTGGTCAACGAGACCTAAATCATGCTTTAGAGTAGGGCCGGGACTAGGCCAAACACATACAGAAATTCTCAAAAATTTAGAACTTTTCTAAGTTATGCAGGACACACGCCCGTGTGGGCAGGCCATGTGTCTTCCATGGTCACCAGACACCCCCATGTGTCTTGGCCGTGCCAAATTAGGGCATGTATACTGACTTTTCCACACGGCCACTAGGCACGCCCGTGTACCACGGCCGTGTGCTCTTAGGCCATATACTGACTAATAAACCGTAAAAGTAACATATTTTTATCCCACATTTAGTATGCTTTTGGAAGATTTATCCCTCGATTTATGTAAAAAGGTGCTCTTAATCCTTTCTTTTCATGTCTTATACCCAGGAAGGCATCCGAGGATGAAAAGAACGTAAAACGGGCCCAAAATAGAGTAAATGGGCCATATCACGAAATTGACACGGCCTAGCCTAAAGACCATACAGCCGTGCCTTGTTGAGCATCTAGAACACGGCCTCTCCTCCGATTTACATGGTCGTGCCTTATTAAGAAATCCGAACACGGCCTAAAGTCGATCCACACGGGCGTGCTACATGGCCGTGCCTCGGTTGTCAGAATGAATAATTTCAGTCGAAAAAGGATACTTAGGGAGAAAGAATCACATTCCAAAGAGCCTATATATATCCCCTAAGTGCCACCTTTAAAGGGGAGTCGAGCTAGGCTAAGGAGCCAAGCCGGAAAGGTCAGAAGTGTGGGTGTAATATCCTGAAATTGGGCTTGTGCATTTTTGCTTAATATGAAATAGCATGTCTAATGTGATATGGATGTGTTGTGTGCATTTTTAGAACCTTGGAAATGTAAGGAAATGTCTTGTCTTGGAAATGTAAGGAAATATCTTGTCTTGGAAATGTAAGGAAATATCTTGGAAATGTAAGGAAATGCCTTAGAAATGTTAAGTTTTAAAGTTTAAAAGAGGGAACTAAGGCAAGGTGGCCTTAAGAAAATTTATGGCGAAAATATGACACATAATTGGGCTTGGAAAAGTGGCTAGGAGGTGCCACTTGAGGCGTTGGAAATGATGCCACCAGCATGTGAGGAAGGGCCAAGGATCGAGTCGCGTGGGAAGCAAAATAAAGTTTTATTTTTCGGCATTAAAAGGGAGGAGTGGACGGCAAGGAAGGAGCTTTAGATAGGTTCAATTCTTTTAAAATTCGGCTAAATAAGGGATAAATAATGGATTTATTTTAGATTATTTTCAAGAGATAAATGAGGATTTATTCTTTAATTTTTAAAATAAAGAGATAAGGAGGAAAATAAGGGAGAGTGATGGCCAAGTAAGGGAGTTTTGGCCTAGTGATTTCGGCAATAGGAGGAAAAGAGAGGCCATTCTGCATTATTTTCTTTTTCTTGAAAGCCTCTGCCAAATTCTCTCTGCAACTCTTTTCTTTTTCTTTTTCAATTCTCCAAAAAGCTGAGAGTAAGATTCCCTAGTCTTGCTGAATCCTCCATATCTATTCTTCATCATCTTCTTTTTCTTCTCCAATCCAATCCATCAAAAGCCGAAATCTCAAAGACAACCCCTAGCCGATTGTCCATTAACCTCCAAAAGCCGAAACCTTTTTGGTCACTATCTAGTCTCCTTAGCCGAATCTTTGAAGGGCTTCAAGCAAGGGTGTGTCGACTTCTGTAGTAAAGGTAAGGATCTATTATTACCATTCTATTTCTTTTCTTTAAGTCCAAGATTAAGATTCTAATGCCATTTGTGTCTCTTGGTCGAAACTACAAAGGATCTTTCGGGATTTTGTGAATTGTCGACTACTAGGGAGAAGAGATCCTCCGGGAGTTATAGATCTAAGGTAAGAAAAGTGTGGTTTAGGCCGAAGGCAACTTGATTAAGTTCATAAAGCGATTGGAAATCAGATCTAACAAGTACCCTATAGGTTTCGACATCCTCTTAGCCACGAGATTTCTTTTCGGGATTTGAGATTCACAAGGTAAGTGAATCTAACATTTGGCCAAGGCCCTATTTTAGTATTCAGATATGTTTTATTATTCGGAAGCTAATCTGTAAAGTGATTTAGTGCTAGCCGAATACAAGAAACACTACAAAAGTTTCGGGATCTGATTAGGAAGTGAATCGGCAGCAAGGTAAGATTTTGGTTGTGTTAATCCTTCGGTATTTGATTAAGTGGGCGAATGACTTTTTGTTTAAACACTTGGTATTGGCCGAATATAGGAACTAAAGGATCTAAAGCGTAGATTGGGATTTCGGGATTTCAGTGAAATTGTTAAGCGAATCAGGTGTGTACCCTACCCTAAGTTTTAATATGTTCATGGCTATGTTTTAAATTGAATGTGTTAATAAGATTATGAAAATATGGCTAAGGTACCATGCAATGGTACAAAGTACTCAGGTACGTTTTCCTACTCCAACTAGGATTATGAATATATGTTATATATAACATGTGAAAAGTGATAAGAATGTGAATTAAGGCATGATGTGCATGATATGTATGATATGGAGCATTCGGGTTATATGAAAAAGGGGAAGTGAATGTGGTGACTTCGGTCACATTATCTGAATGTGGTGTCATATGACACAAATATTATCTGGTGGCTATGCCACGAATTTTATAAGGGCGATGAGCACGTTGACTGCAGCGACTGCCTTCGATGGTGTGTAGCGGATGGAGGGTTGACTTAGAAGTCCCCACAGTGTGCAGGTTGGTACGGGTGATGTGTAGCGGATGGCACCTAGGTTTGGGTTCGGGTTTGCATCATATCATTAAATGTTATATGTACTTGTGTGGCTTGTATGCCTGAATTTGTTAGGACTTAATGTTGTGGTTACACATTGAGTCTGTTGACTCACCCCGTTGTGGGAACATGTTTCAGGTGACAAATACTGACGAACCGGGTCGGTAGGAACTTGTGGTGGCCATGCTCCGCTTGAAGTTTATTTAATTTTGGGACTTTTACATTTTAAGTATTTGGATTTATTTCGAATTTTGAATGTTGATGTAATAAGGCCACTGTTGAACTATTCCATTGTTTTATTATGTTTACAAATTTTTATTAAGTTTAAGATTAAGTAAATTTACTTTCTAATGAACTCTAAATGTTTTATCACCTAAAACTAAAAGGATTTTTAATATAAAACGAATTTGTTTTCAACTCGAGCCCAACCCAAAATAATATTTCTTTCAAAACACACTATTTTCCAAAGTAACAAAAGAATTTTAACCGGTTTACATCGAGGAACATACCAGATCCGGTCAAGGCTCGTGGGCCGGGTGTGGGGTGTTTCATTTGGGTATCAGAGCCCAGTTTTAAACTCTCAGCCATGGGTTTAAGGCCCAAAACATTTTCGAATCGAGCCTAAATAAGTTTCAAAAAAATATTTTATGAAATAAGCAGGTTTTTTGGCATGGCACCTAAGTCTCTGACCCGAAGTCCACCAGGTAAGTACCCCTATCCCTTGTGTGATTTATAGTATGATGTGTAGGAGGGTAGAAATGGAATTGAACGTAGAATAGTATGATAGGTACTTGAACCCTAGGACTAGTTTACCCCAACACTTACATAAGACTTAATGCCTAATTAAACAAACCTATGGCTAAGTCACCGAGTTAGGTGTGGCAACCCCTGTGCGCATGTCTAGGATTGGATCTGGAAGAGCCTGGTACTTAAGCAGTCCTAGTGACTCACCTCCTCTTCGCAGGAATCCTACCTGGTGCGTAGCTTCGATTCACCCTAAACAAGAGGACTCAGTCGCAGGCTAAAAACAATAACTAAAACCCGAAAGGGATTAGCCACATTTTCATGGAAACCCTAGTTTTTTTTAAAGTCAACAAACTACTCTTTTGAATTGTGAAAATTATTATTTTGAAAACTTTCCTTAAAAAAAAAAATCTAAGTTACAAAATTTCCTAGATACCCCTGGCTGTAAAATTACAAAAAATGCCCTTGGTTTATAAAATGACCAAACTACCCATAGTTTTATCAAAATTTCCTTACTTTATGACAAGTCCAAAAACCCTAATTTGCAAAATATCAAAATACCTTGAATTTGGAAAATTACGAAATTGCCCCTAACCTACAAATTACCAAAATGACTCTAAATTCCAAAATTTTTGCAACTCACTATTTTGGAAAACAAATTCTCAAAAAGAACCCTCAAAGTTTTGCAAATTCTAAAATACCCCTGAATAATTAAACTTTACAAATTTACCCTGGTTTATTACCGAAATACCCCCAAGTTTCAAAATTTCTGAAATACCCTCGGATTTCAAAATTACCAAAATACCCTTATTGACAAAATCACCAAGGAACCTTATTTTGAAAAATTACGAAAATACCCTTGTAGGACAAATTACGAAAATACCCCTAGGGTAGGAATAGACAAAAATAGAGAGATAGAGAATGTATGTGAATGAATGCTTGAATGAATGTGTTCCTCTGAATTAGGATAGAAGACTTGAACTTTGATTGATCGAAAGAACCACTATTAAACTTCTTTCATAAAATTTCCTCGCGAATAGTTAGTGAAACAAAATATTAATTCATAAAATTTCTTAATCAGATTAAAGAACGAACGTAGACATGAGCTCTAGGAGACGTGGACGTAACGTACGAGGACGCGATAGAGGTAGAATGACCGTGTCAGAACCCGTTAGATCGGGTCAAGGATCTGAAAATGAGGTACCGCCACCACCACCAAAGAATGTTGGTGCTTTGAGCAAAGAAGATCGGACAGAGACGATGCTTTGTATCGCGGTCGTCTTTGCGAGTTCTTGAGTTGGTGGCTGGTGCAGGAGGAAATTCGGGAGCTCAAAAGTCGGTACCTGAGTGACTTCGTGCCAATGGAGCTGAGGTATTCCGTGGCGTATCTGGAGTAGCACCCAGTACGGCTGAATATTGGTTGGAGGCAACCGAGCGAATTATGGATGAGCTCGATCTGACCCCTGAAGAGAAGTTGAAAGGAATGGTGGCGCTGTTACGTGATGAGGCGTATCAATGGTGGTTAACAGTTCGGGATGGTGCCACGGCTAAGGATCTAACGTGGGACTATGTTAAGGCAGCATACTAGAAGAAATATGTTGGCACACGTTATACTGATGAGCAGAGGAAGGCTTTTCTAGGGCTGGTTCAAGGGAATAAGTCTGTAGAGGAGTATGAAGCAGAATTTCTAAGGTTGAGCCGATATGCTCGAGGAGTAGTGGCTACGGAGCATGAGCGGTGTGTCCGGTTCGAAGACGGTTTAAGGGATGACCTAAGGTTGTTGATAGCTCCACATCAAGAGCGGGAATTTTCTGCGTTAGTAGAGAAGGCAAAAGTAGCTGAGGGAATTAAGGATTCCGTGAGGCAGAACTCTGATCGAAGCAGGCCGAAAAGAGGTTTTGGATCATCAGGATCATCTGGGAATAAAAGGCCTAGAGTTGATGGGCCGCGAGGCCAGCAAGCTACTACAGGAGGGCAGTATCGTTCTTGTGATCAGTGTGGAAAGAAGCACTTAGGTGAGTGTTGGAGAAAGACAGGAGGATGCTTTAAGTGTAGGTCCAAGGACCATATGATCAAGGACTGTCCTATGAAACCGGATGGGAATCGACCAGCAGCTCAGAATGTTAATCAGGCTGGTAGAGGTGGACAGCAGCCTCAGCGAGGTCGTGGTCCAAATGGTAGAGGTAATGGTGCTGACAGAGGACGTGGAACACCGGGCAGAGGTGCTGCTAATACTGAGGCAAGGCAACCAGGTTTAGTGTATGCGGTGCGCCGTAAGGAGGATAGAGACGCGCCGGACGTTATAACCGGTACGTTCTTTATATTTGGAAAGCCTTATTATGCTCTGATTGATGTGGGCTCGACCCATTCCTATGTTGCATGTAGTGTAGTGGAAACACTAGGCCTAGACTCTGAACTTTCTAATAGGCAGATGAATGTAGTAAGCCCATTAGGCCAAACTGTAGTGGTGGATAAGATCTTTCGGAGTGTACCTCTAGAGATTCAGGGAGTGAAATTTCGAGCTGACTTAATGGAACTTCCTTTCAGAGAATTCGACCTTATTCTTGGCATGGAATAGCTAGTGGAGCATCGAGCTGTGTTGGAAGTGCAGCTAAGCGAGCGGAGTTGAGGACCCCAGAGGAAGAGGTGGTCATTTTGATAGGAGAAAGAAGGAACTACCTATCTAATGTAGTTTCAGCGTTAAAGGCGAAGAAAATGGTTCGGAAAGGGTGCAAGGCATTTTTGGCCTTCGTTAGTGCTATGGACGCAAAAAAAGGGGGAATTAGTGGAGTTAGAACGGTAAGAGACTTTGTGGATGTTTTCCCAGAGGAGCTACTAGGAATATCCCCAGATAGGGAGGTGGAATTTGGAATAGACTTGCTACCGAGAACAGCTCCTGTGTCAATCGCTCCATACCGAATGGCGCCAAAGGAGTTAGTTGAACTTAAGGCTCAAATCCAAGAGTTGTTGGATCGTGGGTTTATTAGACCCAGTGTGTCTCCATGGGGATCACCGGTCTTGTTTGTGAAGAAGAAGGATGGAACTATGCGTATGGGCATAGATTATCGTCAGTTGAACAAGCTGACCATCAAGAACAAGTATCCTTTGCCAAGGATAGATGACTTGTTCGATCAACTTAAGGGGGCCGCCGTATTTTCGAAGATCGATTTAAGGTCTGGATATCATCAGTTGAAGGTGAAGGAGGCAGATACCCATAAGACAACCTTTAGGACAAGGTACGGCCATTATGAGTTTGTAGTAATGTCGTTTGGATTGACGAACGCCCCAGCCGCGTTCATGGATATGATGAACCAGGTGTTCCAGCCCTACTTGGATCGGTTCGTCGTGGTGTTCATCGACGACATCCTAGTATACTCCAAGACGGAGGAGGAACATGATGAGCACCTACGGATAGTGTTACAAGTATTAAAGGAGAAAAAGCTCTATGCCAAATTCAGCAAGTGTGAATTTTGGCTTAAGGAGGTGGCATTCTTAGGGCATGTGGTATCCGTAGAAGGAATAAGGGTGGATCCTAGGAAGATTGAAACAGTGTTGGATTGGAAACCACCTAGGTCCGTGGCTGAGATCCGTAGTTTCTTAGGGTTGGCAGGCTATTACAGAAGGTTCGTGGAAGGATTCTCGTCAGTAGCCGCGCCTTTGACAAAGTTGTTGAGGAAGGAAGTACCCTTTATATGGACGGATAAGTAACAGGAGAGCTTTGAAAAGCTTAAGAGAGTCTTGACTGAAGCTCCGGTTTTGATTCAGCCGGAGGCAGGAAAGGATTTCACGGTCTATTGTGATGCTTCCCATACAGGATTGGGATGCGTATTGATGCAAGATGGGAAAGTAGTCGCTTATGCATCTCGACAATTAAGGCCACATGAGGTTAACTATCTGACTCACGATTTGGAATTGGCGGCAGTGGTCTTTGCTCTTAAAGTATAGAGGCACTACCTTTATGGAGAAAGGTCAGTAATCTACACAGACTATAAGAGTCTTAAGTATCTGTTGACTCAGAAGGAGTTGAACTTGAGGCAGCGAAGGTGGGTGGAGTTACTAAAGGATTATGATTGTTCTATAGAGTATCACCCAGGTAAGGCGAATGTGGTAGCAGATGCTCTAAGTCGGAAGGTGGTGTCAGATCTGAGGGCAATTTTCGCACACTTGAGTTTGTATGATGATGGGAGTCTGCTGGCAGAATTGCAAGTCAAACCCACGTGGTTTGAATGAGGTAAAGGAAAGTCAATTGTTGGATAAGGACTTAAGTGCTAAGCTACAGCAAGTATAGAATGGAGAGTTAGAGAATTATGGTGTTAATGATGAGGGAATATTGTGCTTCAAGGGAAAGGTCTGTATGCCAAGGGACGTGGAGTTAAGACAAAAGGTTCTTTGGGAAGCGCATAGTAGCCCTTATACTATGCATCCTGGAGGCACTAAGTTGTATAGGGATCTAAGGGAACAGTTTTGGTGGCCTGATCTTAAGCGAGAAGTTACTGAATTCGTGGGAAAATGTCTGACGTGTCAGCAAGTTAAGGCTGAACACCAAGTTCCATCGGGATTACTTCAGCCAATCGAGATTCCCCAGTGAAGTGGGAAAGAATTACCATGGACTTCATTAGTGGGCTTCCCCTTACGCCTACTAAGAAGGACTTGGTATGGGTAATAGTGGACCGTTTGACCAAGTCCGCGCACTTCATTCCGGTAAGAGTTGACTATTCTCTTCAGAAGTTGGCCAAATTATATGTGGCGGAAATTGTGAGGTTACACGGTGTGCCGGTATCAATCATTTCGGATAGAGACCCAAGGTTTACGTCTCGGTTTTGGAGGGCACTTCATCAAGCTTTAGGCACTAAGTTGGATTTCACTACGGCATTTCATCCACAATCCGACGGTAATCTGAACGGGTAATTCAGGTGTTAGAGGATATGTTGAGGGGATGTGTGATAGATTTCAGAGGAAGTTGGGAGGACTATTTGCCCTTAGCAGAGTTCGCCTACAACAACAGCTATCAAGCTAGTATTCGGATGGCACCATACGAAGCACTGTATGGTCGAAGGTGTCGTACTCCTACGTTTTGGACGAAATTGAGAGAACGTCGAGTTTTGGGTCCAGAGATTGTGGCAGAATCTGAAAAGAAGGTTGAGATAATCCGGGCACAGTTGAAGGAAGCTTCTGATAGACAAAAGTCGTATGCAGATCTTAAGTAAAAGGAGATAGAATTTGATGTAGGAGATCAAGTGTTCCTTAAGGTATCGCCTTGGAAGAAGGTGATGAGATTTGGTCGCAAAGGGAAGTTAAGTCCAAGGTTTATAGGACCCTATCAAGTATTGAAGCGAGTTGGACCAGTGGCATATCAGTTAGAGTTGCCACCGAAGTTGAAGCAAATGCACGACGTATTCTATGTGTCCATGCTACGTCGATACCGATCAGATCCATCTCATGTAGTACCAGTTGAAGAGGTGGAGTTAAGGCCAGATCTGTCCTACGAAGAAGAGCCAATTTAGAATTTGGAACGAGATGTAAAAGTACTACGAAGGAAATCCGTTCCTCTAGTTAAAGTTTTATGGCGCAATCATGGAGTGGAGGAAGCTTCGTGGGAGCCAGAAGAGGCCATGCGACAGCAATAACCTCACTTATTTCAGCCAAGTAATTTCGAGGACGAAATTATTTTAAGGGGTTAGAACTGTAATATCCTGAAATTGGGCTTGTGCATTTTTGCTTAATATGAAATAGCATGTCTAATGTGATATGGATGTGTTGTGTGCATTTTTAAAACCTTGGAAATGTAAGGAAATGTCTTGTCTTGGAAATGTAAGGAAATGTCTTGGAAATGTAAGGAAATGTCTTGTCTTGGAAATGTAAGGAAATGTCTTGGAAATGTAAGGAAATGCCTTAGAAATGTTAAGTTTTAAAGTTTAAAAGAGGGAACTAAGGCTAGGTGGCCTTAAGAAAATTTATGGCGAAAATAAGACACACAATTGGGCTTGGAAAAGTGGCTAGGATGTGCCACTTGGGGCCCTGGAAATGATGCCACCAGCATGTGAGGAAGGGCCAAGGATCGAGTCGCGTGGGAAGCAAAATAAAGTTTTATTTTTCGGCATTAAGAGGGAGGAGTGGACGGCAAGGAAGGAGCTTTAGATAGGTTCAATTCTTTTAAAATTCGGCTAAATAAGGGATAAATAATGAATTTATTTTAGATTATTTTCAAGAGATAAATGAGAATTTATTCTTTAATTTTTAAAATAAAGAGATAAGGAGGAAAATAAGGGAGAGTGATGGCCAAGTAAGGGAGTTTTGGCCTAGTAATTTCGGCAATAGAAGGAAAAGAGAGGCCATTCTGCATTATTTTCTTTTTCTTGAAAGCCTCTGCCGAATTCTCTCTGCAAATCTTTTCTTTTTCTTTTTCAATTCTCCAAAAAGCTGAGAGTAAGATTCCCTAGTCTTGCCGAACCCTCCATCTCTATTCTTCATCTTCTTCTTTTTCTTCTCCAATCCAATCCATCAAAAGCCGAAATCTCAAAGACAACCCCTAGCCGATTGTCTATTAACCTCCAAAAGCTGAAAACTTTTTGATCACTATCTAGTCTCCTTAGCCGAATCTTTGAAGGGCTTCAAGCAAGGGTGTGTCGACTTCTGTAGTAAGGGTAAGGATCTATTATTACCATTCTATTTCTTTTCTTTAAGTCCAAGATTAAGATTCTAATGCCATTTGTGTCTCTTGGCTGAAATTACAAAGGATCTTTCGGGATTTTGTCAATTGTCGACTACTAGGGAGAAGAGATCCTCCGGGAGTTATAGATCTAAGGTAAGAAAAGTGTGGTTTAGGCCGAAGGCCACTTGATTAAGTTCATAAAGCGATTGGAAATCAGTTCTAACAAGTACCCTGTAGGTTTCGACATCCTCTTAGCCACGAGATTTCTTTTCGGGATTTGAGATTCACAAGGTAAGTGAATCTAACATTTGGCCAAGGCCCTATTTTAGTATTCAGATATGTTTTATTATTCAGAAGCTAATCTATAAAGTGATTTAGTGCTAGCCGAATACAAGAAACACTACAAAAGTTTCGGGATCTGATTAGGAAGTGAATCGGTAGCAAGGTAAGATTTTGGTTGTGTTAATCCTTCGGGATTTGATTAAGTGGGCGAATGACTTTTTGTTTAAACACTTGGTATTGGCCGAATATAGGAACTAAAGGATCTAAAGCATAGATCGGGATTTTGAGATTTCAGTGAATATGTTAAGTGAATCAGGTGTGTACCCTACCCTAAGTTTTAATATGTTCATGGCTATGTTTTAAATTGAATGTGTTAATAAGATTATGAAAATATGGCTAAGGTACCATGCAATAGAACAAAGTACTCAGGTACATTTTCCTACTCCAACTAGGATTATGAATATATGTTATATATAACATGTGAAAAGTGATAAGAATGTGAATTAAGGCATGATGTGCATGATATGTATGATATGGAGCATTCGGGTTATATGAAAAAGGGGAAGTGAATGTGGTGACTTCGGTCACATTATCTGAATGTGGTGACTTCGGTCACATTATCTGAATGTGGTGTCACATGACACAAATATTATCTGGTGGCTATGCCATGAATTTTATAAGGGCGATGAGCACGTCGACTGCAGCGACTGCCTTCGATGGTGTGTAGCGGATGGAGGGTTGACTTAGAAGTCCCCACGGTGTACAGGTTGGTACGGGTGATGTGTAGCGGATGGCACCTAGGTTTGGGTTCGGGTTTGCATCATATCATTAAATGTTATATGTACCTGTGTGACTTGTATGCCTGAATTTGTTAGGACTTAGTGTTGTGGTTACTCATTGAGTCTGTTGACTCACCCCGTTGTGAGAACATGTTTCAGGTGACGAACAGTGACGGACTGGGTCGGTAGGAACTTGTGGTGGCCATGCTCCGCTTGAAGTTTATTTAATTTTGGGACTTTTACATTTTAAGTATTTGGATTTATTTCAATTTTGAATGTTGATGTAATAAGGCCATCGTTGAACTATTCCATTGTTTTATTATGTTTACAAATTTTTATTAAGTTTAAGATTAAGTAAATTTACTTTCTAATGAACTCTAAATGTTTTATCACCTAAAACTAAAAGGATTTTTAATATAAAACGAATTTGTTTTCAACTCGAGCCCAACCCAAAACAATATTTCTTTCAAAACACACTATTTTCCAAAGTAACAAAAGAATTTTAACCGGTTTACATCGAGGAACATACCAGATTCGGTCAAGGCTCGTGGGCCGGGTGTGGGGTGTTTCAGTGGGAATCGGTCGAAGTTAGCCAGTTGATCCATCTCAAGATGCTGGAATTATACTCAAGACAGCGGATTTCTCCTTCAAGTCCTTCAGGGAGTTTTAGGGATTTCTTATGTTTTGTTTTATCTTTTCTCTTGAGATGTTTTCTTTCTTAGTTATGAACTAAACCCCTTAGATACCTGAAGGGGATGAAACCTAGATGAATCTTGTTATTTGATTTCTGAATTTTATGATAATTACTTAGTTTGTTCTTAATTATGCATGTTTAATCCAAATCTGATGTGCTTAGGTGGAGGAGGAATAGACCCTGCTTAAGAGTAGATCTAGCGTAATTAAGCAGAGTTGATCGAATGCCTAGAGATTGGGTTACGAGGTTTTGCCAGATTAGGGTGAAGCTTAATATGGGAATCCATAGATCGATTTACTACTATTCTAGGGGGTTATTATAAGAGAACGAGAGTTCCACTAATTAACCGAGGGTTAGACGTTATTTGCCTCGATAGAGGGTTTAGCATAGGTTAGGGAGTCCTAAGGATCAAGCTAAGTAAATAAATCATATGATTCAGGGTTAGATAACAAGTGAAGTCTAGGTAGATTCTTCCTGAGGGTATCGTCGTGATTAATTGAGTTTTTTTTCAAGTTATTTCCTAATCCGTTCTTTTTGTCTTAGTGTCCTTAGCTTAGTCATTGTTAATTTAGATTAAAACGAACTTCATTTTATTTTTAAAGCTAAATAATAAAAAGAAAGTTAGTATTAACACTTTTGGTTCCTTTGGGTTTGATATCCGGTCTTGCCTAAGCTATACTGCTGTTCGATAGGTACACTTGCCTTTAATCTTTGTCAGAGTTAGTTTCCAGGTTTGATCATTCTTTTATAAATTTTAAAGCTCGATTTCAAATGATCAAGTTTTTATGCCAGTTCTTGCGTAAGTAAAATATTAAGAAAACTCTATTTTTATTACTTTAGCCATTATTTTTTATTTTTCACAATTTATTTTTATTTTTTAGGTTAAACTTTAATTTTGCTAATTTTTCTTTCTTTCTTTTCTTTCTAGGTACCTCTAGTTTATGACTAGGAGGAACCCGAGAGGACCTTTAGCATACGACAGTGATATTGAAGCTACCGCTTGAAGGAATCGCTGAGAAATCAGACGAGCCTTAAACTATACAGAAAGAGAGGAAGAGGACAGATCCAATCCTACTGAAGGGATGGACGAAACTAATCCACCACCACACGATGAGGGGGAATGCAACGCTCCACGTACCATGTTTGATTATGCTAAACCGCATTTAACAGGAGCAGAATCAAGTATTGTTAGGCCTGCTATAGCTGCTAATAATTTTGAATTAAAGCCTAACACAGTACAAATGATTCACCAGTTTGTTCAATTTGATGGTTTGCAGGACGAAGACCCAAATACTCATATAGCTAATTTCTTAGAGTTCTGTGATACCTTCAAAATAAATGGCGTTTCTGATGATGCCATACGTCTTCAGTTATTTCCCTTTTCATTGAGAAATAAAGCCAAACAGTGGTTAAACTCGTTACAACGAGGGTCAATCACTACATGGGATCAAATGACCGAAAAGTTTTTAATGAAATATTTTCCACCAGCCAAAACTGCTAAATTACGGAATGATATCTCTTCTTTTGTGCAGATGGATTTAGAGACATTATACGACGCATGGGAGAGATACAAGAATCTCTTGAGAAGGTGTCCAGACCATGGTTTACCCTTATGGCTCCAAGTCCAAACATTCTATAACGGTGTAAACCCCTCAACGAGGCAACTAATCGACTCAGACGCCGGTGGAACCCTGAACAACAAAACTCCGGAAGCGTCTTACGAGTTCATTGAAGAGATGTCACTGAATAATTATCAGTGGCAAGTTACAAGGACGAAACTGACAAAATCAGCCGGAGCTTTCAACATAGACACAGTAACCATGCTATCAATACAAATGGAGATAATGAATAAAAAGCTTGATAATTTGTGTTCTTCGCAGGTACATCTAGTGATGCAGTGTGATGCAAGTTGAACTGTGGCAAATTTTGAGTACCCACCCTACCAACCAAAAGCAGAGAGCGAATAGATGAACTATATAGGTAATAATTTCAGATCCAATAATAATCCATATAGTAATACTTACAATCCAGGTTGGAGGAACCACCCAAATTTTTCATGGGGAGGCCAAGGAAATCAAGGAAATCAAAGGCTACAACCTCCTCAAAACTTCCAAAATCAACCTTATCCTCAAGAGAAAAAACCAACCCTCGAGGAGATACTGGCAAAATTTTTGGCAGACACAGAAAAACATATCCAAGAAACTGAGAGACAATTAAAAGTAACGAGAGCCGAATCGGAAAAATTACCAAGTCAGTTAAAGAAGTCATCAGTGCAGTTGAACGACTTGCAAAGCTCATGTCAGAACGACTGCAAGGACGCCTACCAAGTAACACCGAGATTAATCCAAAGGAGCAAATTCAAGCCATAGCAGCTCAGGAAAATGCAGAGATAGTCAGGGGCCGTCCAGCTAGGCCAGAGGAGGCAGAGTTGTGGAAATTTACTCGAAGATAGCCAGTTGATCCATCTCAAGAAGCCGGAGTTATACTCAAGACGGAGGATCTCTCCTTCAATTCCTTCAGGGGGTTTTAGGGATTTCTTATGTTTTTTTTATCTTTTCTTTTGAGATGTTTTCTTTTATTGTTATGAACTAAACCCTCAGATACCTGAGGGGGATGAAACCTAAGATGAATCTTGTTATCATTTGTTGAACTATATGATAAATATTTGACTTGTTCTTAATTATGTGTTCTTAATTCTTTTGTTGATATTTCCGAGATATTAATTCAAGTATGATGTGCTTTGGTGGAAGAGCAAAAGTCCCTGCCTAAGAGTAGATCTAGCATAATTAAGCGGAGTTGATCGCGCGCCTAGAGATAAGGTGACGAGATTTTGCTGGATTAGGGTGAAACCTAATATGGAAGTCTATAGATCGAGTTAATGTGATTCTAGGGGTTTTAATTAGAAAGAGATTTCAATTAATCAACCTAGGGTTAGATGTTATTCACCTCGAGAGAGGGTCTAATATCCATTGGGGAATCTTACGGATCAAGTCAAATGAATAAATCGTCTGGTTCAGAGTTAGATAACAAGTGAAGTCTAGGTGGATTCTTCCTTGGGTGTCGTCTTAATCAATTGGTTTTTCCTCAAGTTATTCTTACAATTTCATTCTTCTTTGTCTTAGAGTCTCTAGTTTAGTTGTTAGTTAATTTTAGATTAGATAAAAAAACACTTTAATTCTTAGGCTAGATAATAGAAAGAGAGTTAGTATTAGTACTTTTGGTTCCTTTGGGTTCGACATTCCGGTCTTGCCTTAACTATACTACTGTTCGATAGGTGCGCTTGCCTAAAATCGTTGTCATAGTTAGTTTCTAGGTTTGATCATTCTTTTTATAAATTTTAAGACTTTGACATCACGAAAACAACGATCAGGACTTTTTCAGCAAGCAAACATAATCCTCTTTTTCTAAGACTGTAAAACCTTCTAGTTGTTGCATGTAAATATTCTCCTCAAGTTTTCCATGCAAAAATGTAGTTTTTACATCTAACTGCTCAAGCTCCAAATCATGCATGGCCACAATACCATGCAAAGCTCAAATCGAACTATGCTTCACAACTGGGGAGAACACATCTGTGGAGTCCACTTCTGGAATTTAACTGTAACCCTTTGCAACCAGCCTTGCTTTATATCTATGTTTTTCAACTCCTAGAGTCCCTTCTTTCTTTTTAAACACCCATTTACAACGAACAACCTTTTTACCTTTAGGAAGTTTCACAAGATCCTATGTTCTATTTTTGTGGAGTGATTCCATCTCTTCTTGCGTAGCAAACATCCACTTTTCTGTGTCTTCACAGCTAACCGCCTCAGAATAATTAGATGGCTCTTGGTTTGCATCTATATCATTAGCCAATTTAAAGCATAAGCAACTAGATCAGCCTCGGCATGCTTCTTTAGAGGTTTAATTTCTCTTCTAGTTCTATTTTTGGCGATAGAGTATTGTGGTGAAGAAGCAATTTTATTCTCAATTTTTGTACTGGCTTGAAGAGTCGACTCTGTATTAATTTGATGCTCCACCTGCTTTTGATTTTCTTTATTGGAAGATTCTTTAAGAGATAAGTTAGTCAGCATAACGTTTCATCAAAAACAACATCTCTACTAATCACAACTTTTCTATTTTCAGGACACCATAACTTTTACCCTTTTACACCAGCTTTATAACCAAGAAAAGCACATTTAATGAATCTTGGTTCCAATTTTCCATTATCAACATGAGCATACGCAGGACACCCAAAGATCTTTAAATCAGAATAATTAGTAGGATTACCAGACCATACCTCTTGTGGAGTCTTTTTCTCAATGGCAACGGATAGAGATCAGTTGATCAAAAAACATGCAGTAGAGGCTGATTCTACCCAAAACCACTTTGGTAAGTTGGCATTTGACAACATACATCGAACCTTTTCCATGATCATTCTGTTCATTCGTTCTACAACACTATTTTGTTGTGGAGTATGACAAACTGTCAAGTGTCTCACGATCCCTTCTAACTTGCATAGTTTGTTAAACTCATCAGAACAGAACTCTAAGCCATTATCTGTGTGGAGGTATTTTATTTGTTAAGAAGATACTTGGTATGGAGATTCTCAGAGATAGAAAAGCAAGTAAATTGTACCTAAGTCAGAAGGGGTACATTAACAAATTTCTCTGCAGGTTCAATATGCAAAGTGCTAAGCCTGTTAGTACTCTTTTAGCAGCCCATTTCAAACTTTCATCGGCTTTGTCTCCACAATCAGATGATGAGATTGAGTACATGTCATATGTTCCAGACTCTAGTGCAGTGGGATCTCTCATGTATGTTATGGTTTGTTCACGTCTAGATTTATCATACGTAGTCAGTGCAGTTAGCAGATAGATGATGAATCCCGATAAAGAACATTGGAAAGCAGTTCAGTGTATTTTAAGATACTTACGAAGTACTACTTATGTTTGCTTATATTTTGGAAGAACTAGAGATGGAGCCATTGGGTATGTTGATGCTGATTTTGCTGGAGACCTTGATTGAAGAAGATCTCTCACAGGTTATGTGTTTACAATCGGAGGTTGTGCAATAAGTTGGAAAGCCACTTTACAAACTACAGTCGCTTTGTCTACCACTGAAGCTGAGTATATGGCGATGACTGAAGTTTGTATAGAAGCTAATTGGTTGAAGGGACTCTTTAGTGAACTAACTGAAGACCTTCAAACCAGTACATTATTTTATGACAGTCAGAGTGCAACCTTCCTTACAAAAGATCAAATGTTTCATGAGAGAACAAAACACATTGATGTCCAGTATCATTTTGTTCGTGATGTTATTGCTCGTGGTCATATTGTTGTGAGCAAAATTAGTACTTCTAACACCCCAAACCCAGCCCAAACACTACGACCGAATTTGGGTTGCTACCGAGAAAACATTTTGGAAATCTTTTCAAAACCGTTTTAAGTTCTGTCGAAAACCTTGTGTTTTCAAGTCTCTTGTTAAAAACCATACTTAGGTTTATTTTAAAAATATTCATTAAGCCTTGATTGTTATCGATTCGAGTGTGTACCCGATGGCACGATAAAACATTTTATGCGTTTGGATTTTAAGAAAACATGTGTACTTAACTTAATATTAAGAAATAGTTTAAACAGATTATTCCAAAACCTGAAATAATAAAAAAATAAATCTAGGAGGCCTTATTACAACTTGGTTAAAAATTCAACCGATAATAAAAATAAAATAACTAAAATTAAAGTTCATTTAAATCAAAGTCCACTGCATGGCCACCTCGAGTCCATCCGGCTCCACATCCGCGATCTACATGTCACCTGAAAAATGTAAAGGAGAATGTGAGTCACCAAGACTCAGTATGTAACCCTTCCCCCGGTTTAATGCCACATCATACACAATTTATAACAAATTAACATGCACTAAATCATGCACTCAACCTAGCCATCCAAACTCCTTTCTCTACCCCGTGTGGTACCAAACCACTGGTGACGCCAAACCACTAGTGACTTAAAGTCACAATTGTGATACCAAATCACTGGAGGTGCCAAACCTCTAATGTCCGAAGACACAAATCGAATGATGGGGCCAACCCATCGTGTTATACCAAATCACTGGCGTCAATCCCTTAATATCGTCTATGGGGCCAACCCACTGTGGTGCTAAGCCACTAGGACGAGACGCTATGAGGTGCCAAACCTCTGGAGGTGCCAAACCTCTGGTGACCGTAGTCACAATGTGATACCAAATCACTGGTGTCCGTCGACACAAATATCACTCCCCCCTCCACTCATATATCCCACATCAATCCATGACATATAACAGAATTCATGCCATCATATATTTAAAACACATATATCAAATATGCCATGCTTCCCAAAAGCATCAAATATTAAACTCATACTGACAGGAACTTACCTGAATCATCGCTTATACCGTTATGGTATTAAATCCAAAGCTACATAGACCAGATTTAGCATACACAACATTTAGCACAGTTAATTAATCATAAAGTGTGTATGTACACACTTGGTGTCAGTCGACAGCCCTAAATCTCGAAGAATCAAATCGACACCCTCAGTATCCTTGCTCCTATATTCGGCCAACACAAGTTTAGTGTCATGGCCTATTCGGCCAAACCCAATAAATTTAAAGGGCATCTTTTAAACCCGAATTCTTACCCAAATGCCTTGTGATTATTAATCACCACACACTATGCGCGAATCGGCTTCACTTCCCTACAATCGGCACTTATCCATATAAATAGCCTTCGGCTTTTGAATACACATATATATATAATAAAACCAATGATCATAAATAAAGCCTTACCACCACTTACCAAAGTCGACTACTAACAGATGAAAGCTTGATTGAAATATCCCTGAGTACCTTCACCAATTGATTGCCACTAGAAATCCCGAAAACACCTCTGTCTTCCTGATACTCGGCCACAAGGAATCTTAATAGGAGAGCAGAGATTTCGGCAACAAGGGTGGAGGTTATTCGGCCATTAGAGATAGGAAAAATATAGGGATTTTGGTTTAAGAAGAAAAGAAATAGATGAGATATGGAAGTGTGGAGAATTCGGCCAAAGACTAAGAAAAAGGAGAATGGTTTTCGGTTTGAGAGAATGAGAAAAGAAAGAAAAACAAAAAAAATAGAAGGTGAAAAAGATAAAATTCGACTAAGAACAACAAGGGAAAAAGAAAAGAATGAATGAGGTATAAGTGCATTTAAAAGAGTTCGACACACCCCCTAACACCTTGCCGTCCACTCTCCTTAAACAAGGAGTTCAAATTCCATCAATTTCCTTGAAACACTCTTAGCCAACCATTTGAAAATATTCAAATAATTTGAATACTCAAAATAATAATCAAATAATAATCCCATTTAATCCTATTTTTTTATCACCTCTTCAAAATAACAATAAAATAAACTAATGTTTATCCCCCCACTCCAGCCGAATTCTACATCAAAACAAAATGCTTAAGCTTATCCTTATCTTCCCATTTGCCCATGTGCAGGCCATTTCACGCCAGCTTGCATAAAAAAAATAAAATGCCAATGCAGTTTCTTTGGATCGAACCCAAGACCTCACTGCTGCGCAGCCTCACTTCCAACGCCTGTGCCACTTTTCCCAATTGACTTTCATGTCAAATAACCACAACATTTAATTATTAGGCCTTCCAACTTGAGCCCAAAGACCGCATATAAAAATTAAAACACAAACCTCTCGCCCTACTACTCGAACCTAGGGCGCCTAGGTCCCTTGTCGCATGATGCGCCCCACGCCACTCTCTGCATTGTTCTCTTTGTGTCATGAACTCCCACCCTATTCTTTTAAAGCCTCCTTCCTTAGCTCGCCCAAAACAAAAATAAAACGCCACTTGCAGCCATCGTGCCTCGAACCCAGGCCCTTGTTGGCGCTACTTCCAGCCCTTAAGTGGCGCATGGGAGCCACTTTACCAAGCCCAATTTCATGTCCATAAATTCCTGAAATTTTCTTTAAGGCTTCCCTAGCCCAATTTCCCTTTTAACCCAAAAATTTCAAAATTTTCCAATGCACTCCCTTTTAATCCTAGAGTTTTAAAATCCCTTAAAACATCACCAACTACACTTAAAGCCCACTAACACTTGAGTTATGCTCCAAACGCACAACCCCTAATTTAGGGTGTTACAATTCTACCCCCTTAAAATAATTTCGTCCTCGAAATTACTAACGAACATCCGTACATCCTAACTTACCACACTTACTTCATTGTTGCGCACTCTGATCTTATTAAAGCTGTCATTCCACCTTGACCACGTTCGCGACAACCACGTCCCCTCAAGCCTATTTTTACACCGCGATTTAGTCTAATTAAAAGTTTTATGTATTAGAAATTTTGTTCCACTGTTTACCCACGAGCAAATTTTATGAAATGAAGTTCCAGCAGTGGTTCTTTCGATCACACAAAATTTTCAGTTCAAGTTTTCTATTCTAATTCAAGAGTCACATTCATTCATCCATGTCACTTCCTTGAGCATTCCCAACCTAGGGGTAATTTCGTCATTTTCCTATAGGGGTATTTTCGTAATAAATCGGAAGAATTTTAAAACTTTAATAAATCAGGGCATTTTAAAATTTCCAAAACTGAAGGGTATTTCTGAAAATTTGTAAAATTCAAAGGTACGACAGAATTTTGGAAACCAGGGGTATTTTGGTAATTTTGTCAATCAGGGGTAATTTTGTAAATTTCAAAAGTCAGGGTATTATTTTGAAATACAAGATTTTGGATACTTTTGCAAAGCAAGAGAAAATTTATTGAAATCGGGGTAGCCTGGTAAATTTTTTTTTTTTGAAACCAAGGCATTTTCGTAATTTTGCCACTAGGGGCGTTTTGGTAATTTTGGTAAACCAAAAATATTTTGAAAATTTTTTCCAAAATAAATTTTTCCTACTATCTAGAGAGTACTTAAACAATTTTAAAACTCGAGTTTTCATGAAAACATGGCTAATCCCTTTAGGGTTTTATTTATTGTTTCGCCTATGACCGAGTCCTTTTGGTTAGGGTGAACCGAAGCTACGCACCAGGTAGGATTCCTGTGAAGAGGAGGTGAGTCACGAGGACTGCTTAAATACCAAGCTCTTCCGGATCCAATCCTAGACATGCGCACCATGGTTACCACACCCTAATTCGGTGACTTGGTCCTAGGTTTGTTTAATTAGGCTTTTAAAGTCTTATGTACTTTGTTGGGGTAAACTAGTCCTAAAGTTCCAAGTACTTATCATGCTATGTACGTTCCATACCTACCCTTCTACAGATAATAATTCACAAAGGAGTTAGAAGTACTTACTTGGGCGGATAGGTGCCGGAGACTCGGTGCCATGCTGTTCGAAAACCCAAAACAATTCAAAAAGGCTTACCAAAACATTTTTGGGCCTTGGGCCCCCATAGCTGAGCTTTGAACTGGGCTCTGATACCAATTTGTAACACCCCAAACCCGGCCCAAACACTACGACCGAATTTGGGTTGCTACCGAGAAAACATTTTGGAAATCTTTTCAAAACCGTTTTAAGTTCTGTCGAAAACCTTGTGTTTTCAAGTCTCTTGTTAAAAACCATACTTAGGTTTATTTTAAAAATATTCATTAAGCCGATTGTTATCGATTGGTGTACTTTGATGTACGATAAAACATTTTGCGTTTGGATTTTAAGAAAACATGTGTACTTAACTTAATATTAAGAAATAGTTTAAACAGATTATTCCAAAACATGAAATAATAAAAAAATAAATCTAGGAGGCCTTATTACAAATTGGTTAAAAATTCAACCGATAATAAAAATAAACTAACTAAAATTAAAGTTCATTTAAATCAAAGTCCACTGCATGGCCACTTCGAGTCCATCCGGCTCCACATCCGCAATCTACATGTCACCTGAAAAATGTAAAGGAGAAGGTGAGTCACCAAGACTCAGTATGTAACTCTTCCCCCGGTTTAATGCTACATCATACACAATTTATAACAAATTAACATGCACTAAATCATGCACCCAACCTAGCCATCCAAACTCCTTTCTCTACCCCGTGTGGTACCAAACCACTGGTGGCGCCAAACCACTGGTGACTTAAAGTCACAATTGTGATACCAAATCACTGGAGGTGCCAAACCTCCGGTGTCCGAAGACACAAATCGAATGATGGGGCCAACCCATCGTGTGATAACAAATCACTGCCGTCAATCCCTTAATATCGTCTGTGGGGCCAACCCACTGTGGTGCTAAGCCACTGGGACGAGACGCTATGAGGTGCCAAACCTCTGGAGGTGCCAAACCTCTGGTGACTGTAGTCACAATGTGATACCAAATAACTGGTGTCCGTCGACACAAATATCACTCCCCCCTCCACTCATATATCCCACATCAATCCATGACATATAACAGAATTCATGCCATCATATATTTAAAACACATATATCAAATATGCCATGCTTCCCAAAAGCATCAAATATTAAACTCATACTGACAGGAACTTACCTGAATCATCGCTTATACCGTTATGGTATTAAATCCAAAGCTACATAGACCAGATTTAGCATACACAACATTTAGCACAGTTAATTAATCATAAAGTGTGTATGTACACACCTGGTGTCAGTCGACAGCCCTAAATCCCGAAGAATCAAACTGACACTGTAATAACCCAAAATAGGGGTTGCAAGTTTAGTAAATAACTCAAGTGTTAGTGGGCCTCAAGAGTGGTTTGATGTGTTTTTAGAGTTCCTAAAACTCTCGGATTAAAAAGGGAGTATTTTTAAAATTTTGAAAATTTTGGGTTAAAAGTGAAATTTGGCTGAGGAAGGCCTTAAGTAAAAATTTTTGGAAGGTTATGGACATGAAAGTCCAGTAGTAAAGTGGCTTCCGTGTGCCACTTAAGGATTGGCGCCAAGCAGGTCAGGGGATCGAGCAACGATGGGCGCATGGTTTTTATTTTTGGGTTGTATGGAGTAATGGGCTGAGTAGGCTCTAAAAGAATTTATGCGAGGTTAAGACGCATGAAATGAACATTGGCCGAATGGTTGAGACGCTAGCAGCGAGAGAGAGACCTTCGTCAGGACTCGAGTTCAAGTCCTGAAGGCAGCGCTTGATTGCGCTTTATCTTGTTTTTGCGTCAAGCAAGGGACGCATGCAAGTAAGGTTTAAAAGAAATTCGCGATGCATTTATGTCATGAAATTCAAAGTGGTCGAGTGGTTAAGGACTTGGCTTGAGAGCTGCGGTTACGGGGACTCGCGTTCGAGTCCTGATGGAGGCGCGGGTATTTTATTTTATTTTTTGGCATTGTCAATTAAGGCAAAGGATGCTAGCAAAGAAAGACTTACAAGAAAATCACAACGCGTTTATGTCACGAAAGACGCTTGCAGCGCGATCGGGTGGGGCGTGGAAAGTTCTCTCGTGTCTCGGGTTCGAGACACGGGGACAAATACTGATGTTTCTTTTTGGCTTTTTCAGGCATGAAATAAGTATCCTGCATGGGGCATGCGCGTGAAGCATGAGTTGTTCTTTTTTTTATTATTTTATTCTTGTTTAAATTTTGCTGCAGAAGGTATGGGTATTATTTAGTTTTATTTTTTTTATCATTGATCGGGTAATGGGCTGCATTTTTATGTAGTATAATTTACCATTTTTGGGGTTAGAAATTAGCAAATGGGAAGCATGGCCGTTGGGAAGCTTGGGCATTAATCCTTTGTTTATTAAAGGATGGATAAGGTGGAGGAATAAGGAATAAACAAGTATTATATTTTTAATGATGATGGGTCTTTTGCTTGGGGAATGAACTCAAATGAAGCAAGCTTTTGGGAAGCTTGGCCGGCATTGGTTTTGTAAAAAGAGAGTAGCATGGTTGGCTTGAAGGTTGCACAAGCATGGCCGAATTTCATGCTTAGTTTTTTTTTTCTTTCATTCCAATTTTTGTCTTGACCGAAAATGAGAAGGAGCATGGCTGAAATGCATGCAATTTGTTGTTTCTTTCTTTACTCTTGAAGCTTAGCCGAATGTAGTTATCACCTTGTTATTCAAAAATCTCTTTCTTCATCTTATGTTGGCCGAAAGTCTTTAGCTTGTTTTGTTTCCCTTCCAAATTGTTCTTGACCGAAGAGGAGAATGAGAGCAAGGCTGAGTTTCGGTATTGATGAGGCTAGAAAGTATTTTCAGCTAGCAAATATTACTTGTCTTGTTTTCCTTCTTTGTTGTTAACCGAATGTTGTGGTCACTATTGCCAAATCTTTCGACCTTTTCCTTGGTTCTTTATTTTTACCTTAAATCTTTGCCTATTTTTCGTGAGGATGATCCTACAATAGTAGGACCATCGAGCCTTTGTTTTTGATTGAAGGAAAGAGTCTTCAAGATTCGACTATTCAAGGTAAATGATAAGTATAATATTCAGCCAAGAGCTTTTGTTTAAAGAGTTGTGTATGAGCCGATTCTAACAACGTTTTAATAGGAACTTTGATAACTTCAGGAGCAACTCAACAAGAACAAGTGGTGTTTCGGGATCGAAATAAGCAAGGTAAGGAAGTATGTCCTTCGGCCATAGACTATATTTTGGGTTTTGATAATAAAACAGAATGTTGACCTTGATTCTAGGGGTGGCCGAATGTGTATAAGGCTATAATGATGTGCTCTGTTTGTGTGTAGCTAGTGTTAAGGAGCACAAATGACTCTTTCGAAAATTGAAGTGCTCAAGGTAAATGACTCATGATATTCGGCCTAAGGCCATGTTATTGGTACTAAGTGTGACCGATTTCGGTTATGTGTTCTAGGGGCAAATCGATAGAAGTAACAGAAGCTTTCGGGATTTTAGACCTTGTTAGAATCGATAAATCAAAATCTCGCTATAGTCAGGTGCGTAGTTATCGCACTGTACTCCTGTTTGTTATTTATTATATGTGTTGCATGTGTTATTTTATGTAAACGTATATGTTATGCATGTTATCCGAAACAAAGGCTAAGAGTGTGGATACCCAAGGTGGGTGATTAAATAATCAGGTTAGTAATTTTGGTACTAATCACATGCGGTGATTTCTTGATAACGAATGATTATTGATGAATGTTATAAAAGTGTGAAGGCATGTGATATATATATATATTTGTTTCGTACAAAATGTTGCTATGGTACATATACGTATGCATGAGACTTGTGAGGTAACTATTGAAGAAAAGGGTGTACACTATGTGAGTGGTCTAATGCTAGCCTCGTGCTACATTCGCGATTGATGATTAGTGAACTGATTGATATGTGAATCACTATGTGATCGGTGGCTTGGCCACGGCCTTGAGGCAGTAAGTCTGCTAAGATAAGATATGTGGATCACTATGTGGGTTGAGCTTCTTAATTACATATTTATAAATGTATATTCAAAATTGCATATTTATAATTGCATGTTTATATATATGGATTGTGTGGATATGGGATAAGCCTGTATGTAAGGACATGTGTATTAACTATGCATTGAGTCTTGGTGACTCACTCTATTATTATTAAACCTTTCAGGTGGCGCATAATGCTTGGACCGAGTTTGGAGCGGGTACAAAGGTGGCCATGCAAAAGTGGATTTTCATGCAAAGGAATCTCTTATTTAATGAATTAAGCATCTATATTTTCAGTATTTTAATTAAGTGTGTATTATAAAAAGGCCCACTAAAGTGTTTAAGTATTTTATTAAGCATCTTTATTATTATGCCCTATTATGGATGAACAATTTAAATGTTGGTTGAAAATGATTTTATTTTCTCAAGTAAAGCTTGAATCCGATGTTTTTATAATAAACTTCGATTTTTACTTATAATATTACAAGTCATGAAATTGTTTTATTAAAGGAAACAAATTTTTCCACGGTTTTTACTATTAAATAAGAATATTTTTGAATGTGTTCCGTAGTGGTATTCCAAATTCGGTCGGAGTGAATGGGCCGGGTTTGGGGTGTTACATTTTGGTATCAGAGGATGGTTCAAAACTCGGCTTTGAGGTTTTGGGCCCGAAAGCAGTTTTCAAAAGTGGGCTTCTCAAAATGTGAACTTCTATTTTGGGCTTGTTCTGGCATGGCACCTGTACCTCCGACCCGAAGTCCACCTGGTAAGTACCTCTGACTATTGAGGTGTATTGAATATGTGAACTGTATGGGCATAATTCGGCTTGTAGATTAGAAAATTTGGGCTATCGAACCCTAAGACTAGTCTATTCAAAAATAAATGCATAAGACTTGAAGACTGAAATGACCATAGAGGTATAGTGAATGAATGTGTCCCTGCTTATGAACGTATATGTGACCTTCTGAATAACAAGTAGCGAACTTGAATTGAACCTATGTGTGATCGAAAGGACCACTTCTAAATACTTTATTCCATAAAATTGTTCGCGAATAATCGAAGGAACAAATTCCTAATGCATAAAACTTTTTAAGTCGACAGCGATAAGAGATGAGTTCTAGAGGGCGTGGTAGAGGCAAAATGGCCGTATCGGAATCCGTTAGATCGGGTCAAGGATCTGATAATGAGGTACCACCTCCACCATCAGCCTTTGGTAATGAGCAGCAAGATCAGACAAGAGATGATGCTGTATCGCAGGTGGTGCTGCGAGTTTTAGAAATAGTGGCTAGAGCGAGAGGAAATATGAGAGCTCGAAAATTTGTTCCCGAGCGACTTTGAACAAATAGAGCGGAGTTGTTCCGTGATGTATCAGGCGTGGCACCCAGTACGGTCGAATATTGGTTGGAAATAACCAAGTGAGTTATGGATGAGCTTGATCTAAACCCTGAAAGAAAAAGTGAAAGAAATGGTGACGTTACTTCGCGATGAGACGTATCAGTGGTGGCTCATGGTTCGGGAAAATATCAGAGCTGAGGACTTCACTTGGAAGTATGTCAAGACGGCATACCAGAAGAAGTATGTCGATATTTACTATATTGATGTTCAGAAGAAATGTGTTTTTGGGAATGGTTCAACGGAACGAGTCCATGGCGAAATACGAGGCTAAATTCCTAAGGATAAGCCGATGTGCTCGAGGAGTAGTGGCTACGGAACATGAACGATGTGTCTGATTTAAGGACAGATTAAGAGACGACCTAAGACTGTTGATAACTCCTCAACAGGAACGGGAATTTGCTGTGTTAGTCGAAAAGCTAAGATAGCTGAAGAGATTAAGGACTCGATGAGGTAAAATCGAGATAAGGATAAGAACCGGGATAGAAGAAATTTTGGATCGTCTAAATTATCTAAGGGTCTTCAGAAAAGCCCGAGGATTGAAAGTTTTGCTAGTGTAACTAAGCCAGCTATGAGAAATCGGGACCGTCCGTGTGCTCAGTGTGGAAAATACCATGTCGGCGAGTGTTGGAACCAGAAATTGAGAATGTTTTAAGTGTAAGTCTATAAGCAATTGAATATTGTTAAGGTTAATTATAACCTTGTGCACATGTGGGATTATGGAATCCTAGTAATAAATATAGTGAAAGCCGACTGTGGATAGACATTCTATCATGAAATGTCATTGAAGTGATAAGTACAAGTGATGTGAAGTATATATGGTTTATAATTTTGGTCAGCTTGTAATGTGATTCAGATGGTGATAATATTATAATTCGGGCTTTCAGCCTAGCAGGCCTTGTGCCGGTGAATTATATCGGGCTTTCAGCCTAGCAGGCCTTGTGCCGGTGTGTATTTCAGGCTTTGATGCCTAGCAGGCCTTGTGCCGGTGTGTATTTCAGGCTTTGATGCCTAGCAGGCTGAATGTCGGTGTGTATTTCAGGCTTCGATGCCTAGCAGGCTTAATGCCGGTGATGTGCTATAATAGAGAATTCATGAACCACTTACAAGATGGAACATATTTGTTACCATAAGCTAAATGCTCGGGTAAGTACAAGTCTTTCATACTTGCAAGGAATAAGGAAGGTTAGTATATTCCCATTTGAATTAAGTAAGATGTGATATAGTTCAAGCTTCGGTAAGACTTATAATATGTGCTATTGATCTTACCAATGATGTATATGATTTATCCATAATGGAAATTAAGCTTGAATATGCGTATGAAGACGTGGCCATATGTGAAAATGCTAAATGTGAAAGAGGTTGGATATGTTTGCATATGTGTATAATTGGGAATATGTGATTAATATATGGTGAATTGAAATGTACGGATGTTCGTTAATAAGTAATTTCGAGGACAAAATTATTTTTAAGGGGGGTAGAATTGTAATAACCCGAAATAGGGGTTGCGAGTTTAGTAAATAACTCAAGTGTTAGTGGGCCTCAAGAGTGGTTTGATGTGTTTTTAGAGTTCCTAAAACTCTCGGATTAAAAAGGGAGTATTTTGAAAATTTTGAAAATTTTGGGTTAAAAGTGAAATTTGGCTGAGGAAGGCCTTAAGTAAAAATTTTTGGAAGGTTATGGACATGAAAGTCCAGTAGTAAAGTGGCTTCCGTGTGCCACTTAAGGATTGGCACCAAGCAGGTCAGGGGATCGAGCAACGATGGGCGCATGGTTTTTATTTTTGGGTTGTATGGAGTAATGGGCTGAGTAGGCTCTAAAAGAATTTATGCGAGGTTAAGACGCATGAAATGAACATTGGCCGAATGGTTGAGACGCTAGCAGCGAGAGAGAGACCTTCGCAAGGACTCGAGTTCGAGTCCTGAAGGCAGTGCTTGATTGCGCTTTATCTTATTTTTGCGTCAAGCAAGGGACGCATGCAAGTGAGGTTTAAAAGAAATTCGCGATGCATTTATGTCATGAAATTCAAAGTGGCCGAGTGGTTAAGGACTTGGCTTGAGAGCTGCGGCTAAGGGGACTCGTGTTCGAGTCCTGATGGAGGCGCGGGTATTTTTTTTTTTTTTTGGCATTGTCAATTAAGGCAAAGGACGCTAGCAAAGAAAGACATAAAAGAAAATCGCAACGCGTTTATGTCACGAAAGACGCACGGGCAGACTGGCTGGGGGCTTGGAAAGTTCTCTCGAGGTCTCGGGTTCGAGACCTGGGGACAGTGCCTGGTTGTTTTTTTTTGGCTTTTTCAGGCGTGAAATAAGTATCCTGCATGGGGCATGCGCATGAAGCATGAGTTGTTCTTTTTTTTTTAATTATTTTATTCTTGTTTAAATTTTGCTGCAGGAGGTATGGGTATTATTTAGTTTTATTTTTTTTTATCATTGATCGGGTAATGGGCTGCATTTTTATGTAGTATAATTTACCATTTTTGGGGTTAGAAATTAGCAAATGGGAAGCATGGCCGTTGGGAAGCTTGGGCATTAATCCTTTGTTTATTAAAGGATGGATAAGGTGGAGGAATAAGGAATAAACAAGTATTATATTTTTAATGATGATGGGTCTTTTGCTTGGGGAATGAACTCAAATGAAGCATGCTTTTGGGAAGCTTGGCCGGCATTGGTTTTGGAAAAAGAAAGTAGCATGGTTGGCTTGAAGGTTGCACAAGCATGGCCGAATTTCATGCTTAGTTTTTTTTTTCTTTCATTCCAATTTTTGTCTTGACCGAAAATGAGAAGGAGCATGGCTGAAATGCATGCAATTTGTTGTTTCTTTCTTTGCTCTTAAAGCTTAGCCGAATGTAGTTATCACCTTGTTCTTCAAAAATCTCTTTCTTCATCTTATGTTGGCCGAAAATCTTTATCTTGTTTTGTTTCCCTTCCAAATTTTTCTTGACCGAAGAGGAGAATGAGAGCAAGGCTGAGTTTCGGTATTGATGAGGCTAGAAAGTATTTTCAGCTAGCAAATATTACTTGTCTTGTTTTCCTTCTTTGTTGTTAACCAAATGTTGTGGTCACTATTGCCAAATCTTTCGACCTTTTCCTTGGTTCTTTATTTTTACCTTAAATCTTTGCCTATTTTTCGTGAGGCTAATCCTACAATAGTAGGACCATCGAGCCTTTGTTTTTGATTGAAGGAAAGAGTCTTCAAGATTCGACTATTCAAGGTAAATGATAAGTATAATATTCAGCCAAGAGCTTTTGTTTAAAGAGTTGTGTATGAGTCGATTCTAACAACGTTTTAATAGGAACTTTGATAACTTCAGGGGCAACTCAACAAGAACAAGTGGTGTTTCGGGATCAAAATAAGCAAGGTAAGGAAGTATGTCCTTCGGCCATAGACTATATTTTGGGTTTTAATAATAAAACAGAATGTTGACCTTGATTCTAGGGGTGGGCGAATGTGTATAAGGCTATAATGATGTGCTCTGTTTGTGTGTAGCTAGTGTTAAGGAGCACAAATGACTCTTTCGGAAATTGAAGTGCTCAAGGTAAATGACTCATGATATTCGGCCTAAGGCCATGTTATTGGTACTAAGTGTGACCGATTTCGGTTATGTGTTCTAGGGGCAAATCGATAGAAGTAAGAGAAGCTTTCGGGATTTTAGACCTTGTTAGAATCGATAAATCAAAATCTCGCTATAGTCAGGTGCGTAGTTATCGCACTGTACTCCTGTTTGTTATTTATTATATGTGTTGCATGTGTTATTTTATGTAAACGTACATGTTATGCATGTTATCCGAAACAAAGGCTAAGAGTGTGGATACCCAAGGTGGGTGATTAAATAATCAGGTTAGTAATTTTGGTACTAATCTATCAGTGATTTGCGGTAACGAATGATTATTGATGAATGTTATAAAAGTGTGAAGGCATGTGATATATATATTTGTTTCGTACAAAATGTTGCTATGGTACATATACGTATGCATGAGACTTGTGAGGTAACTATTGAAGAAAAGGGTGTACACTATGTGAGTGGTCTAATGCTAGCCTCGTGCTACATTCGCGATTGATGATTAGTGAACTGATTGATATGTGAATCACTATGTGATCGGTGGCTTGGCCACGGCCTTGAGCGATAAGTCCCTAAGATAAGATATGTGGATCACTATGTGGGTTGAGCTTCTTAATTACATATTTATAAATGTATATTCAAAATTGCATATTTATAATTGCATGTTTATATATATGGATTGTGTGGATATGGGATAAGCCCGTATGTAAGGACATGTGTATTAACTATGCACTGAGTCTTGGTGACTCACTCTATTATTATTGAACCTTTCAGGTGGCGCATAATGCTTGGACCGGGTTTGGAGCAGGTACAAAGGTGGCCATGCAAAAGTGGATTTCCATGCAAAGGAATCTCTTATTTAATGAATTAAGCATCTATATTTTCAGTATTTTAATTAAGTGTGTATTATAAAAAGGCCCACTAAAGTGTTTAAGTATTTTATTAAGCATCTTTATTATTATGCCCTATTATGGATAAACAATTTAAATGTTGGTTGAAAATGATTTTATTTTCTCAAGTAAAGCTTGAATTCGATATTTTTATAATAAACTTCGATTTTTACTTATAATATTACAAGTCATGAAATTGTGTTATTAAAGGAAACAAATTTTTCCACGGTTTTTACTATTAAGTAAGAATATTTTTGAATGTGTTCCGCAGTGGCATTCCAAATTCGGTCGGAGTGAATGGGCCGGGTTTGGGGTGTTACAGACACCCTCAGTATCCTTGCTCCTATATTCGGCCAAAACAAGTTTAGTGTCATGGCCTATTCGGCCAAACCCAATAAATTTAAAGGGCATCTTTTAAACCCGAATTCTTACCCAAATGCCTTGTGATTATTAATCACCACACACTATGTGCGAATCAGCTTCACTTCCCTACAATCGGCACTTATCCATATAAATAGCCTTCGGCTTTTGAATACACATATATATAATAAAACCAATGATCTTAAATAAAGCCTTACCACCACTTACCAAAGTCGACTACTAACAGATGAAGGCTTGATTGAAATATCCCTGAGTACCTTCACCAATCGATTGCCACAAGAAATCCCGAAAACACCTCTGTCTTCCTGATATTCGGCCACAAGGAATCTTAATAGGAGAGCAGAGATTTCGGCAACAAGGGTGGAGGTTATTCGGCTATTAGAGATAGGAAAAATATAGGGATTTTGGTTTAAGAAGAAAAGAAATAGATGAGATATGGGAGTGTGGAGAATTCGGCCAAAGACTAAGAAAAAGGAGAATAGTTTTCGGTTTGAGAGAATGAGAAAAGAAAGAAAAACAAATAAAATAGAAGGTGAAGAAGATGAAATTCGGCTAAGAACAACAAGGGAAAAAGAAAAGAAAGAATGAGGTATAAGTGCATTTAAAAGAGTTCGGCACACCCCCTAACACCTTGCCATCCACTCTCCTTAAACAAGGAGTTCAAATTCCATTAATTTCTTGAAACACTCTTAGCCAACCATTTGAAAATATTCAAATAATTTGAATACTCAAAATAATAATCAAATAATAATCCCATTTAATCCTATTTTTTTATCACCTCTTCAAAATAACAATAAAATAAACTAATGTTTATCCCCCCACTCCAGCCGAATTCTACATCAAAACAAAATGCTTAAGCTTATCCTAATCTTCCCATTTGCCCATGTGCAGGCCATTTCACGCCAGCTTGCATAAAAAAAATAAAATGCCAATGCAGTTTCTTTGGATCGAACCCAAGACCTCACTGCTGCAGCCCTCACTTCCAACGCCCAGGCCACTTTTCCCAATTGACTTTCATGTCAAATAACCACAACATTTAATTATAAGGCCTTCCAACTTGAGCCCAGCACCGCATATAAAAATTAAAACACAAACCTCTGCCCCAGCTACTCGAACCTAGGACCAGCTAGGTCCCTTGCTGCATGATGCACCCCCACGCCACTCTGCTGCTGTTCTCTTTGTGTCATGAACTCCCACCCTATTCTTTTAAAGCCTCCTTCCTTAGCTCGCCCAAAACAAAAATAAAACGCCACTTGCAGCCATCGTGCCTCGAACCCAGGCCCTTGTTGGCGCTACTTCCAGCCCTTAAGTGGTGCATGGGAGCCACTTTACCAAGCCCAATTTCATGTCCATAAATTCCTGAAATTTTCTTTAAGGCTTCCCTAGCCCAATTTCCCCTTTTAACCCAAAAATTTCAAAATTTTCCAATGCACTCCCTTTTAATCCTAGAGTTTTAAAATCCCTTAAAACATCACCAACTACACTTAAAGCCCACTAACACTTGAGTTATGCTCCAAACGCACAACCCCTAATTTAGGGTGTTACAGTAGTAATGAAAATCCATATGATGACTAAGTCACTTCCTATAACCAAGTTTGAGCATTGCTTAGACTTGGTTGGTGTTCATTACTAAAGTTAAACCCTTAAGGGGTTTTATGGAAGAGGTGGAGAACTTATTCGTTGAGAGTTCGCGATGAAGAACTTGTTCAATCAGTATTCGTGTCAAGGTGGAGATTGTTAGAACTAAGTAACCCGAATCCTTATTTAAACAAACTACAGTGGTAAAATAAAATAAAAATAAAATCCATATAGAACTACACTTATTTTATTTATTTTACAATAAGGTTTTTTAAACCTTATTAAACTTCATCTATTTTATATTGATTAGAATAAGGTGTTTCAATCTTACTACACTCCTATTAGAACATGGCTTTACAAGCCTATAAATAGACATAATCTATTCCTCTTGTAATCATTCGAATTCAACATAGGGAATTTTCTTCACCTCTGTCCCTGGTTTTTTTTCCCGAAAGCATTTCCACATAAAATCTGTGTGTTCTTTATTTTTATTTCTCTTTTCTTTCCGATATATTGTTATTACCAACATTCTATTTATTTATTTATTTACACAAGTGAATCACGCTCTATCACTCCCTAAATATAGAGATCTCACATTTGTACTTAAAGTTTAGAACACTCACTTTTAAATCCTCCCCTTGAGAATTTGGATTGTAAATAGTAAAGGTTTACACTTCGATTGCACTCGTACAATCATAGTAGAATCCCTTTTTGACAGGATCAAATCAAATTATCTGCCAAGGAGTTTGAATGTAATATAAGCATGGAGTGTAAAATTGAAAACTTAAGAAAGTATCTTCGAAAAAAAATCAATATCTAGTTTCAATAAGCATTATCATCAATCACCAACAACAACTTAGCATGACCACAGCTCATTTATTACTAATCTTCTCCCCCTTTTGAGGAAAAATGCCAAAGAGTTTCCGCCTCTAAAATTGACTTCAAAATAAAGAACTCCCCAGGAGAATGCGATACAAAATATCATGCTTAAAAACTACCCCTATTAGCTTGGGCCATTAACATGTATGTTTATTCGTGAATTAGTCAATCGACCATCTCAAATCACAAAGGTTGCATAAAGAATGATCAATCAAAGTGCACAACAAATGAATAAGATATCAAGTCTGAAACAAATCACAACCAAATAGCATCATTGTAAAAATAACAAACTAAACCAACACCGTGATTACCAACACGGGGCAACAAGAAAAAAAAAAGCAATCTTTGAAAACCAAATCAACAATGTAAAATGTCATAGCCACTAGTCACCTTCTCATCTTAAATTTGAACATTTTCTGATAGTTATCCTCCCCCTTACCAAGTTATCTTCTCCAAGTTTCAAACCAACTCAACAAACTTTACCTTTTAGACAACCAAATCAACATTGATTGACTTTAATTCTGCCATTAAAAGATTTAAAAATCTATGCGTTTTTGTGCAACTACAACATAGTGAGTCGAGATTGTCTCATATAATGTTATAACAAGGTTTCGATCATCATTGTTTTCCTCAATTTGATTCCATTTCATTGATTCTATTTGCATTTTCTTCCCACAACTTTTCCCTTGGCAAAAACAAAAAGGGGGTGATGCTAGTATGATTTGGTATACGATAAGATTTTAGTCCAAATATATGGGAAAAATTAAGTTGGCTCAACTTAAAAAAATTAAGATATTTAATTTAATACTAAATTAAATCATTCTTTTTCATTTATTCGGTTACTTGATGGACATACCAGAACAAAAGTTGATTATATAAAAATATCCTCCTTCTACCTATTAAAGTTACACATAAAACTAATAGGTTATTTATAGTATGACATCGACACCTTCTCCAAGTAACTAAGGAAAAAAATAAACATTTAAAATAAAATAGTTATCCACACAAAATCTCCATTTTGACTTTCTAAACAAAGCCTTAAACTCCAAGCAAATTCAAATCAATGTTTGCTCTAAGAAATACTAAGTAAAAGACTTTAAAGAATAAGGATAAAATTTGCTTCCCATTAATAAAATACTTCATTTCTCTTCAATTTCTACAAAGGGATAAAAATAAATAACCTGCATAAATAAAATCAAGTGATGTTCTAACATGCATGTAGTAGCTGAAACATAAATAGTTAAAGTTCCAACAATCTTCCCTTTTGACATGTTGAAAAAATAAACACATTTTAGCTAATGATTGAAAAAAGGCCAACAATAAAAAAATAAGTCTCCCACTAACTCACAATGTACACCCCATACCCGATCCAGTTGTTGAACCTGAGTTACAGGATATTACCACTATAAAAGTTAACATTTTTCACCAATTAATCAAACATAGACAAAAAGATCATTTCCATGCTATTCAATTATATCGGGACCTAATTCGAGCTTACGGAACATTTAAAACAAACCAATAACAATTCTAGATTAAATTGAAACTTCTACAAAAAATATAGGTAAATAGTGAAAACATAAGTTACACAGCCGTGTGGCCAAGCCTCGTGATAAGGCAGAAACCATGTGGTACAAGGACATGGCCGTGTGGCTAAACCGTATAGTAAAGCTTAGACCATGTAAGAGGATATACACAGCAGTGTCTCTAGACTATGTAAACAACTGGTGTCGTATGGACCTAAAATCACCAAAAATTATACAGATCACATAGTCGAAACAAAGCCTTAAACTCCAAACAAATTCAAATCAACGTTGGGCCATATAATACTAAGTCAAAGGCAGGAAGTACGTCATAAAGGAAGATCATGTGAAGGGCTAGGTAAAGAGAAAAATGACCAAAGAAAGAAGATAAAGGTAACATGGATGTACAAGGTGAAGGTTGATTTGAGGGGCTAGATAACGTGTCACTAACAGGTAAAGGAGTAGGCTATACAACAATAAGTGTAGGTGGGTTAACAATATTATAAGATGGTAGGAGGTGTAATAGTAGGCGAAGGTGGCGTGACAGGTTGTAAAGTAAGAAAGTTAGAGTCAAAAAAAAAGGACAAGAGGTGGCAGAAAGAAAATTAGGTTGGTGTGAATGAGGAAAGTTAAAAAGAAAAACAAATTAATGAAAAGTAAAATCATGATTTACAAACAAACATTTAGTCTCAGGATTAAGCAAAATGTAACCTTTTTGAACAGTAGGGTGACCCATAAGAACCAAAGGAATCAAACGAGAGGTTACTTTATCTTGAATATGAGGGTTCTTAGCATAACAAAGCTAAAAAAAAAAAAACTCTTAAATGTGAAAAGATTGTTGGACTTGATGCCGTAAATGTACTATATTCATTTTTTATACTTGTATTTTTTAAACAAATTGGTATAATAATATTCATTAAATTATGTTAGTAACTTTTTTATATTGCCTTCAATGGTTTTACTCGCAAAACAAAATGGAAGCAAATATTGACTTATTGGTTATCTAACGTTTAACTAGTACTAAGTGGTATTATGTGGTTGGATCATAATATGAAAAGACAACTTATATTAGTAAATGAACCTAAACATGTCCTAAGTCTAATCAGAAATGAGAAAACTTATTAAAAGACTAATATGTCATATATCAAATCCAATCAGGGAGATGCCTTGTCTTGAGTATCGAAGCGGATTACTCCTAAAAGATAGAGACTAGATGTGACTGACTAGACTGGCTGTACATCGAACATAACCCAAGGAGAATAGATCCTAAATCCATTTATGTATTTATTCACTTGTGACATTCATAGTGTGACATACCTTACTCCTGAGTGGATGATGGACTATGTATGCATGACTCGTATACTTTAAAGTAAGTAAAAGCTTGAGTTCAAATGGATAAGGAATCGAAAGCTGGTGCGTTGGGTATACAACTTCTATAGTATGTATCATAATTCACAATAGTGGAATTCATAGCCCAATTAATGGGTAAATGATATCCTCTCATTGGAATTACATAATAGATGAAAAGTAAACGTGGTCATGAGTTGTCTGTCTTTGTGATAAATGACTTGATTACTGGTGGTCACTAAACTAACTAAAATTACGACAAAGGCAAGTGCACCTATTGAATAATAGTATAGCTATGATGAGTAGTGAATATAGTATCCACGAGGACTAAAAGTACTAGTAATTACTGTTTTTCTATTATTTAGCCGTCAAATTGATGAAATTTCTTTTAATCTAAAATTAACTAAACTGATTTACTAAGAACGCAATAGAGAGTGAATTGGGAAAATAAACGAAGATAACCAATGAGATAGACAATACCAAAGAAAGAATCCACCTAGACTTCACTTATTAGTCTGAATATGAATTAAACGATTTATTCACTTGCGCCTTGATCCATAGAAATCCCTAAATTATTAACATTATGTTAATATCTCTTTTGGGAGTAAGAACAACTGACTCTAGGTTGATTAATTGAAATCTCTTTCTAATTAAAACCCCTATTGTTGCATTAACTTGATCTATGGATTCCCTTTTTAGATTTGACTTAATCCTGTAGATTTCTGTCATCCTATTTCTCGGATTGTATGCAACTCCACTCAATTATGTTAGATCTACTCTTAAACAGGGACTTTTGCTCCAGTGAAGTAAGCACATTTAACTTGAATCAATACCTCAGAGAAATATTAAAACAAGAAATAAGCATACATAATTGAGAACAAGAATCAAGTATTTATCATGTAATTCAGAAATCAAATAATAAGATCCATCATAGGTTTCATCTTCCCTAGGTATCTAGGGAATTTAGTTCATATTCTGGAATAAAACCATCTCAAAATTAGGATAACAACAAGACATAAAGAAACCCAATAAAACTTCTACGAAAATTGAATAGAGATCTTCAATCTTGAAGGAGATCCACTTCTGAGTTGAATCCAGTGGCCTTCTTCGTGTCTTTTCTTCGTTCTTCTCTAGTGCCCCCTTACGTCCTCTTCTAATATGTATTTGATAAATCGTAATATCTACATATTTTGATCCCACATTTAGCATACTTTTGGATGATTTATCCCCCGAATTGTAGAATTTGGTGCTCCTAATCCTTTAAATTCATGTTTTATACTTAGGAGAGCATCAGAGGATGAAAATAATGAGAAAACGGGCCAAAAATAGAGAAAATGGTCCAAAGTACGAAATCAACACGACCTGGGCCTGAGCCACACGCCCGTGCCTCTTTAGCAGACCCGAACACGTCCTGTCCTCGATTCACAAGCGTGTGTCTCTGCTGTGTCCTATTTTAATTCCACTTGGATTAGGACACTTAGGGGAAAAGAAAGACATTCCGAAAGCCTATATAAACACCCTAAGTATAACCTAAAAGGGGGCAGTTCAGGTAGGCCGAGGAGCAGAGCCAGAGAGCCAGAATTGTGGGATTTACTCGAAGACAGCCAGTTGATTCATCTCAAGAAGCCGGAATCATACTCAAGATGGAAGATCTTCCGTTCAATTTCCTTCTGGGGGTTTTAGGGTTTTTCTTATGTTTTGTTTTATACTTTCTTCTGAGATGTATTCTTTTATGATTATGAACTAAACCCTCAAATACCTGAGGGGGATGAAACCTAAGACGGATCTTGTTATTGTTTTCTGAACTATATGATAAATACTTGATTTGTTCTTAATTATGTGTTCTTAATTCTTGTTTTGATATTTGAGGATATTGATTCAAGTATTGATGTGCTTAAGCAGAGGAGGAATATTCCCTGTCTAAAAGTAGATCTAGCATAATTAAGCGGAGTTGATCGCAACCTTAGAGATAGGATGACGAAAATCTACCGGAATAGGGTCAAACTTAATATGGGAGTCTATAGATCGAGTTAATGCAACTCTAGGGGGTTTTAATTAGAAATAGATTTCAATTAATCAACCTAGGGTGAGACGTTAGTAGCCTCGAGAGAGGTATTAATATAAATTAGGGAATCCTACGGATCAAGTCAAGTGAATAAATCGTCTGGTTCAGAGTTAGATAACAAGTGAAGTCTAGGTGGATTCTTCCTCGGGTATTTTCTTAATCAATTGGGTTTTTCCAAGAGTATTTCTTCTCTGTGTCTGAGCATCTTCAGCTTAGTAGTTAGTTAATTTTAGATTAAATAACAATTCCCTTAATTTTTAGGATAAATAATAAAAAGAAAGTCAGTATTAGTACTTTTTCTTCCCTTGGGTTTGACATCCCGGTCTTACCACTAAACTATACTACTGTTTGATAGGTGCACTTGCCTCAATTGTTGTCGTGAGTTAGTTTTTAGGCTCGATCATTCATTATATAAATATTAAGACTTTCTGACATACGATCAAGTTTTTGGCGCCATTGTCGGGGAACTGAAATATTAAGAACGCTCAATATTTTTTTTACTTTAGCCATATTTTATTTTTGCAATTAAATTTTATTTTTACTTTTCTAAATTTTCTTCTTTGCTTCTGGCAGTATTCTAGTTTATGACTAGAAGAAACTCGTCAAGACCTCTACTTTATGATAGTGAGATTGAAAGCACAGTTCACAGAAACCGAAGAGAAATAATGAGAAGCCTACAATACATACAAGAAGAGCAAGAGAACGAAATTAATAATACCGAAGAGATGGCTGAGAATAATCTGCTACCTCCAGAGGTGGTCGAAAATCATGCTCCTTGAACTATGTAGGATTATGCTAAACCTAATTTAACAGGAACTGAGTCAAGTATTGTTAGACCTGCTATTGCTGCAAATAATTTTGAACTGAAACCTAACACAATTCAGATGATACAGTAATTTGTTCAGTTTGATGGTTTGCAGGATGAAGATCCAAATAATCACTTGGTGAGTTTCCTAGAATTTTGCGATACTTCAAAATAAATGGCGTTTCTGATGATGCCATTCGTCTTCGGTTGTTTTGCTTTTCTTTGAGGACTAAAGCTAAACAATGGTTGAATTCTCTTCCACGAGGATCAATCACTACATGGGAACAAATGACCGAAAAATTTTTGTTGAAATATTTTCCACCGGCTAAAACAGCTAAGTTGAGGAATTGTATCTCTTCTTTTGTGCAGATAGAGTTAGAGACACTTTACAATGCATGGGAGAGATACAAAGATCTATTGAGAAGGTGCCCACACCATGGATTACCCTTGTAGCTATAGGTCCAAACCTTTTGCAATGGTGTGAACCCCTGAAGCAGACAATTAATTGATTTAGCCACCGGCGGAACCCTGAATAACAAAACACCTGAGGTTGCCTATGAATTCATTGAAGAGATGTCACTAAATAACTATTAGTGGCAAGTCACAAGCACAAGGGCAATAAAAGCCGCCAGTGTTTTCAACCTCGACGCAGTAACTATGCTATCAAACCAGGTAGAACTTTTAACTAAAAAAAATTGATGGTTTATGTGGTTCTTCACAGGTACTGTAACATCCTAGAAATGGGCCTATGCATTTTTTATTTAATTATACGAAATGGCATGTCTTATGTGTTATGAATGTATGGTGAACATTTTTGGAAACTTGGAAATGTAAGGAAATGACTTGGAAATGTAAGGAAATGTCTTGTCTTGGAAATGTAAGGAAATGTCTTGTCTTGGAAATGTAAGGAAATGACTTGGAAATGTAAGGAAGTGATTTGGAAATGATTCAAAATAGGAAAGTGAACATTTCTGGAAACTTGGAAATGTAAGGAAATGTCAAGTTTAAAGAGGCAAACGAAAATTTTTGGAAACTTAGAAATGACTTAGAAATGTCGAGTTTTAAAGTTTAAAAGAGGAAATTAAGGCAAGGTGGCCTTAAGAGAAAAAGTATGTGAAATTTAACACCCAAACAGGCTTGGAAAAGTGGCCTGGAGATGCCACTTAGGGCCTCTGGAAATGGCGCCACATGCAAGGGGATTGGGCCTGAGTTCGAGTCACAGGGAAAGCAAATAAAAGAAATTTTATTTTGCTTCCAGAAGAAGTGAGATGGACGGCACAAGGCTATAATTTAGGAGCCTTTATTCTTTTATTTTTAAGAGATAAATAGTGGATAAATAAGGGATAAATAATGGATTTATTTTAGATTATTTTCAAGAGATAAATGAGGAATTATTCTTTAATTAGGAAAATAAGGGAGAAGTGATGGCCAAGTAAGGGACTTTGAGTTTAATAATTTCGGCTAAGTAAGGATAGTTGCTGAATTATCTTTTATTTTAGGAGATAATTAAAGAGATAAAGCTATCAAAATAGAAGAGTGATGGCCAAGTAAGGGATTCTAAGTTAGTAAATTCTGGCTATATAAGGAAAAGAGGGCCATTCATCATTCTTTCTCTCAACCCTTCTCTCTCTGCGAATTTCCTAGAGCATTTGTTCTTCTTCTTTTTTGTTAGCCAAAGCCGAAAATTCAAGATATCACCATTAGCCAATTTCTTTTCTTTCCAATCCATCAAAAGTCATCTTTGAAGGGCTTCAAGCATAGGTGTCAGCGTCGATTTCTTCAAGAAAGGGTAAGAACAAGTTTTGATTTCTATTCTTTTCTTTTAGATTTGCCGAAATCTAGGACTAACCCCATTAATATCTTGTTGCCGAAACTTTGAAGAGATCTTTCGGGATTTTCTAAGTGTCGACTACAAGGAAGGAGAAGTTCTTTTCCCGAAGGTACACCATAGGCCGCGTGTTCCCTAGTTATTCGGTGAGTTTTGGGATTTAAAATCCACAAGGTAAGTGTCTATAGCATTCGGCCAAGGGCCATCTATGATGATTTAATGTTAGAATCGAATCTAACATATGTGTATAGGTATTTCGACAAATAATTAAGATAAGGGATACTTTCGGGATTTGAAATCGCAAGGTGAGTGCATAAGTACAATCGGCCAAGGTCTATTTTGGTAATTAGATCTATTCTTTATTTGTTTTAAAAGCCGAAAACTAACTAGTTAGGAGTTTTGGTGACTAGCCAATTACAAGGGTGTGCATCACAAAGTTTCGGGACTCGATTCGTAAGTCAATCGTGACAAAGCAAGGTTTTAAAGTATACTAATCCTACTAGGATTTGGATTTATGGCCGAATGGCTTTTTATTAAATTAGTAAGTGATTAATCAAATGTAGGGATTAAGGATCTAGGCGATAGATCAGATTTCAAGATCTCAAGGAATTTACTAAGCGAATCAGGTGTGCACCTCACACTATCTTTTAATACGATGTATGGCTTAAACTTGTTATATGTTCTAATATGAAAATATAAGAATGTGGCTAATGTACCATGTTATGGTACAAAGTACTCAAGTCGCTTCCTACTCCTACTAGGATTACGAAATATGTTATATTTAACATGTGAAAAGTGACATGAATGTGAATTTAAGTATGATATGCATAATATGAATAATATGGGGCATTCGGGTTATATGAGAAAGGGGAAGTGAATGTGGTGACTTCGGTCTCACTATCTGAATGTGGTGACTTCGGTCACATTATCTGAATGTGGTGACTTCAGTCACATTATCTGAATGTGGTAACTTCGGTTACGTTATCTGAATGTGGTGTCTCATGACACAATTATCCGTGGGCTATGCCACAAATTTTATATGGGCGATGAGCACGCGTCATTGCAAATGATCGCTTCGATGGTGTGTAGCGGATGGAGGGTTAACTTAGTAGTCCCCACGATTATGCGAGTTGAGTGCGGGGGATGTGTAGCGGATGGCACCTAGGTTTGGGTTTGGGTTGCATCATCATTTTATCTGTTATATGAATAAGTATTTGATATGAAAATGTATGCCTGATCTATTAAATTTTAGCGTTGTGTACACATTGCGTCTGTTGACTCCCCCCATTGTGGGACTATTTTTCAGGTGACGATCAATAATGGACCGGATTCGGTAGAAGCATAGGGATGGCCATGCTCAACTTGAATTTTTATTCAATATGGATATTTAATTTTTTTTTTAAGTATTTTAGAATTTTATTTTGGGATTTTACTTGATGTAATAAGGCCATAAGTTACATTTCTTTATTTTTATTTTTAATCACTATGTTACAAATTATTTTCAATTAAAGTTAAGTAAAATTTATTTCTTTAAAAATAAATCCTAATTGTTTTGTCACCTTAATTAATTGGATTTTAAATGGGTTTTTAACTCAAGCCCAACCCAAAATGATATTTTTCTTAAAATCGCACAAGTTTTTCCCAAGAAACAAACGAACTTTGAATCGGTTTACTTGAGGAACATACCAGATTCGGTCCAGGCTCGTGGGCCGGGTTTGGGGTGTTCTAGTTTGGTATCAGAGCCCAGTTTCAAACTCTCGGCCTAGGGGTTTAAGGCCTAAAATGTTTTCAAAGCGAGCCTAAGTGAGTTTTATGAAAATATTTTTGAAATAAGCAGGTTTCTGGCATGGCACCCAAGTCTCCAGACATGATCCACTGTAAGTACTTCTATCCATTTGTGTGATTTATAGTATGATGTGTAGAAGGGTAGAAATGGAATGGAACGTAGATTAGCATGATAAGTACTTGAACCCTAGGATTAGTTTACCCCAACTATTACATAAGACTTAATGCCTAATTAAACAAACCTACGGCTAAGTCGCCGAGTTAGGGTGTGGCAACCCCTGTGTGCATGTCTAGGATTGGATCTGGAAGAGCCTGGTATTTAAGCAGTCCTAGTGACTCACCTCCTCTTCGTTGGAATCCTACCTGGTGCGTAGCTACAGTTCACCCTAACCAAGAGGACTCAGTCGCAGGCTAAACTCAATAACTAAAACCCGAAAGGGAACTAGCCGTATTTTTATAAAAACCCTAGTTTTAAAACTCTTAAAATTACCTTTTAAATTTGTGAGAACTATTTTTACAAAATTTTCCGAAAAATTTTCGATTTATGAAATTACAAAAATACCCCTAGTGGTAACATTACAAAAAAATGCCCTCGGTTTATGAAATTCCCAAAATACCCACAGTTCTTATCAAGATTTCATTACTTTATAAAATGTTCAAAACCCTAATTTGCAAAATATCAAAATATCTTGATTTTGGAAAATTACTGAAAATTGCCCTAACGTATAAAATTACCAAAATGACCCTAATTCCCAAAATTTTTGCAACATCACCATTTTGGAAAACAAATTCTCAAAACTAACCCTAAAGTTTTGTAAAAAATCAATACCTACCACGATTTATTGAGCTTTACAAATTTACCTGTTTTATTACCAAAATACCACGAGTTTCAAAATTACCAAATGCTCTCGATTTTGATTTCCAAAATACCACAGGAACACAAAATTACCAAAATACCCTTACTAACAAAATTACCAAGGAACTTTATTTTGAAAAATTACGAAAATACCCTATAGGACAAATTACGAAAATACCCACAGGATAGGAATAAGGCAAAGAGTGTTCGAATAGTGAATGTGGGTGGTAGATACCATTTGAATAAATATGTCTATGTTGATGAATGAATGTGCCTCTATTGAGGAATGAAGGTGTCTCTGTTGATGAATGTGAATGTGATTCTCTCAATTAGAGTAGTGAACTTGAACCAAAACTTTGTGTGATCGAAAGAACTACTTTTAAATATCTTTATTTCATAAAATTTTTCGCGGTTAATAAGTGGAACAAAATTACGATGCATAAAACTTTTAATCAGATTAAATCGCGGCGTTAGAAATGAGTTCTAGGGACGTGAACTTAGAGATTGTGCCTAGGAAGTATGATGGTTCTATTAAGATCGAGTCGCAGCATAAAGCGTAAAGCGGTGAGTTAAGATTTACGATTATTCGTTAGTAAGTAATTTCGAGGACGAAATTATTTTTAAGGGGGGTAGAACTGTAACATCCTGGAAATGGGCCTATGCATTTTTTATTTAATTATACGAAATGGCATGTCTTATGTGTTATGAATGTATGGTGAACATTTTTGGAAACTTGGAAATGTAAGGAAATGACTTGGAAATGTAAGGAAATGTCTTGTCTTGGAAATGTAAGGAAATGACTTGGAAATGTAAGGAAATGTCTTCTCTTGGAAATGTAAGGAAATGATTTGGAAATGTAAGGAAGTGATTTAGAAATTATTCAAAAGAGGAAAGTGAACATTTCTGGAAACTTGGAAATGTAAGGAAATGTCAAGTTTAAAGAGGCAAACGAAAATTTTTGGAAACTTAGAAATAACTTAGAAATGTCGAGTTTTAAAGTTTAAAAGAGGAAATTAAGGCAAGGTGGCCTTAAGAGAAAAAGTATGTGAAATTTGACACGCAAACAGGCTTGGAAAAGTGGCCTGGAGATGCCACTTAAGGCCTCTGGAAATGATGCCACATGCAAGGGGATTGGGCCTGAGTTCGAGTTACAGGGAAAGCAAATAAAAGAAATTTTATTTTGCTTCCAGAAGAAGTGAGGTGGACAGCACAAGGCTATAATTTAGGAGCCCTTATTCTTTTATTTTTAAGAGATAAATAAGGGATAAATAAGGGATAAATAATGGATTTATTTTAGATTATTTTCAAGAGATAAATGAGGAATTATTCTTTAATTAGGAAAATAAGGGAGAAGTGATGGCCAAGTAAGGGACTTTGAGTTTAATAATTTCGGCTAAGTAAGGATAGTTGCTGAATTATCTTTTATTTTAGGAGATAATTAAAGAGATAAAGCTATCAAAATAGAAGAGTGATGGCCAAGTAAGGGATTCTAAGTTAGTAAATTCGACTATATAAGGAAAAGAGGGCCATTCATCATTCTTTCTCTCAACCCTTCTCTCTGCCGAATTTCCTAGAGCATTTGTTCTTCTTCTTTTTGTTAGACAAAGCTGAAAATTCAAGATATCACCATTAGCTAATTTCTTTTCTTTCCAATCCATCAAAAGCTGAATCTTTGAAGGGCTTCAAGCATAGGTGCTGTCGATTTCTTCAAGAAAGGGTAAGAACAAGTTTTGATTTCTATTCTTTTCTTTTAGATTTGCCAAAATCTAGGACTAACCCCATTAATATCTTGTTGCCGAAACTTTGAAAAGATCTTTCGGGATTTACTAAGTGTCGACTACAAGGAAGGAGAAGTTCTTTTCCTGAAGGTACACCATAGGCCGCGTGTTCCCTAGTTATTCGGTGAATTTCGGGATTTAAAATCCACAAGGTAAGTGTCTATAGCATTCGGCCAAGGGCCATCTATGATGATTTAATGTTAGAATCGAATCTAACATATGTGTATAGGTATTTCGACAAATAATTAAGACAAGGGATACTTTCGGGATTTGAAATCGCAAGGTGAGTGCATAAGTACAATCGGCCAAGGTCTATTTTGGTAATTAGATCTATTCTTTATTTGTTTTAAAAGCCGAAAACTAACTAGTTAGGAGTTTTGGTGACTAGCCGATTACAAGGGTGTGCATTACAAAGTTTCAGGACTCGATTCGTAAGTCAATCGGCAGCAAGGTAGGTTTAAAGTATACTAATCCTACTAGGATTTGGATTTATGGCCGAATGGCTTTTTATTAAATTAGTAAGTGATTAATCAAATGTAGGGATTAAGGATCTAGGCGATAGATCAGATTTCAAGATCTCAAGGAATTTGCTAAGCGAATCAGGTGTGTACCCCACACTATCTTTTAATACGATGTATGGCTTAAACTTGTTATATGTTCTAATATGAAAATATAAGAATGTGGCTAATGTACCATGTTATGGTACAAAGTACTCAGGTACGTTTCCTACTCCTACTAGGATTACGAAATATGTTATATTTAACATGTGAAAAGTGACATGAATGTGAATTTAAGTATGATATGCATAATATGAATAATATGGGGCATTCGGGTTATATGAGAAAGGGAAGTGAATGTGGTGACTTCGGTCTCACTATATCTCAATGTGGTGACTTCACCACATTATCTCGAATGTGGTGACTTGGTCACATTATCCGAATGTGGTAACTTCGGTTACGTTATCCGAATGTGGTGTCTCATGACACAATTATCTGCAGTGGCTATGCCACAAATTTTATATGGGCGATGAGCACGTCGATCGCAAATGATCGCCTTCAATGGTGTGTAGCGGATAGAAGGTTGACTTAGTAGTCCCCACGGTGTGTAGGTTGGTACGGGGATGTGTAGCAGATGGCACCTAGGTTTGGGTTTGGGTTGCATCATCATTTTATCTCATTATATGAATAAGTATTTGATATGAAAATGTATGCCCGATCTATTGAATTTTAGCGTTGTGTACACATTGAGTCTCATTGACTCACCCCATTGTGGGACTATTTTTCAGGTGACGATCAATAATGGACCGGGTTGTGAAAGCTTAGGGATGGCCATGCTCAGCTTGAATTTTTATTCAATATGGATATTTAATTTTATTTAAGTATTTTAGAATTTTATTTTGGGATTTTACTTGATGTAATAAGGCCATAAGTTACATTTCTTTATTTTTATTTTTAATCACTATGTTACTTAATTATTTTCAATTAAAGTTAAGTAAAATTTATTTCTTTAAAAATAAACCCTAATTGTTTTGTCACCTTAATTAATTGGATTTTAAATGGGTTTTTAACTCAAGCCCAACCCAAAACGATATTTTTCTTAAAATCGCACAAGTTTTTCCTAAGAAACAAACGAACTTTGAATCGGTTTACTTGAGGAACATACCAGATTCGGTCCAGGCTCGTGGGCCGGGTTTGGGGTGTTTCAGGTACATCCCATTATACAGTGCGATATGAATGGAGGAGGGATGAACAACACAGAATATCCGCCTTACAACCCGAACGCTGAAAACGAGCAAGCTCACTGTATGGGTAATAATTTTAGACCTCAAAATAACCCTTATAATAATACTTACAATCCAGGTTGGAGGAATCACCCCAATTTCTCATGGGGTGGTCAAGGAAATCAAAGACAACAACCCCTCCCAAGCTTCCAACAGCAACCCTTCCCACAAGAAAAGAAACCGAACCTTGAGGAGATTCGTACAAAATTCATAGCGATGTCAGAAACACGTTTCAAAAACACCGAAACAACACTCAAAAATCAACAAGCATCGATTCAAGGGATCGAGAACCAGTTAGGACAACTTGCCAAGATCATATCAGAATGACCACAAGGAAGCCTACCAAGCAATACAGAAACTAACCCAAAGGAGCAACTTCAAGAAATAACAGCTCATGATAGTGTAGGGTTAGATGAGCCCAAATTAAGGCAAGATAATGTGGTAGATGAAGGTAAGGTTGAGGTAAGCCATGACAAACCAAAACCGGTAATTAAATAGTACCAACCTCGTATACCATACCCCAATGCGATGAAGAAGGACCACACAAATGAACAATTCGGTAAATTTCTTAAACTTCTAAAGAAATTACATATTAACTTACCATTTCTTGAAGCTCTTTCGCAGATGCCAGATTCAAGGAAATTTTTAAAAGAGCTTCTGATAAACAAACGGAAGTTAGACGAGGAGTCGTATGTGGAACTAAACGCAGTGTGCTCAGCAATGTTGCAAAATAAACTACCGTGAAAATTAAAAGATCTAGGGAGTTTTACAATTCCATGCTTAATTAGTAGTTTACCTATTGATAATGCTGTAGCTGATTTAGGGGCAAGCATAAATGTTATGCCTTATAAAATGTTTAAACAGCTAGGTCTAGGGAAACCCAAACAAACTAGGATGAGCATTCAATTAGCTAATAAAACTTTTAGAATTCCTAGGGGTATAATCGAAGATGTTCTAGTAAAAATTGATAAATTCATATTCCCCGTAGACTTTGTTGTTTTAGACATGGATGAGGACAATAATGTTCCTTTACTTTTAGGAAGACCCCTTTTAGCAACTGCTAGAACTAAAATTGATGTTGGTACAGGAGAACTTATACTTCGTGTAAGTGACGAGACGATCACTCTTCAAGCTCTTGACTCGGCTAGGACATCAAGTAATAAAGGTGAGAACATAAATTCTATTAATGACCATTCGGTTAAACCTTCTTTTCAGGAAGCACCATGGAACTACACAACTGAGCCAGATCCTAGACCTCATGCCAACAAGGAAATAACTCATGAGGAACAAAGGCTTCAGATCGATGAACTAGACGAGTGGAAGACACATTTCAAAGAGAAAATAAAGACACATGAAGCAAAAACGAGGCCACTCCATGTCAAACTTAAAGATGGGACATACCAATTTAAGATCGGAGATTAGGTATTGTTAGATAAAACAGACCCTCGGATCGCCACTTCAGACCTTGATACAAACGAAGAAATCCCTTTTGAGGTGCTGAATACCTTTCCATATGGAACAGTCGAGGTAACTAATCGCAAGTTCGGCACCTTTAAGGTAAACACTACTCGACTCGAACTATACAATGATCATAAAATTGATAGTAGGGGTGAGGAGTTTCAACTCCTCAAACCACCATGAATGTGCGAATAAGAGGTAAGTCTAGCTTAAGACTTTAAACGAGCGCTTCTCGGGAGGCAACCCGAACACTAACCCCATTAATTTTCATATTTTTATTTTTATTTTTATTTTTTTACTTTTAGCTCCTAACTACAAACTAACCAAATTAATCATAGGTTTCTCTACCACACGGCCTTACACACGGGCGTGGCTGTGGCCGTGTAGACACCACAAGTTTACACACCGGCACGACAGAGATCATATGAACCAAGGACAAAATTTTCCCCAAGCCACGGGCTTCTACTAAACGCCACAGTCGTGCGATACGGTCGTGGTCGACACTGAGAAATTTACAAGGGCATGCAACACGCCCGTGCCCCTAGGCCATGGTCGATTCTGATCAAACCATATGAGCGTGGGCGGCAACCAGGACCTTTGAGTCCATTCTTTTCATTTTCTTTTCTTTTTAAATTCTTTTATCTTTCTTGTCTTTAATTTATATTACTATATTTTTTATTTCTTTAATTTAGGTTCAAAAGGCTGTCAGGGAATCACCACACCACGACCCTAGTATCCACCATGCCTATCTTTCTAAGGATTTCATCAATAGTTCAGGAAGTTTCACCTCTCTCTCTCTCTTAAGATTTCTTACTATATTGTTATTATCCATCTTTGTACATTGAGGGCAATGTACATATTAAGTGTGGGGGGTGAATTTTAAGCCCTAACTTTTTGCATTATTCTCAAATCCCTGAATTTTTTTGAACAAATTCTGATTGATTTATGATTTTTATTGATATGTCTTGAATTAAAACATAGGCAGTTGTGCATTGATTGTTTAAACTTAAAGGCTTTAGAGAATCAAGCATGATAAGTTGATTTTTGAAAATTAAAATTTTTCTAGGTTGTTTTCCCAAGTTTAGGTATTATCTTGAAGTTTGAAATCCACAGGGTTGACATCAAAAAACCAATAATTTCTGCGAGATCTTAAGCCTTTAAAGCATACATTCTTTCGCGCTCACTTTTATTGTTGCTTTGAGTGAGTTAATATCGATCTGTTATTCTAGAACTTGCTTCGATTATACATGTCGAGACCACATTTTTGATTTGATATACTGAGATGATAAATGCACCTAGGATTCAACCCACTTACTTCTCAAAAGGCCTACCTTCATGTTTAAACCTTAGTGAACCCCATTGATCCTAACAACCCATTCATTGATTTACCCTTAACGTTAACCTAAGACTCATTCTTTTTTATTCATAAAGAATTTTCTCCATATTAAATTAACTCCTTTTTGTCGAGATTTGATTTGAGAAGTTGCCTAACTATATTTTCCATTTCAGTTGTTAAATTCTATTATTATACTTGACTTGTTCTAAAAAAAAGTTGAAAGTATATCCATTAGTTCTATGTTTTTATGAGCTTAAATAGTAAATCTCACATCTTTAGAAAAATCTCGTATCATTAATGTAATTATTCATTATTTATCAATTCGATCTCGATTCTAACCTCCTCTTTCAACCTGTGACCACACCCCCTAACCAAGCCACGTTACAACCTTTTTTTAAAGACCTTTTGATCGATGTATCATCTCAATTTTTAGTGGTGGAGATTTGATTTTCAGGCAAGCCTATGGTAATAACTTTTCAGGTTGACTATTGAGTGCTTAATTTATTGTCCCTTAAACACTTCGAGTGATTTAAGTGAATCCTTAGTGAGGATGTTAACTCTGTGATATTTTGAATCAAAGGAGATTACCTAGATAAGGGGGGATACCTATATTTTTCATGAATAAAATGCTCAACTTGGACTCTTTGAAACTTTGATGTTCTTTTAGTAGAATTCTCAATGTATGATTACCTATGGATTATTTCGAAACATTATTGATAGGAGTTATAAATTGAGAATAATGAATTTTTATTGTGAGTTGAGAATTTTGCTTGAGGACAAGCAAATGCTTAAGTGTGGGGTTATTTAATAAACTGTAATATGTACATCTTTTAATCCCACATTTAGCATACTTTTGGATGATTTATCCACCGAACTGTGGAATTTGGTGCTCCTAATCCTTTAAATTCATGTTTTATACTTAGGAGGGCATCGGAGGATGAAAAGAACGAAAAAATGGGCCAAAAACGGAAAAATGGGCCAAAGTACGAAATCGACACGGCCTGGGCCTGAGCCACACGACCGTGCCTCTTTAGCAGACCCGAACACGGCTGCCCTCGATTCACATGGGTGTGTGCCACGGGCGTGTCTCTGTTGTGACATGTTTTAATTCCACTCGGATTAGGATACTTAGGGGAAAAGAAAGACATTCCGAAAGCCTATATGAAGACCCTAAGTGTGACCTAAAAGGGGGCAGTTCAGGTAGGCCGAGGAGCTGAGCCAGAGAGCCAAAATTGTGGGATTTACTCGAACACAGCCAGCTGATTCATCTCAAGAAGCCGGAACCATACTCAAGACGGAAGATCTTTCCTTCAATTTCCTTTAGGGGGTTTTAGGGTTTTTCTTATGTTTTGTTTTATACTTTCTTCTGAGATGTATTTTTTTATGATTATGAACTAAACCCTCAAATACCTGAGGGGGATGAAACCTAAGATGGATCTTGTTATTGTTTTCTGAACTGTATGATAAATACTTGATTTGTTCTTAATTATGTGTTCTTAATTCTTGTTTTGATATTTCAGGATATTGATTCAAGTATTGATGTGCTTAGGCAGAGGAGGAATATTCTCTGTCTAAGAGTAGATCTAGCATAATTAAGCAGAGTTGATCGTACCCTAGAGATAGGATGACGAAAATCTGCTGGATTAGGGTCAAACCTAATATGGGAGTCCATAGATCGAGTTAATGCAACTCTAGGGGTTTTAATTAGAAAGATTTCAATTAATCAACCTAGGGTTAGACGTTAGTAGCCTCGAGAGAGGTATTAATATAAATTAGGGAATCCTACGGATCAAGTCAAATGAATAAATCGTCTGGTTCAGAGTTAGATAACAAGTCAAGTTTAGGTGGATTCTTCCTCGGGTATTGTCTTAATCAATTGGTTTTTCCCAAGAGTATTTCCCTAATTCCTTCTCTGTGTCTTAGCATCTTCATCTTAGTAGTTAGTTAATTTTAGATTAAATAACAATTCCCTTAATTCTTAGGCTAAATAATAAAAAGAAAGTCAGTATTAGTACTTTTGGTTCCCTTGGGTTTGACATCCTGATCTTGCCACTAAACTATACTACTGTTCGATCGGTGCGCTTGCCTCAATCGTTGTCGTAAGTTAGTTTTTAGGCTCGATCATTCATTATATAAATATTAAGACTTTCTGACATACGATTAGTATTTATAGACTTTAGAATGCTTAGAAAGCCTAAAAATTGGGTTTTTCTGCGTGTTTGGAAAACAGTGAGCGATATTGACATGGGCTATCACATAGGCGTGTGGCCAGCCCGTGTGGAAATGCCCAGGCCATGTGGATCCTGGAAATAGCTCTTTTTGTTTGATCTTGGCCCGTTTTTCGCTCCTTTCTCTCCCCTATGCTCACCGAAGTATAAAAGCATGAATTTAAAGGATTAGGAGCTTCAAATTCACTAATTTACATAATAAATCATCCAAAAACGCATCAAGAATGAGATTAAAAACATGTTACTTTTATAGCTTATCAATTACTATTTGATAGTAGTTGACTTCTTATAAAGAAAGATGTAATGGTTACTGTGAGATAAAATAGGATCATATTGAGAGAAGATGGGACAAAGGGATGAGGGAGATATGTGATGTTTGGAGGAAAAAAAAATGTAGAAATCAATTTGCTTTTTACCAATCATTTTGACTTGCCCATAGCAAAGGTTCAGAAGAATACAAAAATAAGGGTAAAAAGAAACAAAATAGTTTAATTTACATTAATGGAAATTGATGATGATTCACTTAACTAACTAAAATCACGACAAAGGCAAGCACACCTATCGAATAGCAGTATAGTTATGGTGAGTCAGGAATATCGTATCCACGAGGACTAAAAGTACTAATAATTACTATCTTTTTATTATCTAGCCGATAAATTGAAGGAATTGTTTTTAATCTAAAATTATCTAAACTAATTATTAAAACGCAACAGAGAATTAAGTAAGAAAATATTCGAATGAACCAATGAGAGAGACAATACCCAGGAAAGAATCCACCTAGACTTCACTTATTATTTTGAATCTGAATTAAACGATTTATTCACTCGCTTTGATCCGTAGAAATCCCTAAAATATATTAATATCTCCTTCGAGAGTAAAAATAACTGACTCTAGGTTGATTAATTGAAATATCTTTCTAATTAAAACCCCTATTCTCGCATTAACTCGATTTATGGATTCCCCTATTAGATTTGAGTCTAATCCGGTAGATTTATGTCGTTCTATTTCTAGGATTGCATGCAACTCCACTCAATTATGCCAGATCTACTCTTAAACGGGGACTTTTGCTGTACTGAAATAAACACATCAATCATGAATTAATATCCTAAAAACATTAAAACATGGAATAAGTACACATAATTGAGATTAAGAAATCAAGTATTTATCATGTAATTCAGAAATTAACTAACAAGATCCATCATAGGTTTCATCTTCCCTAGGTATCTAGGGAATTTAGTTCATACTTTGGAAGGAAAACATCTCAAAATTAGGAAAATAACAAAACATAAAGAAACCCAAAAACTTCTAGAGAAGTTGACTGGAGATCTTCAATCTTGAAGGAGATCATGCTTCTGAGTTGATTCTGACGGCGTTCTTCGAGTAATTTCTTCGTTCTTCTCTGTTTGTCCTCCTTTAGTCCTCTTCTAATATGTATTTATAGACTTAGAATGTTCAGAAACCCTAAAAATTGGGGTTTTCCGCATAAAAAGAAGATAGAGTGCGAAATCGACACGGGCTGGCACATGGGCGTGTGCCTAGCCCGTGTGGTTGCTGAAAATAGCTCTTTTTGTTTGACTTGGCCCGCTTTTCACTCATTTCACTTTCCTATGCTCAACTAAGTATAGAAACACAAAATTAAAGGATTAGGAGCATCAAATTCACTAATTCACATAATAAATCATCCAAAAACATGCCAAGCATGGGATTAAAATATGTTACTTTTATGGTTTATCAGAAATTAAATTGAAATTGAAATTGAAATTAGGTACATGAAACACATTACTAAATTGAGCTGATAGAAATAAAGTATAAGAACCAGTATCTTTAATAGGAATGAACTTTCTAGTGGGCAATTGAACCAAAGAAGGATGTGAAGCCCATGAAACAAAATCATCAAGATACTAAGCATCAGATATCATATGGTTTGTTGCCCCAGATCCAAAATCCACCGGAAGGAACATGGTGTAGTAACCTACCATCTGTGCTTCTACTCCTAAAGAAGATGACTCATTCCCGAGTAAGTTAATATCTACTGATACTATTCATGGGTGAATATAGGTGCTGATTGTGAGTCAATGGATAGTGCAACATTCTTAACAAAACCTTCATTGTGATAACATTATTCGCAACGGATGCCTAAGATTTTTTTCTTTATAAACTTAAAGTCAAGAGGCAACCATATAAGTTTCTAACAAAACTCTTGTTTTTGACCTTTAATCTTACAATGGTCACAAATCCCATTAAATTGTTTCTTCTAAGATCCATGCTGCACATTTGAAGAATACAACGTTGTAGGCTCAAAGCAATCGTACTAACTCAATTATAAAAATCAAATAATGTATAGCTTAATTGTACAAATCAAATAATGCCAATATATTGGAGACTTAGTTATTATTTTATATGCAAGAGATAGAAAGCACTAATCTGTTCATGAAAGGAATTTATTTTTATTAGTAAAATCAGTTTAGAAAATAGTGTTTTCAGGCATAATAAAAGTTTAAAATATTTCTTAAAATCGAGCCTTTGTGATATTTATAATAATAAACTAAAATCAAAATTATATTTGTGCTTTGTGCGAAGACAATCTAAGGCGTTTCACAACTTTTAACCGATTGATCTTCCCTGTTGTCCTCGAACTCCAAATTGCTTTGATTGTGCACTCAAACAAATCGAATCAGTGCACGGAATGAAAACTTTGTTTAACTTTCGGTAGGAAAGTTAATTCTCTCTATAGACCCATAACTATGAGTATTCTTGTGAAAATTGAATTTCTTCTTAAAATAAATTACCACTATTTTACGATAAAATATCGGTCCTCAAAAATTATACGTCAATTGGTTAACTCATATTTCCTATTTATAGAGAAATAGTACAAGAGATTAATTCGAATAATGTCTAATTAAATAATTATATTTTAATAGAAAATATAAGTTCTATTTAAAGTAGAACTAAGAGGGACGACGTCATGCCCTAGTATACACAAGGGTTTGCTGCCTCTTGTATTTGATTTCATATACTCATTTGATAATAGATTTTGTGACTTTCTTATTATAAATAGATTTCATATACTCATTTGATATTTTATTTTGAAATATAATTAAATCAACCCTTAAAATTATAAAATATTAAAAATAGACATTGGGGTTCTCCTAAATATATATGTGACTTGTTTAAATCGTTAATATGAAGTAGCATGTATATATATAGACATTGGGGTATGCCACTCAAAGTGTGTGTTTACATTGTTCACAGTACATTCACGTAGAGTAGCATGTATAAAATTCATAATATGAGAATTTATAGAGAAGGCAACTATGGTTTAAGTTATGTTTATGCAGTAGGGTAGGATGCTTGCATTGCAATGCCACAAAGGCCTTCCTTCGCATCCACATCTCTTTGCATCCTAATGTAGCCTTCTTCACCCCAGCTACTGCCCCAAGAGTTCTTCACCAACCAATACTTAGTCCCACCATCCTCTCCATATCCAACAGCAGTCACTCCGTGGTCCAGATCGGTGCCACAACTTCCCGTAAACACACCACCCGAGTAGAACTGGAAGTCGAACCCCCCGGCATCGATGGCAACAGAAACGGGTTGGTTGGCAACGGCCTTCTGCAATGCATCTTCACTATTGGCAGGCACATCTTCAAACCCATTTATCTTAGCCGCATGGTTGGCTTCTTCGTTGGTATTGCATGTCCCATCAACTCCCTTGTAGGGGTAAATGGATTCGGTTGTTAGGCCTTTGTTCTTCTCGATGAATTGGAATGCATCGTCCATTAGACCACCTTCGCAGCCTTGATCCTCACCCTTGGTGTCACAGTCCACCAGTTCCTGCTCGGACAAGGAAATTAACTTTCCTGTTGTTAGCTTAGTAATCCCTTCCATGGCTGCCACGGCCGAGAACGCCCAACAGCATCCTATATTTCAGCATCACATGATCGAGACACACAAATAGTTAGAACACAACACAGACAAAGAAGAAAGCATAGTAATATTTTAGTTATGTTTCTGAGAACAAGAAATTAGGGCAGACCGCATTGGCCTTGGTCCTTGATAGGTGTAACAGCTCCTTTCTTTCTCCAATCCACGGTAGAAGGCAATGCGGTGGCGTTCTCGTATTTGAAAGTGGTAGCCGTGTTGGAACACATATGGCCCTTGAACCCATTTCGAGAAGCAGTGAACTCTTGGTTGGTTAGATCTGCAAATTGGTTCACACCGAGCTTGTACGGCTTGTTGTTGGCAGCATTGAAAGAGTCGATGCGTGCCACATTTTGTTTGAAAATCTGGAAACGCTTTTGCCTCTCGTTGCTGTCCTTGTAAACTCGTCCGAATTGGACCATCCATTGTTGATGCCTCTCGTACATGGATGCATCTTCAAGAGCAGCGCGGGATGTGGCTTCGCAGACACCCAATATGAAGATTAGTAAGGCCAAACAAGTGAAATGATGATGCAGCTGGTTTTTGGAAGCCATGGTGGAAGAAGAGCTTGCGATGGAATAGAAAAATGAAGAGGCACACCAAATGTGATGAATTCCTAGAGATATATATATAGTCCTATTTTTTCTCCTTCTATTCTTGGCTATCTGCTGCGTGATGAAGACCCAATACGAGAATTGTTTTCATAAATTAAAATGAACCAGCTTTTAAGTTGATCTGAAAGACTTATAGTTTATCGTATTATTGATAAATTGGAAAAATGGAAAGGCACGCTAACTGCGAGGAATTATCTATCCTTGGTGTCACTATCAAACAAAGAACCAAAAACCAAATTTTTTCAAGTAGACAATGGACACCCTTTCTTATGATTTGGAATAAATTAGATTTTTCGGTTTTTCTAACAATGTTACTTACACATCCGTAGATATACCAGAAACCTATGCTCCCATCCCTCTTTGTACGTGCTTATAATTTAATTAATTGAAGTCTTAAATGGTTTGGGCAATGAAAGGGACTTAGGTGAGGAAGGACTTTTGGAGAAGAGGGAGTGTACTAAACACCTATGGATTGCGTAATGATATAGTGTCCATTTGGAGATAAAAAGAGAGGTCCAAGTGCGTGGAGGATGGGAATAAAAACACCAAGTACTTCGTAGCTAGAGCTAGAAATAATTGTATTCATAGCCTTACAATTAATGTTGTTAGGTGAAGGATATGAAGAGTTTGAAAATAACTCAAAAGTGTTGAGTGAAATGATAAATTATTTTGCACTTGTTGCGAGTACTTAATTTTAGTTTTGAAAATACATTCTTGAAAAGGAAACCATAAATCTCAAAAGAATTAAACTTCATAGAAAGTTTAAACTTCGAAAAGGAGGGAGTGTACTAAACACTTATGGATTGCATAATGATATAGTGTCCATTTGGAGATAAAAAGAGGTGGTCCAAGTGCGTTAAGGATGGGAATAGAAACACCAAGTACTTCATAGCTAGAGCTAGAAATAACTCTATTCATAGGCTTAGAATTATTGTTGTTAGGTGAAGGATATGGAAAGCTTGAAAATTATAATACCCCAAAACCCGACCTAGAAGTTTAGACCAAATCTAGGAGGCTACATTGACTACTGAAGTGATCGAAAAATAATTTACAAATAGAAATGTTTAAAACTCATTTCGAATACAATACGCTAAAAACAAACTAAGTCGCTTAACAATTTTTGCTTTAAAACAATAATTCTTGTGTAGTTTCAAAATGCATCACTTTAGCCAGATTGTAACAGAAATTTTGATATTAAATACTGTACGGAAAATGTGTGATTTTCTCAAATAAGTAGGAGATGAAATGAATAGAAGAAACCCAATTAAAAACCATGCGCAAGATTTCCAAAAAAAAATGATGTTCAAACCGAAATCACGTAATTTGACAAAAAGTTCAAACCAAAACTCATACCACAGTTATATAATCAGTTTACAATTAAACTCAACACCTACTGTATAAAACTCGTGAAAATTTTAACTAAACTGGTTCAAACCAAGCTTTCTGATACCTCCGATTTGCCTTGTAACAGCCCGGTTTAGACCCTAGTCAGAAGAGTGGTTTTGGGACCACAAATTCGAGGTCGTAAAAATATTTTAATACAATTTTTGGTTTTTATAATATGTGATTGAGCATTTGTGAAAGTTCTATGTGAAAATTTTATCGATTGTGTGCTTAATTAGCAAAAAGGACTAAATCGCATAAAATGCAAAAGTTGTGTGCTGATTGTTAAAGTATTTATTTATCATGGATTTCTATATAAGAAGCCCTTATGTTGTAATTGGACCATAGATAGTGGAGATTGACATAAATGGCCTACTATTTGATAGCTAAATGGTTGATTAATTAAAGGGCAAAAGGGTAAAACATGAATTAAAATGTATTAATAATAATAAAACATGAAAATGGCCATTATCATCATCTTTTTTCACCGAATTTAGAAGGGAAAGAATAGGGTTAAGAAGTTTTGAAGCATTCGGCCTTGGTTGAGCAAAATTGAGGTATGCTTTGGTTTCGGTTTTTGATAATTTCTATGTTTTTGTAATCGTTGCTTAGTATACTATCAAACCCATGCTTTAATTTTAGAATTTGATGAAGGTTTTGAGATATTCCATTGATGAATATGTGAGCTTTGTGTTGTTAAGTGGTGGAATATGAAAGATATGTGAAAGATTAACATAGTTTGTCTTTGGATTTTTGGTAATTTTAAGTAAATTGGACTAAATTGTGAAAATAATATTTTGAGGACTAAAATGTGAAATAAATGAAATATATGGTCTTGTATTAGCATGGGGAAAATTCGGCTAAGCTTATGTGCATAGAAATTTTGTGTATTTTGTGATTTGATGAATTAGGGACTAAAGTGTCGAAATGTGAAAATGTGAGGGCTATTTTGTAAAATGCCTTAAATATGTGTGTGTGGACTAAATTGAATGAATTGGTGATTGAATAAGTTAAATTTGAATATGTATAGACCAAGAAACGAGAAATTCGGATCGAGATCGAGGCAAAGACAAAGTACTCGATTAATCGACTAGTTTCGTATTTTGACGTCCGAAGTAAGTTCAGATATAATACTAGTTGTTAAATTATATCTATGTGATGTGAATCGAATGAATGTATAATTATTGAATTAGTAATGTTAAATATGAGATTGAGAAATGTGGCACTAAGTGTGCGTAATTGAAATCGAGATAGAGATGAATAGCACTGTGTGTGCGAAGTAATGGAAGCTTCAGCTTTACTGATTGGAACTATGTGTGCGATGCCGAATTAAGTTTGGTTTTGTATCTAGGCACTAAGTGTGCGATGTTAATTAATCTTCGGCTATGATTTGGGCATTAAGTGTGCGATTGAGTTGAAAAGATATCGAGCAGTGAATGAGATTGGTATCGAGCATCAAATATCAAGTACATTTATTAACTAAGTGTTGGCAAAGGTAAGTTTGAATCTATGTGTTTGATGATAGTTTTAATGGTTGAATGAATGGATATTTGAGCATATGGTTGAGGATGATAATGTACCTAATTGTGCAGCTATCTATGTGATGATTTAAGCTTATGTATTGATGTTGCATTATTGAGTAGTATGTATTGTATTACGAACTTACTAAGCTTTAAAGCTTATTGTGTGATGTGTTTCTCTATTTTACAGTGTTAGTAGAGCTAGCTCGGATCTGGGGATTGTCAACGACTTGATCACACTATCGGCTATATATTTCGGTACTTTTAAAAGATGTACATATTTGGTATATGGCATGTATAGGCTAGAAGTTATGGTATGTTTTGGTAATGTTGGATCTTGCCATGTGATATGGCTAGATGGTTGAATATTGATGGTGTATATATATGTAGGCTAAGAAAATGATGAAAGAGTTATGAAATAGTGAGAATGGAAATGGTATGTTTTATATACTTGAATTGGTTGTTTAGAATAATTGATAAAATGTGAACTTGTAGTATAAATTACATGGTGCTTGGCTTATATGATTTGAGTTGTGAAAAATGGTGTTTTGGATGGATTTATTTGAGTAGGAATTGAGTGTGGAAGTAAATAATCTAGATAATGATTAAATGGTGCATATTATGGTATGGTTTGGTTGCTATTTGAGGTATAAATGCATTTTATTTGGGATTTGTAGGTGATTCAAAGTGTGGGTGGCAAGTTTGGCCTTGAAAATGGCCTATAATTGCCCACATGGTAGAGCACACGGGCGTGTGGCTCGACCGTGTCTTTTGAATTTGAAATTTGATACAAGTCAGACTCGACCACGGGCAAGACACACAGGCGTGTGATTGACCGTGTGGATCAAGTCAGTAGCTACCACGGGCTGGACACACGGGCATGTGACTGGCCGTGTGGGGCAAGTCAGTGTCGACCACGTATGAGGCACACGGGTGTTTCTCAGGTAGTGTGAACAAGTCAGTATGTATGCCCTGTTTTGCCACGATTTGGACCCACGGGTGTGTCTGAGGCCGTGTGAGGCACACGGCCTACCCACACGGGCGTGTGAGCTCTGTAACTTAGAAAAATGTTTAAAATTTGAAAATTTTCGTATGTGTTTGGTTTAGTCCCGACCCCTTTCTAGCATGTGAATAAGGTCTCGTAGACCTCATTAAGGGACTCATTGAATATGAACTATTATGTTTGGATGTGAAATGATATGGAATGTTTGAAAATGATCGGTAATGCCTTTTAACCCTAGTTCGGTGACGGTTACGGGTTAGGGGTGTTACATGCCTAGTTCGCAACTTAGTCTAGCGTAATACCTGAAAGAGATGAAACTAAGGGATGAGCTACACGAGCTCAGTGTGAAACTGAAACATCATAGAAGGTAAAAGACGGAATTTCAAAAGCAATACTTCTGATCAGAGCCCACGACCCAATAATGACAACCTAGATCCGGTAATTAGAAACATAAACATACTACATAAACTAATCAAGGAAATTTTACGTTACCACCAATGCCCAGATGTACGAAAACACATCAACTTACTATTAAATTCGCAAATAATTCAAAAATTACATAGTCATAAGCAACCATGATATTCTAACAGTTTTTATCCATAGGAATTTCAACAATATGATTATTGCAATGAATGCCAAACCTATTAAAACAATATCCAATCCACAAGTAATAATCGGAGCACATCATAACAAATTAACCAAATGTTCACACAAACAAACATATACTTTGATGAGGAATGAATGCAACAAGTATAAATCCCACCCCGCCAACCAAACACCGCTTCATCTACCCTGCACACCTCATAAGGGCTACTGAAGGCCCGTCCACCCTGCACACCACATAGAACCATAATAGGCTCATCCACCCTCCACACCACAATGTGGAACTATGCCACTGAAAAGCAATATGCAACTGATCTAGCAAATGTATAGTAAAGTATGGTAAACTGTTGTACAGAAATGTTGTAGTTAAACTGTCGAAACAGACTTCCTTCTCTTCACAAAAAAATCCCAGAATTTTCATGCAACTGCGAAATGCACACTACTTGTAGACAATCATACAGAAACAGATTACACATATTCGGATGATCAATTTTAGAATCAGTTATACTCGTGCTCAACTACTAGGTAACATCTCAAATCCAAATGTAGATGCAACAATTTACAAGAACAAATAAGCTCATTTAATTAACAAATACTTCATTTCAACATTTATGCAAATCGCAGATACAGTCAATGTTATGCGAATGATTAAACCATACAGAAAAATTATTATTCAAAGTAATAGAATCAATGTCATAATAGAATGCGCTAATCACGATATCTCAAATGTCAAAAAAATTTAATCCAACAAAAACAAATTATAACAAGCTTGACCACAAATGTAGTCCTACACACTCCTACAACACTTTTAACCTCTAAGAAATTGATCAGAAGCTAAAAATAAATCACTTTGCGAAAAGGATGCAAAACTGCAAAAATAGGGCCACACAGCCGTGTGGAAGTGCCTAGGTCATCTGGAGACCTACACGCCTATGTGCAGGCTACACACGCCGGTGTGGAGGAGACAAATGCCCATGTGACCGAGTTACATGGCCGTATGAGTAGCCCATGTAACTCACTGTCTAAAATTGTCAAATTAAGGTCTAACACCCTTAACCCGTATCCGTCGTCGAAACAAGGTTATAGAGTATTATTGGAGTTTACAGATAAATTGAACCAAAATTACTATTCACATTCGATAATAATCATATAGTCCATTAAATGGACCCTCGAAGCCCAATATGAACAGTAGAAACACTCGGGACTAAATCGGAAACCCTAAGAATTTTTTGCGAATTTACAAAATTTTCCTTATATATAATTCCCACACGCTCCTGTGGTCTAGAGGCACGCCCGTGTGATTAGGTCGTGTGGCTCACACAACCGTATTCCTAACCCGTGTAACTCTCTGACTTATAAGGCATGAAGAAATTTAGGTCAGACGGCCAAATCACACGCTAGTGTGCTAGGCTGTGTGGTTAATTTAATTTTCATAAATTAGGTGCAATTTTCACACGGCCAAGTAACACGCCCGTGACCAAGGTCGTGTCACCCACACGGCTGAGATACACACCCGTGTCTCTTCCCGTGTGCTCAATTTTGAGCATTATGTTTCTTATTTTTAAGGTGCAGGGGACACATGGCCAAATCACATGCCCATATGCCAGGTCGTGTGTCTACCCTTATGGACGAAAAGAGGCCATTTTAAGACCACTTTTCTCACCATTTACACTTTAAACCTGCATATGATACTTTCACATACCAAAATACACCAATCAAGCAGCCAACACAAGTTTTAGTACAAGCTTTAGACCTATACTTTGTAACACAATTCATTTGCATAAACATACCATATAATCTCATTTATTGTCTACTTCTAAATTCTATTTAACATATATATATATACTAACACAAATGTGTATGAGCCATTCAAGACCATATTACAATATCATTTTTCTTTTCATTCAATCCTATACATGCCATACAAACCAAAAGTTATACTATAAAATCTACCGGTAAAATCTGGATAGTGTACTCCAATGTGTTGATCCGATCTTCTAAACTCGCATCAATCTACACAGAACATTAACACATAGAAGTAAGCTTATGAAAGCTTAGTAAGCTCATAGGCTTAAAACTTATATCTTACTGAATTACAATAATAATTCAATAACAAGTTTTTCACTAAAGTTTCCTGTCATGCACAATTTCAAATGATGAATTGATAAACCGTAATAGTAACATATTTTAAGTCCACATTTAGCATGCTTTTGGATGATTTAAGCCTTGAATTGAGTAAATTGGTGCTCTTAATCCTTTGTTTTCATGTTTTATATTCAGGACAGCACTAGAGGATGAAAAGAACGAGAAACGGGCCCAAAACGAAGTAAATGGACCATATCACGAAATCAACACGGCCTGGGCCCAAGACCACACGGCCGTGCCTCCTTAATAGTCTCGAACACGGCCTGGCCACGATTCACACGTGCGTGTGCCATGGGCGTGTCCTTGACATGAGAAAGAAGAGTTTTAGTTGGATTAGGGTACTTAAAGGCAAAGAAAGCCAGTCTAAAAGCCTATATAAACACCCTAGAGGCCAACCTTCAAGAGGCGTCTAGCTAGGCCAAAGAGCCGAGCCAGAGGGGTCAGAATTGTGGAATTTACTCGAAGAAAGCCAGTCGATTCATCTCAAGAAGCCGGAGTCATACTCAAGACGGAGGATCTCTCTTTAATTCTTTTAGGGGTTTTAGAGTTTTCTTATGTTCTGTTTTATCTTTTCTTCTGAGATGTATTCTCTTATCATTATGAATTAAACCCTCAGATACCTGAGGAGGATGAAACCTAATATGAATCTTGTTATCGTTTGCTGAACTATATGATCAATACTTGATTTGTTCTTAATTATGTGTTCTTAATTCTTGTTTTGATATTTTCGGGATATTGATTCAAGTGTGATGTGCTTAGGTGGAGGAGCAAAAGTCCCTGCCTAAGAGTAGATCTAGCATAATTAAACGGAGTTGATCGTATGCCTAGACATAGGGTGATGAGATTTTGTCGGATTAGGGTGAAACCTAATATGGGAGTTCATAGATCGAGTTAATGCAATTCTACGGGTTTTAATTAGAAAAGGATTTCAATTAATCAACCTAAGGTTAGATGTTAGTAGCCTTGACGGAGGTATTAACATAACTTAGGGAATCCTACGGATCAAGTCAAGTGAATAAATCGTCTGGTTCAGAGTTAGATAACAAGTGAAGTCTAGGTGGATTCTTCCTCGGGTATTGTCTAAATCAATTGGTTTTTTCCACAAGTATTTTTCTCAATTTCGTTCTCTTTGTCTTAGCATCTTTAGCTTAGTAGTTAGTTAGTTTTAGATTAATCAACAATTCCCTTAATTCTTAGGCTAAATAATAGAAAGAAAGTTAGTATTAGTACTTCAGGTTCCTTTGGGTTCGACAATCCGATCTTGCCACTAGCTATACTACTGTTCAATAGGTGCGCTTGCCTCAATTGTTGTCATAGTTAGTTTCTAGGCTCGATCATTCTTTACATAAATTTTTTAGACTCTGACAGCACACATCATGAATTCACTAGATTGAGCTCAATATCAATAACTAACTAAATCTCAACACTTGATTTCAAGTAACACTTACCACTACTTGTCAAATTAGAGAACGTCTTATGGAATTGAGTACGTCATTAGCTTGATGCCACATTCCGCTTTGGTCTTGCACACATTTTACCATGGCTTTGCCATGATCACACACTTTATCACATTGCCATAGCTTAGCTATAGTCTTACACTTGTACTCATATATAACTACCATGGTTCAATCATGGTCTTACGTTCACTTTAATAGTGCCATAGCCCCACTATGGTCTCACATTTCACACTTTGCCATGGTTTAACCATGGTCTTATTCGTCAATTCATCACTGATCACTGAATGAACGATCCTGTGTTTCCCTTAATTTGAACTTTCTATTCGATTTTCACATCGTTATGATTATCATAATTCAATAGCAAAAATACCAATTATAAATTTTGTATCATTCACAAAATTAACAATTGAACATAAAAATTCAGCTATATGAACTAACCAGGGCTAATTTATGAAAGTTGTAGAAATTAAGGGATTAATCGAAAATTTTCTCTTTTCCTTGTTTATCTTCGGATTCTCGATATATGATATAAAATTTTCCATTCATTATCATCTACTTAAATTCTAATTCACTACACAATCTATACCCTTCAATTTTTGGAATTACACTTTTACCCCAAAATTTATAATTTTTACAATTTAGTCCCTACTTAATTAACCCATCAATTGAGCTAATTTTTCTAAATCAACACTTTATTCCATCATTCTAAACTACTAAACAACCTTTGGTATTTAGAATTTTAGCACAAAACCCTAATTCTTAACTTTTTCACAATTAGGTCCTAAAAATCAATTTCTATTGAAATCACTTAATAAAATCATCACATGGCAAAATTACAGCTTCAAATCCATGTTTATTCGTCATAAACTTCCAGCACTCAACCATGGTAACTTTCAATTTCACCCATAGAATCAAAAACTAATGAATTCAATAAGTGGACCTAATTGTAAAAGTCACAAAAACATAAAAATTTCAAAGAAAAAGAAATAATTGAAATCACATGGTGCAGAAATATGAAAAACCAGCTTGTTTCAGATCTCCTATTGTGTTTTGGCTGATGAATTATGAAGAGATCTCTAGATTTTTTCAATTTAGCCACTTGTTTTATATTTAATTTTAACCAAATTACCATTTGTCCTTAGTTCACATTGTTTCCTTGTCCACTTCTATACCCATACCGTCCAGCCCGAATGATTTGGGTCTAATTGCCTTTTAAATCCTTCCTCATTAGACACTTAAGCTATTTAATCACTTTTGCAAGTTTTGCACCTTTTACAATTTTGTCCTTTTTAATTAATTAACTATCAAAACATTAAAATTTTCTAAAAAAATTTTAATACTAACTCAATACCACTCCATAAATATTTCTAAAAATATTTTTGTCCTGGATTATGAATTCGAGGTCTCGATACCTCTTTTTCAACCCATTTGACCTAATAATTTCTTTTAGTTCACAAAATTCACTAATTCAAGAATATTTCTAATGTCACACTTGACTCATAAATATTAATTTACTAAATTTTCAAACTTACTCGTCGAATGTAGTGATCTCGAATCACTGTTTCCGACACCACTGAAAATTAGGCTGTTACAACTCTCCCCCCTTTAGAAAATTTTGTCCTCAAAATTTGTTACCTGGAAATAGATTCGGTTACTGTGATCTCATAGATTCCTCTGTTTCCCGGGTTGCCTCCTCCATACCATTTCGATGCCACAACACCTTAACTAATGGTACTCGTTTGTTCTGTAATTCTTTAACCTAGCGAGCTAAAATCTTTACTGATTCTTATGAATAAGTCATATCTGGTTGAAGCTTAATTTCAATATGAGGAATCACATGTGAAGGATCTGACCTATACCGTCTCAACATAGACACATGAAACACATTATAAATCTTTTCAAGTTCCAGAGGTAGGGCTAACGAATAAGCTACAAGGCCTATTCTTTCAACTATTTCATACGGTCCAATAAATCTTGGACTTAGTTTCCCCTTTTACCAAATCGTAACACTTTCTTCCATGGTGAAACCTTTAAGAACACTCGATCTCCAACTTCAAACTCTATGTCTCTTCTTTTTAAATCTGTATATGTCCTCTGATGATCTGAAGTAGCTTTTAAACTATCCTGGATAATCCAAACTTTTTCTTCAGTTTCTCAAATCAAATCTACTCCAACTAACTTAGATTCACTCAATTCAGACCAATACAATGGAGTTTTGCATTTTCTACCATATAGAGCCTCAAATGGTATCATTTTTATGCTAGACTGATAGATATTATTGAAAGCAAACTCAGCTAAAGGTAAATACCTTTCCCAATTGTCACCAAACTCGAGTATATAGCACCTCAACATGTCTTCTAGAATTTGAATCACTCGTTCTGATTGTCCATCAATCTGGGGATGAAATGCTGTGCTAAAGTTTAGCTTGGTGCCCAAATCTTCTTGTTTTTTAATCCAAAATCTCGAAGAAAACCTCAGATCTGATTGGCCCATCCTCTCTGGCCCTTTTCTTAGGCCTCTGCACGGAACCTGAAGGCTCTAGATCCCTTTTATTTTTGCCCCTTTCTCTTTCCCTGTTTAGGCTCAATGCGCTTCACATCCTCAGTGAAATCTCGCTCTCTTTGTGGAGCTATCAATACCCGAAGACTATCTCTGAGGCAGTCTTCAAACCACACGCTACGTTCATAATCTGTTGCCACCATCCCTTTAGCATATCGACTAAGTCTTAGGAACCCTGCCTCGTACTCTGCCACAGACCTACCCCCCTGAGTCAAATTCAAGAATTCTCTCCTCCGAGCATCCACATAACTTGCACCCATATATTTCCTCTGGAACGCAAATTTGAAGAATTCCCAAGTTACCCGGTCAGGTTGAGTCCCCTCTTTCACGGTAAGCCACCACTGGTAGGTTTCTTCTCGCAGCAACGACACCGCACCTTTTAGTTTTTGTTCGAAAGTGTAGTCAAGATAATCCATTATTCTTTCTGTGGCCTCCATTCAATATTTGGCCACATTAGGAGCTACTCCTGCAATGCCCTTGAAGATCTCAGCTCCATTCGATCGGATTCGCTATGAAATCAATCCCTGGCTCCCAATAACAGTGTTGGGCCCAGCGACCCTTTCTAGAATCCTTAACATTGCCTGGGACAATACGTCATCCCTAGCTGCTAGATCATGTGACCCAGTCTCAGTCACAGGTGAGGTTAGTGTCGCACTAGTTTCTAAATTAGGAAAATGATCAGATGTTGAGGACCCAGCCCTAGCACCTCTATGGTCTCTGCCGCGACCTCTTGTACCCTTTTCACGAGTACCTCTAGTGCTCATTTTCACTTTGCGTATTATCTGAATTAAAAATCTTATGTAATTTAATTACAATTTTAGTAATTAAGGTAGATGTTTTATGAGAGCAGTAGTTTAAGAGTTGTTTTCACAATCATAAGCTTTCTACAGTTTTAGTTTCCTACTGTTTTTTAGTTTATTCTAACTAAAGAGTATCAATATAGCCTATTATCTAAAGTAATCCTAGTAGTATCCATAGTATAACCATTTAAAATAGATTTCAGTATAGAAGACTTACTTGGTTCAACGTCGGAGACTCGGTGTGCCACACTTTTTAGAAGAAGTATCTCAAAACACTTCACATATTCGGAAACAACCTTTTGAAATCCAAAACTTTGAAAACCCATTCCACAGCCAAGTTTTGCAACTTGACTCTGATACCACTAAATGTAACACCCTAGACCCGGCCTAGATGTTATGGCCGAATCTGGCGTGTCGCATTGAAGTGTTTTTCGAAAACCATGTTTTCATTGAAAACCCTTCTTGAAATTTAAAACTTCTTGCCATTCAAAACTTGTACAAAACCTCAGTTTGCGTTTGTTTATTTTCAATCGTGGATTATTAAAAAGTTATTCCCTTTTAAAATGTTATCACCTTTAAAACCTTATTGTTGCAGAAGCTTAATTTAAAACAAAATGATTTACGAATACGTGATATTTAAAAATTGAGTTGCGAAAAAGTAGCATTTGAAAATATTTATTGTTTTGGAAACCATGTTCTACTTCTAGGAGATACAAATCACAATCAATAAAATCCCAAATTTAAAATCCAGAAATTATAAAGGCCTTATTACAACAAAACCCAAATCAAAGAAACATAATTAAAAAAAAAGCAAATTAAAAACACGAAAATCCAACTGTTCGTAGTGTGGCCACCTCTGAGTCCCCCAGTACGTCGAACCACCTCACTAGGGATTACCTGAAAAATTAAAAAGAGGGGTGCGAAAACTCAGTGTGTACAACCCCAACAATCAAATAACATACATCACATCTATCTAGGCTTAAGCCCATTACAATAACGGTGACAATTGGGCCTTAGCCCCCATCAGCCTCAGTTGGGCCTGAGCCCATATCAAAAGACACATATTACATATATCTAGGCTTAAGCCCATCTCAATATCAAAATTAGTATATGCAATGCATAAATACCCAAACCAACCCTGCACTCCGTCTCCTGTCCAACCCTACACTCTTGTGGGGATTAAATCGACCCATCCATCCCTACACTACTTATGTAGCACCAGTTGCGGCACTAACCAATATTGCAGCAGAGCTGCCAATCACATAATCAGCTTCAAGCCTTCGATGGATCCACAGTCGTCTCGCCCGACCCGTGCGACCCTCACATCTCAATCACTTCCTCCAATACAAGATCTCATCCCCATGCAGTATGCCATGTCATCAATATTTCGTGTATGCAATATATCCTACTCAGTACACTCATACAGTACATACTTTCATCTGTCAACTACCACTAGGGGTAAAATGGTCATTTTCATGCATTGAGGGTAAAATGGTAATTTTTACCTTTAGGGGTATTTTGGTCATTTTACCTACCTTGGGGTCTCGATACAGTTAACGACCTTTTCGAAGGCCTACAGTCGCCTCGAGCGACACAAATAATCCATTTGGTCAAAACAGTGTAAATGGGCTCAAAGCCCAATATTAGGAGTGTGTGGCCCATTTGGCCCAAATTCAATCACGGCTATGCGAACTACATAGCCCAATTCAGTTTCTGCCACTTTTAATAAATTTTATCCGTGTGGGGCCCACGAGCCTATTGGGCACGGCCCATTTCAGCCCAACGAGGCCCATATCGGCCTAAAAGCACGAGAATGCTCGTGGTGGCCTCTACAATCTATCGCCCATGATTGGTGGGCTTGGTTTTACCACACAAGCAATCGCACAGTCGTGAGGCCTCAAATGCCAAAGTTTCGGCTTTTCGGCTTTTACCGATTCATAGCGGAGGTAGTGTGATTACACATCTTTTTATGGAGTCGTTCCAAGATCTACGAGCACCCAACCTAGATTCATCGAGATCCAATGTTAGTCCTCAATTGTTAAGGTAACACCCTCTTAATAACACTTAATCCGAAATACCCTTCTTACCTTGTTTGAATGAGGGTGACATTAATCCCTCAATGATCGCTGTTCAAAAAGGATCACACGCCTTTGCTGCCTTCCTATAGTACAGTCAAGAACCGATTAGTAAGTGTAGAGCATATTCGGCCAACCCCAAAAACATGAGGTAATCTTATTACCTTACCGAACATTTTGAGAAAGAAAGTGTCACTCCTCCAAACCGTTCACACTTCAACACTCCTTGAGGAAGACCCTAGAATTGCAATGAGTGCAGTACGTGAAGAATGAAATAACAATCGGTTAATGGGGTTATTTGATTTTGGAAAAGAAAGGAAGAGCATAGGTGCATTCGATTTTAAAAGTACCGATTATCAGAACATATACAGAAGATCGACGCAGAAAGGGATTAACAGTAGTGATATTTGGCCAGCAAAGAATAGAAGATGAACAGAAGTTAAAAGAAGAGAAGGAATGGTTCGGCTATGAGAGAAAGAAAGTATCAAAGACGATGAGAAAGAATGACACGAATGGTCAGAAGGGAGATGACGCGAGTGGTCAATTTCGTAGTATAGATAAGACTTGAGAAAACCCAAAATGCAAAAAGTGAAAAACCCCCCAAACTCAGCAAAGAAATTCAGCACTCTCCTATCAACACTAAAATCCTAGTACCGAAAATGCTCCCTCTTTTCCCCTAGCCGAATTTCACTAAGACCCTAGAGTCCCTCACGGCCACAACTCTCCTCACACTTCAAATTCCTTGAAAATCTCCACAAATCACTCCCCTTATCCCTCCTTGATATCCTCTATAACAACTCCAAGACCAATTCAAACTTCACCTTGCAGAGTTTCAGTCCAACTCCACCTCTCCTGCTGCGAGGAAATAAAATAAATATTCTTTTGCATGCCAAGGGATTCGAAACTCAGACCACTTATACACTCCACATGCCACTTTCCACCTTTACTAGTAGACTCCTTGTGTCATGATTTCACCAAAAATATTTATAAAGCCTTCAAGCTAAGGCCAAGATTCACTTAAGAGCAAAAACAAAAAATTTTGCTAAAGCCCAGGTTTGAACCCAGGACTTCTCCAACACTCCCAATTCTTCCTAAATCACTTAGCCACTAAAGCAATCAAGCAAGTTGTCATTTCCTTGCACACAGAAATTTTTATGTGTTCCCACGCTCAAGACCTATTTCCTTCTAGGCCCAAATTCGGGGCGTTACAAATTTCCCTTTTCATACCAGGCCACCAATACATTCTTTTTAAATCACAATACATTTTTGTACTTCCCGAATGAATGGAATACATACTACTATGAGCTTTAGTAAGAATATCATTCTTCAAATCAGAATTATTTGGAGCACAAATTCTATTGCGATAGCATAACATACCACTATCATCAACAGTATATTCTAAACTCTAATTATTCTAAACCATTTGTCTTTTCATCTCCAATTTCTGGTCTTCATATTGCAACTCCTGAATCTACTAAAGGAACATAGATTTTGCTTTCAATCCTGCTAATATAGAACCATCTTCATTAATAGACAAATGAACATTCATTGCCCAAGTGCAAACAAAGACGACTTTCGACTAAGTGCGTCAGCTACCACATTGGCCTTTCCGGGGTGATAGTCAATGACTAAATCATTGTCTTTTAATAATTCCAACCACCGTCTCTGCCTTAAATGCAGCTCCTTCTAAGTCATTAAATATTTTAGACTTTTATGATCTGTATACACATAGCATTTCTCACCATATAAATAATGTCTTTAAATTTTCAAAGCGAATACAATTGCAGCCAATTCGAGATCATGTGTAGGATAATTCCTCTCGTGCGGTTTTAACTGCCGAGAAGCATAAGCCACTACTTTTCCCAACTACATCAACACACAACCCAAACCATTCAGAAAATCATTACTATACACAACGTACAGCACACTTGATTCTAGTTGAGTCAATACTAGAGCTTCTATTAACATTTTCTTTAACCGATCAAAGCTCTGTTGACATTTATCAGACTACATAAATTCAACATTTTTCTGTAGTAAGCGGGTCATGGTGAAGCAATCATTGAGAAATTCTTAACAAATCGGTGATAATACCCAGCTAAAACCAAGAAACTTCACACTTCTATTATATTCTTTGGAATTTTCCAATTTACCACTGCAGATACTTTGCTCGGATCCATACGAATCCCTTCAGCTGACACAATATGACCCAGAAATCCAACCTCATGTAGCCAAAATTCACATTTGTTGAAATTTGCATACAATTGCTTTTCTCTGAAAGTTTGTAACACAATTCTCAAGTGTTGTGCATGCTCAAATTTTGATTTGGAATAGATTAGTATATCATTAATGAACACCACTACAAATCTATCCAAATGTGGTTGAAAAATATGGTTCATTAAATCCATAAAAGCAACAAGAGCATTTGTTAAACCAAATGAAATTACCAGAAATTCATAGTGACCATACCGAGTTCTGAAAGCAGTCTTCGACACATCACACTCCTTAACTTTCAACTGATAATACCCAAATTTAAGGTCTATCTTTGAAAATACTGCAACACCTTTCAGTTGACCGAACAAGTCATCAATGTGAGGTAAAGGATATTTATTCTTGATTGTGACCTTGTTCAACTATCTGTAATCAATACACAGTCTTAAAGATCCATCTTTCTTTTTCAAAAACAAAACAGGTGCACCCTACTGTGACGTACTTGGTCTAATGAACCCTTTATCCAATAACTCTTTCAATTGGGTCTTCAACTCCTTTAACTCATCCTGTACCATCCTGTATGATGTTATTAATATCGGAGTTGTTCCCAGAATCACATCAATCACAAATTCAACTTCATGATCTGGGGGTAAACCCGGTAATTCTTTAGGAAACACATCAACAAACTCATTAACAATTGGTAACTGCTCCATCATCGATTCAGAACCTCAGGTGTCAAGAATATAAGCTAAAAACACTTCATTACCTTTTCGTATCAACTTCTGAGGAGAAAAGGTTGAAATTACCCTAACAACACATTATGTATTTCCAAACTTAGCTGAAATTACTTCCCCGGTTTGACATTTTAAATCTATTCGCTTTTCTCTACAGTTCACTATAGCATCATGTTTGGTCAGCCAATCTATTCCAATAATAACATCAAATTCTCGAAAAGGTAACAACATCATATCAGTAGAGAATTCACAGCCTTGTGTTTTTAGTGGATAGTTTCGACATATTAAATTGACTAACACTATAACAGCCTGATTTTAGCTGAATCAGAATAGTGGTTTCGGAACCACAAATCCGATGTCAAAAAATTATTTTAATATTAATTTTGGTTTTTATAGCATGATAGCATGTATGTGTGAAAATTTCGTGATCTAATTTTATCGTTTAATTGCTCAATTTGAGAAAAAGGACAAAATCACGTAAAATGCAAAAGTGTTGTTCTATTAGCTAAAGGTATTTAATAGCTATAGAACCTTAAAGTTAAGGTCTTTAAGTGGTAAATTGAACATTTATGGGTTAGTGGAAGATGATAGCATGGCAATTGGTGTAATTTATAATATTTTTAAAGGTTATAATGGTAAATTAGTAATTAATGTTAATATTAATAAAAGAAAACCAAATTTCTTTCTTCATTCATCTATTTGGCCGAATATTAAGAAAGAAAAGAAGCCATTGAAGCTTTCTAGGGTTTGGCACTTCTGAGCTTTAATTGATCAAGAAAAGAGGAATCCAAAATTAGATCAGGGAAAAGACAAGATTATATAGTAATTAACTCATTTCGCCGTCTTCGTACTTGAGGTAAGTCCGTATGTGACGATTTCTTTATAAATGTATGTTAAATGATTTAATATTGCATAAACTGTGATTATGAGATTTTTATTAATGTATGAATTCTAAATGCGATTCTATGGAAATATTTGAAGATGGAATCGACAAGCTAAAAGTCTCGGTTGAACCTTATGAATAGATTTTGGATATTGATGATATGTTATAAGATGGTATATCGATTTGGCTTCAGGCCATGCATATCGGATGTGTTGGCTTCGGGCCACGATATCAGCACTACGGTTGTAAGTGATACCTTGATTTGGCTACGGGCCATGGTATAGGTACTCCGGGATAAGTTACCTTGATTTGGGTTTGGGCCATGGTATAGGTATTTTGAAATGGAGTTGCCTTGATTTGGCTACAGGCCATGGTATAGGTACTTCGAGATAACTTACCTTGATTTGGCTTCTGGCCATGGTATAGATACTTATCGATTGAGATCCTTGAGTATCCGACTTCTATTCTGAATGGTTGAAAGGGTAAATGAATGATTTGATTGAGAAAGAGGTTAGTACGAGGCGATACAGGTACGTACAAAACCTATTTGAGTATTACATAGAGAAAGTTCGATGAGATGGTATTAGATCATGTTTTGAGACATGAGAAAGGTTTTTAGTTAATGTGTATATAGTGATGTTATGTATAATTGGTTGATATGTATTTATATGATGAATTAAGTTATTCACATACGAGCTTACTAAGCTATGAAGCTTACTTTGTGTTATTTTTCTATGTTTTATAGTGAATCATGGCTAGCTCGGATCCGGGAGTCATCGAGAACATCATCGCACTATTGGACATCTATTTGGTACTTTTGAGTTGTGTATATATGGTATATGGCATTTATAAGCTACTTATGGTATTTTGGTTGTGAATATAGCCATGAGAGTTAGCTTGTAAAGGATATTAATATGGTTGTGTGTTTAACTATTAGAAATGGTTTGTAAATGCATATGTTTTGGTTGTATGTATAGCCATGAGTGATGGCTTATTTGGTATGTTTAGTATGAAAATGGTTATGTTTTTATAGTTGCAAATGGTTAAATTGATTTATGGAGTTTAATGCTTGACAAATGCTTTGGTGAAGTATGATTTTAGGAGTTGAGTTGATAAGTATTTGAATAGGTATTTGGCTTTGAATTGAGTATTGAATTTGGTTGAAATGAATATGGTATGAATGGTGCTTTTGGTTGATGATTTTGGCTGCCTATTGGTTGATGAAATGGCACTATTTTGGTAGTTTAGGTAAGCATGAGTAAGGGTGGAAAGTTGGCCTTGCAAATAGCCTATTTTTGTCCAGTCCGGCATGTGTCTCAACCATGTGCGACACACGGTCATACTATATGGCCGTGTGTCCCCTGGTGTTGAAAATAATATGAAATTAGTATGCTCCACACGCGGCTGTGTGGCACAAGTCAGTATACCCCCTAAATGGCACACGGCCTAGCACACAGGCATGTGACTTGGCTGTGTTGCATAAGTTAGTATACCCTACAGGTTTGGTACGGTCTAGTACACGACCTAACACACGAGTGTGTGTGGCCACTTTGAAGGGTACACGGGCTAGACACACAGGCGTGTGGTCAGTCGTGTGACCCGAGTTAGTATGTATGCCTTGTTTCCACACGGCCTTTGACACGAGCGTGTTTAAAGTCGTGTGAGGCACACGGCCTGTTCACATGGGCGTGTGACCCCTGAATGATTGAAAAATTTCTACGTTTTCCAAGAATTTTGTATGTTATTAGTTTTGTCCCGAATCACTTCTATAGCATGTTTAAGGCCTCGTAGGCCCTTATAAGGGACAATGTGATTGTATTAAATGAATTATGAGAATGAATGCTTTATGTTTGATAAATGTACGCTATATGTTATGTATTGATCGGTAATACCTCGTAACTCTATTCTGACGGTGAATACGGGTGAGGGGTGTTACATTTATTGGTATCAGAGCTACAGTTTTTTCGATTCTAGGACTAACGTAATGTGCATGAGAGTCTAGCTATACATGCCATATATACTCTACGATAGTGTAATGATTCATGACAACTTAAATTGTGTTTTCGTATAGTAATGACTCCCGAACAAGCTATAGCCGATGATGTAGAGAGTAATGCACCCGCTCCCGCTCAAGGGACAGTGCCTACTGAATCTAAACCCGTGTCAAGTAGCCACGAGGGAAAGGCTAAGCAAGCCTTTTTTGAAATGATGAACGAGTGGTTCGCAGAGTTCATTCAAATGAATCCGGCTACTCAACAATCTTCACCGCCACCTATTCCTCAACAACTCCCTATTGTTCCTCTAGTTGTAGATTCGATATGATTGAACAAGCAACCAGTAGATAAGGTTCGTAAACATAGGGCTGAAGAGTTTTGGGCTACTATTGATGATGATGCTGAGAGAGCTGAGTTCTGACTCGAAAATACGATTCGAGTATTCGATGAATTATCTTTTCCTCTTGATGAATGTATTAAATATGTTATATCTTTGCTGAGAGACACCACATATCAATGGTGGAACACACTGATATCTGTGGTGTAACATCCTAAATTTTTGGGCCTATGCATTTAATGGGTGAATATGTTTAATGTGTTAATTTAAGTGTTAGAGGTCCAAATTGGGCTCAGGATGTGGTCAAGGCCTTAGTTAAATTTTCAATTTGGACACTATAGGGCTTAAAACATGTTATCTGTGTTTTAAAATACAAAATGGGCTTGTGGCCCAGTGGTCAGTAGCGCCACTTAGAGAGCAAGGAGGTGGCGTCAAATGGAGGCCCAAATTCAAGTTTTATGGAGCCCAATTCTTTTAGTTTAAGTTAGCTAATTTTCGGCAATTAATTAAGTGGAGTTGGACGGCAACAATGCTTAAAAATAGGAGGATTTATGTAAATGGGATAATGTAGATATTATAGTTGATAATATGGAAGATAAGGGAGGAAATTTAGGAATTTATTTAATGTGATAATAAGGGAGATAATGTGCTGATAAAGGAAGGAAGAGGTAGTGTCATCCATGACACTGTGGATGAGTAGTCAGATGAGGATAAGGAGAGAAAAGATAGGATTTATCTACTGAGTGCAGTGTTGGCCGAATTTCCAACTCTAGGGGGTGCCGAAATTCTCTTTAAATAGAGGGGATATCTCATAAATTTCGGCACTTGAACCCTACTCTTTTCTTCTTTCCTTGTGCCGAAATTCCCAGTCTTCCTCTACAAATTCTTTTCTTTTGATTTCTTCAAAAGTCGAAACCTTTCAACCTTCTTTTCTTTCAAAAGCAAAAAACCTGAACTCTTTTCTCATCTCCATAGCCGAAATCTCCAAGACTATTTCTTGTTTTCTTTTCTTCTTCTCTTTTTCTGCCAGAAACCAAAACTCTCCACTCAATTCTTCCAAACGCTGAAAATACATCAACCTTCTCTTGTTTATTCTTTTTCGGGATTTTTTTAAAAGCCAAAATTCCTAGATCTCTTCTCTTGTGTTTGCTGAATCTTTTTGCAAGGGGGTAGCCGAAATCATCTTTAGAGGTAAATGTCGATTTGTGTATTCTTTTCCGGTTTTTAGAGACTCTAGCCGAATAGCTATAAGGAAACTGACCTTGAGTTTTCTCTTATTTTCGGCATTCCAAGATTTGAAGAGGAGTCAATCGTATAGATCTCTAAGTCAGAGTTCAGTAACACACGAATCGTGTTACTTTCTGGATTTCAAGGTAAGGAGATCTATTAATTTTAAGCGTGTAAATTTGGGTATTTATTAACCCTTAGCCGAATGTATCGGAGCCCAAATCTTCGTGTTCTTCCGGCTTTTGAGCAAGGTTTTAGACTAAGGGTTATAGATCCAGATAGTAAGGATATTGGCTAAAGGTGTAAAACTACGCAATATCAGGTGTGTAACACTTTTACGCCATTTAGATTGCCTATTAAAAATATGTTTATTAATCTGAAATATTCTCTAAAATGCCGAAATCCCGGCATAACGGATGAAACCCAAGGAGGGTAAAAGTGAATCACCAGGTTAGTGATCTCTGTCATTCCTAAGTGAATGTTCCTGTTAAGATGACATATGTGATAAGTATGCCGATTTCTTAGATTGCATGGGGTTGGGTTTGATGAAAGGTGAAGTGTTCTATTGTAGCGGCTTTTACCGTGATCTGTTGTAGCGGCTTTTGCCGTGATCTGTTGTAGTGGCTTTTGCCATGACCTGTTGTAGTGGCTACGGCCATGATCTGACGATGAGCAGCATGACTGCCATCGATGGTGTGTAGCGGTATGGGTTGATTGTAGAAATCCCCAATGGTGTGACTGGCAGGTAAGAGTGGTATGTAGCGGATAGAAACCTAGGATTTGGGTTGGGCTTGCATAATTTTTGTTATATGTTAATCTGTTATTCTGTTCTGTTGGGCTAAGGCCCAAATCCAATGGTGCATGAGGGTTGCACACTGAGTCTCGCGACTCAACCTATTATTTAACATTTTTAGGTAGCACTTAGTGCATCGGACCGGGCTGGAGAGGCGCGCAAGGTGGCCATGCGAGAGAGTATTTGGATTCAGCAAAGGACTTTTCATTATTTAGTTATTTTAATATTTTTTTATTAGTGGATTTTAAGTTTCAATGTAATAAGGCCATGGGCCACTAGACTCATATTTATTTTGGGTTTTATGTTGGGTTTTTATTACTAGACATTTAAAATTCATGCTAAAATTAAGCTAAGACATGTAACAAATTAGTTTTTTTTTTCCCTAATTCACCAAGGTATCATCTAAATTTATATTTTATACAGAATATTAAATTACTAAGTTTTCCGGTTAAAATGTTTAAACCTGATACTCGTGTTCCAAAATGTGACATGTTTTATAAAAATTCCTTAGTGATATACCAGATTCGGTTGTAGTGTTTGGGCTGGGTTTGGGGTGTTACAAATTGGTATCAGAGCTAGGTTCAAAACTTGGCTTTGGGGTTTTGGGCTCAAAACATTTTCTAAATATGGGTTTTGGAAACATGCATGCTTATGAATAATACAGGATGGTTTTCTCGGCATGGCACCTACGTCTCCGGCCCAAGTCCGCCAAGTAAGTATTCTGAACTCACTGTGTGTTATATATATATGTGGGCTTGATGGGCTTTAAGGGACGTAGAATATTTCAATTAGAGCTTGATGGACTTTAGGCCTAGTTAAACAACTCTTCAATTGCATTTAACCGAACAAACCTGTAGACAAGTCGCAAGACTAGGGTGTGGCAATAGGCATGCGCATGTCTAGGATTGGATCCGGAAGAGCCTGGTACTTAAGCAGTCCTAGTGACTCACCTCCTCTTCGCTGGAATCCTACCTGGTGTGTAGTGACTGTTCACCTTAGCCACAAGGATTTGTTGACGGGCCAAAATTTATAATTAAAACCCGAAAAGGACCAACCATCCTATTCTGCAAAATTACTAAATTACTCCTGATTTGTAAAACGACCAAAATATCCCTGATTTGTACAATTACTAAATTACCCCTAATTTGTAAAATTTCCCGAATACCCCAGAATTGTAAAACTACCAAAATTTGTAAAAATTACCGAAACACTCCGGTTGGCAAAATTTCCAAAAATACCCTTGGTTTGTGAAAATTTCCAAAACAACCATGATTTTATAAAATATCTATGTTTTGTAAATTTACCCGAAAATCCCTAGATTTACAAAAGCAACCCGGTTAGCAAAATTAAATTTTCCAAAGTACCCCTGCTTTACAAAAAAAAAGGTGTACCAAAGTACCTCTAATTCAAAGAAAATTTCCAAGATACTTTATTTGGAAAAATACCCTGTAGGGCAAAACTATGGGAAAGCCCTGGGTAGTGAAATAACGAAGATACCCTTATGTGATGATGTGAGTTCATGGATGTTATATGTTTGTTGATGTGTGATGATTGAATGTATGTAGTTTCTAGAATTAGGAGATAAACTTGAGACTGAAACTGTAGATAGGTTCGAATTCGAAAGAACTACTCTTAAAACTACTTCCCATAAGATTGTTCATGGTTAATCAGTGAAAAAAATTAATAATTCATAAAATTTCTAATTCAGATAATACGAGAACCAACGATGAGCGCTAGAAGAGGAAGAAGAGAGGCGCGCCGAGGCCGTGGAAGTGTTAGGGATGATGTGCTAACTCAAAAGAAGTTAGGAGAGTGCATCAAGGAGGTTAAAGAAATCGGTGAAACACTTCGGGTTGGGTGCGTGAACTGTAAGAAAAAAAAAGATCGTAGTTTTCTAAGGTTGCAGTCTTGTTCTGTGAAGCATGTTAAGGTACGTCCAAACTTCCGGGTTTGCGAATATTGTAGAAGGCGTCATCCGAGTGAATGTTGGATGAAGTCAAGAACGTGTTTAAGATGCGGGTCTGAGAAGCATAAGGCTTGGGATTGTTCAATCACCATTAAGTCGGGTATGTTTTGTGTGGATGCTATATCTTTGGGTATAGAAACTGTATGCGTGCAATGTTTATATATTATTAAATTAGAGTGCGCAGCGAAAGCATAGTGGTGAGACTTGGGTAATACGATTAATAGTTAGTTGGAAATTTCGAGGACGAAATTTCTTTAAGGGGGTAGAACTGTAACATCCTGAATTTTTGGGCCTATGTATTTAATTGGTGAATATGTTTAATGTGTTAATTTAAGTGTTAGGGGTCCAAATTGGGCTCAGGATGTGGTCAAGGCCTTGGTTAAATTTTTAGTTTGGACACTATAGGGCTTAAAACACGTTATCTGTGTTTTAAAATACAAAATGGGCTTGTGGCCCAGTGGTCAGTAGCGCCACTTAGAGAGCAAGGAGGTGGCGTCAAATGGAGGCCCAAATTTAAGTTTCATGGAGCCCAATTCTTTAGTTTAAGTTAGCTAATTTTTGGCAATTAATTAAGTGGAGTTGGACGGCAACAAGGTTCAAAAATAGGAGGATTTATGTAAATGGGATAATGTAGATATTATAGTTGATAATATGGAAGATAAGGGAGGAAATTTAGGAATATTTTTAATGTGATAATAAGGGAGATAATGTGCTGATAAAGGAAGGAAGAGGTAGTGTCATCCATGACACTATTGATGAGTAGTCAGATGAGGATAAGGAGAGAAGAGATAGGATTTATCTGCTGAGTGCAGTGTTGGCCGAATTTCCAACTCTAGGGGGGTGTCGAATTTCTCTTTAAATGGAGGGGATATCTCATCAATTTCGGCATTTGAACCCTACTCTATTCTTCTATCCTTGTGTCGAAATTCCCAGTCTTCCTCAGCAAATTCTTTTCTTTTGATTTCTTCAAAAGCCGAAACCTTCCAATCTTCTTTTCTTTCAAAAGCCAAAAACCTGAACTCTTTTCTCATCTCCATAGCCGAAATCTCCAAGACTCTTTCTTGTTTTCTTTTCTTCTTCTCTTTTTCTGCCAGAAACCAAAACTCTTCACTCAGTTCTTCTAAACGCTGAAAACGCATCAGCCTTCTCTTTTTTATTCTTTTTCGGGATTTTCTTAAAAGCCAAAATTCCTAGATCTCTTCTCTTGTGTTTGCTGAATCTTTTTGCAAGGGGGTAGCCAAAATCATCTGTAGAGGTAAATGTCGATTTGTGTATTCTTTTTCGGTTTTTAGAGACTCTAGCCGAATGGCTATAAGGAAACTGACCTTGAGTTTTCTCTTATTTTCGGTATTCTGGGATTTGAAGATGAGTCAATCGCATAGATCTCTAAGTCAAAGTTCAGTAACACACGAATCGTGTTACTTTCGGGATTTCAAGGTAAGGAGATCTATTAATTTTAAACGTGAAAAATTTGGGTTTTTATTAACCCTTGGCCGAATGTAGGGGAGCCCAAATCTTCGTGTTCTTTCGGCTTTTGAGCAGGGTTTTAGACTAAGGGTTATAGATCCAGATAGTAAGGATATTGGCTAAATGTGTAAAACTACGCGATATCAGGTGTGTAACACTTCTACACCATTTAGATTACCTGTTAAAAATATGTTTATTAATCTAAAATATTCTGTAAAATGCTGAAATCTCGGCATAACGGATGAAACCCAATGAGGGTAAAAGCGAATCACCAGGTTAGTGATCTCTGTCATTCCTATGTGAATGTTCCTGTTAAAATGACATATGTGATAAGTATGCCGATTTCTTAGATTGCATGGGGTTGGGTTTGATGAAAGGGGAAGTGTTCTGTTGTAGCAGCTTTTGCCGTGATCTGTTGTAGCGGCTTTTGCCGTGACCTGTTGTAGTGGCTTTTGTCATGACCTGTTGTAGTGGCTACGGCCATGATCTGACGATAAGCAGCATGACTGCCATCGATGGTATGTAGCGGTGTGGGTTGATTGTAGAAATCCCCAATGGTGTGACTGGCAGGTAAGGGTGGTGTGTAGCGGATGGAAACCTAGGACTTGGGTTGGGCTTGCATAATTTTTGTTATATATTAATCTGTTATTCTGTCCTGTGGGGCTAAGGCCCAAATCCAATGGTGCATGAGGGTTGCACACTGAGTCTCGTGACTCAACCTATTATTTAACATTTTCAGGTAGCACTTAGTGCATCGGACTGGGCTGAGGAGGAGCGCAAGGTGGCCATGCGAGAGAGTATTTGGATTCAGCAAAGGACTTTTCATTATTTAGTTATTTTAATATTTTTTTTATTAGTGGATTTTAAGTTTCAATGTAATAAGGCCATGGGCCACTAGACTCATATTTATTTTGGGTTTTATGTTGGGTTTTTATTACTAGACATTTAAATTTCATGCTAAAATTAAGCTAAGACATTTAACAACTTAGTTTTTTTTTTCCTAATTCACCAAGGTATCATCTAAATTTATATTTTATACAGAATATTAAATTACTAAGTTTTCCAGTTAAAATGTTTAAACCTGATACTCGTGTTCCAAATTGTGACATGTTTTATAAAAATTCCTTATTGACATACTAGATCCGGTTGTAGTGTTTGGGCCGGGTTTGGGGTGTTACATGTGATTTCAAAAGAACGGGTTACTTGGGAGTTCTTTCAGACTGAATTCCGAAAGAAATATATAAGCCAAAGGTTTTTAGATCAAAAGCACAAAGAATTTTTAGAATTGAAGTAGGGCCGTATGACAATAACCGAGTACGAGAAAGAATTTGTTCAGTTAAGTAAACATGCTCGAGAATATGTTTCCATTGAAGAAATCATGTGTAAACGGTTAGTTGACGGGTTGAACGAAGATATAAAACTACTAGTCAGAATTTTAGAGTTTAAAGAATTTTTTGTTTTGGTTGAAAGGGCTTGTAAAGCCGAAGATCTTTGCAAAGAAACGAGAAAAGCAGATTCAGAAACTAGAGACTCAAGAAAAAGATCAATGAGTAAGCCGTATCAATCTTCATCAAAGAAATCCAAAGATCCGTATGCTCGTCCAAATGAGACAGCACATCTCTTCCGGTACTACTGCTTCAATAGTTTCCCACCGATTATATGTTTCTTCTTTTCACAATGAGATAGCACATCTCAAGTAATCATCCAGAGAACAGGCCATTTGTTTAAAAACCCTCACCAAATTCTGTAACCAGTATTCAGCTTTGACTGGATCATCATCTGATATTCCTCAAAATTCTTCAACCCCTAACTTTCTGAGCTTTTCAATTAGAGTTTCCTTACTAGATTCAGTTGTCATAGGAGGTAGAGGAGCAACCGGGGGTACAACTGATGAGGCAGTAAGAGGGAGGAAGAGGTTGCTGAGCTTGACTTTTTCCTCGTATCATCTCACTATACAATTGATTAATAACTCCATAAATCATATCTTAAATTTTTTGTTCTCGCATTAAAGAAATTGGAACATTACTGCTTGTCCCTTGTTCAGAGGTCTATGCTCTACAATTAACTTCTTTCTGTTCAGCACGTTCAGGTCTATCTGACATCTTTACAATCTATAGGAATAACAAAAATTAGATTGGATCATAAACATCACACTATCATAGATTTATATGGCATGTATTTCTAGACACTTTCTACATCACATACGTTTTGAGAATCAACTAAACTGAGCTCTGATACCAATAAATGTAACCCCTTTAACCCGTATCCGTCGTCGGAACAGGGTTATAGGGTATTCCTAGAATTTATAGATAAATCAAGCTAAAATTACTATTCACATTCGATAATAATCATATAGTCCCTTAAATAGACCCTCAAAGCCCAATATGAATAGTAGAAACGATTCGGGACTAAATTGGAAGCTTTAAAATTTTTCGCGAATTTACAAAATTTTCCTTATATACAATGCCCACACGCCCGTGTGGTCTAGAGGCATGCCCGTGTAAATAGGCCGTGTGGCTCATACGACTGTATTCCTACCCTGTGTAACTCTCTGTCTTATAAGGCATGCAGAAATTCAGGTCACAAGGCCAAATCACAAGCCCGTGGCTAGGTCGTGTGGTTAATTTAATTTTCATAAATTAGGTGCAGTTTTCACACGGCCAAGTAACACACCCATGTCTAAGGCCGTGTCACCCACACGGCTGAGACACATGCCCTTGCCTCTGCCCGTGTGCTCAATTCTGAGCATTCTGTTTCTTATTTTTAAGATGCAGAGGACACATGGCCATATCACATGCCTATGTGCCAGGCCGTGTGTCTACCCGTGTGGAAAAAAATAGGCCATTTTATGACCACTTTTCTGACCCTTTACACTATAAACCTGCATATGATACTTTCACATACCAAAAAACACTAATCAAGCAGCCAACACAAGTTTTAATACAAGCTTTAGACCTATACTTTGTAACATAATTCATTTGCATAAACATACCATATAATCTCATTTATTGTGTACTTTTAAATTCTATTTAACATATATATATACACTAACACATATGTGTATGATCCATTCAAAACCATATTAAAATATCATTTTCTTTTCATTCAATCCTATACATGCCATATAAACCAAAAGTTGTACTATAAAATCTACCGTAAAATCTGGATAGTGTACTCCAATGTGTTAATCTGATCCTCTAAACTTGTGTCAATCTACACAAAATAATAACACACAGAAGTAAGCTTATGAAAGCTTAGTAAGCTCATAGGCTTAAAACTTAAATCTTACCAAATTACAATAATAATTTAATAACAAGTTTTTCACTAAAGTTTCCTGCCATACACAATTTCAAATGATGAATTCACTGGATTGAGCTCAATATCAATAACTAACTAAGGCCCCATTCTTCATTGATTCTGAGATGAGATTTTCCATTGAAAAGTGCTTTTCAGGGAAAAGCAATAAAGAACACACACCAGTGCAGGAAAAATTTCAACTTATTTAAAGTGCTTTTGCATAGATGAAAAAGCAGAAATTTTTAGCTTTTTCAGCCCAGAAGTGCTTTTGGGGCTGGTATTTTACTTGTTTAACCTTTTTCCCTTTTTCACAAATAGACGTTACTTTTTTTTAAGCAAAAATTTATTCCTCTGGTTCTTTGTTCCTCTGGTTATTTGTTCCTCTGCCATCAAAATTTCTTCCTCTAGTTCTTTGTTCCTCTTCTCCACCGGTGAGTTTATCTTTTTCTTCTCTTCTTCTCCTCTTTAATTGTTCACTAATTTTTCTTCTACAATTTCTTCTACAATTCCACCGGTGAGTTTTTTAAACTTCATTTTCTATTTGCATCTTTTGAAAACGACCAACTCTTATCCATAGCCAATCCCAAGTAGCAGGTGAGAGGGGATAGATGAGGGTAAAAAAACAAAGGCAAAAACCCAAAATAGATAGAAAAAAGGGGGGGAAATAAAGCTCAAAGTATATGCAGATCGAATGTCTCAGCCGTGTCGTGCTGTCATCATCTTCTACAAAAATTTAATTTCTTTTACTGATTTCAACTATCTGATTCTGGGTGTTTTTCTCTTCAATTTTTTTCTTTTTTGTATATTTAGGGTAAATGGTATAGACTATGAGGAGATCAAAGTACATATATCGAAGGGTCAGCATTTAACTCCTGAATTCGCAGGTATTGTTTCATTCTTAATTAATTCACCATTTTAGTTATAATTAATTATTAGTGTCATGAAATTATTCCAATGATTTTGTTGCAAACCATTCTTATCTATCTTGCTTGCGCATTTCCTGGAGTTGCAGACCATTGGTAAGTGCTGTTGCTTTCTCTTTCAGCTTACATTCCATGGATAGGGATAGTATCTGTTGATGCAATTTCTTCCATGCTTACTTTTTGGAGTTCCTTGCTAAGCTTCTTTATTTTATTACTTACATACAGTGCTACATCACTATTTTCACATCAATAGTTGAATAACATAAGTGGTATATCAATGGCACAGTGTTAATGCTAGAAGGATCTTATGACATCTGACTTACTTGCTAATGTCTATGTGCTCTGGATTATTGTTTTACTTGAACTTATATGGTTTCTAATTCTAACCACATGATTTTCAAATGTATTTTTGGCACATTCCACGTTCAGTTTGATCTGCTTTTAAAAATATATAAATACCAAGAATTGTGTTCACCATTGGTGTGCATAAAAACTAAGAAGGAGAGAGGTCTTACATGATGAAAAGAGTCGTGTTTGGTAGCCAAGGATGACTTGCCTGCATCTTTCAAAGAGGTTCAAAATCTCTGTATCAACCATGGAAAAGAAACCAGAAGCTCTTTGTGAGGGTGCCAGGCAGTCACCTCGGCTAATCTAACAGGTTCTTGTCCCTCGTGTTGGACTTTCTCTGCTTTGTCAATTATCTATCTGAATTAATTTTATTTTTTATAAAAAAAGGGGGTCATAGTCTGATATATGAACAAACTGGGAAGATTCTCAGGTACTCAAAACTTTGGTATAATATGAAATGACATGTATTTTTGAGTATTTGCATAATCCAAAATAATAGTAATACATTGAAGTGATTTTGATTGAAATGAAGTTTTTGTGTGTTCACTGATCAAAAAGTTATGATAATAAGGCCTTGGCATTGGATCATGATGAAAAGGTAACACTATAATCATACTAATAAATTCTGCAAATTTACATCTTGTAGATGCCATCAATTATTGGATGGCTTTTTAAATATACATTGAAATTCTGCTCATTATAAATATTATATACATATATATTGAAACACCCCACACCCGGCCCACAAGCCTGAACCGGATCTGGTATGCTCCTTAAGAAAAACGGTTTTGAAGTTCTTTATTACTTAAAGATAATTTGTGCATTTTGAGAAAAATATTGGTTTGGGTTGGGCTTAGATTGAAAGCCCACTTGTCTTACTTAGAAATCATTTAATTAGGGTGACAAAATAATTTAGGGTTTAAATAATTAATTCTACTAGGACTTTAAATCCAAAAATAGTTCGTAACAAAATAAAAATTTAAACAGGAATAAAGAAATTCGACTTGGGCCTTATGGCCTTATTACTTCAAATAAAACCCAATCATAAAATTAAAAGTACTTAAAAAAAATATAATGTCCAAATGAAGTAAAATAATCCTTGCTGAGCATGGCCACCACTAAGCTCCTTCCGGCCCGGTCCATTGCTGATCATCACCTGAAAAATAGTCCCACAATGGGGTGAGTCAACAGACTCAATGTGTACACAATACTAACAATCAACAGATCAGGCATACAAGTTCATATCAAGTACATATTCATATCAAAATGATGCAACACAAACCCAAGCCTATTTGTCCATCCGCTACACACCACCCGTACTCGGTCCACCACCGTAGGGACTACTAAGTCAACCCTCCATCCGCTACACACCATCGAAGGCGATCATTTGCGGTCGATGTGCTCATCGCCATATAATTTGTGTCATTAGACACCATATTCAAATAATGTAACCGGTTACCAAATTCGGATAATGTAACCGGTTACCATATTCATATTCAGTGACCGTAGTCACCATATTTCGTTAGTGAGACCAAGTCAACACCTTCTTCCCTTTCACATATAACCCAAATGCCCGCATATTTATCATGCACAACATACTTATCTTTTTCTCATTCATGTTACTATTCACATGTTAAAAATATAACATATTCATAATCCTAGCAGTATAGGAAACGTGCACTGGTACTTTTTACCACATTTGTGGTACTTAACCACATTCACATTCTTATACATATTCATATATTAAAAATAATTGCCATATGATATATCGAAAGTTAGTGTGAGTACACACCGATTCGCTTAATAGATTCCTTGAAATCCAGAAGAACGATCTACCGATCTAGATCTTTTACTCCTATATTCGGCCAATCATATATAAACATATTAATAACCTATTTGGCTTAAAAACCAATTCCTAGTAGGATTTGTATTACTTACCTTGTTGCCGAATTGGATTAAATCCCGAAATTGTGGTATTCCTCCCTTAAATTCGGCTAGCCACCAAAAACATGTATTTTCATCGATTTTCGACTTTTGGATAAAAGGAAATACTTTTAGATTACCAAAGTAACCCTTGGCCGATTAGATCTATACACTTACCTTACAATTTCCAAATCAAAAAAGGATTCCTTGCCCTATATGTCTGTTCTAAATCCCTATAACCTCATGTTAGATTTAATCTAACTTTGAAAACATAAATCGTAACCCTTAATCGAATATTCATAGATCTTACCTTAAATCCTCAGATTTCCCGAAAGATTCCTCCTTGTATTCAACAGTTGTAAAAAGAACCTGAGAGATCCTTCTAGATTCGTCCATAAAACAAGAATAGGGATTAGACCCTTCTCTTTCGGCAAATAGAAAAGAAAAGGAACTTGAATGATGCTTAACCTTACCTTTAATGCTTTGACCGATTGCTTCCTTGCCTAGAGTCACAGAGATTCGGCTATGGAGATTTAACAGGGACCAAAGAATGTTTTGGCTCGACAATAGCAAAGGAGAGGAGAAGAAAAGATGGAGTTTTGCTTAGGAAAAATTTCTGAGAGAGAGAAAGAGGGGCTAGGGAATTTTCTCACACTTAGGAAAAAGATGAGAGAATAGCCTAACTCTCCTCCTTTAGCCGAAAATTACTAGGCCAAGAGTCCTTGACTTGGCCACCACTCTTCCTTGTGATAATATTATCTCTTTTATTTAAAATAAAAGTGTTTAATCCATCATTTATCTCCTCAAATAATCCAATTAAAGAAAATCCTTTATTTATCACTTATTATTCACATATTTATGGAATTAAAACACCTCTAATTCTAGAAGCATGTGCCGTCCACCCTCTAGCCTGGGAAGCAAAAATAAAACTTCATTTATTTGCTTCCCTTGTGACTCGAACCCAGACCCATGCCTTTTGCACATGGCGCCATTTTCATAGGCCCTAAGTGCCATCTTCAGGCCACTTTTCCTAGCCCGTTTGTGTGTCAAATTTTACCAACTTTTTCTTTTAAGGCCCTCTTGCCTTAATCTCCCATTTTAAACTTTAAAATTTGACATTTCTGCATCATTTCTAAGTTTCCTAAAATTTTCGATCGGCTCACATTTTGCCATTTTCTTACATTTCCAAGTTTCCTAAAATGTATACTTTCCATTTTCGGATCATTTCCATTTTCATTTCTTAGTTTCCAAAAATGTGTACTTTCCATTTTTGAACCATTTCCTTACATTTCTGGGTTTCCTAAAATGTTCATGTCCTAATGCATTTCCAGGTTTCCAAAAATGTTCAGGTTTCCAAAAATGTTCTTTTTCATTTCCATGCATTTTCATACATTTCTGAGTTTCCAAAAATATCAAAAATTTATTCATAATGCTTAAGACTTGTCATTTCATACAATTAAACCGAAAATGCATAGGCCCTTTCCAGGATGTTACATATATTCTGGGGCATGGCTGCTTTGTTTGGATGGTTATCTTGACAGTGTACTATGCTAAGCCAATACCAAATAAGTTATAGGAGTTAATTCCCATTGCTTGCTAACAATATGTTCATCATTTAATTTCGCATCATTCTTTAGGATACAAAATAACTGTTTACCTTTAATTTAGGGTGATGAATTTGGGTACAAAAGGGTGAAGTTTGGAATGAGTTCTAAATCTAAAGCTTATTTATGTTGCCAGTTTATTTTGGGTATTGAATATTAATAACTGATATTTATTTTTTTTTATTCCCAATTTCTTGAAAGCATGTTTTATTTAATACGATAAATGTGAAGAATATAGCAAAATTGTGATAGTAGTGTTTTGCTTTTCTCAAATAACTAGGCTTCAATTTAAAATTTGAAGGGATAAGGATAGGGTAAACAATAAGAAATGCTAATCCTTTAAAATTCCAAAAAGTGATGAGTAATTGGAGCAAGATCACATGAATTCATAATGAAATGAAATTTTTCCTTTTTGATTGGGATAAATGGGACTGACAAATAATAATTTGCTGAAGGTTTTGTCTTGTTTCTGTGACCATGTATGCATTCATCTGAATTCTCACCATATGTGCATTAATAAAATGGTATGTGCATTTAATTTCCCATATTGTCAGGTCCCTTTTCTTTTTATTACAAAAAGTTTGATTCAATCTTGAGGTAAAAAAAATTATATTAGTTTACTAGATATTGCAGTTTAAAGAAATATAGGGGTTGAGATGTAGGTTTAAGGGTACCTATGAGTTGTTTTTGGAGAACCCTTTTTTAACTTTGGGTTAAATTATTCACCCTTTTAAACAACATCCTTGTTTTCTTAAAACAATAGGGTTCCTCAACCTTTATGGTTAATTTAAGGCAAAAGGATGAACCCTTTACATTTGCATTGATTTTGGGCAACCAATTTTGGGTAACCAATCCAAATATTGACCTTGTTCTTTCTTATGTAGAGTGAGGAGGAGGAAGTTGGTCAGGTCTTCTCTAATCCCCCTAGCTACAAGATATTCCTTAAGTGCATCTTCTAATTGAGGTTCCAAAGAGCTGCACACAAACGACTATGATGATGGTGATGATGACGTTGAATCAAGCAATTCAAGTGGTTTTGAAATAGAATTAACAAGAGATGCTATAACTTCTAGTTTAATGAATTCACTTTAAATTGTAAATGCTATTGTAAAATTTTTAGTATTTGTATTTGGTATATAAATATTATCCCTTTTTAAAACTTTAATCCAAATATATGTAATATTTTAATTTGTTAGGTTTATGTTTTCTATGTTATGTTAATATCTAATATGAGTTTTATAAATGTGTTAAAAGCATTAAAAATAAAAAATAATAATTTGTAAAATAATACAATTGTGTCAATATCTAATTACAAATATTTAATTATTATATTTAAATATTTAAATATATTTTATATATTCTAATTAAATTTAATAAATAATTAATATTAATTACTTACAAATATTTAAAATTAATATTATATATTAAAATATTAACAATAAGTTATAATAAATTATTTTTTATATTTTTGCTAAAATATCATAATATTAACTAATTTGAACATTATTTAAATACATATTTGTTACTTTATAATATCATGTCTAAAATGGACATTTTACTTCTCAAAAGCACTTTTTGACAGCAATACCAAACACTTAAATTTTTCAAAAGCACTTTTCCACAACACTTCTCAAAAGCACTTCTCAGAAGCATTGCCAAACTGGCCCTAAATCTCAACACTCGATTTCAAGTAACACTTACCATTACTTGTCAAATTAGGGAACGTCTTACAGAATTGGGTATGTCATTAGCTTGATGCCACATTCCGCTTTGGTCTTGCACACATTTTACCATGGCTTTGCCATGATCACACACTTTATCACATTGCCATAGCTTAGCTATGGTCTTACACTTGCACACATATATAACTGTCATGGTTCAATCATGGTCTTACATTCACTTTCATAGTTCCATAGCCCCACTATGGTCTCACATTTCACACTTTGCCATGGTTTAACCATGGTCTTATCCGTCAATTCATCACTGATCACTGAATGAACGTACTTAATCTTGTGTTTCCCTTAATTTGAACTTTCTATTCGATTTTCACATTGTTACGATTATCATAATTCAGTAGCAAAAATACCAATTATAAATTTTGTATCATTCACAAATTTAACAATTGAACATAAAAATTCAGCCATATGAACTTACCAGGGCTACTTTATGAAAGCTATAGAAATTTAGGGATTAATCGAAAATTTTCTCTTTTCCTCGTTTATCTTCGAATTCTCAATCTATAATATAAAATTTTCCATTCATTAGCATCTAATTTAATTCTAATTCACTTCAGAATCTATACCTTCAATTTTTGAAATTACACTTTTACCCTAAAATTTATAGTTTTTACAATTTAGTCCCCGCTCAATTAACCCATCAATTGAGCTAATTTTTCTAAATCAACACTTTATTCCATCATTATAAACTACTGCACAACCTTTGGTATTCAGAATTTAGCACAAAACCCTAATTCTTCACTTTTTCACAATTAGGTCCTAAAAATCAATTTCTATTGAAATCACTTAATAAAATCGTCACAGCAAAATTAAAGCTTCAAATCCATGTTTATTCATCATAAACTTCCAGCACTCAACCAAGGTAACTTTCATTTCACCCATATAATCAAAAACTAATGAATTCAATAAGTGGACCTAATTGTAAAAGGCATAAAAACATAAAAATTTCAAAGAAAAAGCAAGAATTGAACTCACATGGTGCAAAAATATGAAAAAACAGCTTGTTTCAGACCTTATATGGCGTTTTGGCTGATGAATTATGAAGAGATTTCTAGATTTTTCAATTTAGTCACTTGTTTTATATTTAATTTTAACCAAATTACCATTTTGTCCTTAGTTCACATTGTTTTCTTGTCCACTTCTATACCGATACCGTCCAGCCCAAATGATTTGGGTCTAATTGCCTTTTAAATCCTTCCTCATTAAACACTTAAGCTATTTAATCACTTTTGCAAGTTTTGCACCTTTTACAATTTTATCCTTTTTAATTAATTAACTATCAAAACGTTAAAATTTTCTAACGAAACTTTAATACTAACTCAATAACACTCCATAAATATTTCTAAAAATATTTATGGCTAGTTTATGAATTCGAGGTCTCGATACCTCATTTTCGACCTATTTGACCTAATAATTTCTTTTAATTCACAAAATTCACTAATTCAAGAATATTTCTAATGTCACACTTGACTCATAAATATTAATTTACTAAATTTTCAAACTTACTCGTCGAATATAATGATCTCGAATCACTGTTTCCGACACCACTGAGAATTAGATAACTAAAGCTCATTTAGTGCTAATCTTCTCCCCCTTTTGGGAAAAAAATGCCGAAGAGTTTCCTCCTCTAAAATTGACTTCAAATGTAACATCCGGGATTTATGGCTTATGCATTTGTGCTTAAATGGTGTGAAATAGCATGTCTTTGTGTTATGAATGTGTTATGTGAATTTTTAGAACCTTGGAAGGTAGGAGAATGCTTTAGAAAATATTCAATTATAAGTTCAAAAGAGAAAGCTAGGCAGAGTGGCCTTAAGAGAAATTGTGGGGGATTTATAACACAAAAATGGGCTTGGTGAAGTGGCTTGGAGGCGCCACTTAAAGCCTTTGTAAGTGATGCCACCAGCAGGTGCAAATGGGCCAGGGTTTGAGTCACAAGGGAGACAAAATAAAAGCTTTTATTTTGCGGCAACAAGGAGCAGAGGTGGACGGCATGGGGAGACTGAGGGAGGAGCTTTAGATAGGTTCAAATTCTTTTAAAATTCGACAAAGCTAGGAGATAATTATTGATTTTATTTGAATTATTTTGAACAAGTAAGAGAAGAGGAAAAATAGGAGAATAAACAAGGATAAGCTAATGTAGCCAAAATTATCAGCAGATATTCATCTTTTTCTTTAGTTTTCTTTTTATTCTCTCATCCCTTCCTTTGGTCGAATTTTACTTCTCTTCTTTTCCCAAAGTTCTCTTTGCTAGCCGAAATCTTCTTCTCCCTAGAGATCACTATTGCCGATTCCTCCCCAAGTTCCATACTCTTCCATTGAAGCCGAATCCCCATTATCAATCCTCTTCTTCTTCTTTTCATAATCTTCCAAAAGCCGAAACCTGTCCATCACTGCCTAGCCTATATAGCCGAATATTGCTAAGGGTCCAAGCAAGGGTTCAATCGAATTCATCATCAAGGGTAAGAACAAGTGTTGTTCGATTTTCATTCTTTTTCTTTTAGGCTTGTCAAAATCTAAGAACTAATCGCTATTATTGTTCCTGGGCCGAAACTATGGAAAAGGTTTTGGGATTTGAGTGTTGTTAACTACAAGGAGAAAAGATCTTCGGGATTTTAAAGAATCCAAGGTAAGCCACATGTGGTATTCAGCCAAGGGCCATTTTATAGATTTTGTACAAAACGTTGACCCTAGTGTGTGCATGTAGGATTTTGGCATCTTCATAGTCAAGTGACAATTTGCGGGATTTGGAATCGCAAGGTAAGGAGGTGTAATATTCGGCCATATTGGTTATTATGTTAGCCGAATCTGACTATGGTTATTTAGGGGCAATCGACAGTGGTATACAAGGATTCCGGGATTTAAAATCGCAAGGTAAGCACATATGGACAATCGGCCAAGGCTATAGTAATGTTATAGATCTGTTTTTATGTTTTTCAAAAGCTGAAACTAACCAAGTCAAGTGATCTAGTGTGGGCAGATTGCAAGTAAGGTATATCACAGAATTTCGGGATTTGATTGTAGTCAAATTGACAACAAGGTAAGGTTTTGGTTGTAATAATCCTTCAGGAATTGACTTTATAGTCGAATAGGCTTTTGCTAAAATATTAAGGGTTGGCCGAATGTAGGAACTTGAGATCTAAAGCAATAGATCAGATTTTCGGGATTTGAAGTGAACACGATAAGTATACCAGGTGTGTACCCCGCACTAAGCCTAAATAGATTTATGGTTATGTCTTAATAAATGTGTTAATATGAATATGTAAGATATGGCTATGGGTACCATGCAATGGTACAAGGTACTCAGGTACGTTTTCCTACTCCTACCATGAGTATAATACGATCTGATCAGCACATATGTAAAATTATAAGAATGTGAAGAAGAAATATGACATGGTTTATACATAGTTGTATGACATGGGGCATATGGGTTATATGGAAAGGGGAAGTGATCTGGTGGTTTATACCACAAATATCTGAATGTGGTGACTTCGGTCACATAATCTGAATGTGGTGACTCATGTTACAAAAATATTATCTGGTGGCTATGCCACAAAATTATAAGGGCGATGAGCATGTTGTCTGCAGTGACTGCCTTCGATGATGTGTAGCGGATGGAGGGTTGACTTAGTAGTCCCCACGGTGTGATGGTTGATACGGGTGATGTGTAGTGGATGGTATCTAGGTTCGGGTTCGGGTTTGCATCACTATTTCTATCTGTTGTATATATGTATATGTGATATGATATGATATGATATCCCTGAATCGTTGAAACTTAGTGTTGGTTACACATTGAGTCTGTTTGACTCACCCCGTTGGGGAATATTTTCTTTCAGGTGACACTCAGTGATGGACCAGGTCGGCAGTAGCTTAGTGGTGGCCATGTGCAGCTCAGATTTTATTTTATTTTTGGACTTTTTATTTCTAAGTATTTTTGGATTTATTTTTGGGTTTGTTTTTGATGTAATAAGGCCATAGTATGAACTGCTTACGCTTGCATTTTAATTATGTTGATACGATACAAATTTTATTAAATTAACGCTAAAGTAATCCTTCTCAAAATTAACCTTCAAATGTTTTGTCACCTAACACAAATGATTTTCAATTTAAATGGTAAACTCTAAAAACTCGGTTTTTACCTTTAACATATAATTTCGAAATTTAACAGTTAAGTTTTATAAAGCCTAGATTTCAAGAATAAACTGGTTTTCAACTCGAGCCCAACACAAAGTAAAATTTCTTTCAAAACCATCCAAGTTTTCCAAAGTATTCAAGAAGTTTTGAACCATCGAGGAACAGACCAGATCCGGTCAAGGCTCATGGGCCGGGTTTGGGGTGTTTCATCAAATATAAAGAAATCCCCTTAGGAGAATGCATCACAAAAAATCATGCTTAAAAACTCCCCCTATCACTTTGGATTATAAACAAGTATGCTTACTCATCAATTAGTCAACCAAACACCTCCAATCACAAAGGATACAAAAAGGGTGATAAATCAAAGTGCATAACCAAGGAATAAGATATCAAGTTTGAAATAAATTCCATCCATATAGCACGGTTGTAAAAAGAACAAACTAAACCAGCACCATGATCACCAAAATGGGGCAACTGGAGAAAAAATGCAATCTTTGAAAACCAAATCAGCAATGTAAAATGCCATTGCCATCAGTCACCGTCTCAATTCAAATTTGAACTTTTTTGCTTGTTATCCTCCCCCTTACCAAGTTGTCTTCTCCAAGTTGCAAATCAACTCAACAAACTTTACCTTTTTTTACAACCAAATTAGCATTGATTGAATTTGATGCGTCGTGAGCTAACTAAAAATTTGACTAAGGCAAGTGCACCTATCAATTAATAGTATAGGTATGGTGAGGAAAGATACCATTCCCACGAAAACTAAAAGTACTAGTAATTTATCGTCTTTCTATTATTTAAATGAATAATTCAAATGATTGATTAAAGGCTAAAATTAACTAATTTAATTAACTAACGAGCACGACAAAGAACAATTCACGAAAATAATCGATTAACAACCAAGAAGCAAAACAATACCCAGGGAAGAATCCACCTAGACTTCATATGTCATTATCAATTTAAATTTAGCAATTTCTTTACTTAGTAACTTGATCCGTAGAAATCTGTAAATTTTGTTAATATCTCTTTCGAGATTAAGAGCAACTAACTATAGGTTGATTAATTAAAATTTTTGTCTAATTAAATCCCTGATTATCGCATTAACTTGACTTTAATCCAGTAGATTTATGTCATCTTATTTTTAGGATTGCATGCAACTCCACTTAATTACACAAGATCTACTCTTAAACAGGGTCTATTCCTCTTCAGATTTAAGCACATCAAACATGGATCAATAGTCTAGAAATATTAAACTAAGAAAATAAGCATACATAATTGAAAACAAGATCTAAGTATTTATAGCATAAAATAAAAATCAAAAGACAGAATTCATCATAGGGTTCATCTCCCTAGGTATTTAGAAATTTAGTTCATGTTTGCAAATAAAAACAACCAAAATATAGTATAACCATAAGAAACAAATAAAATCATGATGGCTTCCTAAGAAATCAAATGCAAATCTTCAATCTTGACGGAAATCTGCTTCAAAATCGATTTCAATGGTGTTTTTTGAGTTGTTTTCTCAAATATTTTATGACAGCTCCCTCATATCTTCTTATTTTTATCATATATACGTCTTCGAATCCCCAGAAACCTAAAAGTCATGTTTTTTTTGTTGTTCAGAGTGCAAATTCGTGCAATCGAAATAGTCTACCACATGGGTCAGCCCGTGTAGCTCTTGTAGGTTACTCTGACTTTTCGATTTTCACTTGTTTTTCACTCCTTTTGATCCCAAATGCTGTATAAAGCATCAAAAAATGAATTTAAAGGATTAGGGGCATAAAATTCACAATTAACATCGAATAATCACCCAAAATGCATTAAGAATGCGGCTAAATCACGTTACTTTTAGCACTTATCAAAATTTAATTCTGCCCTTAAGAGATCTAAAAATTTATGCCTTTTTGTGTAGCTACAACACAGTGAGTCAAGATTGTCCTATCTAATGTTATAACAAGGTTTCCATCATCCTTTTTTCCCCTCAAAGTAAAGAAAATATTTATGGTTTTGTGTTTGGTTTGAATTCATTTGAGCCACGCTCAAAGCAGTTCGTGGTACAAGAATAGCAAACAAGGTCGTCTGGTTGAAAGCCGGGAACAACAAGGATTCGTCTTGCCAAAAACACAGGTGAGATTTCGGTAAAGGTTATCACAAACCAGCTCAGTTTTAAAATTTTTAATTTTCCACTATGCAAAAAAACATTTTGAACCGGATTTTTTCCAACACAAGTCCACCCTTCTCCAACAGCTTCCCAAGAAATTTCATCTGCTGAAAAGATCAAATCCCTTATACAAGACTATCAATGTGCATAGCTTGACAAACCAAGTAGCAACTAGACTCAAGCTATTGAACTACCATCTTTCATAGATTCCATGGTTGCAAATCGAGCACATGATCACCTTCACATATGTCTGAAGCTTGCACTTACACCAATTGAAAAAGCCTTCAGTTTTTTTTTTAATGTTCCAAATAGTTGTTCTAACTGATGTTGCAACACAACACAGGTTGACAAGATAGTATAACTAACAAAACTTGAAAAGAGAGTAAGGCAAGGAGAAAAATCATCACATGATATTTGTTAACACAATTTAAACTTTTCAATCCTACTCTATGAAGCTTCACTCATTGAATGATCTTATTTAATAAATGATTCGAACCACCTACCTAAAGTTCAAACTACCCTTACTGTAACAGCTCATTTTTCATGGTGTCAAAAATAGTAGTTTCGGGACCATGATTTTGATGAGTGATTTAATATTTAATGTTTATTTAATGTCTATATGATTATTTAGGGTTGTAAGTAATTTTTTTATTAAATTTTAATGTTTAGCTAGTTAATTTAGTAAAAAGGGCTAAATTGTAAATGATGCAAAAGTTGAATTTTATTAGCTAAAATGATTAGATAGCTATGAAACTTTAATCCAGTGGACTTAGATGATAATTAAAACATATATTAAGGTAGTGGATTGTGATGGAAAGATTCTTTTGTGATTTTAATAGATTTTAAAGGTTAGTTTAGTAATTAAATAAATTAAGTTCAAATTAATAAAACAAAGATAAAACGAATGTCATCTTCATCATTTTCTTTTCTTTCTTGGCCGAACAACATTTTTAAGAATTTGGAAGCTTTCAGTTGTGGTTTTGCTCATGCATTGTAAGATTTTAAGTCTCGTTTTTAACAATTTTTTTATATTTTTGAACTCGTTTTAGCTTAACCTACTTAGCTCGGAGGTTAATTTGCAAAATTATAAAAGTTTGAGGGACTTTCCATGATAGATTTTAAGTGTATTTTGATGTTTATTGATAGACTATTAATTTTGGTTGTTATATGGATAAGGTTTGTTAAGTGAATTTTAGTAAATTTAGGGCTTAGGGATTAATTTGATTAAATGGTAAATTGCATATAAATTGTGTGAATTGAGGAAAAATATGAGTTGATATAGGTAAAATAAAAAAATTAGTTAGCATATGTTCGATGAGAAAATGGTGAATTTGCAAGTTATGGTCTTAAGGATTAAATTGTATAAAAGTTAAAATGTTAGGGGTAAATTCGTAATTAATAGAAAATGGGGTTATAAGTTGGAATTGGTTGTTTTAAGCTATTTGAAATACTTAATTGAATGAAATTCATATTTAGATCAAGGTACTAATCAACCAAACTTAGACCAAGGAAAAGCTAAAGTGGTGGATTAGTCATCGACCTCGTTTTTGCAATTGTTTTATCGAGGTAAGTTCGTATATTCTTTTTAAAATGTTTCAATTGAATTGGTAAAATTAGTTATAGTTTTCTTGTATATGTAATTATGTTTGATGTGCGAATATGCTTTAAATTGTGAAAAGGAAATAAGTGGGATTGAAATACATTTGGCATTACCGAATTCTTGAAAAGGTTATATCTGAAACGGATATCAAATGAAAAGGTTGTTTCCTAAAAGGGTTAACATATGAAAAGGTTTATTGAAAAGGATTTATGGTAAGAACCAATTAGTTAAGGTTTGTATGAATTTTTAATTTGATTATGTATTTAGTTACTAACTCGAGATGTGGTGTGTATAGGAAGAATTTTACATATTGTGATTGAAATGCTTGAATGGTTATGAAACACCCCAAACTCGGCCCACGAGCTTTGACCAGATTTGGTATGTTCCTCAAGTAAACCGGTTCAAAGTTCTTTTGTTACTTTGGGAAAATAGTGTGTTTAGAAAGAAATATTGTTTTGGGTTGGGCTCGAGTAGAAAACAAAATCGTTTTATAATGAAAACCCTTTTAAATTTTAGGTGATAAAACATATAGAATACATTTAAAGTAAATTACTTAATCTTTAACTTAATAAAAATTTCGTAACATGATAAATAAAAACAGGAATAAAATAGTGCACTATGGCCTTATGGCCTTATTACATCAAGTAAATCCAAATAATTCGGAGTACTTAAAAATTAATAGTCCATAAAAATAAAAACTTCATGTTGAGCATGGCCACCACAAGTTCTGCCGTCCCTGTCCATTACTGTTCATCACCTGAAACATGGTCCCCCAATACACAACACTAAATCATAATAGAATCAGGCATAACAAATATTACACATTCATATCATAGCATACAAATTATGATGCATTCCCAAACCCAAACCTAACAAGCCATCCGCTACACTCCCCGCACCAACCTTTGCACACCGTGGGGACTACTAAGTCGACCCTCCTTCCGCTATACTCCATATCGCGGTCTTAGGTCACCGCATTTGTGGTCTTAGGTCACCACATTCAGATATCGCGGTCTTAGGTCACCGCATTCAGATTACTGTGGTCTTAGGTCACCATATTCAGATACCACATCTTAGGTCACCGTGTTCGTGGTCTTAGGTCACCACATTCACTTCCCCTTTCAATAACCCATATGCCCCATTTTGTAATATGCATTAATATGCCAAAGTTCACATTCTTATTCTCATGTTACAAATAACATATTTCATATTCCTAGTATGAGTAGGAAACGTACCTGAGTACTTTGTACCACATTATAGTACCTTAGCCATATTCACATTCTTAATATCGTATATATTAATTAAACATAGCCATAAAACATATTATGAAATAGTGTGGGGTACACACCTGATTCGCTTAGCAAATTCCTTGAAATCTTGAAATCTGATTTACCGCTTAGATCTTCAATCCCTACATTTGATTAATCACTTAAAAAGCCATTCGGCCATAAATCCAAATCCTAGTAGGATTAGTATACTAAAACTTACCTTGTTGCCGATTTCACTATAAATCAAATCCCGAAAACTTTGTGCTACTCCTCCCTTCAATCGGCCAATGCTAGATCATTTAACTCGATTAGTTTCGGCTTTTTAAACAAATAAAGAATAGATCTAATTACCAAAATAGACCTTGGCCGATTGTACTTATGCACTCACCTTGCGATTTCAAATCCCGAAAGTATCCCTTGTCTTAATTATCTGTCAAAATACCTATACACAATTGTTAGATTCGATTCTAACATTAAATCATCATAGATGGCCCTTGGCCGAATGCTATAGACACTTACCTTGTGGATTTTAAATCCTGAAACTCACCGAATAACTAGGGAACACGCGGCCTATGGTGTACCTTCGGGAAAAGAACTTCTCCTTGTAGTCGACACTTAATAAATCTCGAAAGATCTCTTCAAAGTTTCGGCAACAAGATATTAATGGGGTTAGTCCTAGATTTCGGCAAATCTTAAAAGAAAAAGGATGAAACCAAATGAGATCTTACCCTTACTTGAAGAAATCGACAGCACCTATGCTAGACGCCACAGGAATTCGGTTTTGAGACTTGGAGAGTAGTCGACTACGGCCTAGAGAGATCTTGCTTTCGGCTTTTGAAAGATTATGAAAGAAGAAGAGAAAAGGGTTGAGCAATTTGGTAATGAAGTTTCGGCTACACAAGGTGTATTTTCGGCTTGGCAAAACAATGAAGAAATGAGATATTTGCTAGAGAGAATTCGGTAGAGAGAGAGTGGAAAGAAATAATGAATGGCCCTCTTTTCCTCTAGTAGCCGAAATTACTAACTTAGAATCCCTTACTTGGCCATCAGTCTTCTATTTTGATAGCTTTATCTCTTTAATTATCACCTTATTCAAATTAATAGAAATTTAATCCAATAATTATCTCTCATCTCTTAATAAAAATAATACTAATAATAATCCATCATTATCTATCTATTTGCCGAATTTTAAAGAGAATAAAACTCCTCTTTTAAGAGCCTTAATGCCGTCCACCTCTCTGCTCCTTATAGCAAAAATAAAATTCTTTTATTTGCTTCCCATGCGACTCGATCCTTGGCCCATTTTCCCCTGCATGTGGCGTCACTTACAGAGGCCTTAAGTAGCACCTCCAAGCCACTTTTCCAAGCCCAATTTCATGTCATATCCTCCCTACATTTTCTCTTAAAGCCACCTTACTTCATGTCCCTCTTTTAAACTTTAAACTTGACATTTCTAGAGCATTTCCTTACATTTCTAAGACATTTCCTTACATTTCCAAGACATTTCTTTACATTTCCAAGACAAGACATTTCCTTACATTTCCAAGTCATTTCCTTACATTTCCAAGACAAGACATTTCCTTCCATTTCCAAGTCATTTCCTTACATTTCCAAGACAAGACATTTCCTTACATTTCCAAGTTTCCAAAAATGTTCACCATACATTCATAACACATAAGACATGCCATTTCGTATAATTAAATCAAAAATGCATAGGCCCATTTCCAGGATGTTACAGGTTAATCATGAAATCATGTTTTCATTAAGTTGAGTTCTTTTAAACGAACTTACTAAGCATCGTTGTTTATGTATTTTTTTTTTGTCTTGTTTTGTAGATCATTGGAGACTTGATCGGTTGGAACTTTGCCGAAGACCTATCAAACTATCCAACAATCATTTTGGTAGATTTTGAGTTATTTTGGTCGAAATAAAATGGCATGTATAGGGCTCTTGTGTATGTTATTTGGTTACCATATTATTATCATATCTTTTGTGTAAATAGGTGATTAAACTTTTAATGATTAGTAAGTATGGATCATTCTGGTTACTTTTATGTGTAAATTAAGTCTATGTTTTGAACAATATTTATATTAGGCTATTATGGATGAATCTTAGATATTTGATGTTGATAGAAGTTATAAACCATGTTGTATAGTTGAATTAATTGAATGCGTATATTGTGGTACCAATGAGGGTACATTGGTTGATTGAATAAGTTGTATTGAATATGTGTGATTTTGGCATGTTTTGGGTCTTATTTAGGTGTATATTGAATGGGTTTTAAGGTGGACAATTGGTATACTTGTGTATCAAGAAAACATTTTAGGTAGACTTCTATTTTAAGGTATATTTTGGTACACACAGCTTGGAACACGGGCTTCCACATGGTCGTGTTTTACATATGGTTTGATCGCATGACCATGTGATTTTATTGTCAATAGGTGCAGGTTTCACACGGTCTGAGACACAGTCTACCGCATGGTCGTGTCTCCCAAAATAGTTTCGAGCACTGTCTAGCACACGGCCTACAACATGGCTGTGTAACCTAACATCAAATACTCACACGGTCTGGCACACAGCCTGCGACATGGTCTTGTGGCCTTATTTCGAATATACACACGAGTGGACACATGGGCTGGGACACGGTTGTGTGATCCTACTTCGATTGTCCATACGTCTGGGCTGTGTCACACAACCGTGTGACCCAGTTTGCAAATTTTTCAACTTTTTCCCAAATCTTCTGATTTATTTTAAATTAATCCTCAACCATTCTCAAATTGTTTTTAGGGCCCCGAATGCTCGATTTAAGGCCCAAATGTGTAATATTTCCATGATTAGATTGAGTTGTTAGAAATTAATTTGTAAGTTGAATTATTGTTCTGTTTTTAAGTTAAATGTTTTATTTTTTCAGTAACACTTTGTAACCCTAATCCAGCGACGGAGACAGGTAGGCGTGTTACACTTACAATAATGGTAATTATAGCCCTAACAATGAACCCTAATTGTTACAATCACTCACCCCAAACACCTCACTTACAATCAATTATTACTTTCCAAAAAATACCTAAATGCAAGAGTGCCACAATACACGTCAAGTAAGATGGAAATAAGGAAAGCTCTCACACCAGCACCCGAAATCATGCTCTCCAAGGAACATCAAATTAACCTATTTTGTACCAACTTAAATTCCAGTGGTGTCAAAAAATGTGGTTTTGGAACCCTGTTTTTGTAAACTAAGTCTGTAAATATTGAATAGGAATATTTTCAGAGTTACTATATAGATGAATTGAAATTTGGATATGTAATTTAACCGAAATTGCGATTAATTAATACTTAGGGACTAAATTGTAAAGGTCCAATCACTATGGATTTTTAATTAGGAAATGACTTTGGGACTTAGATAGCAATTATCCAAAGGGTCAAAATGATTATTAATCCATTTTTTCATGCAATTAGTGGATGGTAGTAATGTTTTTTCATTAAGGATGATTAATAATTAAATTTATTATAATTAAACCTAATAAACTAAGATTAATTACATACTCAGTATAAATAGCTCAGTGGAAAGAAAGATCAAAAATAATTTATCTTCTTTCACCACTGAAACTAAAGAAAAAAAAGAAGAAGAAAACCTTAAGTTCCTTCAAGCTTTCGGCCACAAATTGGTAAGTGCAATCAAGTCATTTTCTTATAATTTTTAAGATTTGAGGTCATGAGAGCTTGATTTAGCTAGCCCATGTACTACGTTGTAAACTTTTTAAATTTTTTAAACTTACCATTATTGAGAATTTGATGAAATTAATGTGAAATTGCTAGAAACTAAGCTTAGATTAAAAAAAAGGGCTAAATTGTAAAGCTTAATTATTAGTTTTGTACATTAGGGACCAAATTGAGTAAAATGAAAAAATTTTAAGAAATTTTTACAGGAAGGGAAAATAGAAGGTCCCTAATGAATTTTGGTAAAACCAGATTGTAATCTGAAGCCCTAAATTAAAAGTTATGTTTGTTTTGGTTTTAAAAACTAAATTGAATAAATTGCTGTAATAGCCCGATTTAGGGCCTAGTCGGAATAGTGGTACGAGACCAAAAATCCAAAGTATAAATATGAGTGTTAAGGTTTTTGAGATGTTTGCATGATTGTGTGAAAGTTTCATGAAGGAATTTTATTAATTAGTGATTAAATTGTCCATTAGGACTAAATTGAAAAGATGAGAAAGTATGAGTTTCTGGAATATTTAAGTATAAAATAGAATCATAAAAATTATTAGAAGTACTTAATTAGAAATTAGACCAATATTTATGAAGATGGACAAAAATGGACATGGGAAGGAAAATATTAAGAAAGGGGCCTTAAGGGCATTTTGGTCATTTGGCTAATTAATGATTAAAAAGGATGAAATAAGTCAAAAATAGTTGTTCATCTTCTTGCTTAGGGTCGAAAATTTCAAGGACTCCATAGCTAGGGTTCTTAAATTTTCAAGCTTGATAGTGCATCCTAGCCCCGTTTTTAATATTCTTCGTATTTTTGAGATCCTTGTAACTTGATTTAGCTATTTTTACCTATATTTTGAGCTAGGATTCATGTCTAAAAATATACTTGTATGAAATGCATGTATTTTGATGTTTTAAGGAAGATTATGAGAGTTTGATGTAGAATAAACATCTTTTTCTAAGTGAATTTCATGAAAAATGCATGTAAGGACTAATTTGTAAAAGTCATGAAAATTGGTCATACATGAGTGAAATAGTGAGAATTGAAGGTTGCTATAGTTGAGAATATGATTCAGCTATGTATGAAATACAAGAAAGTTGAATGAAAATCATTGTACGAACCTAGGGGCAAAAGTTTAATTTTAAGAAAGATAAGGGGCAAAATTGTAATTTTGCCAAAGTATGAATTATGTGCTAATTTAGTCAATGTGAGTATTAAATGAGTTAAATTATTATTATAGATCGAGAAAAACAAAGCCTGGATCGAAACCGAGGCAAGAACAAAGTCGAGGACTAAATTTCATATCTTCATTCATTTTGCATACCGAGATAAGTTTGAATGATTTTAAAGCTTTATAAGTATTTTCATTATACTACTTATAATATTATTAAATGTACACTATTTCCATGAGAATGTTTAATGATATTTTAAACAAGGAAATTAATGAGAATAAGTAAATGAAAGTCCCGATTGAAGTTGGAATGCCAAGGATGCCTAATCTACAACATGAGACAAGAAAGCTCGTATAAGACCATGTCAAGACATGGCATCGACAATAAAGTAAAGAGATCATGTAAGCCCAAGCCAAGGCATGGCATTGATAAGTTTCTAAAGTAAAGAGATCATATAAGTCCATGACAAGTCATGGCATTGAAAGGTTATTATGAGATAAAGATCCCATGTAAGTCCAAGCCAAGACATTGAATTGGTGAGTTCCCAAGTAAAGATATCACGTAAGTCCATGTCAAGACATGGCATTGACAAGTTTCATGAAGTGAAGACACTACATAAGACCATGTCAAGACATGGCAATGGTAAGTTTCCAAGGGACACACACAAGGAAGGTCTCGTATAAGACCATGTCAAGACATGGCATCGAAACCAAATTAAGAGATCACATGTAAGACCATATCTAAGATATGGCATTGGCATTGAGGAACATGTTTGACAAGATTGAGTATCCTCTACTATTCCTAGTAATTCATTGGGCAAAAAAGTAAAGAAAGAATGTGGTAACGAGAAAGTTAGACAAGTAAAAATATTAGCAAGTTATGTTAGTTAAAGTTAATTAAGATTATTATTCAGGTTATGAAGGATAAGAATTGAGTTTATGCTTTCATTAGCAAAATATACTAATCTATGTGATTAAATGATACAGGTATCATGTTTACATTACAAGCATGAGACTAATAAATAACATGAGATGAGTAAGAATAAGTAAGAGTAAGTAAGCTCAAGCACTTGACAATTAAGTTGATATTGCTTTGGGATGGATGAGTTATGTTGATCAAACGTATTGCTATATGTTTTACATGCAAACTTACTAAGCTAAATGCTTACTTCTCTCTTTTCTTCTTTCCTTGTAGTCTCGCCAAGCTAACTCATGGATCATTGATATCGGAGCTCAGAACACACTATCGATCACTATTTTGGTATAACCAAGTTGTTTATATTAAGTATGGCATGCATAGGAACCATTTAATTTTAAGTTATGTCTTAAGAGGAGCCAAAGTTTTGTCATTAAGGTTATTATTCTTTTTGTATATGGCTAAAGAGATTGGCCAATATTTACTGAGTTTATATATCAATGTTGATGAGTTATGCATCATTGTTCATGTTTGTGATGAAGTATTTGAGTTGTTGAATTGGGTATATGAATGATCTTAATTTCAGGGTGGCAATTGGCTTCAAAAATAGCCTTCAAGTGTCCACACGGGTAGACACACGGGCGTGTGTCAAGGCCGTGTGTGACACACGGCCAACCCATATGGGTGTGTTAGTAGGCTGTGTGTCCCCTGCATGTTAGTGTTTAAAGTCAGGATAGACCCAGGGCTAGCCACACGAGCGTGTGCTCAGGCCGTGTGCTCCTTAAGGGGTTGCTAACGTCAGAAATAGAATACCCCTAATTTTTTACACGGGTGAGGACATGGGCGTGTGCATGGCCGTGTGAAAACTCCTGTAGGTCCGAAATAAGAATAAACTGTAAACGGGCTAGGGACATGGGCGTGTGAGATCACATGGCCTGCCTAACACGGGCATGTCCTAAGTCACACGGGCGCGTGACCCCTGTTTAGGCAAAAGTTTGCAAAGTGAGTAAAAGTTTCCGGTTGAATCCTGAAAGCTTCCGGATGTAAGTTTAAGGCCTCGTTGGCCCACGAGATGTGTGTTATGAATAAGAAAGGAAATTTTTGAAATCGAAATGAAATTTTACAGCCCATAAGTACACGTTTAAGCAAGTTCTTGTATGGTAATGTCTCGTATCCAGTCTCAGCTTCGGACTCGGGTATGGGGTGTTACAATTGTAAAATATGATTGGCTTATTATTTTAATATGATTCGGATGGAAATTGATACTATGTTATTATTGAATTATTATCTGTAGCTAACATTGACGCTAGGTGATATCACTACAAAGAACATAGGTTTTCCCCCTTACTTATTAGTTAAATTGTTCCCATTTAGTTATCATTAGCATATATTTTAGCATTTTTAGTTTAGTAAATTGCATTATATAACTCAGTGAATCCTAGCCTATTTTATCCTTAATTTTGCTATCTTTTTGCATTAATGTCGCTGCATGAGTTAATTCCAGATTGTGTCCAAAACTGTCGCCGCACCTAACAGTTGTTCGGATAAGAACTAAAAATGCGTGAGTTGTCCAGTCTAGTATAACAACCTGTACGTACAATGACAGAATAATTTTGAGCAAAAGACACATGTACTGTTGGAGGAGGACATAAAAGGTTGACGTGAGAAGAAAATAGAGACTTTTTTTTTATTGATCATCATATTCTTCATCCGACCTTGAAGCTTGCGGCTATGGCAGCTTAAGCCTCTCTCGGGTGAGCCAACGTGAAAATTTATGCAAACTAGCTTCTGACGAGGAGACCTAAGTGTGAGACAAGAGGGAATAGAGAGATTCAGCCGAGTTGTCTAAGAATAGCATTCTCCACTCGATTCTTTCTTATTTATATCTAAATGCTGGTGATTATTCATTGTTTTCTGTTTGTATGGAAGTACACATGAATTCTTGGTTAAATTTTATCTTATTCAATCTTGCTTTCATTGTTTAATCTTAGGGTTTGAATGTTTCTTAACACAGAAGTGTTATTGCAGTCACTAACACTGGAGAGTGCATTGACAGTTCAAGCCAATAAGCATTACAACGAAAGTTGAGTGAGGATTAGAGGAATTTAGTCCACTTGTTCTTAATAGTGCCATGCTGCCATCATCGGAAGGTGGGGTTAATGTGCATGTTTAAGTCTCAGATTAAATAGAGGAATGACGCTGGGTAAGATATACGTTGAATTTTATTGCCTCGACAATCACCTATCCTTTTATACTTAGTGAGCACTTCGTATTCTGCTGAAAATTCATGTTAGGGATCCCAGTTTATCATTATCATATTTTATCTTATTGTTTTCAAGTTAATGCATCGACAACTATCCTCACAATTTATCTTGTTTATATCTAGTTATTGTACCGATATTAATAGACAAAAGACAACCATCCCTGTGGAATCGATATCTTATTGTGACGTTAAACAGCCGATCACTAGGTCATTGAGAGGGAAAGAAAAAGCGAGAGTTGCCAACGAGTGACGTGAGACCCCGGTTTGTATTTCTATGATTCAGAAACAAATTAATAATTGCATATTCATGTCATTTTTCATTATATAATATTGAGGTGAGTTATTAATGGTTAATTGAGCTAAATTGCTATGCTTATCATTGAATATCGAGACATGGATTAAATTGAATAAAATGAAAAATGATATAAATTATCTTGAAATGTGATATGTATTATGAAATTTGAGTAGAATATGTATATGATATGAACATATGTGTTTGGAAAATGAATTGGATTGTGATTGTGAATATGAAGTGATTGAGAGTTGTATTGAATAGAATTGTGTGATAGTATTGAACACTGAAGCTATGAACTGGTTAAATATAGGAAAAATGAATACGATACGGGATGTTGAATAGTATGCAATGTATGAAATGTATTAATGATAAGATTGAAATGTGATATATGGTTTCAATGTATATTAATTTGCTGTAACCCTAATAATGGTCTCGAGTACCATCAAATTACTTGGCATGCCTTAGGTTGAAAACCATTGTTGCCAGGTTATCTGGGATGGTAGAATGTCTAGATATTGAATGTCATTATTGAAACCATTTTGTAGTTTGAAAAAATGAGAATCGACTTTAAAATGAAAATGGAAATGGAGTCGCCACCGACCCGATTTTGAGGCGTGATCGGATTGCCTTGGAATTGATCATTTTAATAAAACTTCGATTTACTGAAAACATATTTTGGTCTACAAAAACTCGAGAAAATAGGTTCGGAAGTCGGTTACGCACGAGGAAGGGTTAACACCCTCGTAGCACCCAAAATTTGTACGTAATTGATTATTTAAGGTCTTAATGTCGAAAATTTGAAAAGATTCTAGATTACGATCCGTTTGCTTGGAATTCATTTGAACAAAATCATGTTGGATGCCAAAACCCTCTTATTTCGAAGAAATAAAATATCATACCCAGTAAGTTAGGGTATAACAACTTATATTCTTGAAACTGAACTTATCTTTAGATTTTTAAAACCCGTGTAATAAAGTTTGAAAAGGATACTCGGTTATTTGGGCTTTATAAAAAAAATTGGAACCCAGTAAGTTAGGGCACAATTTCTCAAAATTCCTGAATACAGAATATTGCCTTTGTTTTTGGAAATTCTTACCTTGAGATGATAAAACGTCAGATCCAGTGAGTTAAGACGCAACATCTCAAATTCCGAGAATAAGTTTTTTCATTTAAAACTTATGCATTTTGATTTAAAAGAGAAAAGGGTACTCGGTCGCCAGGATTTAACGAGAAAAATCGGAACCCAATGAGTTAGGGCACGATTTTCTTGAAGTGTCTAAACGCGAGCATTGCCTTATTTTAAAAACTTTGAGTAAAATGATTTTAAAACTAAAATGACATTAAAACACAACATTTTTTATGAGATACAATGGAATAAACATCAAATGTTACACTTGTGCATCACTACAACCAACCAATAATTAAGAAATACAAATCACATAATAGCAATAATATAAAGTAATTTAAAAAGTTTGCGAAACGATTTTAAAACAAGATAATATATAAAATATTTCAAAATGGTTAATAATAAAAAAACAACTTAAACTAACACTTAATCATAATTTACTAATATATAAAAATGAGTTTGCCATGAATAATACATATATATATATAAAAACGTGGAACATTTTAATAAAAATAGAATGCAAGATCTTGACATTAATAACTATAGAACAATTTTAAAATGACTAATACATAAAAACTTAGCATAGGTAATATATGAAATAATTTAAACTAACTAATATATGTATGAACGTTCAAAGTAAATAATATATAAATTTAATGTAAATAATATACATAAAAGAAATTAAAATGAAAATCGCTGCAATAGATAACATAGAATTATTTTTAAAATAAACTATAATAATAAGACAAATAAATGACAAACAAGCAAGTTAAAACAGATTAAGGGCTAATTTAGAAGTAAAACAAAATTCGGAGTCTAAATGAAGAATATTAAAACAATGAAGGGACCTAAATGGAATGTGCACGCAAAGAACAGGGGCTGAATGGGTAATTACCCTGAACCCTCAAAACGCGTCGTTTCAGCGCAACCCAAATGAATTAGAACCAAAATTCAGGGGGCCAAATTACAAAATAAAGAAAATGCAGGACCACATTGCACCACGCCAGAAAAGTGGAAGGACTTGTTGTTCAAATATACCAATAATGGAAAACGCACAGATCCTCCCCGGGTCGGGTCACTTGCGCGGGTATGGCCCTTAACTGACGCCGTTTTGGTCATTAACAAACCATACCAAAACGATGTCGCACCGAGGGGCAATAAATACTAAAAAAGGACCAAATAAATAAATCATTTTAAACATCCTTTCTTCAAATAAAAGTTTAAACTCTCTGAACAAAAACCTCTGCCCTCCGAGCACCGGCCAAGGTTCGGCCGAGCTCCGATCATCGGGCCATCATACTCTGCCACCGTCCGTCATTGTGCGCGATGGTCTAATACCCAAAAGACACCGATTTAAACTCCTTTATAAGCCCTAAACACAAATCTACAACACCGAATACTCAAATCCCCCACTAAAATCGAAGAACAAATAGAAACATTTCATATTCGGGACTCCGATCGTCACAAAGAGGTAAAAGTTTGTATTTTATTCTATTCTCAGTATATGCATGACATTTGAAGTAAAAAATAGACTGAAAAAACTAAAAATACGTCTGCTTTGGTATGCATTTTTTTTATTTGAAAATCGTGAACATTTTACAGTGTTTTTGCCTTGGCTTTTTTATATCCAAATTCGAAAAAAGAATAATCAAAATAAATACAATCATTTTTCATTTTTGATTTGCTGTCGTTTGTCCTTTCTTTGTGTAGGTACGGGCTTACATGGCGCTATACGGTGGCAGGCTGACGTGGAGGAGCGAGCGATTGGCGTGCGCGTGGTGACGTGCATGGAGGCACGCATGCGGCGCAAAACTGCTTCTGGAACCCTTAGGGTTTCTGTCTGCTGAAACTATTTGGGCCATTCGGGCCAGTTTTAGAATTGGGTTTTTGGGCCTGTTTCGGGGTTTGGGTTTAGTGCAATTGGGTAGGCTGATTTGGGTTTTAAATTTGTAATGGACATGGACTTTAATTTTAGTTTATTTTATTTTATGTTTTACTTTATGGTTATAGTGTGGGCCCGGGCAAATTAGGCCTGCTATAGCTGCCCCTTTTTGCTCGTTTTCGTGTAATGAGAATAGAGTAAAGACTTATAAGAAGGGTCTATCTTGCCCGGTCTCGCCGAATATTGACTTCTTGGCACTTCGTTTCCTCAAGTAACCTCATTCCATCCTACTGTGTCTGGGAATTGATGTCTCAACTTGTTCCAATTAAAATTTCAAGGAGAAGAGATTTGTAGCTTCGATCTTCTCCACCAAAACTTCATAAAAATGTGGCTCCAATGCGATTTCAGGGAAAAGAGATTTGTAGCTTCAATCTTTTCCACTGGAACTTCAAGGAGATAAGAATTCAGAGAGAAGAGATTTGTAGCTTCGATCTTCTCTGCTAAAACTTCAAGGAAATAAGGAATGATTCTCCATGCAATCTCAGGGAGGAGGGATTATAACTTCAACCTACTCCGCTAGAACTTCGAGAAAATAAGAATTTAGAGAGAAGAGATTTGTAGCTTCGATCTTCTCTGCTGAAATTTCAAGGAAATAAGGAATGATGCAATTTTAGGGGGAAGGGATTTGTAACCTCGACCTACTCCACCGGAACTTTGAGGAAATGAGAATTTAGAGAGAAGAGATTTGTAGCTTCGATTTTCTCTGCTGAAACTTCAAGGAAGTAAGGAATGATCTTCAGGGGGAAGGGATTTGTATCCTCGACCTACTTCATTGGAACTTCGAGGAAATAAGAATTCAGAGAGAAGAGATTTGTAGCTTCGATCTTCTCTGTTGAAACTTCAAGGAAATAAAAAATTGATCCTTAGTCTACTTCACTGCTACTCCAAGGAGACAGGATCTGTGAATTTCCTGATGTCGCCATATCATCCTCGTGGACACAACCTGTAGAATCGGTTTTATGTGCTCATGTTTATGCAAGATGATTAGGATGCTATGATCAAAATGAATCAAATGCTCCTAACTGAATGTGTTATGAATGATATATACAAAATGTCATGAGAATGGTCCTTTTTAATAATTAGGGCCTCATTGCTCGTATCACGCTGTCTTTTTGCTTGGCTGGTATCTTGACCAAAATTCCGAAGAAACAATCATATTTTGCCCAACAGGTTTGCCCCCACTATATCTTCAGGGTCCATTCCATCATATCTCGAGGCGTAAGGCTTGTATCATTATACTGCCACTCGTTGTGACTCAGGTGTATAGGATCAAAATAATCTGCTACACCATTCTCTAAGTGTCAAGCATGAACACAGAGTTTCTTCTTTAAGAATGGTCTCCTTCTTATTGCTTGTTTGTTAAAGCCTCATCTCTATCGTGATATTTTGATCAAAAATTCAAAGAGATCGTCACCCCACATTTCCAGATGTTTCCAAACCTTAGGTCCGGTGAGTTTTAGACCTGTTTCATGTTCATGTATTATTTAGAAACCTTTAGAGTAATATGCAGAATTTCTTCTATGAAAGTATTATTAGTTCATCAATCATTATTTCAATGCAACATGCTTGCATGAGGTAATAACAATAGATGAGAATAAAATTAGTGTGAGGTAAAGCTTAAGATAAATAAATTATCCAAAGAGGAAACAAAAGAAATTAATCGAAAATGCACATCTTAAAGAGAATCAAGTATTCAAGGATAGCGCATTCAATGTGAATAAGAACGAACACTGGGCGCCCTAGATATCGCATCCTGAGTTTCTCTGCTTGAGCTTCTGGAAGACTGTTTTGAGTTTGACATGTGTTTAAAAGATCTTGAGTACTTCGTCGATGCACCAAGACACAGCATACCCCTTTCTTGTTAATTCAAGTATAGCAGGATCACTGCATGTTACAATTTGAGCCACCCTTTTCGGGTTTTCAACTCAAATCCCCTTTGGTCTTAAAATGCCCTTTGCGGGTTTTCACCTTAACCTCCCCATTTTTTTTAAAGGTCTCAAAGCGCCCTTTGCGGGTTTTCATTTTGGCTTTTTTCTTCTTCACGTGTAGTACTTCTTGACTGAATCCGAATTTACAGGATTGGGTAAGTTTTTCCCATCCATTTTGGCAAAAATCAGTGCTCCTCCAAAAAAGGCCTTCTTTACCACGTAAGGTCCTTCCCAGTTTGGCATTCATTTTCCTCTGAAATCTTTTTGTATTGGGAGAATCTTCTTCAATACCAAGTCCATGAAATTCCCTCGGGCGGACCTTTTTATCGTAAGCTCGCATCATTCGTTTTTGATACATCTGACCATGTTTGATAGCCCTTAGCCTCTTTTCCTCAATCAAGTTTAATTGATCATATCGAGACTGGATTCATTCTGCTTCATCTAATTTTAGCTCTACCAAAACTCGGAGGGAAGGTATCTCTACTTCAATTGGTCAAACTGCCTCCATCCCATAGACAAACGAGAAAGGTGTTGCCCCAGTAGAAGTTCTGACAGATGTCCGGTAGGCATAAAGAGCAAAGGGCAACTTCTCATGCCAATCTCTATAAGTTTCTATAATCTTTCCTACAATCTTCTTAATATTTTTATTGGCTACTTTTACTGCACCATTCATTTTTGGGCGATAAGGCGACGATTTGTGGTGTCTGATGTTGAACTCCGATATCGTACTGTTGTTCAGGTTGAGTGCATTGTCTGATATGATCTTCTCAAGCATCCCATATCGGCATATGATTTCCTTTTTTAAGAACCTGCTAACTACCGATTTAGTGACATTGGCGTATGAAGCAGTATCTACCCATTTGCTGAAGTAATCAATGACCACAAAAATAAATCGATGCCCATTTAAAGTTTTCGGCGAAATTGGTCCGATGACATCCATGCCCCACATGGAGAATGGCCATAGGGAAGTCGTAACATGCAGGGGTGAAGGAGGTACATGAATTTTGTCCCCATAAATCTGGCATTTGTGACATCTCTTCGCATAATTGATACAGTCTCCTTCCATGGTAGACTAATAGTACCCGAATCTTATAATTTGTATGTCCATTGTGAAGCCATTGGCATGAGTTTCGCAAACGCCCTCATGGACTTCTTCTAAAATTTTCATAGCTTCAACAGCATCCGCACATCTCAGAAGTACCTGATCCTTTCTTCTTTTATACAAGATCTCCCCATCTAAGACATAATCACAGGCTAGTCTTCTCAAGGTCCTTTTGTCATTCTCGGTTGCCTGATCAGGATATTCACGATTTCTCACGTATCGTAATATATCATGATACCAAGGGTGATCATCTCTTTCTTCTTCATCTACATTTTAACAATGTGCTGGAGCTTCGTAGATACTAATTTGAATAGGCTTCATGTCCTCTTGTTTGCTTATTTTGATCATGGAGGCCAAAGTGGCCAAAGCATCTGCCATTTGGTTTTCTTCTCGTGAGAGATAACTAAAAGTGATATCATCAAACTCCTCAAAGTGATATCATCAAACTCCTCAATTAACCCTATAACTATCCTTCGGTAATTGATCAATTTGGGGTCTCTTGTCTCCCATTCGCCTTTTAGTTAGTAGATCACTAGTGCAGAATCTCCATATACTTCTAGCACTTTGATTTCGCGCTCCATGGCTGCTCGGACTTCCATGATACACGCTTCATATTCTACCATATTATTGGTACAATCGAAATCCAATTTGCAAGTGAATGGATAATGATCTCCATTTGGGGATACTAACACTGCCCCAATTCCATTACCGACAGCATTTGATACTCTGTCGAAATTTAGCTTCCAAAGATGATCCTTTAGGGTGTCTTCCTTCACAGCCGCTACATACATTAGATCCTCGTTGAGGAAATAAAAATTCAATGGCTCATAATCCTCTAAAGCTCTACTAGCTAGAAAATCTTCTATTGCGCTTCCTTTCACAACTTTTTGACTTACATAGACGATGTCGAATACAGAAAGCAGGATTTGCCATCTGGCCATCCTTCCATTTAAAGGAGTTGACTCCATCATATACTTTAGAGGATCCAACGTCGATATCAACCAAGTCGTGTGGTACAAAAAGTATTGTCTCAGCCTCCGAGTTGTCCAAATCAAGGCGCAACACAATTTCTCAACTGGTGAGTATCTCATCTCACACTCAGTGAATTTTTTACTGAGATAATATATTGCTTTTTCTCTTCGTCTTGACCTGTCATGTTGACCCAGCACACATCCCATGGAGTTGTTAAATACTGTCAAGTACAGTATTGATGGCCTATCTGGGCATGGAGGAGAAAATACTGGAAGACTTGACAAATACTGTTTGACCCTATCAAAAGCATTCTGACATTCATCATCCCACGCACCTGGATTGCGTTTCTTCAGAAGACGAAATATGGGATCACATTTTTCAGTCAATTTTGAAATAAAACGAGCAATGTAATTTAACCTTTCCAAGAAACCTCGGACTTCTTTTTGAGTGCGCGGTGGAGGCAATTCTTGTATAGCTCGGACCTTGTCAGAGTCAATCTCGATTCCTTTCTCGCTGACTATGAAGCCCAACAATTTTCCAGATCTAGCTCCGAAAATACATTTCGTTGGATTGAGCTTTAACTGGAATTTTTTCAACCTCAAAAACAGTTTCCTCAAAACTCAGATGTGTTCCTCTTCTATTCTAGACTTTGTAATCATATCATCAACATAAACTTCAATTTCTTTATGCATCATATCATGGAACAAAGTTACCGTGGCCCTTTGGTATGTAGCTCCTGTGTTTTTCAACCCAAACAACATCACTTTATAGTAGAACGTACCCCATAATGTTATGAAGGTAGTTTTTCCCATGTCCTGAGAATGCATCTTTATCTGATTGTACCCCAAGAACCCATCGATGAATGAAAACAACGAATAGCCTACCGTATTATCCACCAGAGAATCAATGTGGGGTAACAGAAAATTATCCTTTGGGCTAGCCTTATTTAGGTCTCTATAATCTACACACATTCGTACTTTCACATCTTTCTTAAGGACAGGTACGATGTTGACTACCCATTCCGAATATTTGATCTCTTACAAGAATCCGGCATCAAACTGCTTTTTGACTTCCTCCTTTATTTTTAGCACAATATCCGGCCTTATCCTTCGGAGCTTGTACTGAACTGGCTTACAATCCTCTTTTATGGGAAGGCGGTGTACTACAATGTCAGTGCTTAAACCGGGCATATCTTGATATGACCATGCGAAGACATCTTTGAATTCTTGTAGCAACTCAATAAGATCCCGCTTCGTTTCTTTAGCTATGCATGTTCCAATACTTACTACTTTCCCTTCTTCCAGCGTCACAGTTTTCACAGTCTCCTTATGAGGTAGAATTTGTTTCTCTTCCTATTCTACCATTTTTAACAAGTCCGGAGATAAGTCCCATTCTATGTCATATTCAAAGTCCTGTGATCCTTCTAAACACATGTCTTGCTCAAAAGGATATTCTGAGTCTCTAGCAGCATCGCTCATATCGTTGATATCCAAATACCTATTATAAGTTCAAAAGAATTTTGGGAAGAACGAATGAATTTATGAATGATTATTTTTATTATGAATAGTTATGAAAGAATGATTTGAGGGGAGTCACAGAATAAAGAATCTAAAATAATATAAAAAGAATGAAAGAATGTTTGCTTCAAATGATAGCAATGATGTACTTCATTGGCATAATGATGTTTAAACATGAGCCTATTTCACAAAAGAAATCTTATTGCTTCTAGGCTTAAAGCAACAAGTGTGTTTTGAATATTACTCTGAGTAAGCTCTAAATACTACAGGAATTTCTTCTGCAATCTAATTGTCCAAAACGCTTCCCAGTTCGTAAGGTCGGATATCTGATAAGGTCCCTACTTCAATTGCCTCCTCAGATTTGGCATTAATGTAGACCTTGCCCAACATTACTATGATGTCTTCTCCTTTTGGTGCCTTCTGTTCAGCATGGATGACCCCTCCCGACGCAAAGGTTTTGGATATGTGTGGAATTATCATGGGTTTCCACTTGACTTCTTCACCACTCAAACGAGCACTTCTTCTTTCCTGTCTTTTTTTCGACTCTTTCTTTTTTTGTTTTGCGTCTGGCCTAAACCCTAAGCCAAAGTGATCTTGCTTTTCTTTCAACATCGGAGGCAACAACTCTCCCTTAAAGATATTTTCCAAGCCATTTTCCCGACAAAGCTCCTTTTCCTACAGTCATCTGCAATCCTATATTTGTGGCTTTAGATATTTTTAGTACCGAAATTCTGTTTCCTTACATTATGAAGGTTGCATTCACGAACTCTAAGGACTGGAATGAACATTCAGTTGTCTCGCTGTTTATCTCCTAAGTACGGCATATCGCTAGTCACAGTTGCAATAATATCCTCTTCAGCCTTTATTGTTATTAGCCGACCATCTATTACCAACTTCAGTTTCTGATGCAATGATGAAGGTACCGCCCCCGCTGAGTAGATCCACGGTCTTTCCAATAAGCAGTTGTAGGAAGGTTTGATATCCATTACCAAGAAGTCCACCTCGTATGTTGTCAGACCAATTAGCAGCAGTATTTCAATCCTTCCCATGACTCTTCTTTGCGTTCCATCAAACGCCTTCACTATGTTCTGGCACTCTTTCATGTGTGAATGATAAACCGTAATATGTTCATATTTTAAACCCACATTTAGCATATTTTGGAATAATTTATTCCCCAAATTGTGGAATGTGGTGCTCCTAATCCTTTAATTTCATGTTTTATACTTAGCAGAGCACCGGAGGATGAAAAGAATGAGAAACGGGCTAAAAACGGAGAAAATAGGCCAAAGTACGAAATCGACACAGCCTGGGCCCAACACCACACGGTCGTGCCTCCTTAACAGACCCAACCACGACCTGGACCTTGATTTACACGGGAGTATGCCACGGGAGTGTCCCTGTGGCGTTTAATTTCACTCGGATTAGGATACTTAGGGGTGAAGAAAGCCATTCTGAAAGCCTATATAAACACCCTAAGTGTGACCAAAAGGGGGGCATCCAACTAGGCCAAGGAGCCGAGCCAGAGAGCCCAGAATTGTGGAATTTTACTCGAAGAAAGCCAGTTGATTCATCTCAAGAAGTCGGAGTCATACTCAAGAAGGAGGATCTTCCCTTCAATTTCCTTCAGGGGGTTTTAGGGTTTTCTTATGTTTTGTTTTATATTTTCTTCTGAGATGTATTCTTTTATGATTATGAACTAAACCCTCAAATACTTGAGGGGGATGAAACCTAAGACGGATCTTGTTATTGTTTTCTGAACTATATGATAAATACTTGATTTTTTCTTAACTATGTGTTCTTAATTCTTGCCTTGACATTTCAGGATATTGATTCAAGTATTGATGTGCTTAGACAGAGGAGGAATAGTCCTTGTCTAAGAGTAGATTCAGCATAGTTAAGCGGAGTTGATCGCAACCCTAGAGATAGGATGACGAAAATCTGCCGGATTAGGGTCAAACCTAATATGGGAGTCCATAGATCGAGTTAATGCAATTCTAAGGGTTTTAATTAGAAAGAGATTTCAATTAATCAACCTAGGGTCAGACGTTAGTAGCCTCGAGAGAGGTATTAATATAAAATAGGGAATCCTACGGATCAAGTCAAGTGAATAAATCGTCTGGTTCAGAGTTAAATAACAAGTGAAGTCTAAGTGGATTCTTCCTCGGGTATTGACTTAATCAATTGGTTTTTCCCACAAGTATTTTCCCAAATTCATTCTCTTTGTCTTAGCATCTTTAGCTTAGTAGTTAGTTATTTTAGATTAGATAACAAATTCCTTTAAATCTTAGGCTAAATAATAAAAAGAAAGTTACTATTAGTACTTTTGGTTCCTTTGGGTTTGACTTTCCGGTCTTGCCATAGCTACACTACTGTTCGATAGGTGTACTTGCCTCAAGTCGTTGTCACAATTAGTTTCTAGGCTCGATTATTCTTTATATAATTTTTTAATACTCTGACAAACGATCAAGTTTTTGGCGCCGTTGTCGGGGAACTAAAATATTAAGAACGCTCAATTTTTATTACTTTAGCCATTTTACTATTATTATTTTATTTTTTTTGCAATTTAATTTTATTTTTACTTTGCTAATTCTTCTTTTATTTTCTTCTGTCAGGTAATTCTAGTTTATGACTGGGAGGAACCCATCAGGACCCTTGATTTTTGACAGTGAAATAGAACATACCACTCGCAGGAACCAAAGAGATGTTACTGAATAATTATCAATGGCAAGTCATGAGGATAAAGCCTACTAAAGCAGTCGATGTTTTCAACCTTGACGCGGTCACCATGTTATCTAATGAGGTAGAGTTTTTAAATAAAAAAATTGATGGTGTGTATGGTTCTACGCAGGTACATCCGATAATTCATCGCTGTGAAATCAGAGTTTTAAATATTTATAAAAGAATGATCAAACCTGGAGACTAACTATGACAACGATATTAAGGCAAGTGTACCTATCGAACAGTAGTATAGCTTAGGCAAGACCGGATATCGAACCCAAAGGAACTAAAAGTATTAATACTCATTTTCTTTTTATTATTTAACCTAACTAAGATAAATGTTGCTTTTAAACTAAATTGACGAAAACTAAACTAAGGAAACAAAGACAAAAAGACTAATTTGGGGATAACTTGAAAAGGACTCAGTTGATTTTTATGATACCTTCGGGAAGAATCCACCTAGACTACTCTTATTATCTAACCTTAGATTATATGATTTCTTTTACTTAGCTTGATTCGTGAGACTCCCTAACCTATGCTAAACCCTCTCTCGAAGCGAATAACGTCTAATCCTAGGTGAATTAGTGGAACTCTCGTTCGCTTATAATAACCCCTTAGGAAAGCAGTAAATCGATCAATGGATTCCCATATTAGGTTTCACCCTAATCCGGCAAAATCTCGTAACCCTATCTCTAGGCGCCCGCTCAACTCCGCTTAATTATGTTAGATCTACTCTTAGGTAGGGTCTATTCCTCCTCTACCTAAGCACATTGGATTGGGATTAAGAAACATAATTAAGAACAAACTAAGTAATTTATCATATAACTTAAAAATCAAATAATAAAATCTGTCTAGGTTTCATCCCCCTTCAGGTATCTGAGGTGTTTAGTTCATAATGTAAAAAGAAAAAACCACAAGAGAAAAGATAAAACAAAACATAAGAAAAATCCTAAAACTCCCTGATGGGATTGAAGGAGAATTCCGCCGTCTTGAGTATAATTCTGGCTTCTTGGGATAAATCAACTGGCTATCCTCGCGTTACTCTCTAACTCTGACCTTCTCGGCTTGGCTCCTTGGCCTAGCTTTCGCTCCCTTTCAAAGATGGTACTTGGGGTATATTTATAGGCTCTTGGAATGCGATTCTTTCTCCCGAAGTATCCTTTTTTGACTGAAATTGCTCTTACCAGCGACAGAGGCACGGCCATGTCACACGCCCGTACAAATCGAGACCTGACCGTGTTCGGATTTCTGCTTTGGCACGATCGTGTATGGTGGTGATGAGGCCGTGCTCCAGGTGTTTGTCGAGACACGGTCGTGTGGTCCTTGGCCTAGGCCGTGTCGATTTTGTGGAAAGGCATATTTACCTCATTTTAGGCCCGTTTTCTATTCTTTTCATTCTCGGGTGCTTTCCTGTGTAAAATTCTGGTTTAGACCATAATCGAAATAGTGGTTCAAGACCACAAATCTGAGGTGATAAAAATATTTTAATGATATTTTCTGTGTGAATGATATGTGATATAGTCTGTGTGAAAATTCTGTGTGATAATTTAATCGTTTATGTGTCGAATTAAGAGAAAAGACTAAATCGTGTATTGAGTAAAAGCTATGTGCTGAATTTATAAATACCTAAGTGATGATGTCTTTATATTGTGGAGGCCTTATGAGGGAATTAGCCCATTACTATGATAGTGGATAGTTGTTGGACAAATATGTCCTTAATGTATATTTGTTTAAATTATTAAATGAAAGGTTAATAAGGTAAATGAATAATTATATATGTTATAATAAAACAAAACAAAGAATTGTTCATCCTTTATCCACCTTTGTGCCGAAAATAGAAAAGAAGAAAAGAAAGGAGAAATACTTTGAACATTCGGCTAGGGTTTGGCTAAATTAAGGTATGGATTTTGATTTGTTTTTGATAATTTCTACGTTTTTGTAATCGTTGCTTAGTGCTCTAGCTAACCCATATTGTAATTTTATGAATTGATGATGTTTTTGTGATGAGCCATTGGTGAATACTTGAGCTATGTGTTAGTTGATATTGAAATATGAGAACTTGGTGTTGGATTAACATGTGTTGCTTTTGAATTTTTGGTGAATTTAGCTAATTAGGGCTAAATTGTAAAAATAGCAAATTGAAGGGTTAAAATGTGAAATAAAAAAAATGTGTGGATTTGTATAGGTATAAGAAGAATTCGGCTAAGCACATGTATATTGGAATTTGGTGAATTTGATGATTTTTTGAATTAGGGACTAAAGTGTCGAAATGTGAAATTATGAGGACTATTATGCAAAATGCCTTAAATGTGTGTGTGTGGACTAAATTGAATAAAATGTGTTTGAATGGATTGAATTTAAATGTGTATAGACCAAGATAGAAAAGGTTCGGATCGAGATCGAAGCAAAGATAAAGTGCTCGATTAATCGACCGTATCGATAGTCGACGTCCGAGGTAAGTTCAGACATAATACCTATATTTAGCTATGTTTTATGTTATGGAATATATGGTATGATATTATTACTATGTGAATGCTATGTGGGAGATTGAGTTAAATGGCACTAAGTGTGCGAATTCGAAAACGTGATCGAGATAAACAACACTGTGTGTGCAGAATAATTAAGCTTCGGCTTTGTGGTAGGCACTGTGTGTGCGATGCCGATTTAAGATCTGTTTGGAATGGATGTATTAGGTGTATGATGTTAATTAAGCTTCAGCTAATTATTTATGCACTAAGAGTGCGAATGAATCGAGGAAGAAACGAGAGTGGATCGAAATGAACCGTGATTATTGATTAGCAAAAGTATTTGACAACTAAGTGTTGGCTAAGGTACGCTCGGAATCTATGGGGTTGGTGAAACTATGAATGTGGGTGTGGATGAGTTAATTGAACATATTGGTTGTGGATGGTATTATATTTGTAGTAGTAAATATTAGTCTATGTGATGACATGTTGATATTATGTATTATGTTATGAACTTACTAAGCTTTATAAAGCTTACTGTGTGATTTGTTTCTTTGCTTTGCAGTGTTAACAAAACTAGCTCGGATCAGGGGATCGTCAGCTTCTCAGTCACATTACCGGCAATGCTAAACGAGTTTAGGGCCACATCAGATGACGATGCTGAACGAGCCGAGTTTTGGCTTGAAAATACAATCAGAGTATTTGATGAGATGTCGTTGAACCCTGATGAGTGCATTAGGTGTGCAGTTTCCTTGTTGAGAGACACAGCTTACAACTGGTGGGAAACATTGATATCTGTGGTTCTGAGAGAGAGAATCACTTGGGATTTCTTTCAAGTTGAGTTCAGAAAGAAGTATATCAGTCAACGCTTTATTGATCAGAAACGTAAAGAGTTTCTAGAATTGAAACAGGGCCGGTTGTCTGTTATTGAGTACGAGCGAGAATTCGTAAGATTGGGTCAATATGCGAAAGAATGTGTCTCGACCGAAGCTACTATGTGCAAACGTTTCATAGAGGGATTGAATGAAGACATCAAGTTATTGGTTGGAATACTTGATATAAATGAATTCGTTGTGTTAGTTGAAAGTGCGTGCAAAGCTGAAAAGCTCACTAAGGAAAAGAAGAAAGCTGATTCAGAAGCTAGTGATGAGAGAAAGAGATCAATGAATAAATTTTCTCAACCTTCTTCTAAGAGATACAGAGATGCACGTAACCATTCCAATGCTTCGTTTGGACATCCAAGTAGAGATCGTTTGAGACAGAGTGCTGGTCCGCGAATTCAAGCTCAGAAAGAACCAAGTGTTGGCAGTGTTAAGAGTAATAAACCTGAGTGCAGATAGTGTGGAAGACGACATGTGGAAGAGTGCTGAGGCAAGTACAACAATAGAGTTTGTTATAAGTGTGGATCTCGAGATCATTTCATTCGAGATTGTCCGAAGATGGTTGAAAAAGAAAATGTTTAGAATGAAAGACAGAGTAACGTGATAGTTAGGGGTAGACCACCCAGAAACATCAGAAATGTTAGCGAAAGTCAGAGGGGGACAAATGACACAGCTATGAGATCAGAAGCGAGAGCACCTGCTCGAGCCTATGCTATACATGCACAAGAGGAAGCATCATCTCCAGATGTTATCACTGGTACTTTCACTTTATTCGATATTGATGTTATTGCATTGATAGATCTGGGGTCAACTCATTCCTATGTGTGCATGAATTTAGTATTGAATAAGACTCTACCTATTGAGTCTACTGAATTCATGATTAGAGTATCGAACCCTTTAGGAAAATGTATCTTGATGGATAAGGTATGCAAGAATTGCTCATTGATGTTTCGTGATATATGTTTTTCGATTAATTTGATGTTACTTCCATTTGATTAATTTGACATAATTCTGGGTATGGATTGGCTTACTCTACATAATATCATCGTGAATTGTAAAAGAAAGAGTATTGAATTGAAAAGCCAGAACGGTGAGCTAGTTAGAATTGGATCCAGTGATATGAAAGGATTACCAGCTGTTATATCTGCAATGAAAGCCATGAACTATGTGAAAAAGGGTTGTGAAGCTTATTTGGCATATGTGATAGATACAAAAGTATCGGAAAAGAAAGTGGAACCCGTGCCTGTGGCTTGTGAGTTTCTAGATGTGTTTCCTGAAGAGCTGTCGAGATTACTTCCGATTCGAGAAGTGGAATTTGGTATCGAATTAGTGCCGGGGACTACTCCTATTTCTATAGCTCCGTATAGAATGGCACCAACAGAATTGAAAGAGCTAAAGTCACAGTTGCAAGAGTTGACTGATAGAGGATTTGCACGACCGAGTTTCTCACCCTGGAGAGCTCCTGTGTTATTTGTGAAAAAAGAAAAACGAAACTATGTGAATGTGTATTGATTATCGACAGTTGAATAAAGTGATGGTAAAGAACAAATATCCGTTGCCTCGTATCAATGATTTGTTTGATCAGCTGAAGGGAGCTACAGTGTTTTCAAAGATAGATTTGAGATCGAGCTACTATCAGTTGAGAGTTAAAGAATTTGATGTGCCGAAAACTGCTTTTAGAACAAGGTACGAACATTATGAATTCGTAGTGATGCCTTTTGGATTAACGAATGCTCCTGCAGTGTTTATGGATCTGATGAATCGGATATTCAGACCGTATTTGGATCGCTTTATGGTGGTGTACATTGATGATATTTTGATTTATTCGTGTGATAAGACGCAACATGCTGAACATTTAAGAATGGTGCTACAAACTCTATATGAGAAACAATTGTATGCAAAGTTTAGCAAATGTGAATTTTGGTTGCGTGAGGTTGGTTTTCTAGGACATGTTGTATCAGCTGCTGGAATTTAAGTTGATCCGGGTAAAATCTCTGCTATTTTGGAATGGAAACCTCCGAAACTGAAGTCTGTAGTTTTCTGGGACTAGCGGGATATTATAGACGATTTATGAAAAGTTTTTCGATGATTGCGACTCCGTTGACAAAGTTGTTACAGAAAGATGTTAGATTTAAGTGGTCATAAAAGTGCCAGTAGAGTTTTGAGCAATTGAAACTGTTGTTAACAGAAGCTCCAGTGTTGATTCAACCTGAGTCAGGCAAAGAGTTCATAGTTTATAGTGATACATCATTGAATGGTTTGGGCTGTGTGCTGATGCAAGAAGGGAAAGTCATTGCTTATGCTTCGAGACAGTTAAAGCCGCACGAAAAGAACTACCCAAGGCATGATTTTGAACTGGCTGCGATTGTATTCGCATTGAAGACTTGGCGTCACTATCTGTTTGGGGAAAAATGTCACATTTATACTGACTATAAGAGTTTAAAGTATTTGATGACTCAAACAGATTTGAATTTACGACAGAGAAGATGGTTAGAGTTGTTGAAAGATTATGAACTTGTGATAGATTACCACCCGGGTAAAGCTAATGTTGTAGCTGATGCCTTGAGTCGAAAATCGTTATATGATTTGCGAGTTTTGAGTAATCAGATAGATCTGTGTGATAATAATGCGGTGATAGCTGAATTGAAAGTAAAACCCTTGTTCTTACAACAGATTTGTGAGGCTCAGAAGAGTGATAATGAGTTGTTAGCAAAAAGAATTCAATATGAATCAGATGCTGTATCGAAATTTCGAGTTGATAGTGATGATTATTTGAGATTCAGAGATCGGATTTGTGTTCCGAGAAATTCAGGGTTGATTTCGAAGATTCTGACTGAAGCTCACAATAGTCATTTGACTGTACATCTAGGGAGTACAAAGATGTATAATGATCTGAAACAGTTCTATTGGTGGCATGGCATGAAAAGAGATATTTCTGACTTTGTGTCAAAATGCTTAGTTTGTTAGCAAGTCAAAGCTGAACATCAGGTTCCATCTGGTTTATTACAACCGATTATGATTCCTGAGTGGAAATGGGAAAGAATCATGATGGACTTTGTGTCAGGATTACCCTTATCTCCGAGAAAGAAAGATGCAATCTGGGTGATAGTGGACAGATTGACGAAATCAGCTCATTTTGTTCCGGTGAGAACCGATTATTCTTTAGATAAATTAGCTGAGTTGTACATCGATGAACTTGTGATATTGCATGGAGTACTATTGTCTATAGTGTCTGATAGAGATCCGAGATTTACCTCGCAATTTTGGAAGAAATTGCAAGATGCTTTAGGCATGAAATTGCATGTTAGTACTGCTTTTCATCCGCAAACGGATGGCCAATCAGAGCGAATCATTCGGATTCTCGAAGACATGCTGAGATGTTGCATACTTGAATTTGACAATACGTGGGAAAAGCACTTATCCTTGATTGAGTTTGCGTATAACAACAGTTTTCAATCTAGTATTAAAATGGCACCATATGAGGCTCTTTACAATCGAAAATGTTGAACTCCATTGTAGAAGACTGAGCTGAGTGAGAATAAGATTCACGGGGTTGATTTGATAAAAGAGACCGAACAGAAAGTGAAGATAATTCTTGACAGTTTAAAAGCAGCCTCAGATCGTCAGAAATCTTATGCGGATTTGAAACGAAAAGATATTGAGCTTGAGGTTGGTGATAAAGTGTTTTTGAAAGTGTCTCCGTGGAAGAAAATACTTCGATTTGGCCGAAAGGGCAAGCTGAGTCCGAGGTTCATCGAACCGTACGAGATTATTGAACGAGTTGGGCCGGTTGCTTATAGATTGAGATTGCCATCTGAGTTAGAAAAGATTCATAACGTGTTTCATGTGTCAATGCTTCAACAGTACAGATCAGACCCGTCTCATGTGATTGCTCCTACTGAGGTTGAAATTCAGTCAGACTTGTCATATAGTGAAGAACCGATCCGAATCTTGGAACGAAAGATTAAAGAGTTGAGAAACAAAAGAATTTCCTTAGTAAAAGTATTATGGCACAAACACGGGATTGAAGAGGCTACGTGGGAATCTGAAAATGTTATGAGAGAGCAATATCCACACCTATTCACTGGTAAGATTTTCGGGGACGAAAATCCCTAAGGGGGGAGAGTTCTAACATCCCGGTTTAGACCCTAGTCGGAACAGTGGTTCGAGACCACAAATCCAAGGTTGTAAAAATATTTTAATGATATTTTCTGTGTGAATGATATGTGATATAGTCTGTGTGAAAATTCTGTGTGATAATTTAATCGTTTATGTGTCGAATTAAGAGAAAGGACTAAATCGCGTATTGAGTAAAAGCTATGTGCTGAATTTATAAATACCTAAGTGATGATGTCTTTATATTGTGGAGGCCTTATGAGGTAATTAGCCCATTTCTATGATAGTGGATAATTGTTGGACAAATATGTCCTTAATGTATATTTGTTTAAATTATTAAATGAAAGGTTAATAAGGTAAATGAATAATTATATATGTTATAATAAAACAAAACAAAGAATTGTTCATCCTTTATCCACCTTTGCTTGAAAAATAGAAAAGAAGAAAAGAAAGGAGAAATACTTTGAACATTCAAATGGGTTTGGCTAAATTAAGGTATGGATTTTGATTTGTTTTTGATAATTTCTACGTTTTTGTAATCGTTGCTTAATGCTCTAGCTAACCCATGTTGTAATTTTATGAATTGATGATGTTTTTGTGATGAGCCATTGATGAATACTTGAGCTATGTGTTAGTTGATAGTGAAATATGAGAACTTGGTGTTGGATTAACATGTGTTGCTTTTGAATTTTTGGTGAATTTAGCTAATTAGGGCTAAATTGTGAAAATAGCAAATTGAAGGGTTAAAATGTGAAATAAAAGAAATGTGTGGATTTGTATAGGTATAAGAAGAATTCGGCTAAGTACATGTATATTGGAATTTGGTGAATTTGATGATTTTGTGAATTAGGGACTAAAGTGTCGAAATGTGAAATTATGAGGACTATTATGCAAAATGCTTTAAATGTGTGTGTGTGGACTAAATTGAATGAAATGCGATTGTATGGATTGAATTTAAATGTGTATAGACCAAGAGAGAAGAGGTTCGGATCGAGATCGAAGCAAAGATAAAGTGCTCGATTAATCAACTGTATCGATAGTCGACGTCCGAGGTAAGTTCGGACATAATACCTGTATTTAGCTATGTTTTATGTTATGGAATATATGGTATGATATTATTACTATGTGAATGCTATGTGAGAGATTGAGTTAAATGGCACTAAGTGTGCGAATTCGAAAACGTGATCGAGATAAACAGCACTGTGTGTGCGGAATAATTAAGCTTCGGTTTTGTGGTTGGCACTGTGTGTGCGATGCTGATTTAAGATCGGTTTGGAATGGATGTACTAGGTGTACGATGTTAATTAAGCTTCAGCTAATTATTTATGCACTAAGTGTGCGAATGAATCGAGGAAGAAACAAGAGTGGATCGAAATGAACCGTGATTATTGATTAGAAAAAGTATTTGACAACTAAGTGTTGGCTAAGGTACGCTCGGAATCTATTGGATTGGTGAAACTATGAATATGGGTGTGGATGAGTTAATTGAACATATTGGTTCTGGATGGTATTATATTTGTAGTAGTAAATATTAATCTATGTGATGACATGTTGATATTATGTATTATGTTATGAACTTACTAAGCTTTATAAAGCTTACTGTGTGATCTGTTTCTCTGCTTTATAAAGCTTACTGTGTGATTTGTTTCTCTGCTTTGCAGTGTCAGCAAGACTAGCTCGGATCAGGGGATCGTCAGCTTCTCAGTCACACTATCGGCAATCTTTTTATGGGGTATTTTGGAAAGATGTATATAGTTAAGATATGGCATGTATAGGCTAGTCATTTGAATCATGGTTGAGATTTGTAGTAGCCATGAGATGAGACTAAATATGTGTTAGTTTTAGCATGAATGACTTGGTATATATATATGTGATGCATCTTTTGGTATGGTTTGTGGTTTGAGAAGTTAATTTATGAATGGTAACTTGGTGTTGATAAAATGCTAATATGTATTAGTGATATTGAGAAGAGATGATGTTTGGTATTGATGTAGTATGCTTGTGATGATATGAGTTTTAGTCTTTGATATTGACATGGTTGGAATTGGTATTGAATGCATGTTTTGAATGGCTAATTTGTATGTTTTTGGTTGCCATATATGATTGGTAAGTGTTGGTAAATGATGCTTATAGGTTTGAACCATTTGGTTGGCATTTTGGCCTTGTAAATGGCCTATAATGTCACACGGTTGTGGCACACGGGCGTGCCTTAGACCGTGGGTAAATTGACAGGATGCAGCCTAAAATCACACGGCCTCGACACGAGCGTGTCATCTGGCCGTGGTGTGCAAGTTAGTAGCTAGCATAAAAATACACGGCATTGACACGGGCGTGCTTAGTGGCCGTGGTGGGGAAGTCAGTATATGGCTTAAAAGTACACGGCCATGGCACACAGGCGTGCCTAATGACCGTGTTGGTGTAGTTTGTAAACAAGGTTGAACACGAGTGTGGCTAAAAGCTATGGAGGGCACACGGTCTCCTTCCACGGGCATGTCTCCCCTGCATTTTAGAAAAGTTTCAAATTTCATAAAATTTTGTATGTGTTTCAGTTTAGTCCCAACTCAGTTTATAAGCATGCTTAAGGTCTCGAGGACCCGATTAAGGGACATTATGTCTGAGAATGATGATTGAACGTATGGTTTTTGTCTATGAATGTTTTCGATCTGTCCGGTAACGCTCCTAACCCTAATACGGCGACGGACTCAGGATAGGGGTGTTACATCCTGGGTATAATACATGAAAATAAAGGATTAAGAGCACCTTTTTACACAAATCAAGGGATAAATCATCCAAAAGCATATTAAATGTGGGCTTAAAATATGATACTTTTACGGCTTATCAGTAATACAGTACGATACAAATGGAAGAGGGGTGAACAACACAGAATATCTATCCTACAACCCTAGCACAGAGAACGAACAAGTCAACCATATAGGTAACTATTTTAGACCTCAAAATAATCTTTATAGTAACACTTATAATGCAGGTCGGAGGTACCATCCCAATTTCTGGTGGGGAGGTCAAGGTAATCAAAGACCGCAACTCCCTTCAGGCTTCCAACAACGGCCCTATCCACAGGAAAAAAAGCCGAACCTTGAGGAGATGCTGAAAAAATTCATAGCGATGTCAGAAACTCGTTTCCAGAACACCGATACAACACTTAAAAATCAACAAGCATCATTTCAAGGGATCGAGAACCAATTAGGGCAACTTGCTAAGATCATATCAGAAAGACCACAAGGTAGCTTGCCTAGCAACATCGAAACTAACCCAAGAGAACAACCTCAAGCAATAACTGCTCACGATAATGAAGGGTTAAATAAACCAAAACTGAAGTAAGAGAATGTGGTAGACAAAGTGTGGTTAAGGTAAGCCATGATAAACCAAACCCGGTAATTACAAAGTACCAACCACGTGTGTGTCCCCAATGCGATAAAGAAAGACCACATAGAGGAACAATTCGGTAAATTTCTTAAACTTCCAAAGAAATTACATATTAACTTGTCGTTTCTTGAAGCTCTTTCGCAAATGCCAGATTCAAGGAAATTTTTAAAAGAGTTTTTTACAAACAAACGGAAGTTAGGCGATACGTCGCATGTGGAGCTAAACGTTCTTGACACGGCTAGGACATCGAATATTAAAGGTGGAACCAATCGCTTCAAAGTTGGGGACCAAGTACTGTCAGGTGCAACCGACCCTTGAATAGCCGCTTTAGAGCTTAATACAAATGGTGCGACTCCTTTTACGGCACGTAAGGTTTTTCCATATGGAACGGTCGAGGTAACACATTCTAATTTCGGCACTTTTGAGGTAAATATTACCCGACTCAAACCATATGTTGATAGAATTGATAGTAAGAAAAAGGAGTTTCGACTCTGTAAACCACCATGGCCATGCAAATAACAGGTAAGTCTAGCTCAAGACTTTAAACAAGCACTTCTCGGGAGGCAACCCGAACACTAACCCCACTAACGTCCATATTTTTGAATTTTCGTATCTAACTAAAAACTAACCCAAATTTTTAGGCGTAGGTTTCCCTTATACACGGCCTTGCACACGGGCGTGGCTGTGGCCGTGTGGACACCACGAATTTGCACGCCGGTGTGGCAGAGACCATGCGAATCAAGGACGAAAATTTCCCAAAACATGGGTTACGATAAAACGCCATGGTCATGCGATGCGGCCATGGTTGAAACTGACTAAAGAACACAGGTGTTCGACACGCCCGTGCTTATAAGCCGCAGGTGACACTGATTAAGCAACACTAGTTGTATGCATTAAACAAAAATTTTCTTACTCTTTTGAATGTCGTAAATTTACGAATAAAAATAAAAATAAAATAATTTTTTTAATTTATGATATTAACTATGAAATCAATTTAGATCAATTTAAATTAGGTATGTTTTTATATTTATCGATCATATTGATTCACTTGATTCACCATATTAAAAGAAAAGACATTAAATTGAATAATTTTTTCGACCGTGTGAGAAAACACGCCCAGGGCATGGGCATGGGCCGTTCCCTATTTAAATTCCCCTTCTTCTGTTCACTTCCTCCCCCCCAAAGTCTTCGTCCCCTTTCCCCTTTCTTTTTAAACGCATATCCATTTTCCTTTTTTACTTTTATTCTTATTTTTATTTTCTTTTTACTTTCTTTATTATTTTCTTCTTATTCTTCATGCCATTTAGATCTAGCTTAGGATACAATAAAATCAGGCCGGCTGCTTCGAGAATTCAATTTCAAATGGTTTGAGGCGCTCCCCCACGTTCACCTCTGCTAATTCCTATCCGGTTTCTTTTCATTGACTCCATCCAAAATTCAGGAAGTTTCACTTCTCTCCCTATCTTACGATTTTATTACTATTTGCTATTATATATCTTTGTACATTGAGGACAATGTACATCTTAAGTATGGGGGGTTAACTATAGTATTATTTGTAAATCCCTGAATTATGTCTTGTTCTTAAGTAATTTTCTCATATTACTACTAGAATAAAATTTCCTTTGATTCATGATTTTTATTGATATGTTTCAGATTAAGTCATTGATAACCGTGCAGTGATGATTTAAATTTTAGGAGACTAGAGAATCAAGCATGATGAGTCTATTTTCAAAAAATTAAAATTTTGTTAGGTTGTCTACCTGAATCTAATTATTACCTTGAAGTTTGAAATTTAAAAAAGTTGATATCAAAAACCCATAATTTTTGTGAGATTTTGAGCCTTTTAGAGCATACATTCTTTTCGTGCTCATTTTTTGATTATGACTGTGTCAACATTGATTTGTTATTCTAGAACTTGCTTCGATTATACATGTCAAGATCACATCATTGATTTGATATACAGAGATGATAAAGGCACTTAGGACTTAACCCACTTACTCTACTAAAAACCTACCCTCACAATTAACACCTAGTGAACCCCCTTGATCTTAACAACCCTTTTATTGACTCACCCACTAATATTACCCCAAAACCTATCTTGTAATTGTTATCACCATTTCTTGACTCCCTTTTTGTCAAGATTTGATTTTGAACAGTTGCCTAACTATGTTCTATATTTCAGTTGTAAAAGTTCTTTCCCATTATTGATTTCTTCTTAAAAAAAATCAAGGTATACTCATTATTAGTGAGCTTATACGTTTAAATTCCACATCTTGAAGAAGAAGCTCATGTTATGAAATTTTAGTTGATGTAATTATTCAGGATTAGTTCATTTTTCTAGTTAGGTAAATTGTCAATTCAACCTCGATTCTAACCCTCTAATTCAGCCTTTATCCACACCTTTAACCTAAGCCCCGTTACAACCCCTTTTAAAGACCTTTTGATCTGTGTACCATTTCATTTTATGGTGGTGGACACTTGATTTTCATGCAAGCCTATGGGATTAACTTTTCATGTTCAACTTTTGAGTGCTTAATTTTGAACCTTAAACACTTTGATTGATTTGAGTGAATCTTTAGTGAGGATGTCAACTCTTATCGATTCCGAATCAGAGGTAATTATTTAGGTAAGGGAAAACGCCTATGTTTTCTTGCTATAAAAACTATGACTTTGATTGTTTGAATCTTTAGGACCCTTCTACTTAAATTATCAATGTATGAATTACCTTTGAATTATGATAAAACACTATTGATGAATATTATGAATTGAGGAAGTTCATTTTAACTGTGAGTTGAGAATTTTACTTGAGGACAAGCAAATGCTTAAGCGTGGGGGTATTTGATAAACCGTAATATGTTCATATTTTAAACCCACATTTAGCATACTTTTGGATGATTTATTCCCCAAATTGTGGAATTTGGTTCTCCTAATCCTTTAATTTCATGTTTTATACTTAAGAGAGCACCGGAAGATGAAAAGAATGAGAAACGGGCCAAAAACAGAGAAAATGGGCCAAAGTACGAAATCAACACGGCCTAGGCCCAACACCACATGGCCGTGCCTCCTTAACAAATCCAACCACGTCCTGGACCTCGATTTACATGGGCATGTGCCATGGACGTGTCCCTATCGTGACCTGTTTTAATTTCACTTTGATTAGGATACTTAGGGGCGAAGAAAGCCATTTCGAAAGCCTATATAAACACCCTAAGTGTGACCTAAAAGAGGACGTCCAGCTAGGCCAATGAGCCGAGCTAGAGAGGCCAAAATTGTGGAATTTTACTCAAAGAAAGCCAGTTGATTCATCTTAAGAAGTCGGAGTCATACTCAAGACGGAGGATCTTCCCTTCAATTTCTTTCAGGGGGTGTTAGGGTTTTTCTTATGTTTTGTTTTATATTTTCTTCTGAGATGTATTCTTTTATGATTATGAACTAAACCCTCAAATACCTGAGGGGGATGAAACCTAAGACGGATCTTATTATTGTTTTCTGAACTATATGATAAATACTTAATTTGTTCTTAACTATGTGTTCTTAATTCTTGCTTTGATATTTCAGGATATTGATTCAAGTATTGATGTGCTTAGGCAGAGGAGGAACGGACTCTGTCTAAGAGTAGATCTAGCATAGTTAAGCAGATTTTATCGCAACCCTAGAGATAGGATGACGAAAATCTACCGGATTAGGGTCAAACCTAATATGGGAGTCCATAGATCGAGTTAATGCAATTCTAGGGGTTTTAATTAGAAAGAGATTTCAATTAATCAACCTAGGGTTAGACATTAGTAGCCTCGAGAGAGGTATTAATATAAATTAGGGAATCCTACGGATCAAGTCAAGTGAATAAATCATCTGGTTCAAAGTTAAATAACAAGTGAAGTCTAGGTGGATTCTTCCTTGGGTGTCGTCTTGATCAATTGGTTTTCTTTCAAGTTATTTTCTCAATTCATCCTTTTTGTCTTGCATCTTTAGTCTAGTTGATAGTTAATTTTAGATTAGATAAACAAATCATTTTAATTCTTAGGCTAGATAATAGAAAGAGAGTTAGTATTAGTACTTTTGGTTCCTTTGGGTTCGACATTCCGGTCTTGCCTTAACTATACTACTGTTCGATAGGTGCGCTTGCCTAAAAATCATTGTCATAGTTAGTTTCTAGGTTTGATCATTCTTTTTATAAATTTTAAGACTTTGACATCGCGAAAACAACGATCACTGTTTATGCAACTGTTTCACCATACTGTACTCGCTGTGTTTCAAAAATTTTAGAAACTCCTTAGCTTCTTCCTCTCACACTGGTTCATTTACAAGCGACTCAGGCTCGCCTGATTTTCCCTTCTCTTGTTCTACCATTGGAGCTTCCCCTTTTGCTGGTTCTGGTCGGGTGTTTCCCACTACAAGTATGAGAACCTGTACCTTGATCTTCCTTTGAGGCACTATCTTTTCCTTGGATCGTCACATTACAATCATACTTCCAAGGGACTCTCTTATTATCCTGTACGGAAAAACTGTTGGCTTTTGAATGATTATCTTCAGTGCCGTCTGTACCCCCGCTTCAGTGCTTTTGGGTCGCGAAATGATAACCACTAGAAAGCTGACTTTTGAGCTCTTTGTTGTTGACTCTGACGCGCATATGCTCATCTCTTTTGTGCCTTCTTCACAAAACTCAATTTCTTTATTATTCATCAAATTTTGTACGAAAGTTCTAAATTTCATACAATTCTGAATCTCGTGCCCCATTTTATGATGGTACTCACAATAATTTATCAACTTTCCATGACTCTCTTCTGTAACAATTAGTCTCCATTTGACCATTTCTTTCCAAACTAATCTTAAAGGAGTCTTAACTTCCGTGATACTTGCTTTGATTCTTCTCTTCAAACTTTCACAGATTGCATTGACCCCATTATTAGTATGATTGGGTAATGGATTTTCTGCATTTGGCGCGTCATCTAACTTCACAATACCCATGTTGATGAATTTTTCTACCAAGTTCTTGAAAGCAAGACAATTTTCTATCGAATGCCCTGTAATCCCTGCGTGGTACTCACATGGGCATTTGAGTCATACCATTTTGGGTATGGAGGTTGCATCGGCTTTAGGTAGTGAGGAGACACAACATGCGCGTCGAATAAGCTTTGATACAACTCCTTATACGTCATTGGGATCGGCGTAAATTAGAGTTTCTTATTGCTTTACCTTGTGCCAGATTCTTTCCTTGATGAACCCTGATGTTCGGTAGCCACTACTTTTAGTTGATTAACGATAATCGACTTTGAGTACCCTATGCTTGCGTTATTCACTTTACTTTCTTTCTTCCTTGTGGCCATTCTCTTGTTACTTTCTCCTACCTCGATCTTTCCACTTTTTATGGCATTCTCAATCATTTCTCCAGTCATTACAATGTCTGAGAAGCTTTTTGTGGCGCTTCCTAGCATATGAGTGATAAATGGGGCCTTCAATGTATTAATAAAGAGCATTGTGGTCTCTTTCTCCAGAAGTGGTGGCTGGACTTGGATGGCAACCTCCCTCCACCTCTGTGTATATTGTCTAAAACTTTCATTCGCCTTTTTCTCCATGTTTTGAAGAGTAATTCTATTGGGAGTCATGTTTGTCACATGACTGTACTGTTTCATGAATGCTTGGGCTAAATCTATCGATGAACCAATTCTGGCACGACTCAACTGGTTATACCATTTGGCTGCTGCTCCCACCAGGCTATCTTGGAAGCAATAGATCAACAGTTAGTCATTATTAATGTACCCCATCATTCTTCTATAAAACATAGTAATATGAGCCTCGGGGCAACTTGTCCCATTATATTTCTCAAATTCAGGCATTTTGAATTTGTATGGGAGCACCAAGTCTGGGACCAAGTTTAAATCTTTGGCATCAAATCCATAATAGTTATCAACACTTTCGATCGCTTTAAACTTCTCCTCCAACCATTTACATCTATCTTCTAGCTGCTTTGGTAATTCGACTTTTGTCATCTCTCCTTCAGCTATTTCATCCAAATCAGGGACATTAGTAATGATTGCATTATCTCCTAAACCTGAGCCAGTTTGGAGGTTCACTGAAGCACCAGCTTGGAATTGTTGAGGCCTGATCATGACAGATGGCCTTTGTAAAGTTACTTCAGGTCTTGTTTGCACATGTGGTGGAGTAAAACCAGGAGGGACACTGAGGATACTCAGTATTCTCCTCAACATTAACCATGGGGCTCTTTCTTTTATCCATAAACCTATTTAACAACTGTGTCATCTGAGTCATTTGAGTCATCATATTTCTTTGAGATTCCATCATTTTGTCCATCATGTCCTGCTGGATCTTAACCAGCCGCTCTTACATTTTTGCTTGCATCTGTTCTTGCATCTCCTTTTGCATTTGTTCCAACTTTTCAAATCTTTTATCCATTGCTTTAGTTTTTTTTCATGTACTGTAATGATTCGTGTTTGGTTTATTTTTGTTGATTTCTAGATTACTAAAACAATTATTAATTAATTAGAAACTTTTAGTGAACTTTAATGCATATGATGCAATACAATGCAGATGCATGAAATGTAAAAGACGCCGATTCTGATTCAATTCCATTTAGAAAACTTTATTAGAAAACAAAGCTCTTTACATAAAATGGATTACAAATACGGTTTTGCCCTAATGCTCAAAGTTTTAATTTTCGTAAGCAACAAAGCTAGCTCCTGACCCCTGTCTGATTCCAGCTCATACTTCACACTTAGCATGCCGGCCTGAATTGCCAAGGTTTGCAGATGGTCAGCTACCTCCCGGATCTGAGCCACGACTTCGCCCATAATGTAATCTCGGTCCCTAACTTGACTCTGAGAGTGATGAAGTTGTTCCTTCCAACGCTCCTCATTTACTTCAAGAAGTTCTACCCGAAGCTCACAACTTTGCAAAGCAGACTCTAACTCTTCCATTCTTCTTTTCATTTGTTCAATTTTACTCAAACTTGCCCTTAGTTCGATTACAGAATTCTGATTTCTATGCTGGTAAAATGCTTTTTCAAGCTCTACCACTCTGGCTCTTAATTCCCTTTTGTCATTCTAGGCTTCTGAAAGACTCCTTTCTAGAGCCTCTCTCTGAGCTTGAGCCTCTTGGAATCCTCTTTTCCACTAATCAACTTTGGTCCTTTCTGTTTGAATTTCTGGCCACCATTGCTCTGAAGTTTTCCCTAATCCGGCGGTTCTCATCGATATACGCAATTTCTTGTAATCCGTCTTCAAACTATCCAAGTCTTCCTCGGCCTTATTTTTTCCTTTCTTTTGCTTCTTGGCCTCTAACTTTTGGACGTCGGCATATAACCTTAAATGCATCTTCTCTTTCTCTAATTGCTCTAACCTCTTCGCCGTCTCCCGATTCCTCTTTTCAAAATATTGTTTTATTATCTCCAATTCTGATGGGACTACCTGTAAGTATTCTTCCATCGGTCGAACACCTTCCAGACTTAGCCCCGGGATGTTGTCATTAATCCTTCTACTGAACCATCCGCTATACTCGGAAGTAGTCATTGATCCTACCATCAACTTCTTCATCCGACGAGTCTGATTCCAAGCAGTGGAAATCTCTTTAACCTTCTTCTTGTAATTATCTCCTTTATACGAGAACTCACATTACGCTAGACCATGCGTTGCCAATATAAACCGCCTTGATCCGTATTGTCTTAGTACCAGTAAATGAGCATAACCAATGGCTCCTCAAATTCTGAGCAAAATAACCCAATCAAAACTCCCACATCGAAACAGGATCTCACTGGGCACCAACCAAGGAGCTCTCTATTCAATACCCTCTTCTTGAAGATTTTGGAGAAATGCCACCCAATTCTCTTTTGGCACGTCGTCTCTTTTTGGTGTTGCTGCTATTTCTTTCAATGGGGAATAATTATCAGAGAAGACCCGATAAGAAATCTTATCCACCTTCCAGAAGCGGCTGTGAAACCAAATTAACAACTAAGCGCACCCTACGAACCTGCCCTCTCTGGATCTTCTACATGCATTCAAAGACCTAAAAGTCTCGGCTAAGATTGCAGGAATTGGCGTGACCCCTTTACTAAGTCGGTCGAAGAGATCAGTGACGGCTTCATCTATATACCCTAAAGCCCTAGGGAATAACATTAATCCGTAGATGCTAAATGCAAAGACATCAACTCTCTTCTTCATATTAGGATGAGCTAGAATCAAATCCCTCAAATTCCTCCACGAGATGCATTTACACTCGCCCTTTTGCTTAATCCTGGCTGTAACCCACTGCTCATTCATTTCGGTAACGCTCATTAATTTCATCCAAAAGGCTCGGACGTAAGCAGCTCTCGGGTAGACTTTATCAACGTAAACCTTCGGACAATGCAGTAGAGCGGTGTATTCTTCTACGGTGGGTACTAAATCCACCCTCCCAAAGGTAAAACAACTATATGTGGGATTCCAGTACTGAGTGAGGTCTCGGAATAACTGCTCTTTTACCTTGATGTCAAGTAAGTACGGCAAATCCCCATAATTATGGTAAAACAACCTCTTGGTCTCATCGCTCCACTGATCCCATATCACTTTTAACTCTTGAAGATTATTTTACGTAACACTAATACGAGTGTAGTCCCATAACTCTGATACATGCCCCATAGCTAGACTATCTCCCTTCTCTAATTGTGTTGTTTCTGACCAAGTTCGGACAGTCGCGTTATCTTCTACTTTATGAAAAAATTCGTTTTCCATGGCCAGCTCTCTAATTTAGCAACCGAACCCGAAACGACACCTCTTAAATATGGAAATGCATGCAAAATAACAAAGATAAAATACAAAAAGTCAATACAATATACAGAAACAAAATTTACAGCATGAAAAAAAAAAGGAAAAGAAAAACAAACAATCACCTATCTGGGTGACCTGATAAGGTTTAGCGTAGCTCTTTCTAGGGTGGGCTCTTAGGGCTTTCTATATGCGCTTCAGTTCTAAAGTTGTGGTACCTAAACCAGCAGATTCCTTGATCCTCACCCATTATAGGCTCATACGGATCGAGTTCGGTTTAGGGGGACATATTTCCCTATGGCTGCACGGAGATGAAAATCTCACGAAGACATAGGTACAGATATATCTCGAAAGCGATTCACTATCCTGCACGAAGGTGAAAACCTCACGAAGGAGTAGCTTCTCACTCCCACTTAAAAGGGTGTGACCCGACGGTCATGCAATATGATGCAAAAGTATTCTACAAGACTCAAATCATAGCAATCAAATGAGATGACGCAAGCGAATGCAATAAAAGGATCGTAATTTTTCAAATCAAATTTTCAACTTTCGACAAAAGGACAACAAATAATCAATTTTAACGGCTTGACTCTCTTACAAATCCCCAGTGGAGTCGCCAAGCTGTCAAAACCATTTTATAGTTTGAAAAAACGAGAATAGACTTTAAAAAGAAAATGGAAATGGAGTCGCCACCGACCCGATTTTGAGGCGTGATCGGATTGCCTTGGAATTGATCATTTTAATAAAACTTCGATTTACTGAAAACATATTTTGGTCTACAAAAACTCGAGAAAACAGGTTCGGGAGTCGGTTACGCACGAGGAAGGGTTAGCACCCTCGTAGCGCCCAAAATTGGCACCTAATTGATTATTTAAGGTCTTAATGTCAAAAATTAGAAAAGATTCTAGATTACGATCTGTTTGCTTGAAATTCATTTGAACAAAATCATGTTGGATGCCAAAACCCTCTTATTTCGAAGAAATAAAATATCATACCCAATAAGTTAGGGTATTCTTAAAACTGAACTTATCTTTTGATTTTTAAAACCCGTGTAATAAAGTTTGAAAAGGATATTCGGTTATTTAGGCTTTATGAAAAAAATTGGAATCCAGTAAGTTAGGGCACAATTTTTCAAAATTCCCGAACACAGAATATTGCCTTTATTTTTGGAAATTCTTACCTCGAGATGATAAAACGTCACATCCAGTGAGTTAAGACGCAATGTCTCAAATTCCGAGAATAAGTTTTTTCGTTTAAAACTTTATGCATTTTGATTTAAAAGAGAAAAGGGTACTCGGTCGCCAGGATTTAACGAGAAAAATCGGAACCCAGTAAGTTAGGGCACGATTTTCTCGAAGTGTCTGAACGCGAGCATTGCCTTATTTTAAAAACTTTGAGTAAAATGATTTTAAAACTGAAATGACATTAAAACACAACATTTTTTATGAGATACAATCGAATAATAATATATAAAGCAAGATATTAATCTACATCAAATGTTACACTAGTGCATCACTACAACCAACCAACAATTAAGAAATACAAAGCACATAATAGCAATAATATAAAGTAATTTAAAAAGTTTGCGAAATGATTTTAAAACAAGATAATATATAAAATATTTCAAAATGGTTAATAATAAAAAAACAACTTAAACTAACACTTAATCTTAATTTACTAATATATAAAAAGGAGTTTGCCATGAATAATACATATATATATAAATGTGGAACATTTTAATAAAAATAGAATGCAAGATCTTGACATTAATAACTATAAAACAATTTTAAAATGACTAATACATAAAAACTTAGCATAGGTAATATATGAAATAATTTAAACTAACTAATATATGTATGAACGTTCAAAGTAAATAATATATAAATTTAATGTAAATAATATACATAAAAGAAATTAAAATGAAAATGGTTGCAATAGATAACATAGAATTATTTTTAAAATAAACTATAATAATGAGACAAATAAATGACAAACAAGCAAGTTAAAACAGATTAAGGGCTAATTTAGAAGTAAAACAAAATTCGGAGTCTAAATGAAGAATATTAAACAATGAGGGGACCTAAATGGAATGCACGCGCAAAGAACAGGGGCTGAATGGTTAATTACCCCGAACCCTCAAAACGCGTCGTTTCAGCGCAACCCAAATGAATTAGAACCAAAAATCAGGGGGCCAAATTACAAAATAAAGAAAAATGCAGGACCACATTGCACCACGCCACAAAAGTGGAAGGGCTTGTTGCGCAAATATACCAATAATGGAAAACGCACAGATCCTCCCCGGGTCGGGTCACTCGCTCAGGTATGGCCCTTAAACGACGCCGTTTTGGTCATTAAATACTAAAAAAGGACTAAAAAAATCATTTTAAACATCCTTTCTTCAAAAAAAAGTTTAAACTCTCTAAAAAAAACCTCTGCCCTCTGAGCACCGGCCAAGGTTCGGCCGAGCTCCCATCATCAGGCCATCGTACTCCGCCACTATCCGTCATCGTGCGCGGTGGTCGGATACCCCAAAAGGCACCGATTTAAACTCCTTTATAAGCCCTAAACACAAATCTACAACACCGAATACTCAAATCCCCCACTAAAATCGAAGAACAAACAGAAACGTTTCGTATTCGGGACTCCGATCGTCACGAAGAGGTAAAAGTTTGTATTTTATTCTATTCTCAGTGTATGCATAACATTTGAAGTAAAAAATAGACTAAAAAAACTAAAAATACCTCTAGTTTGGTATGCTTTTTTTATATTTGAAAATTGTGAACCTTTTACAATGTTTTTGCCTCGGTTTTTTTTATATCTGAATTCGAAAAAAGAATAATCAAAATAAATATAATCGTTTTTCCTTTTTGATTTGCTGTCGTTTGTCCTTTCTTTGTGCAGGTACAGGCGTGCGTGGCGCTGTACGGAGGCGGGCCGACGTGGAGGAGCGAGCGCGTGGCGTGCTCGTGGTGGCGCGCGTGGTGACGTGCGTGGAAGCACGCACGCGGCGCAAAACTGCTTTTGGAACCCTTAGGGTTTCTGTCTATTGAAACTATTTGGGCCATTCGGGCCGGTTTCAAAATTGGGTTTTTGGGCCTGTTTCGGGGTTTGGGTTTAGTGCAATTGGGTAGGCTGATTTGGATTTTTAATTTGTAATGGACATGGACTTTAATTTTGGTTTATTTTATTTTATGTTTTATTTTATGTTTATGGTGTAGGCCCGGGCAGATTGGGCCTGCTACAGTCATCATTGTCAAGCTAGCTGGGATGGTAGGATAATTAACTTGTGAAAACCATCGTTCTCAAGCCACCCGAGATGGTAGAATATTGGATTAGATAACCATCGTTGTCGGGCCATCCGGAATGATAATGTATTATATAGTGCAAACCGTCGTTGCTGAGCCACCTAGGATGGTAATGAATTTGGATGAAAAAATTTATTGTTGTCGAGCCACCTGGGATGACAAGAAAAGTATAAAAAGAAATGGAATGTTGGTGAAATAAAAAGAAATGGAATGTTGGTGAATTGGTATATTGTGCTTATATGTGTGTTATGATAGTTGGGGTTTGTAAACTACTATGTGAATCAATTGAAAATGAGCCCTGGGGGCAGAGCGAATACGAATGAGTCAATAGACTCCAGAAATAGATTGAATGGTGGGTCAGATGATATATATATAGATCTTAAATGAAAAATATAATTGAATGTATTGAAATTTGAAATGGTTTAAAGATAGGTAGTTGATAAATGACTTGAATTGATTTTACCATTGATATTATATACCTTGTGCCAATTTAATGATGCATGTCATTTTATCTTAATTCACGGAATTACCACTAAGCACTTTCTCTCAGCGTACGATTTGTTTTCTTCGTGCGCAAGTTTAGTAGATTCTTGATAGTGTGACCGTTACCAGACGTGTGAACGTCTGAGATGGAAATAATGCAACAAAAATATATAAAATTAAGCAGCGGTGTCTACAAGTATATGGTTCAAATTGTAATATAGTAAAGTGTTACAACGAAACACTCTAAGAAGTATCCTGAGTATCGTACACAAAGGAGACTGAATTAAACTAAAAATTATTTCCTACATTAACATGGCTAAACAGTAATAATCTAAAACTATAGTACAAAAAACCAAATTAAAATTGAACAACAAAAATAGAATAAATGAGATAAAACTAAGGGAAAAAATTGACAATTGAAATTACTCAGATAAACAAGCAGAAAATTAACTCATGTCAGTGGTAATAATTAAATTTAGAACTCAGGTTTTAATGAATTAATTAATAACTAACCAGTGCCTATAACTAATTAATTAATCATGAAAACAACTTATCTCTTGACATCACCCGTTTAAACCAGGTTAAATTACAAAGTGCTCGGTAAACTATTCTCTCAACCTCATTTACCTAGATTACTTCCTAGGGTTGTCAATTCTAGGGTTTAAGCATACATAATTTAATCTAACTAATTTTAAGGCAAACCCTAATTCTTCAATTAATTAATTCCACATTTGATCTTTAATCTCCCTAAGGAATTTAAGTACTCATGAATCTAGATGCAAAATTTCCTAACTTCAATTTAAACATGCAGAGTAAGATTAAACTAAAGAAAAGGGAATAAATAAATTGATTTGTTTCGGTACTTGAATGCACTCCAGAGCCAAAATCCCTTTAACAGATTCGAGATAACGTCGATTGCAATTGAAAACAAAAAAAGAAACTATGAATTACTGGAGGAATAAAAGCTTGGGGAAAAAAAATCAAATCCAAGCCTAGACAATAAAGAAAGTTTTGATTTAGAAAATAAAACTAAATTGAAGTGAACTTAAAACTGAAATAAAATCCTAAAATCTACTCTAAAACGGCTCTCCAAAAAGAAAACTCTTTTAACCTAGGTATTACATATATAAGTGATGGTTTCTACCCTAATTAGGTCAAATACAAGTCATTAAGCTGAATAAGATGCGTTGTGCAGTTGAAAACACGCTTTAATTTGACGTCGGTGTCATGACACTGAACTTTGCAAGGAATTTCTTTAGCTTCATAATGCGGTGTTGCAATTTGTTATTATGCCTATTTAAAATAATGGCTTACGTTTAATTACTGTCATCAATTTTGTTGTGCAAAAAAATAATTGTTGCTAGTGTTGTCAATTACATAGTTGCAACTCACTTTGCAACTAGATGTAGTGCCACTACTCTATTTTGTTGGCATATTTTGACTTGATTATCTTAATTATTTTCATGCATCTTTCTAAAGATATTAAGCATAATTTTTTGAGATTATGATTGACGAAGAGAATTGGTAATGTCATGTTATTTCAAAGCTATTTACCTTTTTTTAAAGAAATACCACATCGAAGAAGTTAAAGGGAAGAAGATATCTTTTAATTTATTTCATGCTAGAAGTCTAATTGGGGTGCAATTTCAATGTTTTAAGGCAATCATACTAACTCAATTATAAAAGTCGAATAATATATTTATTTTTTATAACTTTTTTATAATTTATCTATTTTTTTTAAAATGTATAAGTTTCAAATTTTTTAAAATTTTATATAATTTGTTTCTAGAATTTCAATATTTGTATAACTTTTTATCATTTTTATATCTTAATTTTTTTAAATATTTTTTTAGAATTTTATATATATTTTATAATTTTTAAATAAAACTAGGGTCAAATTATTAGAAAGTATAAACGTTAAAAAAGTGTCATTATTAACTACTTAAGTGTGACCTAAAAATTAAACAAATTCAAAAACATTTGTGAAACAATTGAAACAATTGAGACATGACATATAATAATTAGAACAATTGGGGTCCCTTAAATATAGAATATTTGATTTTGCAATATAACTAAGTCACCCCTTAAAATTATAAAATATTAAAAATAGACATTGGGGTTCTCCTAAATATGTATGTGCCTTGTTACATCGTTAATATGGAGTAGCATGTATATATATACTGGGGTATGCCAATCAAAGTGTTTGTTTACATTGTTCATAGTACATTCACGTAGAGTAGCATGTATAAGATTCATAATATGAGAATTTATAGAAAAGGCAACTATGGTTTACGTTATATTTATGTAGTAGGGTAGGATGCTTGCATTGCAATGCCACAAAGGCCTTCCTTTGCATCCACATCTCTTTGCATCCTAATGTAGCCTTCTTCACCCCAGCTACTGCCCCAAGAGTTCTTCACCAACCAGTACTTAGTCTCACCATCCTCTCCATATCCAACAGCCGTCACTCCGTGGTCAAGATCGGTGCCACAACTTCCCGTAAACACACCACCCGAGTAGAACTGGAAGTCGAACCCCCCGGCATCGATGGCAACAGAAACGGGTTGGTTGGCAACAGCCTTCTGCAATGCATCTTCACTATTGGCAGGCACATCTTCAAACCCATTTATCTTAGCCGCATGGTTGGCTTCTTCGTTGGTATTGCATGTGCCATCAACTCCCTTGTAGGGGTAAATGGATTCGGTTGTTAGGCCTTTGTTCTTTTCGATGAATTGGAATGCATCGTCCATTAAACCACCTTCGCAGCCTTGATCCTCACCCTTGGTGTCACAGTCCACCAGTTCCTGCTCGGACAAGGAAATTAACTTTCCAGTTGTCAGCTTAGTAACCCCTTCCATGGCTGCCACGGCCGAGAACGCCCAACAGCATCCTATATTTCAGCATCCCAAGATCGAGACACACACATAGTTACAACACAACACAGACAAAGAACAAAGCATAGTAATATTTTAGTAATGTTTCTGAGAACAAGAAATTAGAGCAGACCGCATTGGCCTTGGTCCTTGATAGGTGTAACAGCTCCTTTCTTTCTCCAATCCACAGTAGAAGGCAATGCGGTGGCGTTCTCGTATTTGAAAGTGGTAGCCGTGTTGGAACACATATGGCCCTTGAACCCATTTCGAGAAGCAGTGAACTCTTGGTTGGTTAGATCTGCAAATTGGTTCACACCGAGCTTGTACGGCTTGTTGTTGGCAGCATTGAAAGAGTCGATGCGTGCCACATTTTGTTTGAAAATCTGGAAACGCTTTTGCCTCTCGTTGGTGTCCTTTTAAACTCGTCCGAATTGGACCATCCATTGTTGATGCCTCTCGTACATGGATGCATCTTCAAGAGCAGTGCGGGATGTGGCTTCACATACACCCAATATGAAGGACAGTCAGGCCAAATAAAGGAATTGATAATGAAGCTGGTTTTCGGAAGCCATGGTGGAAGAAGAGTTTGCGATGAAATAGAAAAATGAAGAGGCACACCAAATGTGATGAATTCCTAGACTTATATATAGTCCAATTCTTTCCCCATCTTGGCTTTCTGCTGCGTGCCCTGCAAAGTCTTGTTTATGATAATTGTTTTGATAAATAATTAGAAAAATGATAAGGCACACCGACTGTGATGTTTCTTAATTTGGAAACTATATAGTCCAAAGTCCAAATTGTTGCGATGCATATTTGAGGTGTTTTCAGGACACATATCTTGTTTATATGCTTGCCCTTCAACATCCTATGATAAAGACCCATTGTCAGCATTGTTTGATAAATCGTATTAATGCAATTGGGAAGTCGTCGGAGTCTGATTTTGTATTCAAAAGCCCTCGCATGGATGAAACTAAACAAAATTGCTATAAAAAAAAAAATCAATGTTATCAAAAGCAAACCAGACCAGACCGACGGTTGAATTGAAAACTCAATAGTTGGACATTGAGTATTTCTGGATTGGGTTGTATTATTTTTGGATTATTGGGTTTGAGTTTGGATAGGCATAGATCCATTTAAGTTTATTTGTTACCAAAAAAACTAATTGATTATTCAATAATATAAGACATTGTATTCTTAAAAGGGAGACGCAAATTCGAACTTTGGAGATAATAGGATTAGAAAGAACACCCATGTACCCTGAACATGTTCAGGGTAAAACCAACGTGGAGTATAAGTCCTGGTGAGGTAGAATGTATTGACTGAAACATTAACTCAAAATACACGCAGCTGGAGTCGCTTAAGCAAAATTGTATGGGTACCAATAAACTGTTTTCATTCAACCAAGACAGCAATGATATCATATATGCATGCTCTAGGAGCTCATACAAAACATAGAAGATCATTCAAGCAACATACTTGAGAGCTTTGAAATGTTTCACGTCTATCGTCATAAATATCAGCTCATTAATAATAATACACAATAAATCATGACATACCATTTATTCAAAACAACACTAAATAATTAAAGGAATCTCCCACCATCAAATAGGCACCAGATAGAAACCCAGAACTCCTAGGAAAGAACATAACTAACCTCTTCATTAGAAAATAATATCTTCATCCTTCTCCCTGGCTGCAGATAGCATATTGTGAGCTGAATTTATAGAGACCCCTTTACTCAAGGAAACCTTCTCTGCAACCTGTTCCTCAGCAAACAGCTTGGCCTCTGCAAGCTGTCTCTCTATCTCCCTCTTCTTATAACCTTGTATCTTCTTTAACCTGAAGAAATCCTCCCTTTCAAGCTCATCCAACTCTCCCTTGATGTAACTTATGGTATTCTCCAACCTTGGCTTCACAACATTCTCCAAAGCATTAACCCTGCGATTTGTAGTCTTGATTGCCTCGTCAAGTGTCAAGAATGATGTCTGAAGAGAAGCAAGCTCAACTAGAACCTCAATTGCTTTCACATAAGCAGCACGACACTGTTGGACCTGTTGCCCACCTCTGGCCAAACCAGTCAGATCATTCTTGGTCTCACCTTCAGTGAAATACTCAAACTTGGGAAGTTTCACTCCAGCAACATTCTCTTGTCGGGACCGAACTTTAAGAGAAGCATTTTGAACATTCTCAAGGACAACATGCTTGATGTTCTCACCAGCAACATACTTGGCCTCAGTTAGGGAAAATGAAGAGGTTTTCATAATCTCTCCCATTGATTCTTTTGTAGATACTATCTTCTTAAGAATCTGACGAAATTGTACAGTAAGGGCATCACTCTTTTTCTTGAGAAGTGCATGACCTCTTGTAGCACCCACAAGCCGAGCTTTCATGATTCCAAGCATTGTAACAGTTGGAACCACATTCAAGCGCTGGGATTGACCGGACATCTTTCAGATATCTGAATTAAGAGAAAATAGAGGTAGGATTAATTAATATATACAAGAAACAGAAAGAAATATCGATTAGCCTACCACCAAACAGAAGGAAATAAGTTTTCAATCTTAAAGGCATATCCTCAACTTTAGCTTAATTCATCAAGCCTTTAACTTTAGTTAACAGTTTAATCAGAGCAATTAAATTGTAGAAGCAATAAGATCCAAGGACAGCAGGGAACCATGGAGCACAAAATAATAATTCAGATTCTGTGAATTAGTTGTCGAATGCATGCATCTTGTCATCAAGAGTAGCAACTTTTTTTTCCATGAAAATAAACATGAGATGGCAAGTTCACACTGTAATAAGATCAAACAAGTTTGCCCATTAGACAAAAATTTTAGGGAATCCTAAGTAAAAAGGAGCCAAAAAGGCACATTTTGAACAACATCAATATCCAGGATGGTTAATTTATCCTTATGTTATTGCAGTATTTTCTTACATAGCAGTAAACAGTTCACCAACAATAGCTAATTTAGCTGGAAAATAACCCTTTCACATTTCGGTCACATACTGTCTGTTCTTTTTCTGTTTATTTTCCTAAATTTAAAGTATATAAATGTCATTTTATATTTTTATTTCCAATACATATATGATAGTTTGGGGAAGTAATTAAAAGATATAGGTCTGTCTATATGATAACCCGCTCAGCAAAAATTCCATTGACAATTCAGCATCACATTGAAAATCTGAAGCAAATCAGGAGAAGAAAGGAAACGAGGCTAATCCAAATGGTAAGCACAACCAGAAAGCCAAGTGATTCGTGATCCAAACTCTGACTCAAAAGTATTTAAGATTCATGATCAGACAGTAGCACCCAAAGGATCCCAAATCTCAAAGAAGTAAACTAAAAGATAGAACCATTTGCCCTATAATGTTTCTTTTGGGTTATGCCCGTACAATGAGATTTATGCTTGGCGCAATGGCGACTGGAAGCGTACAGACAGAGAAAGCTCTCAAGTGAGGAGTTGAACTGATGAAATTCAGTTCCGGTCAGGCTTCAATTAAGCTAATTCTTTCAAAATACTTTTTTTTTTTTTAAACTTGAATGATCAAATCTTCTAGCTTTAAATATGCTTTGAATGTAATTTGATTACGAAAACGCGAGCCTTGGTAATGAAACTGCAACCAGATTCGAGTATTTTCTAAACCAAAAACGAAATGATCCACTTAATTTCCTAATCAAACACTTAAATAACAACCCAAATCAAATCATCAATTACGTAAAAACGACATAGAGATTTAAAGAGGGATCGAATGAAATTAAAGGAGAAATTAGAAATCGAGGAAGAAAGAGAACCTGAAGAAAACGACGTCACCGGAAAACAGAGCGGTGCTTCGCCGCCGGCGTTCGAAGATCGAAGAATGAATTTCGCTGTGCGTATCTCGAGTTTTATTGTAATTTTGATTTTGATATCTCTGTTAAAAGGATAAAGAGGAAAACGGGATTGGGAATAAATAGTTAGGCCTTTTGTCCGAAAACCACTGATTAAAAAATATGCTTTATTCATGATTACATCCTTAATATATATATATATATTTATTTTGGTATCTAATTTCTTTTGCTTTATTTTGGTAATATATTTTATTTTTCTTCAAAAATTAGCGATATTTAATAAATATAGTCACGTTGTCACTAAAAACTTTTTAAAGTATGAAAAAAAATTTAGTACCAAAATAAATATATATAGAATGTAAAGGCTAAATCATGAATTATGCCTAAAATATAAAGTAACTGAAATATTTTTATTTGGGTTAATATAATATTTGATATCCAAATTTTTTATTTATTCTAATTTAATTTTTTATTTTAATATGATACCTAAACATAACATATAATACACATATCACCTTAAAATGCTAAAGTTCTTAATTTACAATGAAATAAAATTTCAACAACCAAAGAAATTGTGACACATGGCACAAATACCATGCGAACATTTGAGCAATCAATGTCACATTAGCAAATCATATATATACACTATAACAATATAAGCTTAGAAAAAAAATAGTCATGTTCATACTAGAGTCTCTCCTTTTAATGTTTTTTTAAGTTATTCCATGCTTTTTGTTTAAAAATTTTCTTTATATTTTTATGTATGTTAAATATAAAGTTGATTTTAAATAAATTATTTTTTTGTTTTAAGATTTTAATTAATTAAATTAACTTTTAATGTTATAATATTAAAATTAATGAATATTAAATTGTTAAGTTTAAAATATAGATTTAAAAAACACATTAATAATTTATATGTTTCAAATATAATAAGAGTTAATTACATTCATTGATTAAAGTAGAGTAAAGATAAATATAAAATTATAAAAAATTAAATTAATTTAACAATATATATAAAATAAATATTTTACATGCTTCAAATATAATAAGAGTTGATTACATTCATTGACTAAAATAGAGTAAAGAAATTATTAACAATATATATAAAATATAATAAGAGTTAATTACATTCATTAATGAATTTTTTTCTGATACAAGGCTCAATAAGGGAGGAGATAAAGTGAAGTAAGTAGTGATTCTATGGAAGTCAATCCCTTCTCCATCACTGGAAGGGCATTTATAAGAGGCCTTCTTGTCCACTACCATGACGTGGTAGGATAAATACTCTGTCTTGCCAAACTCGTAGAGGATATTCATGGTGGGCCCTATTTTTTATTCATTCGATCAGTACAAGTTTATTGATACATACACAGATGTTATGAAATTTATTAAATTCCATTCACCAAATGTGTCAATTATTAAGTTTGGAAAATTAGTCAACTTACGATAATTTTTTGGATGGGATCCAGAAATTTTTGGGTTGAGATGCTTTCATAGTGTTCAAAAATCTATCTCTTAGCTTCTAAACGCACTTTGAATCACTCAATTTCAAGTTCAGGAGATCAAGTTATAACTATTTTAATGAAGACTAGGCGACTAGAATTTCTGGATCAATTTATTATGGAAATTTCGAGTTTTATGTTTTTAATTCGAGTTTAAATCATATTAGATTTGATTTTTAGGCTTAATTTTATTATATGTGAGCTCAATATTGTATTTATTAGGTATTATTATTTTATTATTTATTTATTCTAAATTTTGGATATATTTTTAAATATTTTAAGTTATTTAAGAGTTTTATGTTTCTTAGTCAATAAAAAAGTTTAATTTAAAACTACTCTTGTTTAGATTAATTAGAGTTTCAGTATAAAGAATGTTGTGATTAAACGCATAGTTGCCTTACTGTACAAGGTAGTATCATTCATTCATTTTGATTTTGGTCAATTGGTTTTTAACGAAATAGTCAAGTATGCATAGACTAAGAACACAATGTTTGCTTTGCCTTTTACATCCTTTATCTTCTAAATTCTCTTGAAGTAAAAGCTAGACATAGTGGAGAAGGATGAAGTTCATGAAGTTGAGTAGGAGTTGAAAATGCCTCAAAACAAAAAAAAAAAAAAAAAAAAAAAAAAAAAGAGGGAAAGCATGCTACAAGTGGCACTGAAGTGGATGCTTCGGCTAAATGATACTAATAAAGATGATGAGCCTACACTAGTTTTTGCCCTAGTTGAAACTAGTTCAACATCTTCCAGAGTTCTATGTGTTGCATAGGTTAGACTTATAGAGCATTTGGATGAAGAAGTTATATGTCTCGGGAAGAATATCTAGTATCATGAGCAACAATTAAAGCTTCTCCAATTTTCTCCAATTTAAATGACATGGGCGAAGTTAAAAATTTTTTTTGGGAGGAAATTTAATTGTAACTTTTACAATAATAAATATGTAATTTCATTATTTTAATAGCCTCTATCTTTATAAATTTTAAAATATTAAATAATTTTTTTCTCATTTTTAGGTGGACCAAAGTGAAATTTGATTTTTACTAATTTAAAATTTTAAAAATTTTAAAGGGCCTAAATAAAAATTTTTAATTTTAAGGGGGCCGGGCCCATGCCAGCCTCCCCTAGTTTCGCTCCTGATGACACGGAATCTCTATTACAAGATGGATTTACTTGCTTATGGCATCTAGTACCTTTGCATTTGTGAACAAAAGGGGGGGGAAGCGAGTTTTGTTGAATAGTCTCTTTAATGATTGTCGTTTATGTTCTGTTGAAGTTTTTTTTTTTTCTTGGATGATGATACCTTAAATCTTATTACTTTTTCTATTTTGGGACATGTAGTTGATGAATTGTGCTTGTTGTATATCTGCTATGATATTAGATTACTATGCATATTGATTGTTTATGCTTTTGTTATTTTGCATTAATAGTTAATTTCATTATTTTAAATCATAGTTGATTGGATGGATTAACGGCGAGGGGGAGTATTGACATGATATGGGTTGAATTACCTTGCTTGATGTATTGCACTATTGCTATGTTTTTTATTCAAAAATTTCAAATTGGGAGATTGTTATTGTTAGTTACAATGGTTAAATGCCAAGTTAGTTGCAACTTAAGGAACATTTAGCAGGCTATAGTAACTTGCATTATTTGGTTGACATAAGAATTGATTAGAGTTTTTAAATATGTATCTTTGAAAACTTTTAGTAGCCAAGTAAAGATTGCTTAAGACTTTCAATGTAATCAAAGTTTTCATAAATAAGAGATCTGATCTTTAAAGAGTTTGATGTCGAGGAGATCTCTTTCAATATACTCTTTATTAAAGAATTATTCGAAATGACTTGTTTAAGTTTAATGTATTTGAGATAAAGCACTTAACTTGTTCATTAAAGAACTAATTTTCAGTACATATTTGTGTAAGTAAACTGTTTTGATTTTTCTTTTGTTACTAAGTCACAAGAAAAATAAACTCTATATATGTTGAAATTGGATCTTCCTTGCATCAGCTAAGATTCAAAGTTCTGAGATAAAAATTAATAGGATAGAAATGTAATTATAATTTAATAAGTAAGTTGAACTTTAATACTATTTTGTAGTTATCGAGAGAAAATATCTATGGAAACTAATCTTTTTAGATTTCGTGATTATCTGTCCTAACAATAATATTTTTAAGGTATGAAAATTACAATATATTTTATCATTTAATTATAAGATTCAGACAATTTTACCACCTTAACTAACGGTAACTTTTATAGGCAGAAAAGTGATGAATTTAAGTGAAGCCCAACAACCAAAATAAACGGTGAATCCAATACCACGTCTTCGGAGATCAATGATACCTAGCGGTAGTGGTGTGTTGGCATCACCTAACGTCATTGTCTTTGAAAGCAACTGCCTGCTTTATTTCTTATCTACATTCATATTCTTCCACTGCAAATTATCCTGCACATTTCTCCTTTAAAATATTTATAATTTTTTTTGCAAAAAAAAAAATCGAAAGAGTTACAAAACATGATTGATAAATAAGAATATTTTATAATTATAGTAAATAATCATTAATAAATAAGATTTTCCCAACAATGTAATATTATTTAAATTTGAATTTAGTAATATTTTTTTATTTGTGATGAAAGGTTTAAAAAATATATTAATTTTAATATAAATTAAAAAATTAAATAAAATAGAAGATATTTCAGTTAATATTCGGCACATTTATAATTTTTATCTCTAATGTTTTTGATGATGTAGTGAATTTAATTTAATTTTAGTGAATTACAAGTAAAAGGTAAAATCATAACAACAATGCTACTCGAACTCAAACTATACCTGTAATGATGAACATCCTAAAACTATGGAAACAAATTAGTGCATAAAATCATTTTTAATTTTTAGGTATATTTTAACTTATTTTCTGTAAAAATATAATTATTTTAAAAAATAATATGGAAAAACTCTTGTATAACTTATTTATACTTATAAAATCTTTAATTAAATTATGGAGGATATTTTTATTATTTTATATAAAAAATAAAATTTCAAAATTTAAACCCATGTTTTCTACCTTTATAATTTTAACCACAAAACTTTTCTAAAATATGAAGCTTTTGTATTTTTACGTAGTTAGTAAATAATATTTGTTAAACAAAACAAGGTAAAATAGAGAACAAAACAATTTAATTAATTAATTAAAATATAATTCTGGCTTTGCTAAATGCACTCACCTATCGAGTAACCAAATAACCACCAGAAAGGAAGGAACGACTAAACTTCTATTGCACTCAATGGACTCCACCACCGGCTGCAAGTCGCCAGCTCGATTCACCCTGGGCAAGCAATCGTCGCTGGCGCCCGACCGGGAAGGTTCGTCTCGTGGAGCCAACGAGGCGGCGATAGACCCGAGGGTGAGGCTAATGTACATGGCTAACGAGGGGGATCTGGAAGGGATTAAGGAGCTCTTGGACTCTGGCACCAATGTTAACTTCAAAGATATTGACGGTCGGACCGCCCTCCATGTCGCCGCCTGCCAGGGCCTTACTGATGTCGTCCGGTTGCTCCTTGATCGCGGCGCCGATGTCGATTCTAAAGATCGCTGGGGCAGCACTGTAACTCTCTCTCTCTATTTCTTTTTCTTTTTATAAATTCAGTTTCTTTATGTATTTTGCTAGTTGCAAAAGAATTTCGATAAATAATAACCAATAGGAAGTAGAATTACTATTAATGTAAAGAAAGAAATGGCTGGAGTGGAAAACTACTTCTTGTTCTAGTAGAATTATTGTTCTGTACACAGTGAAATGCTGCATTTTATACTTTCTTTAAAAAAAAATTCCCTCACACATACACATTATTTTCTTTTTCTTTTTTTTTTTTTTTGGCATCCAAAAGAAAAGTAGTAAAAGCAATAATCAAAAGCTAACCGAAATTGTTGGTTTTCTTTCTTTGGGGACAATCGTTGAAATATGAACTACTTGGGTGATGTTGTTCTTTGTTAAATAGAACTATTGAATGGATGATTTTGTCTAAACAGCCACTTGCAGATGCGGTTTACTATAAGAATCAAGATGTGATCAAGCTTTTGGAGAAGCATGGTGCAAAGCCTCCGGTATTTAATCGACCTTGTTCCTGCAGCTATTGATATTCTCTTAAATTTGTCTAGTTTCTTTTTAAATTATCAAGTGTAGCTTCATATTTAAAAGTCTCTAGTCTCTTTGATTTTAGATAGCCCCGATGCATGTTCAAAATTCTCGGGAAGTGCCAGAGTATGAGATTGATCCTAGTGAACTCGACTTTTCTAACAGTGTCAATATCACAAAGGTAACGTAGGAACCTTGTTGTTTTGTCTGTCAATTGCTGTAATTTATGCTTTTGATGCATTCTGATATTACTTTCTCTACCTTGGTTTACATTATCATTGAACTTGAGACGAGAAGTACATATGTTTGTGTGCTAGAGTTAGGTATTAGGTTATATCATTCTTCAGAAACCTATGGTGCCTTTTCTGTTTAACTAAAATATTCTTCATCTAATGCATGAAGACATGTATCCTTTTCAATTCTAATAAGAACTTCCATAGTTTTAATCAAAATTGAGTGTAACTCTTCTTGTATAAGTGAGTTATTTGAGAGACTTAAAGTTGTTGTAATGCTGTCTTGAAGTTGTACACAAACTTCCCCATCTTTATGTATACAATGCACTTTGGTAAAATCTTTTTGTATAGGATACTGTATTGATCATGAACAAGAATGCTATATCACTAAATATTAATTGTTGAATGTTAACACAGGGAACATTTCGTGTAGCTTCTTGGCGAGGCATTAAAGTTGCTGTTAAAACACTGGGAGAGGAAGTTTTTACTGATGAGGAAAAAGTGTGGGTTTGTTTAACATTATTTGTGATTTTTGTGTATGTGTGTATGTTTAAGTGTTGGTCCTCTATCTCCAATTTATTTTTATCAAATCTAATTTGTGATTTCATTTCATTTGTTTCTGGAGTTTTGATGTCTTGTTGGAATTTCAGAAAGGCATTCAGAGATGAGCTCGCATTGCTTCAGAAGATACGACATCCAAATGTTGTCCAATTTCTGGGTGCTGTAACTCAAAGCAGTCCAATGATAATTGTTACAGAATACTTACCTAAGGTTTGATTGTGTTCTGCACCACTAGAATAGCAGTCTGTTGTTCACTATGTATTTTTTAACAGTTGTGTGTTTGATCATATAATGGTAACAAGTTGCACTTTTAGTTCATAAATCTTGAAATGCAATTTTGTCAATTGCCATTTGTCTCTTTGCTCTGTTCCTTTTATGGCACACTGCTAGCTTTATAATACTCAAAAATTGCTTTTAGATATTTTTGGATTTTTCAGAATTTTCTTAATATAGATAAAAGGAAAACAATAGTGTTCTTGTTTTTGTTAATATGCAGAACTTAGTATGTAATTTCCATATTAATGAAATATAACATTATTAAGGAAACTGTGAGCTGTATTTCTTAATTGTTATTTTATCAAGTTTATTAATTATAAAGTAAATGTCAGTTATCTTCTTTGTATCATTGTGACTTTATGAATAATTAACTTCGAAAGTGAAGTAGAATTTGAAGTTACACCTAAAATTTCGAAGTAGTTTGGTAATTTTGGCGTGGCCTTTTGGGCATTTCATTCAACCAACAAGCTACTGTTTTGATCCTTGACACTTTTTTTTACCGGAAACAATGTTAAGCCCATTTGAAATATACTTATACCCAGGCTGAGATTACATGAAAATGATGGTATTTTAGCCTCACATATATCTGTACCAACTTGGAATGTTAAATTCCCACCTCTTTGGGAGATGTGAGATTTCTCAATTCTGGGCAGTAAATTAGATTACCAGAATGCCCAATTACTTCATATTGAGATTACTAGTTTGAACAAAACAGGGAGAAGATCCCCTCATTTAATTTACTGGTAATCACTCGTGGCACTGTCCTTTCTTCTCTTTTAGCCCCTCATGGTGCACTGTAGGATTTGGGAGAACTAGGATAGGAATAACAAGAAAAGGAGTTTTTCTTGGTTCTTGGACAGTTGGACTAATGTAATGTCCTTTACTTTGGGCAGAAGAATAATAACTACCATCTTTTTGTTGTTTTATTTTTACACAGCAATTTAATATTCATTGATTTTTTTTTTTTTTTACCACATCATGTATCATAAAAGTTAATTTTTGTAATTCTTTTTACAGGGAGATCTTCGAGCATATTTGAAGCTAAAAGGCGCATTGAAGCTAAAACTTGCTGTTAAGTTTGCACTTGATATTGCTAGGTTAGTTAGGTGGTTGAAAATACATCTATGGATTTCATATTGATGAGCAATTTTTAAAATTTCGGGAGCAAACTACATGGATGCCTGTTGTGGTTAGGCATACAAACCGCAATTTCTTGTGAGCATTTAACTTGAGTCTTTGATTGAAATTTCAATTAGCTTCTACCTTTTAAAAAATATTAGTTTATATGAACCATGCATTATTAGGTAGAAAGGATGGTGCTACGATGGTTTCGGTGCATCCATGAATTCTGTTAGAATTTGTTAGTTGTAACAAAATTGTTTGTAATTTAATGAACATGAAGATTATGATAGAGATTATTAACGCCGATTACTTTATCTAAGTCACATTAGAGGGGTGTAGTGTTGGTGGTAGAAACAAACAATTATCTGAGAGGGTAGTAAAGTCATTCTTTTGCTGCATAGTATGCGATTGCAAAATGATTGTTAATGCTCTATGTAATTAATTAATGGCTCAACAGGATACATGTGTTAGTTAAAGGCAACAACAATGGGGAATAACAGGTAAAATTAATGTATCAGCCATCATGTATGGATAAGTTTTATAAGGTTGGCAGTTTCATTACAAATGCAAATCTAGTAAGACCTTTAGGCTGTTGCTATGTTATTGTAGAAATAGAAAATGGTGGTGGGTTGCTGCAATGTTTACTGTGGAGAAATCTATTCTCCACATTTTGGCTGTTTTTCTACAAGGATTCTAAGGAATGTGGAATCAGCAAAAGAAGTTGTATTGCCACTGAGCAAGGGGAAGGCAACAAGCTCTTTAGTGGATTTTTGTTTATTATTGCCTTCTTCATTTTGATGATTTTCTGGTACCTTAATTGAATGTTGTTACCTTTTGCAGGGGAATGAATTATTTGCATGAGCATAAACCTGAAGCAATAATTCACCGAGATCTTGAGCCTTCGTAGGTCTTCCTTCTTAAATTTATATGCTGGTTACCTTAAGTTCCTATAACTTTTTGGGCATGGACATCCATTTTTTTATTATCCAAATGGGCAAGATTTCTTAAAGCTTGTTCATTTTTATGAGTAAGATAACAGAAATATACTGCGGGATGATTCTGGGCATCTGAAAGTTGCTGACTTTGGAGTCAGCAAGCTGCTCAAGGTTGCAAACAGAGTTAAAGAAGACAAACCTGTGACATCTCAAGAGACTTCTTGTAAGTTTTCTACAATGGGCAAAACTCTTTATCCTCCATCGTTATCTATTTATACTTGGGGTTTTGCTTGTGAATTATTGGACTAGCCATCTGATTTGGCCTTTGTTGAGAAAATCAGAGGCAGGTAACAGGATTTGTTGTTTTGATTCCTAATTAACTGTTTGATTAACTTGTTTACTGGAGAAGTATGTTAAAATGATGAACTAAAGATGTTTGTTTCATTTCATCTTTCAAATTTTGCATTTTAATTTGAATCAAATAATTGAAAGCTAAGTATCCTTTCTTTTTTAATGGTAAATACATCATGATGTATCAATCCTTCCTGAGCAGGGAGATATGTGGCACCTGAAGTTTATAGGAATGAAGAGTATGATACTAAAGTTGATGTGTTTTCGTTTGCTTTGATATTACAAGAGGTTAGAGTTCTTCTCCCCCAACTCAAAGGCTTATACTGCAAGTTGCAATGTTGCTAATACTTGTGTAACTAGTAACTTAAACTCAAGGAGCAAGTGGCAGTCTTAGAAACTTGTCCGAACTCTGGGAAAAGAAGAATTATGCAATCTTTTTTCCGTTTTTTAGGCCTCTAATAGTTGATTTTATAAGAAGATTTCACCTGAGCCTGCTCATTTCATTGTCCCCAAAATTTGAAGCCTTCTACAATAGATGACAATTGCATAAGACTTAAGCTAGAACTACTGTATATCTATTCTAACTGAAATTCATTTATGATGTCAAAGGTTGAAGGGATATCAGAACTCAATATGTGGGATTTATAGATATATTTTTGTTTGTTTTGTTTAAAAACATTAGTAATAGTTTCTACAGATCTTTCTTTATTTTTTGAACTTTTTCTCTTGTTTATCCTTATTCAACAGTTGCTTTATTTTTGATGTCTCGGAGTAATATCTGATCTCTATTTAAGGTTTTTGTCCAACAGTGTAGTTTAGCATTTGGGGTTAATCTCATCTCCCTTTTTCTTTTTGTTTCTTTTGGGTGTTTAGGGGCAGGGAGGATATTTCAATAAAAGTTGCATGCATGAGATCTATAGGGTTTCTTTCTGCTTATTATATTACCAAATCTATCTGATACATGTAGAAGTTGCAATAACATATCATCTATCATTGCTCTAGATGATTGAAGGTTTTCCACCATTTCATACAAAGCAAGAATATGAAGTTCCTAAAGCATATGTTGCGAATGAGCGCCCACCTTTTCGAGCTCCTGCAAAGTGCTATGCTTATGGATTAAGAGAGTAAGTCCTTCTCTGGACCTTGTTTTATCTATGCTTGTACATCCTTTCAGAATGCATCAATGATTTTAGAAAAGCCTTGTTGCCACTTGGAAAGCATAATGTGAACAACATGTATGGTTAACCCATTTATCTGAGCCAAAATAAAGAAGGAAATTTATTTTTATTCTTGTCTACTTTAAAATTTCTATTTCTATTTGTGGGGCTGCTGCAAACGTTATTTGTAATTCATATTTGAAGTTTATTGCTTTTTCATGCATAGTATATCTTGTTAATATTGAACAAATCAGGATCATAGATAGATATTCATTGGTGAGAGCAAACTGCAGTAACGTAACCATACCTTTGACACCATTTGGGTTTGAACTGCTTATACTTTGAAATGCTGGCGACTTGAAGAAGGTGGTGAGGGGGGAGGAAGGGAGGGGGATGAGGAGAATCAAGTGTTGCTTGATAGCCTTATGGGTTTAGGGTAGCGCGGAAAAAGTAGTAACAGGGGATTCAGAGATGGCTGTTTTCTTCCTCACCCTTGTTTTTAACATAAGTTTGACAAGTTTTGAAAGGAAAGTCAATCCATCTTCTTGCCAAGGTTTACAGAACCGGTTCAGTGGTCGAACCGGTCAGGCCACCAGTTTGCCGGTTTGTACGGTTCAATTAAATAAATCATTAAAAATTTCACAAACTAGTTTGTGCCAGTTCACAGGTCAACCGGTCTGATATCTCTCTCTGGACTGGTACCCCAGTTGGTTCCCGGTCTGACTCGCTGGTCCAGTCTGGTTCAAACAACCAAGCTTCTTGCCGTCCTTATTAGATTTTTCTTCTCTTCTTACTAAAATTCATCAGTTTACGTTTTCTGCAGGTTAATTGAGGAATGCTGGAGTGAGGAGCCATTCAGGAGACCAACATTCAGGCAGATAATAACAAGGCTAGATGACATAAATAACCAACTTGCACATAAGGGGAATTGGAAGGTTTTTTCCCTCTCTTTTTCTCTGTTTTATATTCTGGCATACACAGTTTGTAAATAGGTTTGTGCCTGCAGTTTTGTTCATAAACCAACTTGTCGTCTTTTTGTGTCATATCTTCACCTTTCCTAATCCTGCATAGAAAGGTAGCCTGACTCCTCAGAGATAAAAGATGGCTTTCATGGTCTAAGCTGGTTTTGGCTTTGAGTCTTATGGAACCTTTAGGTGGCTTGACACGTTTCTTACATTCCTATTATCGGTAAAAACATTTAGCTAGCTTGATGGTGAATGTTACAGTAAGTTATTGTGTTCTATCATCGTACAGGTTGGACCGCTCAAATGTCTAAAGAATTTCGAGAATATGCTGAAGAGAGATCGTCTAAATCCTAGTAGTCGTACATCTCGCTCCACAACCAGATGATGAATTTGTAAAAGCTTGTTCTTTATCTTTTAGTGGCTTTTGTTTCATACTAGTTCTCGTATTGCAATTAAACTAAATATTGGTGGAAGCCTTTTGGATTGGGAAAGAGAAGCCCCAAAAAAAAAAAAAAAAACGAAAACGAAGAAGAAATATGGCATGAGAGAATGAAATCTGAGTGTGTGAGTGAAGACATTAGACTGTTTACGTAAGCCACTAAAAGTTTGCATTTTTTAGTAATGTAATTTTGCAAAAGTTTTTTGGTCCTTTGAAATTGACTTGTTTGAGTGATAAAGTTGAATCAAATTAAAAAGTAGCCCTGAATCTCAAAAGTTAAATTTCAGTTTGATTTGGTGCGATAGTTTATATAGAAATTTATTTTGTTTTCACTTATCACTAACATCTAACACTGATTAATATTTAGTTATTGCATACAAAAGCTTCTATGTTTATTTACTTGTTTTATTAAAATGTCCATAATTAAACTAAAGCTTCTTTTAATTGGTTGACAATGATATTGGTTATTAAAGCTGTGTTTGAATTTAAACATTTATTGAAGATGTTTGACTAAATATATATATATATATATAAAGAGTTTTAGATTATTTGATATTCATAAAATTAAGAAAAAAAATTAAAAAAGATTATATTCTAACAATAATCTTATTAATAAAATGGTAATAATATATATATAATATATCATAATATTATTTGTTTGTTTATTTCTTATTTTTTGGTACAATTTATTTATTATTGATATTAATCTCATAGTGTAGTGGATATTAAACATTTAAGTTTTTGTAAAGTTTATATAAATATTGTAATTAACTAATTGGTTGGTTTATATCTAAATGACTTGTTTTGAGTAATGAGTTAGGGAGAAAGAACAATGAACAATAAAAAAAAATACATATGCTATGATTATTCTTTAAGAAAAAGAAAGAAAGTGTAAGGGTATAAAAGTTGAAGAGAGTTATCTCTTGGGTCACTGGAACTCGTATCTCCACCTTACTTTTGTTTTGGTGCATCAGTTCTTCGATCTCTAACGGTGTTAACCAAACACCAATATAATTACAATTAATAGATAAAAAATCCATTGCAATCAAAATTAAAGTTTAAAGTGTATAATTGAATTAAAATAAATTTTTCATGTACTGATTTAATTTTTTTATTCATTTCTCCATTAAATCAAAATTAATATGTATTGATAAAGGTAAATTTGGAGAATATGTTGATTTTAAAAAATATTTAGGAAAATGTATCGTTTTTTTCGATATTTAAGAAAATAGGTCAATTTTAGAGAGAAACAGAAAAGAATTTTCGTCTTCTCTCATCAAAATCGACCTATTTCTCTAATTATCATATAAATTGACCCATTTCTATAATTTTTTGTTTCTTCAAATAAATTTGAATTGTTTCATTGTGTTAGCTTGGATTTTGTTCTCATAGTTAATATATAAAATATAACTATAACATGAGAAATTTAGAATTAGAATTATTATAATTTTGTAAATATACAATTTAAAATTAATTATTATAACTAACAATTTTTTTGAAATAACTTTCAAAATAAAAGGTAGTTATAAAATAATATAAACACAACAAAAAATATACAAATCTACTTTATTATTAAAGTTTTTTTATATATAATAAGAATATAACTTTTTTCTAGGTCAAAGTATATTAAAAAATGTGACAATTTTGTATTTTTTTATTTCTAATATTAATAATAATTCATATATATTTTAAAAAAATCAAACATGAAGCCAAAAATAATTAATTATATGTGGGGTAAATTGTTGACAAGTTCATACTTAGACTTAGTAAATCAATTAATTTATCTTAATTTCGTAGCCGTCAGATGAATAAAAGAGAATGTTGGGCGTTGGATTGAAAGTGGTATAGAAGTAGTGTTAGATAAATAAAAGCAGAGTTGTCTGCACGGCCGCTAATTCTATTTCTCTCTGTTTCCCTCACTCCGTTCCCTCTTCACCCCCAGAACCCGCTTCTCGACCCGATCCGACACCCGCAAATAAAACCCATTAGAATCCACTGTTCCCTATCGGTATTACCTTCTTCCCCCTTCATATTCATATATAATTTTGGTTTTGGTTGTGTTATTAACGAAATGTGCTCGCTTGCTTTATGATTTTTATTTATTTATTCTATTAATTTTACTTTCTCTCATGCATGCTATCATGGTGAAATGAATGGTAATTTTGCGGGGTTTTCTTTTTCTTTTCGCTTTATCTTTTAAATGGAAATATAATTGGTTGTGATTCTTGCGCTCTTGCTCTAAATTGGAAAAACAGAAATTCATTTGATTTTTTTTCTACTCAAGATGTGTTTTTCTTTTTCTCTTTTACGTCACTTTTAGAAGCAGAAATTAAGGAGCAAAGGCAACGAATTGAACTGCATAATAGTTGTATTTTTTTTTTGAATGTATGATCCTTATAGAATGGGATTTCTTTTAAAAACTTACAAGGGAATAGAGAAAAAAATTATGGAAAGAAAAAGTTATAAAATCTTTCATAGGTGCTGTTTTTCTGATTGTTCCATTAAACTGTTGTTTTATGATAAAATTATCATTGGTGATACTAATAACTTGTTATGTTGTATATTTAAGAGATGTCTGAGACTTGGGTAATTTACATTCTAGTTCATTCAACTTAGTATTAGTTTTCATGAATTCCACAAACCTTAAATTTTATCAAATTATACAACTTTTATTATTAATTAATTAAGTCACTTGTGCTAACTTCTGTAAGTAAATTTAATGGAAAAGTTGATTCAGCATGCATTCGTGACTTATTTTTTATGCCTCATCAAGATAATACATTAAAAGTTTATTCAACTTGCATACATGGCTTCTTTTTTTTTTTTTTTTTTTTTTTTTTTTTTTTTTTAAAGACTGTTTTCGGTTTTCCTTTCTTAAGTGGACCCTAATGCCAGCATGGAAGATATTTTACTTAAAATGCTAGCAAGGAATTATCTTGATGACAAGTAAAAAAATAAACCATATGCATGTGCATGCTAATTTAACTTTTCCATAGGAATTACTTAACAAAGTTAGCATAAATCACCTATATGAAAGTTGATGTCAAGTTTAATGACTCAGAATGTAAATTGCGCTTGAAATTTTGTTCTTTTCAGTTTATATGGTATCAAATATATTATGCATGTAGGCGAATTCCAAGGCCTTTGGCTACTTGTAATTGACAACTATGCAACCAAAACCAGCTTGTCTTTGATCTGATTTCCAAGGTTTGTTTGCAATGGACAATCATGTAAGCTTCAAGAAAATGTTAATTAGTTTTGTTCTTCACTGATGTTTGAAGAATACTTTTTGCTAATTTTTTCTTGGACTAAATCAGTACTTTGAGTTGCTTATGTTCTATGCAAGTTCAGACCATTTAATTTTTTTCTGCTTTTTCCAAAATAATTATATGCATTAACAAAACCTGGAAATGGAAGGGAGAATTATTATATCCATACTTCATTATGCTTTGTGTAATAACTAGAGGCAAAGCTAGGAATTCGGTGTTGGGGGGCCAAAGTAAAATATTAAAAGTTTGGGGTCAAAGGTAAAAAAATTGCTTAAAAAGGACTTAAATTTGAATACTTTATAACTGAAAAAGTCTAAAATCGATATTTTACCACTTGGCTAGGGGGGACCAAGGCCATTGCCTGCCCCCTCTAGCTATGCCCCCTGGTAATAACCAAATACACTTGTCTTCTATGAAAGTTTTCTTCCAAATACTGTGCAAGTTTAAACATCTTTTCCTATTGCAACCACTTATAAACTCAGTTGTTCTTGCTTTTCAGGTCTTAAGTCATTTTGTCTTCCCTATTAACTTGGAATATAGATTATAAGCACTTATTGATGATTTACTTTGTTTGAGTAGCATGTAAAAGAAAAATGGCCCTGGGAATTGTCATTGCCTCTGCCCTCTAGTGTCAAGACTTTGTAATTAATTCTATGGGACCTATGAAAATGTTAACACTCAATTATAGTTATGGTTCTGTTATAGATGTATCAATGTTTTGCTGACCCATCCTCTGTAAAGGCGATGAGCGTTTCAACTGTTTTGAATAATTTTGGATATTGAGTTGTTGTGACATCCTCTATATATTCTATTATTTCTTTCTATAAAAAATGTGGCCTTTTTCTTGGGGCTTCATGGCTGCAACCTTTTTCTCCTTTGTTGGAAGTTGTATTAGTTATAGAAGGTACTAAGTTTGTTTTGAATATGCAGATATTTGCCAAACATTAGGTTCATGTGATGGATATGTCTGATGCAGTCATAGTAAATTCGAGCAGATTGAAATCTATTGTCTGGAATGACTTCGATAGGGTTAAAAAGGGTGACACATTTGTGGCCATTTGTAGGCATTGTAAGAAGAAGCTTAGTGGATCAAGTACTAGTGGAACCTCACATCTGAGGAACCATTTAATTAGGTGTCAAAGAAGATCCAATCATGGTGTAGCTCAATACTTTTCTGCTAAAGATAAGAAAAAAGAAGGTTCTCTTGCCCTTGTAACTATTGATCAAGAGCAGAAGAACGATGAAGTGCTTAGCATTGTGAATCTTAGATATGAACAGGAGCAGATTAAAAGTGAGCATGTTGGCATTGGTAGTAATAGCTTGGATCAAAGGCGGAGCCAGTTTGATCTTGCCCGCATGATCATATTGCATAACTATCCTTTGGCTATGGTGGAGCATGTTGGGTTCAAGATTTTTGTCAGGAATCTACAGCCCTTGTTTGAACTTGTGACACGTAATAAAGTTGAAGCTGATTGCATGGAAATCTATGCGAAGGAGAAGCAAAAGGTGTATGAAATTTTTGATAAGTTGCCTGGAAAAATCAGTGTATCTGCTGATGTGTGGACTGCTTCTGATGATGATGCTGCATACCTGAGTTTGGCAGCACACTATATCGATGAGAATTGGCAGTTAAAAAAGAAGAATTTGAATTTTGTTACTATTGATCCTTCTTATACAGAAGACATGCATTCAGAAGTTATAATGAATTGTCTGATGGATTGGGATATAGATCGTAAGTTGTTCTCTATGATATTTGATAGTTTTACCAGTGATAACATTGTTGAGAGAATCAGAGATCGGCTGTCCCAAAATAGGTTCCTTTATTGTAATGGTCAACTATTTGATGTTCGATGTGCCGTAGATCTTCTCAATCGTATGGCTCATGATGCCTTGGAAGCTCTCTGTGAGATTACCCAGAAAATACGGGAAAGCATTCGCTATGTTAAAAGTTCAGAAGCAACACAAGCTACTTTCAATGAGCTGGCTGATGAAGTTCAGGTTGAAACTAAAAAATGCCTATGTATTGATAATCCATTGAAATGGAACTCGACATATTTTATGCTAGAAGCTGCCTTAGAATACAGGAAAGTTTTCTCTTGTCTACGAGATCGTGACCCTGTAAACATGAAGTTTCTACTATCTGATCCTGAATGGGATAGACTGGTTACCGTTACTAGCTTCTTAAAGCTGTTTGTTGAAGTTACTAATGTTTTTACAAGAAGCAAGTATCCAACTGCAAATATATTTTTCCCCGAGATATGTGATATTCACTTGCAGTTGATTGAATGGTGCAAGAATCCTGATGAATATATTAGTTTGTTGGCTCTAAAGATGAGAAAGAAGTTTGAAGAGTACTGGTATAAGTGCAGTTCGGGTTTGGCAGTTGCAGCTATGTTAGATCCTCGATTCAAAATGAAGCTCTTGGAGTATTACTACCCACAACTATACGGTGATAGTGCCACAGAGCTTATTGATGATGTTTTTGTGTGTATTAAATCACTTTACAATGAACATTCTATCGTCTCCCCATTAGCATCTTCTATTGATCAGGGACTGGATTGGCAAGCAAGTGGTATTCCGGGTTCTGGAAAAGATTCTAGGGATAGGTTGATGGGGTTTGACAAGTTCCTTCACGAAACTTCTCAAGCTGAGGGCTCTAGTTCTGATTTAGACAAGTACCTGGAGGAACCACTGTTTCCTCGAAACGTTGATTTCAACGTATTGAATTGGTGGAAGGTTCACACACCACGGTATCCTATTCTATCTATGATGGCACGCAACATTCTAGGAATTCCCATATCCAAAGTTGCAGCAGAATCAAGATTTGACACCGGAGGAAGGGTGCTTGATCATAACTGGAGCTCATTGCCTCCAACTACAATTCAAGCCCTCATGTGTTCGCAAGATTGGATACGGAGTGAACTCGAGAGCTAGTTTCAGAGGAAGAAGATGAGGTGGGAGGTTAGCACCAATTTTTGTGTAGCTGCTATTTTGTCAATAACTTTTGGTTCTTGCTGGGTTTGATTTTAAGAAATTTTAGGGGTTATTATTATCAAACACCATATTTATGCTGCTCTCAGAATATGTTGTAAGTGAATTAGTTGTACAGTGTATAACTATTAAAGCCTTACTTTACTCCTCTGTCTGTCTTGATGCTTGTTTCTACATCACAGTGATGCAAAGTTAAGGTATAAATAAACAAGATGCTAAGTTTCTCAAACTTGAATTTGGCTCAACAATTCCATATTGAATCCATCTAAATGAATTACCTCTATTAGAAAGGTTGGATTACTAGATTTGTAAATTTTGTGTAATTGGGTAATGGTTTAATTATTACAATTGTTATAATTACAGTGGATTTAAATCTTAGAGGCAATGTTGTCAATAAAAACAATTACGAACTTTTGACAATAAAATGGACATGAAAAATATCAAAAAAATAATTTCTTTAGTTTAAATATTATAATCCTCATTATGTATATGTTTTTATCTAAATTTATCAAAATATAAAAATACATAAATACTATTAAAATAATATTTATTGTTTTATAAAAAAATGGGTAACTCCAATTTAATCAAAGTTTTAATATATAATATAAATACCAGTAATTGGAACATACATACCCATGTGATAAATGCATATTATAAATAATGAAATATATGATTAACAATTAAAAATGTTAAAATATGTAGTGTAAAATAGTATAATAATTTTATTATGAACATAAATATATATTCTTGAAGAAATAAGATAAATATTAAATAAAAAGATAATGTTCGTTAACAACTTTTTGACTTAATGGCAAGAGCATTATGTTGTAGGTATGAGAGTTTGAGTTCAATCTCGAGTAAATTTCATTCCCCTCCCTCAATGACTTTATGAGGGTTAAGGAGAGATTATTGTTTGGCATACAATAAATAAATGTATAATTTGAAACTAAAACTAATAACATATATACAATTAGTTTGTATTCCCATGCGATGCACAAGTTACTTGTGTCTATTAATATTATAATATTTTTTATAATTTCGATTTTTATTTAAATTAATAAATTATTTTCAAAATAATAATACTTGAAAATAATATATAAAGTTACTTTAATCAATATTATTGCGGTTCTAGTATGAGCCTGAAGTTTCAATTGATTCATAGGGTCTTAACAAGAGAATTCCTATCAAAAAGAAAGAAAAGGATAAAGCCACATTTCATACAAAGAACAAATCATAGCAAAGAAAAAGAAATAAGTAGGTAAATAGAAAATTCAAGAGGCCTATAATGATCAACATAAAGACGACTGTGCCGACTTGATTTTTTGGCATTATAATTACAACTACAAAAAAGGGCTTTCAGATTTTCACTCTTTTGTGTCTTCAGATAAAATTAAATGATATGAAGAGCAGATCTAATTGTATTAGTGTCTATAATTGATTTCTTCTGTGTAATACTAATCGATAATGCCTCATTGGTAAGTGCTACAAGATCTCGTGCATTGGAACCCACAGTTATGGACCCGAATCCATTAGTATGGAACATTTTCTTTTCCAAGTGAAATCCCCTAGTATATGAAAGAGTGAAAAAGTGCTTTCATTGTTGTGCAATAAGAAGCCTTCGTATCTTAATACATGTATTTAATTTATTCGGGGCTATTAGAGTGGGATCCAATTTTGGGGGAATATGAGTCGAAGCAATAACAAGAATATTTCTAGTGGAACATCTTTCACAATCCTTGGAAAGATAGTTCACTAATAAACCAAGGGATAAGCAATTCGCCTCATTCACATCTAGACCATGAATGTTTGGAATCCATATTATGCAAGGAGACATTGCTTTTGCTAGTTCGAATTGAAGGGTGATATAAAATCGGTCTATTTTCGCACTTGGAAGGGGTGGACAATTAGCTAGAGCAGCGAGTGCTGTTGCGAAATTGATTGCAAAGGAGGGAAAATCGACCACATTAAAATTACCTTCTGGGGAGGTCCGTTTGATATCCAAAAACTGCTCAGCAACAGTCGGACAGGTGGGGAATGTTGGGGCGAACCAGAAAAGTTTAGGTAGAGCCGGATCTAAATGTTGGCTAGGTAAGCGTCTTGTAGTAAGAGAAGTAGTTATGAACCCTGTAGACCATCCCCATGGGGGTGGTGAAGGGAGGGCTCCAATTGGTAGAAAAAACCCGCAACCCTTTGGGGTTATCTTGCACTTGGAAGAAGTAGAAAAAGGAATAAATATAGTGATAATTTGATTCTTCGTCGACGGAGTAAATAGGAGAGATTATTTCTTTCTTCGTCTTTACAAAAACAAAAAAAATATATTTTTAAAGTAAAAAACATGGGCGAACGACGGGAATTGAACCCGCGCATGGCGGATTCACAATCCTGGCTTGATCCACTTGGCTACATCCGCCCCCTACAATTACTATACTCTATAGTATTTTTTTTACTTGTTTAAATATTTCAAATACAAATTGCAACGATTTCTATCAGTCATCATTCTTTTTTTTATCTTACTTCTGAGATCCAATATATAGAAAATTCCAATCTCTATCGTTTAGTTCTTTTGTTTGCTGTGTTTCCATGTTGCATGTAGAAGGCCCAATTTGCCCGGGGCCTATTCTACAATTAAACCCAAGACAACCCCAAAATTACTAAGCCTAAAACCAGACCTAAAACCCAAACCTAGCCCAAATAAAAAACAAAAAATTTCAAACCCTAGCCACCCTAGGGTCTTCTGACCGCCACTTGCCCTCTGCACCGCGGTCTTGTCCACCGCCACTGTGCTCAGCACCGCCCTCCACTTGCACCTGCAAAGCATTAAAGAAAAATGACAGCAAAAAAAGATTGTAAGAATCGGCTATAAAAGCCGATCTAAACCATTGTAAAGCATTCGAATTTTTCCAATAATAAAACAGACTTTAAATACAGAAAAAGCAGAGATTTGCATCAAAGAAATAAAACAAGCAGTAAGTAATTGAAGAAAAAGGTGCTAAGGCCCTTATTTCCACTATTTTTTTATTTTCGTTTTTTTTAAATCTGTCATACATCTATTTACTTATCTATCTAAAAATATATTTACGAACATATCGACATATTATATATATATATTAAAAAATACAAAATTTTACCTTTTTTCGAAATTCTGACCACCGCGGCTGCGCCAGCGACGGAGGCGCGGCGGCGGGCAACGTCGGACTCTTGCCGGATTCCAAGCCTGCAGAGAGGGCCAAGAGAAAGAGAGAGAGTCTTTTTTTTAAGAGTGTGAAAAATTGATTTTTTTGAAGCTTTTTTAACTTATATAGGCCCCCCAAAACGATGTTGTTTTGGGACTGGCCTTAAACACCAAAACGACGTCGTTTCGCCCATGAGATCCACGTGTCGACCCGACCCGCCCAGGAGGATCCACGTGTTTTTGCAATTTTTGGGTTATTTATGTGACAAGTCCCTCCGCTTTATCACCCTTTTTCAATTAATACTATTCATTTCTTTTGGCTTTGTAATTTTGCCCCATAACTTTCGCGTTTATTTTATTTTGGTCCACGTCAGATTTGCATGTTTCGCAAGGTAGGGAATATTGCCTATTTGGTCCCTCCTTGTATGTGCGTGATACAATTTAGCCCTTCCTTGCTATTTTATTTTATTTGAAATTTGCCCCAACACTCTGCTTTTAATCCAATTTTCGTCCTTTTTTTTTTACTTATATATTATCAAATTAGTTTTATTTTATATTATTATCACAATTATATTTAATACTATATTATTATTATTATGTTTATTACTATATCTATTATTATTGCCTTCGATATTATTATATCTGTCGTAACCATTTTTTGACAAAACGAAAATCGAACTTGGTTTTGAAAATAAAGAAAACGGGAGTCGCCACCGATCTTTATTAGGTGTGATCGGATCACCTTTGTTTTAATAAAGCATTTCGGTTTACTAAAACGGGGCTTTTGGTCTACGAACATTCGAGAAAATAGGTTTGGGAGTCGGCTACGTGCGAGGAAGGATTAGCACCCTCGCAACGCCCAAAATCGGTACCAAATTGATTAATCAATGTCCTAATGTCGCAAAGCTTGAAAAGATTTTGAAATTTTATTCCATTTTTTTTTTGTATTTTAAACCACTTGATCGAATATCGAGTTTTCCCTTGTTTCGAAGGAATAGAGTCTCACATCCAGCACGATTGGACACGAGAATCTAAGTCCTTAAACTCAAGATCATCTCCAAAATTCTCCAAGCACACATTTTTGAAATTTTGGAAAGGGTATTTGTTCATTCGGTCATACCAAAAAAAACACACCCAGCACGATTAGGCACGATCTTTTCGAACTTCTGAACGCACAAATATCACCTTATTGGGAAATAGAAACAAAATTTGAAAGGCTATCCACTTGTTCGGTCAAACAAAAAGTCACACCCAGCACGATTGGGCACAAATTTTTGAATTCCCAAATTCATGAATATTACCTTTGTGAAGCCTCTTTTTTTATTTAAAAAATAAGGAGATATTGAAATGCGATTCAAAAAATGGTGATTTACATGGGATATAACATTAAGATAACAACAATAAATAAAAACTAAAAGATGTTAGTAACGATAAAGATAATAGTAATAATAATAATAATAATAATAATAATAATAATAATAATAATAATAGTAGTATAGTAATAATAATAGAAAAGTAATAGTGATAAAATATATATATAATAATATAGTAATAATAGTAAAGTAATAATTATACCAAAATATGTACAGTATAATAATAGTAGTAAATATAATAATAATGATGATGATGATAAAAATACAAAATATGTACAAAATAAAAAAAGAGATCGAACTTAAAATGAAATAAAAGGGTAAATTATATAAAATAAATAATATGGGGGACCAAACTGAAACATGCGCGAAATGATGAGGGACGAGGAGTGTAATTTTCCAACAAAACTTTTAATGTGGGACTAAAATGAAACTGAGATGAAATTGAAGAGGTAAATTTGAAAATAAAGAAAGAACTGAATTTAAAGAAGTAAGAATTGCGGAGGGACCAAAAGGGCGATTAGCCCATTTAACAAAAACGCGCGGACCCTTTGACCGGGTCGGGTCGCGCACGCGGGTCGCCGTGAAACGGCGCCGTTTTGGGACGATCCCTCCTAGCTTAAACGACGTCGTTTGGTGTCCATATATAAGGCCAAAATCTGGTTTTAAAATTCATTTCTTCTTTGTTTTTTAAAAGACACACCCACCCTCTCTCATTCTCTCTGCAGGTGCGCAAGGGGGAGAGGTATTCCGGCGTCGTCGGCCGACATCACCACCTCCACAACACGCGGTGGCGGAATTATAAAAGATGAGTTTTTTTTCCTTTTTTTATAATATATTTTTATATTTTTATATTAGGCTTATATTTGTGAAATAGGAGATTCAAAAAAGAAAAAAGAGGAAATACCTTCACAGATCTGACTTTCGTTTTTGATTCTCTGCTGTTATTTCTGTATATTTGTTTGCTTGTATTTGATTAAAAAAGGAAGGGAAAAAAGCCCCAGATTACAGATCTACCTTCGGTTTTTATAATCGAAGATTGAGAAAGAAAAATAAAATACAATAGTTTCCCCTCCGTTGTGCTCTCTTTTTTTCTTTTTTATTGCAGGTGGGCTTGCAGAGTGCGATGGTGGCAGTGGCAGACAGGCCAGAGTGGGGGGTTCGGTGGCCGACAATAGCTAGTGGAGCGGCGCACCAGGGGGGCTTGCAGTGCATCATTTTAGGGTTTCAAAAAAAACCCTAAAAGTTTTCTGAAAAACTTAAAGTTTGGGCCTATTGAGCCTTTTGTTATTGGGCTTTGTTTTTTGATTCGGGCCCGGACATTTTGGGCCGTTTACAGCTGCCCCTCTTTGCTCATTGTCGTGTAACGGGAATAGAGCAAAGACATAAAGAAGGCCCAAATTTGTCGGGACCCACTGGGTCTTGACTTCTTAATGCTCTTTTTCCTCTGGTAGTCTCGTTTTGACCCACCGCAACTACTTCAATACAACTTCCGTGAGATGAGTTTTGTTCTGATCCACTCTACTGCAACTTCAATCTGTTCCGTATTGCCAAACTTAATGTCTTCAATCTGCTTCCTGCAAAGCTCAGGAATGCCAAATCCTCTGTCTTCAATCTGCTTCCTGCAAAGCTCAGGAATGCCAGATTTGCTGTCTTCAATCTGCTTCCTGCAAAGCTCAGGAATGCCAGATCTTCTGTCTTTAACCTGCTTCTTACAAAGCTCAGGAATGCCAGATTTGCTGTCTTCAATCTGCTTCCTGCAAAGCTCAAGAATGCCGATTCTTGTCTTTCAATCGCTTTTGCAAAGCTCGGGAATGCAGATTCTTTGTCTTCAATCTGCCTCTCGCAAAGCTCGGGAATGCAGTTTCTTGCCTTCAATCTGCTTCGCAAAGCTCAAGAATGCCAGATTTGCTGTCTTCAATCTGCCTCTTGTAAAGCTCAGGAATGCCAGATCTTCTGTCTTCAAACTGCTTCCTGCAAAGCTCAGGAATGCCAAATTTACTGTCTTCAATCTGTTTCCTGCAAAGCTTAGGAATGCCAGATTTTCTGTCTTCAACCTGCTTCCTGCAAAGCTCAGGAATGCCGATCTTCGTCTTCAACTCGCTTCTCGCAAAGCTCGGGAATGCCGATTCTTGTCTTCAACTCGCTTCTTGCAAAAGCTCGGGAATGCCGATTTCTTTGTCTTCAACTCGCTTCTGAAAAGCTCAAGAATGCCAGATTTGCTGTCTTTAATCTGCTTCCTGCAAAGCTCAGGAATGCCAAATTTGCCGTCTTCAACCACTTACTACACTGCCCTTCTCGAGGACATGACCTGTAGAATGGGTGCATGCTTATGCTTAATAATTAGGATGTTATGATCAATGTGAGTCAGCTGCTCCTATTTAGACATGCTATGATGCAAACATGTTATGAGTTTGATTTCTTTTCAAGGCGTTATCGCTTATTTATCTCGAAGTATCATTTTCTTGAACACTTGGCCCTTATGGTAATTTTGGGGCTCTCGAGCTGTAAGTCGTATATCAAATCACCCCCTTGGGAACTACGACTTTCTCTGTCTATTGTTCGATTCGTTCTACCACAATCGGCCTACCATACCATCCTCTAAATGACCCAATGGGACGTTCCAATCACAATTGTTGGACTGCACAAAGAATTTAGTCCTGTCAGGTGCTTGGGGAATTTTGAACAACTGTCCTGTTTTGGTTTCCTGTTTTATTCAGAAATTTCCAAAGTAATATATGGAACTTCTTTTGTGAAGTTATTAGTTCATTACTCATTATTTTAATGTAGCATGTGGCAATGAATTGATTTCGAAAGAAAGTCGAATGAATTATCTGAAATACAAGAAAAGCTATCAGAGAACATGTCTCGGAGAAAAGGTATCAAAGATAACGAAGGTCAGGTGCCCTAGATATCATTGATTGGGCTTCTACATACAATCTTCATGAAGACTATTTTGGGCTTAGCATGTGTTTAGATAACTCAAAGTATTTTGTTGATGCCCCAACTTCCTTTCTTATCTATTCAGGTGTAGCAAGATCATTTGAATTCGCAGCGCCCTTTTGTGAGTTTCTACCTCGGCTCTCTTTTTTTTTTTTGAGACCCAAAGCGCCCTTTGCGGGTTTTCACCTTGGCCTCTTTAAGCATAGTATTTCTTGACTGAATCTGAGTTCACAGGATTAGGTAAGGTTTTTCCATCCATTTCAGCCAGAATTAATGTACCTCCAGAGAAAGCTTCTTTCACCACATATAGTCCTTCCCAGTTCGGCATCCACTTTCCCCTGAAATCCTTTTGTATAGGAAGGATCTTTTTCAATACAAGATCTCCTTCCTTAAACTCTCTCGGGCGCACCTTTCTATCATAGGCTTGCATCATTCGTTTTTGGTTCGTTTTTGGTACATCTGACCGTGACAGATAGCCCTTAGCCTTTTTTCTTCAATCAAGTTTAATTGGTCGGCTTGGATCCATTCAGTTTCATCTAGCTTTATTTCCGACAAAACCCAAAGAGAAGGTATTTCCACCTCAATGGGTAAGACTGCCTCCATCCCTTAGACTAACGAGAAAGGTGTTGCCCTAGTAGAGGTTTTGACCAACGTTCGATAAGCGTAGAGTGCAAATGGTAATTTCTCATGCCAATCCCTATAAGTTTCGGTCATCTTCCCTATTATCTTCTTGATATTTTTATTGGCTGCTTCCACTGCACCATTCATTTTCGGTCGGTAGGGAGACGAGTTGTGGTGTTTGATACTGAATTGGCTACAAACATCTGCTATTGTGCTGTTGTTTAGATTCAGTGCGTTGTCAGATATAATCCTCTCGGACATTCCATAACGACATATGATCTCCTTTTTTAAGAATTTACTAACTGCCGATTTTGTGACATTGGCATATGAGGCAGCTTCTACCCACTTGGTGAAGTAATCAATGACTACAAAGATGAAACGATGCCCGTTGGACGCTTTTGGTGAGATTGGTCTAATAACATCCATGCCCCACATGGAAAAGGGCCACGGGGAAGTCATCACATGTAAGGGTGACGGGGGTACATGAATTTTATCTCCGTAAATCTGACATTTGTGGCATTTCTTGGCATATTTGATGCAATCTCCTTCCATGGTAGACCAATAATACCCGAACCTCATAATCTGTCTGGCCACTGTAAAACTATTAGCATGCGTTCCACAAATGCCCTCGTGGACTTCCTCCAAGATCTGCTTAGCCTCAACAGCATCCATACACCTGAGTAGCACTTGATGTTTTCTCCTTTTGTACAAGATATCTCCATCTAAGACATAATCAGAGGCCAATCTCCTGAGCATCCTTTTCTCATTCTCAGTTGCATGCTCCGGGTATTCACTGTTTTTTATATATCGCAACACATTCTGATACCAAGGGTGATTATCTCTTTCCTCCTCTTCCATATTACAACAATAAGCTGGTACTTCGAGAATTCTCATCTGGATGGGTCTCATATCTTCTGGCCGGTTTACCTTGATCATAGAAGCCAGAGTTGCCAAGGCATCTGCCATTTGGTTTTCATCACGTGGGAGATAAATAAAAGTGATGCAGTTAAACTCCTCAATCAATCCCAAAACTATCTTCCGATATTCGATTAGTTTAGGATCTCGGGTCTCCCATTCACCTTTGAGTTGATAAATCACTAGTGCAGAATCTCCATAGACTTCTAGCACCCTGACCTTCCGCTCTATGGCTGCTCGAATTCCCATGATATAAGCTTCATATTCCGCCATGTTATTTGTACAATCAAAATCCAATCTGCATGTGTGTGGATGATGGTCACCACTAGGAGACACCAAGATTACCCCAATTCCATTTCTCACAGCATTAGACACTCCATCAAAGTTCAACTTCCACGGAATTTCTTCAGCATTTGCCATATACATCAACTCTTCATTGGGGAATTCAAAGCTTAAAGACTCATAATCTTCTGAGGCTCTGCTAGCCAGAAATTCTGCTACTGCACTCCTTTTTATAGCTTTTTGATTCACGTAGACTATGTCAAATTCAGATAGCAAAATCTGCCACCTTGCCATCTTCCCGTTCAGAGCAGTTGACTCCATCATATATTTCAATGGGTCAAGCTTCGAAATTAACCAGGTCGTATGGTATAACATATACTGCCTTAACCTTCGGGTTACCCAGATCAAGGCGCAACATAGTTTTTCTATCGACGAATATCTCATTTCACATTCGGTGAACTTTTTTCTGAGATAGTATATCGCCTTTTCTTTCCTTCCTGACTCATCATGTTGACCAAGCACACATCCCATGGAGTTATCGAACACCGATAGATACAGTATCAATGGCTTATCTGGATTAGGTGGAGATAGCACTGGGGCAGTTGACAGATATTGTTTGACTTTGTCAAAAGCTCTCTGGCATTCTTCATCCCATACCCCTTGGTTCTGTTTCTTGAGAAGACGAAATATAGGATCGCATTTCTCGGTTAACTGTGAAATGAACTGAGCAATGTAATTTAATCTTCCAAGAAAACCTCAAACTTCTTTTTGAGTGCGTGGTGGAGGCAAACTTGTATAGCTTTGACCTTATCCGAGTCAACTTCGATCCCTTTCTCGCTGACCACGAAACCCAACAGTTTCCCAGACCGAGCTCCAAAAGTACACTTAGCTGGGTTGAGCTTTAATTGGAACTTCCTCAATCTTAAAAACAATTTCCTCAAAACTTCAACGTGCTCCTTTTCCGTTCGAGATTTGGCGATCATGTCATCAACGTACACTTCAATCTCTCTGTGCATTATGTCGTGGAATAGGGTTACCATGGCCCTTTGGTATGTTGCCCCCGCATTCTTCAGCCCGAATGGCATTACTTTATAACAGAAGGTGCCCCATAACGTTATGAAAGTGGTCTTCGCCATGTCCTCAGGATGCATCTTGATCTGATTATATCTGGAGAATCCATCCATAAAAGAAAACCACGAATACCCCGCCGTGTTATCCAACAACGTGTCAATATGGGGCAAAGGGAAATTGTCTTTTGGGCTGGCTTTATTTAGGTCTCTATAATCGCCTTTCCATCTTTTTTCGGGACAGGAACGATATTGGCCACTCACTCTGAGTATTTAACCACCTGTAGAAAACCAGCATCAAATTGTTTCTTTACTTCCTCTTTTATCTTCAATACTACGTCAGGCCTCATCCTCCGTAGCTTTTGCTACACTGGCTTACATTCTTCCTTTATGGGGAGGCGATGTACTACAATATCAGTATTTAGACCTGGCATGTCTTGGTAGGACCACGCAAAGACATCTTTGAATTCCCGGAGTAACTCCACCAGGTTTCGTTTCGTTTCCTCGGTTATGCATGCTCCGATTCTCACCATCTTTCCTTCTTCTAAGGATATGTTCTCTACCTCCTCATCAAGGGGTAAGATTTGTTTCTCCTCCTGATGTACCATTCTTAACAAATCCGGAGACAAGTCACAATCTCTGTCACCTTCAAAATCTTGAGATTCTTCTAAACACATGTCATGCTCAAAATGGGCCTCTAGGTCTGTAGTATCGTCGCTTACATGGTTGATATCTAGGGACCTGTAATGGGTACCAAAATGTATGAAGAATGAATTTGTGGACAATTATTCATGCAATGAATGAGAAAAGAAGAAAAACAAAAGGAAATTTGCTAGAGAAAAACACAAAATATTTTCGATAATGAATCAAAATATATTTCATTCAAATAAAGATTTCTGAACATTAGCCCATTTCACAAAAGAGATTTTATTGTTCTTAGGCTTAAAACAACAAACGCGTTCTCGAACATTACTCTGTGGGATTTCTAAAAACTACAGGCAATTCCTCCGCAGTCCAATTGTTCAAAACGTTCCCAAGCTCATAAGGACGAATGCCCGCCCGGTTCCTTTGTCCAGTTTCTCCTTCATCTATAGCGTTGATGTGAGGACCTTTATTCGGTAACCCTCTCTCAGGGTGAATTATTCCTCCAGATACGAAGGTTTGGGATATATGAGGGAACGCCATTGGTTCCCACATGACCTCTTCCCCATTCAGTCGTGCTCTTCTTCTCTCTTTCTTTTTTTCTATGTTTTGCAATGTTATTCTATCTGGTGCTATGTCTGTCACGTGGCCATATTGCTTCGTAAAAGCTTGCTCCAAATCTTCCCATGAATTAACTTGAGCGCGGCTTAACTGGTTATACCATTTGGCCGCCGATCCGACCAAACTGTCTTGAAAGCAGTGAATTAGTAGCTGATCATTCTCAGCATATCCTACCATCCTTCGACAGAACATTGTTATGTGAGCCTCAGAGCAACTGGTCCCATTATACTTTTCGAACTCCGGAGTCTTGAACTTTGGCGGGAGTATTAGGCCTGGGACTAAGCTTCGGTCTTTAACATTAACCCTGCCACGGTGGCTCGTGCTCTCCACTGCTCTAAACTTCTCTTCTATCCACTTACACTTTTCTTCGAATTGTTTAGACAAATCTACCTTTTCCTTCTCCGTTTTCGCTAGGTCATCGAGGTCGGGGACTACAAAGTTAGTCGGATGATCCCTTGGATGGGAGCCCAAGCCTATTGGCAAATTCATTGGCGTTGACGTACCGGCTTAATATTGGGGTCTGATGGTAACACGGGCCATTTGCGGGTTGACCTCCGGTCGCACTTGGGTATGAGTTGGAGCAGGGCCCGAATGGTGGGGAGATTTTTCACTCTCGTCGCTAGTGCCCTTTCCTTTGTTAGATTCTCCGGCCAACAGTTGGGTCAACTGGTTTATCATGTTATTTTGGGATTCGAGTATCTGATCCTTCATTTCTTGCTGCATCGTCGTTAATTGTTCCTGCATTTGAGCTTGCAACTGATCTCGCATATCCTTCTGCATCTGTTCCAGTCTTTCTATCCTCTGATCCATTGTTTTTGCCTTACGACGGGTATTATAGTAATGTATGATGGGTTGGTTTTCGTCGGTTTCCAGGGTAGCTTCTATCACGATTTTAATTAATTAGACTCATTTTGCAAATGATGTGATGTATGTAAATGGATGAAATGTAATGCAAATGCGTGAAATGAATGCAAAAGGCGTCGATTCTCATTCAATTTCTTATAGAAAGCTTATTTAAAAAACAAAATCCTTTACATAAAACAGAGTCACATATGCGACCTAGCCCTTACGCCTAGAGTTTTAACTTTCTCTAGAAGCGAGGCTAACTCTCGACCCCAGTCTGACTTTGATTCATATACTACACTTAATACATCAGCTTGGACTGCTAAGGATTGTAGATGTTCAGCCATTTCTCGTATTTGCGTTACAGCTTCTCCCATGACATAATCCCTTTCTCTGACCTGATTCTGAGATTGTTGAATCTGAAACTCACTATTTTGTAGTGTCATTTCAAGCTCTACGATCTTCCTTTTTAACTTTTCAATCTGGTTTAGGCTTGATTGTAGCTTCGCCGTAGAGTCGCGTCTTCGGCCGAACGTCTTCTCTTGTTCTGTTAATCGAGCTTTCAGTGTCTCATTTTTTCTTTGGCTCTCACTTGCAATCTCCTTCAGAGACTCCTTTTGTGCTTGAACCTCTTGGAACTTTTTCCTCTACTGATCAACCTTGGCTTTTTCTTCTCGAATTTCTTGACGCCATTGTTCTAAAGTTTTACCTAACCCGGCAGTCCTCATTGATAGACGCAACTTTCTATAATCGGTTTTCAAGCTCTCCAAATCTTCCTCGGCCTTCCTTTTTCCTTTCTTTAATTCCTCAGCCTTTGAATTTTGGACATCAATATCCATCATTAAATGCATCTTTTCTTCTTCTAGTCGTTCTATCCTCTTTTCCAACTCTGAATTTTTACTTTCAAAGTCTTGCTTCATAATCTCCGCCTCAGAAGGGACTACTTGCAAGTATTTCTCTATTGGTTGAGTATTATCATGTGTCGGTTTAGGGACATTATCGTTTATTCTCCTATCCCGCTAGGTGTTATACTCGAGGGTTACCATTGGACCTACAGCGATTCTCTTCATTCGGCAAATTAGCATCAGCAATCTCCCGAACCTTCTTCTTAGAATTAGTCCCTTTGTACGAAAATTCGAACTGAGCTAGGCCGTAAGTCGTCGGTATAAACTGTCTCGAATTGTATTACCTTAGCACAAGCAAAGGAGCATACCCAATGGCTCCCCAAATTTCTAGCAGGGGACCTAATCATAACTCCCACAGCGATAGAGAATTTCATCAGGAACAAACCATTGAGCTCTCCATTCAACGTCCTTTTCTTGGAGGTTTTGAAGGAGTGCGATCCAATTTTCTTCTGATATGTCATCTCTCTTGGGCATATTTGCCAACTCCTTTAATAGGGAATAATTTTCATAGTGAACTCGACAAGAAGCTCTATCTATCTTCCAGAAATGGCTATGGAACCAAACTAGCAATAGTTGTGCACATCCCATGAATCTACCCTCGCCTGCTCTTCGGCATGCATTTAAAGATCTAAACGTTTCAGCAAGAATTGCTGGTATTGGCGTAACTCCTTTGTCAAGACGATCAAATAAGTCAACAACTGCTTCATCCACATGCCTCAAAGCTCTTGGGAAAATTACCAGGCCGTAGGTACTTAAGGCGAAGATGTCAACCTTCCTATTAGCATCTGGATGTGCCACTATCAAGTCCCTTAAGTTCACCCACGAAATGCATTTCCCTTCGCCTTTTTGCTGAACATGTGCCATGACCCCTTGTTCACTCATTCCAGTGATGCTCATCAGTTTCTTTACAAAAGTTGGTGCATTGCCGGCCCTAAAGTAGACCTTATCGACTTGAGCCCTTCGATTACGAAGTAAAGCCGTGTATTCTTCTATGGTAGGTGCCAAGTCCACTTTCCCAAATGTGAAGCAGCTATATGCGGGATTCCAATATTGGGTTATGGCCCGAAACAAGTGTTTGTCCACTCTGATGTCAAGCAAATAGGGTAAATCGCCATAATTAAGGTAGAAAAGCTGCTTAGTCCCCTCATCCCAATGAGCCCACATATCTCTTAATTCTTAGAGCTCATTCTATGTTATACTGATGCGAGTGAAGTCCCCCAACTCCGATATATATTCCTCGGCTAGACTATCCCTTTTCTCGAGTTGTATCTTCTCTGACCATATACGCACAGTCGCATTATCCTCCACTTTATCAAGGAATTCGTCCCCCATAACAAGTTTCTATCTTAGTAATCAAAGAGAGATCGACACCTTTTAATGTGAAATGACATGCAAACGCGGCCAAAAGAAACTGGTTAGTATTGAATAATGGCAACCAAAACGGGTAAAAGGACGTTAAACCACTATATGGGTAACCACTAAGGTTTAGCATAGCTTTACTTAGGATGGGCCCTTAAGGTTTACTACATGTGGCTTAGTTCTAAAGGAAAGGTACCCGAACCAGCAGATTCCTCGATCCTCACCCATTATAGGCTCATACGGATCGAGTTCAGTTCAGGGGAATACATTTCCCTATGGCCATACGGAGGTGAAAACCTCACGAAACCATAGGTACGGATGTATTCCGGAAGCAGTCCCCTAGCCCATGCGGAGGTGAAAACCTCACGAAGGCATAGCTTATCGCTCCCAGTTAAGGGTGTGACCACAACGGTCATGCAAATGTGAATGCAGAGGTATCTTATGAGACTCGTCATTATTGCAATCATAGTACCAACAGATGCATCAAAAGGAATATGAATTTTCAAAACCATTTTCCAAATTTTCGACAAAAGGACGAAGAATAATCAATTTTATGGCCTGACTCTCGAAAAGTCCCCAGCGGAGTCGCCAAGCTGTCGTAACCGTTTTTTGACAAAATGAAAATCGAACTTGGTTTTGAAAATAAAGAAAACGGGAGTCGCCACCGATCTTTATTAGGTGTGATCGGATCACCTTTGTTTTAATAAAGCATTCGGTTTACTAAAACGATGCTTTTGGTCTACGAACATTCGAGAAAATAGGTTTGGGAGTCGATTACGTGCGAGGAAGGATTAGCACCCTCGCAACGCCCAAAATCGGTACCAAATTGATTAATCAATGTCCTAATGTCGCAAAGCTTGAAAAGATTTTGAAATTTTATTCCATTTTTTTTTGTATTTTAAACCACTTGATCGAATATCGAGTTTTCCCTTGTTTTGAAGGAATAGAGTCTCACATCCAGCACGATTGGACACGAGAATCTGAGTCCTTAAACTCAAGATCATCTCCAAAATTCTCCAAGCACACATTTTTGAAATTTTGGAAAGGGTATTTGTTCATTCGGTCATACCAAAAAAACACACCCAGCACGATTGGGCACGATCTTTTCGAACTTCCGAACGCACAAATATCACCTTATTTGGAAATAAAAACAAAATTTGAAAGGCTATCCACTTGTTCGGTCAAACAAAAAGTCACACCCAGCACGATTGGGCACAAATTTTTGAATTCCCAAATTCATGAATATTACCTTTGTGAAGCCTCCTTTTTTATTTAAAAAATAAGAAGATATTGAAATGCGATTCAAAAAATGGTGATTTACATGGGATATAACATTAAGATAACAACAATAAATAAAAACTAAAAGATGTTAGTAACGATAAAGATAATAGTAAATATAATAATAATAATAATAATAATAATAATAATAATAATAATAATAATAGTAGTATAGTAATAATAATAGAAAAGTAATAGTGATAAAATATATATATAATAATATAGTAATAATAGTAAAGTAATAATTATACCAAAATATGTACAATATAATAATAGTAGTAAATATAATAATAAAAATAATAATGATGATGATAAAAATACAAAATATGTACAAAATAAAAAAAGAGATCGAACTTAAAATGAAATAAAAGGGTAAATTATATAAAATAAATAATATGGGGGACCAAACTGAAACATGCGCGAAATGATGAGGGACGAGGAGCGTAATTTTCCAACAAAACTTTTAACGCGGGACTAAAATGAAACTGAGATGAAATTGAAGAGGTAAATTTGAAAATAAAGAAAGAACTGAATTTAAAGAAGTAAGAATTGCGGAGGGACCAAAAGGGCAATTAGCCCATTTAACAAAAACGCGCGGACCCTCTGACCGGGTCGGGTCGCGCACGCGGGTCGCCGTGAAACGGCACCGTTTCGGGACGATTCCCCCTAGCTTAAACGACGTCGTTTGGTGTCCATATATAAGGCCAAAATCTGGTTTTAAAATTCATTTCTTCTTTGTTTTTTAAAAGACACACTCACCTTCTCTCATTCTCTCTGCAGGTGCGCAAGGGGGAGAGGTATTCCGGCGTCGTCGACGCCGTTGCCGGCCACAGCACGCGGTGGCCAGAATTCGCCAAAAGATGAGTTTTTTTTTCCTTTTTTTTATAATATATTTTTATATTTTTATATTAGGCTTATATTTGTGAAATAGGAGATTCAAAAAAGAAAAAAGAGGAAATACCTTCACAGATCTGACTCTCATTTTTGATTCTCTGCTGTTATTTCTGTATATTTGTTTGCTTGTATTTGATTAAAAAAGGAAGGGAAAAAAGCCCCAGATTACAGATCTACTTTCGGTTTTTATAACCGAAGATTGAGAAAGAAAAATAAAATACAATAGTTTCCCCTCCGTTGTGCTCTCTTTTTTTCTTTTTTATTGCAGGTGGGCTTGCAGAGTGCGTTGGTGGCGGTGGCAGATAGGCCAGAGTGGGGGGTTCGGTGGCCGACAATGGCTAGTGGAGCGGCGCACCAGGGGGGCTTGCGGCGCATCATTTTAGGGTTTCAAAAAAAACACTAAAAGTTTTCTGAAAAACTTAAAGTTTGGGCCTATTGGGCCTTTTGTTATTGGGCTTTGTTTTTTGATTTGGGCCCGGACATTTTGGGCAGTTTACAATATCATTAACCTTATTATTACTATTATTATTATTTACCATTATCATTATTTTATTATTAATACCATTATTATATTATTATTTTTATTTATTTTACTATTATCATTTATTATTACTATTTATTATTATTAATCAGAATTATTTTTGTCACTATTATTTCTTTACCATTACTACTGATATTAGTATTATTATTATTACTATATTTATATCTATATTTATTTTCTTAGTTTAATACTATTATTATTTATTTAATTTTTATTTATCTATTTATACTTATATTATTTCACATATATATTTCTATTTTCACTCATATATATCATATTTTATATTTCTACTTATATATCAATATTATTTTCATTATCACTGTTATTATCATTATTATTATTATTATTTTTCTTTTCTTTTCTTCTCGTAAAACTTTCATTTTGCTATTTATTCTTTTGTTTTCTATTTATTATCTTTTAGCTTATTGGTTTTATTCATTTTATTCTATTTTTGTTTTATTATTGTCATTTGTATTTAATGCGTTTATTCTATATACTTGCTAGCATCGTAATTCACTTTTTGCATTTTGTTACAAATTCGTGCTGCATTTTGCCCGACACAAAATTGATTCTTTTCATAAAGGTAATATTCCGTATTTAGAAATTCGAGAGATCGTGCCCAAACGTATTGGGTTTCGATTTTTCTCGTTTAATCTAAATAACCGAATATCCTTTTAAAACAAATACATGAATTTTAAATAAAAAGCTTATTCTTGAGAATTCGAGATGTCGTGTCCTAACGCATTGGATGTGATGTTTTGTTATTTCGAGATAAGATTTTCTAAACCAAGGCAATGTTCTGTATTTAGAAACTCGAGAAATCGTGCCCTAACGTGTTGGGTTTTCGATTTTGTCGTTCATTCTAAGTAACCGAATATCCTTTCAAAATTAAATACATGAGTTTCGAATAAAAGGCAAGTTTAGCCTCAAAGGTCGAGATGTCTTGTCCTAACGTATTGGATATGACATTTTACCTTGAGACGAGACAGCCTTTGGTACATATTTTCAATTCATCCAAACGATTTTTTAGGCATCATTATAAAAGAGGGATCGTATTTTTAAATTCTTTCAAGTTTTCAGATTTTCGACACTAAAGACATCAATTAGTCAACTAGGTACCAATTTTTGGGCGTATCGAGGGTGCTAATCCTTTCTCGTGCGTAACCGACTCCCGAACCGTTTTTGGATTTTGTAGACCGAAAAATCATCGTTTTGATAAATTTAAACTTTTATTAAAGTGATTGAATTACAAGGTTACCCGATCACACCTTATCAAAAAAGGATTGGTGGCGACTCCCGTTTTTCGTTTTCATTTCCAAAACCCTAGTCGACCCGTTTTACAAAAAAAAATGGTTACGGCATTGCGTTTTAAGATTTATTGATTGAAATTAATCCTATTTTATTTACATTCCACTTATTTCGATTTCATTTCGATATAGTACTAATTTGTATAGTACTAGTATAAATATATATTTACACTATATATAGTATAATACTATACAAATCCAAAACAAGTAATACTTTTTCGTGTGAACCAAAAACCTATTAATAGATAAGAACACATTCCAACTAATTCCCAAAAAATATAAATTTGTATCAAATACCTAGTAACTAATCCCAACATTGAAGTATTGAACAAACTCATATAAGAAAAAAATCTCAAATATCCTTCATCATGAGACATATAATTGTCACTATAAATAAGAACAAAAATTCCAATAGTAGTGATTAATATTGACGTAATAGAGGTAAATGAATCAATAAAGTAGCCAAACTCGAAAGAAAAATCATTATTGATGGTCCAAGACCATACATATTGATAGATAGAACTTCCATTTATTTGCTGAATAGACAGATCAAGCAAAAAAATCATAACTATACTTAACAATAAAATATTGGGAAAAGCCATAAAAACTTTTTTGTTATTCTTTCTTAATTAATCGTTTCTGATTCACCGAAACAGAAAGAGAGGGATTTGAACCCTCGGTACGAATAACTCGCACAACGGATTAGCAATCCGACACTTTAGTCCACTTAGCCATCTCTCCTAATTGAAAAAAGATAATTACTATGTTATAGCACAAAAAAAAGGCGTGAAAAAAGCCCTTTTTTACTTTGTTATATGGATTATGTTATATAGAGTATTATTGATCTATATAGAGTATTATTAATCCATAGATATATAGGTTCTAAATTTTATTATTATTAGCGCCCAGTTCCAATCAACAAAGAATACAATAATTAGGAAAAAGACTATAAAACTTTTTTATTTTTAGTTGTATTTGGATATTCTTTATTGTTTTAGTTTGTTTTAGTTTTAAGAATATTATTTTCATTTCATTTTTCTTAATTTAATAAATTTAATGAATATTTAAAATTAATAAAATAAATTTTTTTTGAAAATATAGGGCTATACGGACTCGAACCGTAGACCTTCTCGGTAAAACAGATCGAACTGATTATTATCAAAATGATTCGGCCTATTTCAAAGACCCAACATGCATTTTTTTTTTTTTTTGCATTGGGCTCTTTCATTAACTGATAGAAATATCAGTTAGTCTACAGTATATATATTTTTTCTAATAGAAAAAAAGAAGACGGTTCCGTGTGCTCTGATTCATTATTGATACAGGAGCATATCGGTGATTACTAGCTCCTATGACTCGAATACACATGAATTCTCGAGACCCGCTGTTATCTATTACATTCAAATGGGTTTGAGGTTGAATCATTTTTTAAATCTTTTTTTTCAATGTAACAAAAGATGAAGAAAAAAGAAATATTGTTTGTCCAAAAAAAAAAAAAAAACACTCGCAATTTTTTTTTTATTCCCAAGACAAGACTTCTTTCCTTTGGTTATATATTCCTATCCTGAAATAATAAATTGAGTTTTTATAGGCATTTTTGACACCGCTATTGAAAAAGCCTTTCTGGTTATATTTCTGGCTACTTCGCTCATTTCATAAAGTATTCTGCCAGGTTTAACGACAGCTACCCAATACTCGGGAGATCCTTTCCCCAAACCCATACGTGTTTCTGTAGGTCTTACCATAACAGGTTTGTCTGGAAATATACGTACCCATATTTTTCCACCACGGCGTACATTTTTTACATTATTTAAATCAAAGAATTCAATTATATCCTTTCCCAAATCGTTCTATTTCGTTTGATATTTCGTAAGGATAAGTAATACACAGATATAGCAAAATAAAATAAAATACGTCTTTACTTAAAAATATATTTTAAGTTTAACAATTTACTGTAAAATAATTTTAATATTATCAACACTAAAATTTATTTATTTTAAATATATTTCAATTTTAAAAATTTATTCAATATACATGTGTATATTTATGTCAATTTTTTCTTTATAAAAGTTGAAATAAAACTAATCAAATAATAAAAGATAAAAATAAAAGGAGAAAAAAGAAACCTGCATTTTACCATATAAATAATGTATTTTTTAACAAACTTATAATTTGATTATTTTATAATATCTTAAAAATATAAATAAAGAATTAATTGTATAAGAAAATAAATCTAAAACCAAAAACTTAAAAGAATAATTATATTGAAATGTGTTATGAAATAAATAATAAAGAGAGTAAAGAATAAGAAAAGATAAGAGTAAAAGAGAATAAAAAATAGGAGAGCAAAAGAGAACAATTTTTTATTGATCGATAGGAATGTTTACAATACTTCTCTAAAATCTATATTTATAGATATAAGAAGTATAAATGAAATAAAATTCTACTTCTAAGAATTATTAGAGTTCTAAAGTACATCAAACTTATCTTGATGAAAATCCACTTAATATTTAGTGAAGGAAAAAGAGTACTCATATATCTATAATATGCATAACATGTTACTTCACTAAAAATATTATACCAGGAAAGTCTAGTGGGACAAAATATTGGTTAAGAGAAAAGAGTACAGTGCGTATATACTCTCCCTCATAACAACATCACATGATATATAATAATCTAGGCATTCCAATATTGAATACTGACTTTTCAAATGATCACTTGAACGTATTTGCTAAACATTTAATCTTCGTTCTTTTGAAAGTCATGAGTAAGGAAAAAATTGGGGGAAATATATTTTGATCTATTCAAGAGTTTCAGCAATAATCATAACAAAATTTTGATCGTGATCATTCTAAAAATGCATATGTTCAAATCAAATCAATCCATATATTAAACAATTTTCAAGGAATTTCTTTATGCTTCCAGCATTCTAAATCCTTCAATGATTTTAATATAAACTTCCACTATATAGTGATTCATATAAGAGGTTGTAACAACAACCATTAGACGCATGTCAAATCTTTTATGTACTACTAGACTAATAAAATATATCAACGTTATTGCATCCACCACATAAGAATATCTTTTCATAATCAATGCTAGAACTTAGCGAAAAATTTCATATTTCATTAAAACTACTTCATTTGTACCCTCATTGGCTTTATACCTTTAGATATTTGGATGATTGGTCTAGAAATTTCCCGAATTTATCGAATTGCATCTTTCCATTTTGACCAATCTATTTCATTTTCATCTTTCTTAACAAATTTATTTAAGATCCTCATTATTTCAATAGTACTATTGCATGCAAAACTATTGTCGACAACTTCTATTTCCCACGGTCCATATTTTCTCATATTTATATAACTTACTATGATCTCTTTATTTTCACTATTTTCATCTACAATTTCAGGTACCTACATTTCTTTTGGAGTTTTAATAATTAGTTATGTCTTGAGTCTTTTTAGGAGCAACTGCCTCTATTATTTGACCATCTTGATTTATTATTTTCTTATACGAGATTTTTTATCTTTGGAGTCAATCAATCTACCATGCTTCAGGCATGCATTACCTTCAATTTATTTTAACAAGTTGTCCTACTGGGACTTCAATTCAAATAAAAACATTAGTTGATATTAGAGGTGTCATGGGCCGGCGGCCAGGCCTGACCCGGCCCGAATTCATTAAAGGAAAAAAAGAAACTGTTTTTTTAATATTATTTTCTTATTATTTTTCTCCTTATTTTGCTACCATTTTACTATTATGTTTCTATTATTTTGTTGTTATTGTTTAGATATTATATAAAACTTATTTTATTGTTAATTTTGTTATTATTTTAAAGACATTTGTTAATTTTGTTATTATTTTAGAGGCATTTGCTTGTTAAGTTGCATCTATTTTAGCGTTATTTAAGTCTACATATTTTTTAAAATTTATTTTCAATTTGTTGAAAAATATTTATTTTGATTTTTTTAATATTTTTGATGTATTATATATATATTTAAAAATTATATAAAATAATATAAAAAATTAATACGGCCGGGCCGGGCCGGGCCCGGGTTTTAACATTTTTATATGGGTCGGGCTTGGGCAAAATTTTAGGCCCATTTTTTGGGCCGGCCCGGCCCGTGCACACCTCTAGTTGATATATAATACTTGGTTATTCTAATCAGGTCAATAAATACATCTAGCAATTAAATTTGTAATAAAGTGAGTTATCCTTTTTGTACTTTGGTTCAAATTACTTTCTGAGGATGTAGATAATAATAATTTATTTCAAGTAATTTATTTTATCCAATTATTATTTCTCTCCCCCTTAATATTAGGAAAATTATCAAATCCATATACAATTCATGTCTTATTGAATCTCCAATTCATTCAAAACATCTAATAATAAGGAGATTCATAATTAATACATATTCCCAACATTCTTTGAACACTCATTTTGTGCACTTTGGTGGAGCAATTCAAATATATACCACATATTCAAAAATTCTAAAATGGGTTGTATTTGGCTGATGACCAAAAGTCAATTGTAATGAGGAGTACTTATCACAATTTATTGACATGATGCGTGCAAGTATTTATTCATATAAAATATCATATTCTTATATACAAAAAGTTTTGTTCCAAAAAATAACGGTTTAGACATTAACTAGAGGCATTTAATCATCAATTATGCTAAATCAATTTATACGTATAAACAACAGGCTTTTGTGATAGTTACTCGCACTAACAATCTAATATACAATAACCATTGAAATAATAAAGTAGCCAACATTAGCAAGAATTGTCTCGATTGCATAATTTGAAAGTTTTGTTCATAAACAAATCATTAAACAAGTAATCTTGCAAACTACAGGTTGTGAGTTGATAACTCACATGTGATTAACTTGTAGATGCATCTACCAAAATCATATTAAAACATTCACTTGTTAGATAAACAGACCCATATTTCTTCTAGAAATGCTAGAGATTCAACATCAATTTTTGTTACTGAGGTTCTAATAATTCATATTTTTTTAGAACAAGCATCACTTAAAAAATCTTTAAAATAAAGAATCTTCAGGTTCTTTAATAAACTTCCACGTAAATTCTCATTTTGCATCATTATTACTGATCAGAATGGTATAACCAATCATGCCAACTATTAATATATTTGGACTAGTAAACTTCTCGTTTACGATGCATGTGATTCAACAATACTAATGTAGACTTCTAGTTTACATATTGTTCCATGTGATTTAACCATACAAATAGCTATACTAACATTGTATTGAAGAAAACACCATATTAACTAGTTTAGAAGTAGTTATAGATGTCATCTTTGAAGCATCCAAATATGAAACAACAAACTTAATACAATAAAATCATAGCCTAAAATATCTACATTTGTTACAAATAAAATCTATCAATTTTTAAAATGTGCACAAACAAATATTTCATTTGTATAGACATATGTGCAGAATTAAGCGAATCATATAAACATACCATAACTGCGCAACAATTAAAAGTTGGAACATAATATGAAACTATTCATTTAAATTTCAATATCAATCATATTACTTGTCTCCACACTATCTTTATTTTCCACTTTTGGTGGTAAAAAGAATTATTATGATCATTCATTTTACAATTATTATGTCCACGTCAAAGATTACATTTTTATATATTATTGCATTCACTTCAAGGATGGGGTAGATCTAATACGATGATCTTTATGATTTTTCATTTAATAGCTCGTTATTTAATTCAATCATGCGTAAACATGATATTAACTCAAAATTAAAATATTTTCTCTAACAAGTTCTCTTCCAACATAATGTTAATTGAGAACTTATTGTAAATACTGAAGAGTTATAATCACTCCCAATTATAAAATTTCACAACTTCAAGTGCATCCAATCATAACGAGTTTTAGATCAAATTACCATATTTTGATGGTCATATCTTTCTCTTAAATTAACCAATAGTTCAAGTGGATCTTTCATAATCAAATATTTGCTTTCAACTCTTCATGGGAATGATGACGAAGGAAGATGACGGAGATAATCATAGTCATTTTAACAATCAATCAATTCTTTAAGCATAAGTATCATGCATTAGATGACTGAATCTTTCTTTATCATTTTCAAAATCAAAACAAGTAAATATTCATAGTAAGAGTGATTCTTTTTCTCATTCACAATCTCAAAATGAGATCCACTAAAGTAAATATCTTTTAAAACAAAATAATTTCTTTGAGGTTGACTAGAACATAGTACATTAATTATTGTAATAGGCCAATTTAGCTCGGGTAGAGGTGTTCGTAAGGCCCGACCGAAATTTGGGAGAGTTTGGGCAAAAATATAAGCCCGAAAAATGGGCTTGGACAAAAAATAAGGCTCGTTTAAAAAATGGGTTGGGCCTTGGGTAAGGTATTTTTGGCCCAGGCCCGGCCCGAATTCACTAAATGACAAAAAAAATGCTATTTTTTTTTATTTTTGAATGTTATTTTCTTGTTGTTTTCTCCCTATTTTGCTACCATATTACTATTATGTTGCTACTATTTTGTTGTTATTGATTGAATATTGTATAAAACTTATTTTATTGTTAATTTTGTTATTATTTTAAAGGCATTTGTTAATTTTATTATTATTTTAGAGGTATTTGCTTGTTAAGTTAAATCTATCTTAGTGTTATTTAAGTCTACATATTTTTTTAAAATTTATTTTCAATTTGTTGGGAAATATTTATTTTGATTTTTTTAGTATTTTTGATGTATTATATATATTTAAAAATTATATAAAATAATATAAAAATTTAATACGAGCGGGCCGGGCCGGGCCCAGATTTTAGTATTTTTATATGGGTCGGGCTTGGGAAAAATTTAGGCCCATTTTTTGGGCCCGGCCCGAGCCCGATGAATGGGCTTAAAATTTTAGTTGAGCCCGGCCTGGCCCGGCCCATGAACACCTCTAAGCTCGGGCCCATACAAAAAAATAATAAACCCAAAATAATAAAACAAAGTCCAAGCCCAATCCAAAATATATCATTTGGCCCGATCAGAATGGCCCATTACTTGAAAAGATTGAAGGTCCATCTACAAACTTGACGTATATGGAAACATAATCTTCAAGGATATGCAATCTTAGATATGATATGCAAATCTTAGATATGATATGCAATCCTAGAAGATATGATATGCAATCTTAGAAGATATGATTTTGTAATCTTAGAGATTTAATTTGTAGATACCTTTTAATCTTAGCAGTTGATGTAATTGATCTGTACCGTTGGATTTGGGGAGGCTCAACTATAAATAGATGCCTCTCCCTTCATTATAAAGGACTTGAGTTTTGAGTAATAAAAATTCTTGAGAGCATTCACTCAAATTTCTCTCTCTTTTGCATTCTTATTTTCTGTGGCTTGTTCTTATTTTGTTTTTCGCTCATCTTCGTTTCTTTTTGAGTTGCTTCCGTTCGAGTTTGATTTTGGTGGAGGAATTTCGTTAAATCCTCATATTGAGGGAATTAGGTTGACTTATGCGTTTTTTTAACTTTTTTTTATTTATCCATTTAATTGCTTAATCATTATTTATTCATTTATTTTAATTATTTTTTCTTTTTTGCTTTTCCCTATTTATGTTAAATTGTTTTATCATATATATTATTACTTTTATTTGTTATATATTATCTATGTATTATATATTATTTAACTTTAATCATATTATGTATTATTTGAAAATTTTTATGTTGTACATCATCTAAATTGTTTTATTATTAAGGTAAAATTTTCCATATATTGTTTATTTAAAATATGTATATTATCTATTTTTAAATGATATATTATATACTTATTATAAGTTATCCCTTATACATTTTTATTCAAAGTTTTTTATATTATTTATTTAAAATATATATATTTATTTTATTATGTATGTATTAACTATTTTAGATTTTGTCATATCGTATTTTTTATTTTTTTATTATTCTATTTTTTAAAAAAATTATTATAATATCCCTTTATTGTTTTGCATATATCATTTATCTTATATTGTTATTTTACTTTTATATTTGATCTCATATGTAAAGTTTCATATTCATTTCTTAGTTTTTTTTTATCTTTCGCATAGATCTTTTGAATTATTATTGCTTACTTTATATCTTTTATTTGTTACTTGTATCATTTGCTATTTTATGTTATTCTTTCTCTTAATTGCCTATATTAGTATTAAATGTTATTATATCATGTAATTGTAGTATAATGCTTTGGTATTTGTGTTTTGTAATGTATTAATGATACATTTTACTCAAATCATTGTTTTAAAATATATCTCATTTAATTGCCACTTTTTATCCAAAACTTTATTTCTTAAAATAAGACAATATTTGACATTTGGAGTTTTGAGGGAATCGTGCCCTAACTTACTGGGCTTCGATTTTTCTCATTAAGTCTAAATGATCAAATACCCTTTTTGAAATTAAAATATATGATTTTCAAATAAAAAACCTATCTTTGTGAATTTAAGATGTTGCGTCCTAACTTATTGGATGTGACATTTTGATATTTTGAGATAGGGATTTCAAAATAATAATAACAATAATAAAACAAAAGATATTTGGTGTTTGGGAAATTCGAAAGGTCGTGCTTTAACTTACTGAGATTCGACTTTTCTTTTATCCAAATAATTGAATGCTTTTTTTAAAGGTTATAAGTTTTGAAAAATCAAAAGGGTAATAATTTAAAATCTTCTCAAATTTTCAACATTAAGACATTTATTAATCAATTAGGTACCAATTTTTTTGGGCGTTACGAGGGTGCTAATCCAAAATCATCGTTTTAATAAATCAAAATGTTTTTTATTAAAATGATCAATTTCAAGGTGACCTAATCACACCTCGAAAAAAGATTGGTGGTGACACCATTTTCGTTTTTAAAGTCGATCCCTGTTTTTTCAAAAGAAAACTTAAAAATGGTTCCGACAATTATCATTTTGCTTCTTAGGATAACAGTGTATTAGCTCTTCTGGAGCTTTAAATTAATTTTGTAATACGAAATATTAACGTGTTTTATTGCCACATTGAACATAGGGTAACATTATATTAGCTTTTCTGGAGCCTTAAATCAATTTTGTACTACGAAAGTTTAGCTTGTTTCATTACCAAACAATAAAAATGTTTTGTTATTCTTAAGGATAGTATGCATTGTTGTATTGTCTACGAGACATATATTTCCTTCCTTTTAAGGAATATTAATAGAGTGATAAAATATTCAGATGTACGATAGGTACATTTCATACAATGAAAACATAACTTATTTCTTCTCCATTTCTAGTTGTGAACCTCTTATCATATTCATAATTATGCCTTGCATTCAATTCGGGGAATGTGATTCAATATAATGGGCTTCTATACATGTAAAATAACAATAGATATAGTATAGAATAATTAGAAATTTTAGAGAGCATACATAACTAATCAGATGAATAAATGACCAAATGGTGAAGTTTGATCAATAAAATCTCAACACTGATATAATAGCTCTTCTGTAGCCTTCAACTAATTTTGTACTACCAAATATCTCAATAATATTGGTTGTTTTAGTACCAAATAAGATAAATTCCGAGTTCTAAATTTGATCAATAATGTTGGCAATGAAGGAGCATATGAGTTCGAGTGCGTTGAAGTGTGTTTATCCTGTTATTTAAGAGTTGATGATCATGGGTAGTTCTAGGCATTGTATAAAAAAAAAAAAATCATATTTTTAATATTTTATAACTGAGTTGATGTTGGATTAATTCATAAAATCATATATTCCAACATGAAACCAATGTCATTTTCTAATTTAAAAATGTTTAGATTTTAATGGAGTTAATTGCATTAATGTCCCCCAAACTATGACTTAGATTTTAAATTGATTATCAAATTTCAAAATATTTTAGTTGAATTCTCAAAGTATCAAATACTGTATATATGTATCAATCATGTCATTCTCTTAGGGTCCGTTTGTTTACATGTAAACAGTTTTACGGAAAATGTTTTTTTGCATTTTCCTGTGTTTGTTTCACAGAAAATAGTTTGGTCAACGGAAAATGACTTACAGGTCAAGGTAAAATAAACCTTTTTTCTTGTAAATTGGCTTAACCTTTTGAAAAGCGTAAGTCATTTTCTGGAAAAGAGCTCATCTATAGATAATTTTATTTTTATATAAAAATAAACTTAAATCAAGTTTAATGTTATTATATTGATAATAAAATTTATTTTTATTTTTAAAAATATTTAAAATATTATATTTTTCAATATTATTAAACATATATATATTTAACTATTTATATTTAGTCATATAATAAATTGTTAATATAATAAATATAATTTATTATTTTAATAAATTATTTAATATTTCGATTTTATTTTATTGATAAATTTTAAATAATATTATTCACATATTATTGAAAATATTCAATATTAATATTTTAACAATAAATATTTATTAAAATTATAAATATATTAATAATAAATGTTTTGTAGTATAAAGGTTAAAATATGTCATAAGTCTATGTACACTTCACATATTTGTAATTTAGTCTTTGTACTTTTATTTTCAAGAATTTAGTCCATTTACTTTCAAAATTTGAAAATCAAGTCTAATTGTTGACATCTTTAATTTTTTTTGTCAATTTGTTGATGTCACATTTTTAAAAAAAAATACTCACTTAGTAGTCATGTAATTAAAAAATGACGTTGCAATGAATCTGAATTTAACATAATATTTTTAATATATGCAAAAACAATGTAAAATATAAAATTATAGATAATAATAAATTCAATTAAACAATGAAAAAATAAGAAAATCTCATATGTATGTTTGTTTAATTGAAAACAACTTTTATGAAATATTTTTAAGAAATTTACCAAACAACAGAAAATATTTTACACAGATTCCTCCAAACACTAGAAAATATTAGCTTTTCCAAAAAAGTAAATCATTTTCCAGAAACCATTTTCCTAAAATCATTTTCAGTGAAACAAACAGAGCCTTAGTCTAACTATCTATTCAGGCATTAAATGTTAGTTCAAGGACGATAACCCAACCCTTGATGCGTATGAAAATTTCTAGTTTAAAATTTGATGTAGTGCTTTAAACATGCTTCTTGTTAGATCCAAGCTCGTATTTAATGTCCAAGGTGATAGTAGGTTGATGATGATATTTAATTGATATGATTTTAATAATATTTAAATAGAATGAAATTAATTTAAGATATATACGAAGATGTTAGATAGAATTAGAGCTGTTTAATGCTATTTATTTATTTTAGTTGAATTGAAAATTAGAGTTGGATTCAGTTTATATTTCATGGTTTTTATTGGGAGTCATAACGTGTGAGGTGTGATTCTCTTCAATGATATATAATAATATATTATTTTTTAAAAATTGAATTTTTTAAATATTAATAACCCAAGAATTGAATTTTAACTCAAATGAATTCGGTCCGGAAGTTTGAATTTGGATAATTCATAAATAGCATGATTTTAATGAATTTTGTATTAGGAGTTAAATTGTATTTCTTTCTGTAATGACTCAAAATTCGTGGGCATCGAAAAAATGTATTATCGGGCCTCCGTCTTAATAAATCGAATTCGTAATAATTAATAGAAATATTTATGAGTCTAGTAGTGTGTTTAATTAGGCTTTAATTAGGTGAATTTAGCTTAATTAGTAAAAATTAGGAAAAAGAACTAAATTGAATAAAGAGTAAAAGTTTAATTATAGATTAAAATAAAATAAACGGGATTAAATAGGAATTATGCCTATTTCATTAGGTGAGCCGGCAAATGGGAAGTAAAATCTAAGATTTTTCTTAGATTATATATTATATATAAATATTATTATGGTTTTATATTAAAATTATTATTATTAAATAAATTAAAATAATGAAAAATGTATGGTAATAATAATAAACATGTGTAAAATACATGAAAATATACTTGTAATATATTTGTATATTTTCTTAAATAATAAGTAAAAGATATTTATTAATTATTATTATATTACGAAATAAAATAAATAAAGACAAGTGTAAGGTGATGATAAAATATAAGTGTGTTAATTAAAATATGTACATTTGTAATATATTAATTTACTTATTATTTAAATAATAGATATTTGTTATAATTATATATTATATTATTGTTAAATTAATAAACAAATATAATACAAAGAAAGTAAAAAGGACTAAAAGGGCAATTAAACCAAAAGCATAAGTTGAGGGTATTAATCCTTAAAATTATGAGATTTTTAAGTTTAATATATATTATATTATTAAATAATAAAGATATTTATTATGTTTTATTATATATTTTATTATTATATTATTATTATATTATATTATATTATATATATAATAAAGTAAAGAAAGAAAACAAAGAAATTAAAACAACAGAACAGTAGGGACGAAATAGAGAGAAAGAAGAAAGAAAAAGAAAAAGAAAGAATTTAGTGTTTTAAGGTTCAAATTCAAATTGCCAATATCGCACCCGAGGCATTCGCGAAGAAAGGAAAAGAAAAAGTGGGCAAGGAGTAAAAACGAGAAATCACGGTTTGTATTACTATAATTCAAATCTATTTATTATTAATTGTTATATTTTAATTAAAATGCATGGTAAGTAAAATTAGGTAAGCAATTGAAATGATAATATTGATTTGAATGAAATTGATTCAAAAATGTTTATGGCTATTGAAATTGAATGTGAACAAATTGAAAATTAAAAGTGATTTGAATTAAGTAATTGAATTATGAATTATGTAAATATTTGAAAGTATATTGATTGGAAACTAAAAGTGATTTGAATTGAATCAAATTGAATTGAATGAAGAAAATATGTGAGTATTTGAAATGTATATTGATTGAAAAGTAATTAGTAATTTGAATTTGATTGGAAAATGAATTAAAAATATGAATTGAATAAAAGTGAATTAAATTATGAATATGTGTGAATATGTGAATTGTATATTGATTGAAAAGTGGTCTGAATTGAATCGAAGTATGGTTATATGTGAATTGAAAGTGAATTTGTAATAGAAAAATGATTTGAATACCCTGTTAACTAGTCGGGATGAGTCGGATATAGTTGGCATGCCATAGGATTAGAAGAGTATGGGAATTTATCGGCTTTACCGATCAGGCACTATAGGTGTCGTATTAGGCACCACGTGTGTCGTTTCAGGCATTTTATGTGTCGTATACTGCTTCTGATATATGGATTAGGTACTGAGTGCCGTTTTAGGCACAATGTGAAACACCCCACACCCGGCCCACGAGCCTGAACCGGATCTGGTATGTTCCTTAAGAAAATCGGTTTTAAATGTCCTGAATAACTTAGAGAAAATTTGTGTAATTAAGAAAAATTCGTTTTGGGTTGGGCTTAAATTGGAACCCATTTAATAAATTTTGAAAATCCAACTTAAATAAGGTGACAAAATAATTTTAGGGTTTATCATTTTAAAAGAAATAAATTTACTTAACTTTAATCAAAAATATGTTGTATCATCATCAAATAAAAATAAGCAGAAGTAAAGGAAATCCAACTGGGCCTTATGGCCTTATTACATCATTCAAACCCAAAATAAAATTTTAAAGTACTAAATTTAAATAGAGTCCAAATTCTAATAAATTCTTCAAGTGTTGCATGGCCACCTTTAGCTCCTGCCGACCCGGTCCATTACTGCTCATCACCTGAAAAATAATTCCCCAACGGGGTGAGTCCACAGACTCAATGTGTACACAGTACTAATTTTCAACAATTCAGGCATACAAGTCATATCAATTTCATGTTCATACAAAAATAAAGGATGATGCAACCCAAACCTAAGCCTATTTGTCCATCCGCTACACACCATCCGTACCAACCTGTACACCGTGGGGACTACTAAGTCGACCCTCCATCCGCTACACACCATCGAAGGCGATCATTTGCAATCGACGTACTCATCGCCCACTTACGTTGTGTCTTTAGACACTATATTCAGATGATGTAACCGAAGTTACCATATTCAATTAATGGGACCGTAGCCACCATATTTCGTTGGTGAGACCGAAGTCAGCACCTTCGTTGGTGAGACCGTAGTCATCACCTTCACTTTCTCCCTTCACATATATCCCAAATGCCCCAAATATTACATATCATTCATATCATATTTAAATTCACATTCATGTCACTTTTCAGATTATAACACATTCATAATCCTATCAAAAGTAGGAATACGTTCCTGGGTACTTTTTGCCACATTTGTGGTACTTAGCCACATTCTCATTCTTATACACATTCATATATTAAAACATAATTATTGCCATAACATATATATATTGAAAGTTAGTGTGAGTACACACCTGATTCGCTTAAGGTTTCCAATCCAAATCCCGAAAAGCTTGATCTAATGCCTTAGATCTTAATTCTCTACATTCAATCATTTAGTACTTAGTAAAGAGCCATTCGGCAATAAATCCAAATCCTAGTAGGATTAGTATACTTAAAACTTACCTTGAAACTCTCAAATATCGAAATCCTTGTATCCCTCTGTCGAAATCCCTATAACTACATGTTAGATCAATTTCTAACATTTATTCACAACAAATAACCCTTAGCCGAATGTTAAATATGACTTACCTTAGATTTTTAAATCCAAAATTCACCGAATAACTAGGAACACGCGGCCTATGGTGTACCTTCGGGAAAAGAACTTCTCCTTCCTTGTAGTCGACACTTAGTAAATCCCGAAAGATCTCTTCAAGGTTTCGGCAACCATGAACATTAATGGAATTAGCCCTAGATTTCGATAAGTCTAAAGTATAAAAGAATGGAAACCAAACTTGGATCTTACCCTTATTTAAAGAAATCGATTGCACCTTCATTTCAACCTTCGGCTATGGCCTTGATCTTAGCAAGCTTTCGGCTTTTGGAATATTGAGAGGAGAAGAATGAAGAAGAAAAGAATAGGGGTTGCAGAGAAAATTCGGCAGAGGTTATCAATGAAGAGTAAATAATGCTGAATGGCCTCTCTTTTCCTTTTATAGCCAAATTACTAGGCTAGAGTCCCTTACTTGGCCACCACTCTTCTATTTTGATAACTTTATCCTTTAATTATCATAAATAAAAGAGTTTAATCCAACATTTATCTCTTCAAAATAATCCAATTTAAAAATCCTTTATTTATCACCTTTTTAATCGAATATTTATGAAAATAAAACACCTCCTTTCTAGAAGCATGTGTCGTCCACCTCGGTCTTCTCCGAAGCAAAAATAAAACCTCCCTTATTTGCTTCCCAAGTGACTCGAACCCAGGCCCATTCCTCTTGCATATGGCGCCATTTCCATAGGCCCTAAGTGACATCTTCAGGCCACTTTTCCAAGCCTGTTTGTGTGTCAAATTTCACCAACTTTTTCTTTTAAGGCCACCTTGCCTTAATTTCCTATTTTAAACTTTAAAACTTGACATTTCTAAGTCATTTCTAAGTTTCCTAAAATTTTCGATCGGCTCTGTATACTTGCCATTTTCTTACATTTCCAAGTTTCCAGAAATGTTCATTTCCATTTCCATTTCCATTTCCATGCATTTCTAGGTTTCCAAAAATGTTCACTTTCCTCTTTTAAACTTAACATTTCCATACATTTTCAGGACATTTCCCTACATTTCCAAGACAAGACATTTCCTTACATTTCCTTACATTTCCATACATTTCCATACATTTCCTTACATTTCCTTACATTTCCATATTTCTAGAATTCACATAACACATTCATACATAATTCATAAAACATGCCATTTTACCACATGGTTCCTTGTGTCATGCTTCACACGGAGTTTCTTTTCAAGCCTCATTTACCTAGCTCCCCTTTTTACTTAGAAACCAATAATTTTTCTAAGCTTTTTCTTCCATCCTAGAATTTTAAAAACCCTTAATACACTTCCAAACATTGCCAAAACCTGCTAACTCATGAATTATGCACAAACGCATAACCCCTAATCTAGGATGTTACACAATGTGCCGTACTGGTGTGTTTGGTTGGAATCCGTGTATCCGCCAAGGTCCGGGTTTGTTAATAGGGTGAATAACTGAAATGAGAAAATTAAATAAATTTGATTGATCGTACTATTAAAAATATGAGAAAGAAATTATGAGTTGAATTGTGAATTGAATTAAGACATGAGATTTGAAGCATGGACTTAAGGTTCATGAATTTGTTAAAATATCGAATTGTCGATATTGAAATCAGTTGAATAAATGAAGTGAGAAAATCGAATGAATTTGATCGATTGAACTATTGAAAGTATGAGAAAGTGAAATTATGAATTGAAATTGAGATATCGAAATAAGAAGTGAAAATAGAATGAATAGGAAATAATGAAATAGTGTATGAGTTAATTGAATATAATCATATGAATTAATTATAATTATTTTTATTGAAAAAAAATGTTGGTTTAAATAATTATTGAAAGACTAGTGTTGTAAGGTTTTAGATATGAAATAGAATAAGTTATTGAATTGAGATATAGAAATGAAATATATGAAATAATGATTTTATGAAATGGTTATTGATGAAATGCATGAAATGAATATTGATATAGTAAGAAGGTATATAAATTAAAATAAAGAAACTCTATTTAAGATACATATTACTAAGAAAATTTAAAGTTTTAAATGCATGAATGGTTTATTGAAAGTAAAATAGTGGTAAGATTAGTTGTGCATATTTATTGTTTTTACTTTAAGTATTTTGAATTATAGTAATACCACTTGGTGTATACTCAGCGTACGATTTGTTTCCGAGTGTAGATTAGGTACAGAAATTTTGAAGAGTTGTATTTGAGATTACGAGCTTTCATCTCATCACATCTTCAAGCAACAAGAGGTACGTTTTAAAATTTTGAATAGAATGACATGTACTTAGGAAAAATCAAGTATGTTCCAAGTAGTAGTAATGACTAAATTATAAATTATTTTAAAATATTATTTGTCCCTTTTTTTTATGTTCTAATATATTAGTGATTAGCCAAAAATTACTTTGGCACCAAATGTAATATTTCTATATCAGGTTCCTTGAGTCGAACATGGTATAGGGGTGTTACACTTTCTCTATTTAAAAAATATACAAATTAATTCTAATACTTTAGTTCAAAAAGCATATTGGTCATTTATGTTAAAAATTTTATTAATTTGACTATTAAAAACTGGCGTAACCAATGAAATAACTAGACAATGATATGTGGAATATCACATGTATTGTATACATCATGTTGATGTATAGAGACCAATTTTTAATAGTGAAAATAGATTGAATTTTTAATAGAAGGACTAAAAAATAGGAGATATAATTAAGGTTGGTTGGGGTGTGTGTGTTTTGCCCCAAAAGTTAAGGTTGTAATGGAGTTTGTTTGAGACATTTTTTTTCTTTTAACACTAAAAAAAATTAAAATAGATATAAGTTGTAAATGTAATTGCTTGGAATGGTGGCAACATACCACATTAAATTGGGATTTGCAGCATGCACTACATGCAGAAGAGCATAATCCAGTTTATAGCATAGAAAAGGAATGATTATTGGAGGGCATGCCTCCTTCAGGACCATCACTATGCTTCCTCTCTTTTCTTAGCCTTTTTAACCTAATGCTGGAGGCTCTCTCCACGTGCCCTAACCTCCTTGTGTTATGCTTTTGATTTTTTTTTTTTAATTTAGACCTGCAAATTTTTTTTTCATAAACTAATAACACCACCATTATTTGATGTATTCTACAGTAGAAATAATTATTTTGTTCTAAAATGTCTTCAATCAAATCTAAAACACCAAATTAAAGTTGGTGAAAATTTATGTAAGTAAACCCTTAACTGCACTCAATATAATACAACTAAAAAACACATGGGAAAGTGCAGTTTAAGCTATTGTTTAAGATAATTTTATCTGTGTCCATTGAAGGAAGAGGATCAAAGTATGCAGGCAAATTACAGTGCTGCAAACATTTCCCACATGCACTAGATGGTTAGAATCTAGATTTTCTTTTTAACTAGAAGATTTGATTAACAGTGCATACAAAGAAAGAAAGAAAAACCAAGGGTAGTGGGTACTGGCAAGTTGGGGCCGTGAGAGTGGAGGAACCCACAGTGACAGTGAGTGGTACATATTTTCCCTTAAACCAAAGAGGGGGAAATAGAGTGCACCAAAATTATGAAATCACCTCTTCTTTTATTTACCATAAATGAATCACAAAGAATAGAAGGTGAGCAGGGTTCACATGGCAGTCACCTTCACTCACGTCACCACCTGCACATATTCTAATAATGTAAGAGAGAGAGAGATAGTGTCAAGCTTTTCCCATCAATAGGGTTTGAGGGTCACCAAAAACTAAACTATAATGAGAGGTCCCCAAAACCCCTGAATTTCACAAGGCTAATTATACCATGGGAGCCAATCTAGTTTTGTTTTTCTTATATATTTGGTGTAAGACGTTTTGGTATTCGATACTGGTATTGGGTGTGGACTAAATCTAAAGTTGAGGTGGATTGAATACTCAATCAAAGATTTAATTCAACTTATGTTAGTGTTATTGATGGAGTAGATTGAATGATATGCCAAAGTATGGGGGTGTGATTGAAGAGAATGGTGGTAGTGGGTTTCCAAAATACCCTTTACCATCATCATCCATCACCCATCTCTTTTTTCCTATACAAGAAGGAAGTGGACGGTTAATGGAATCTCAAAGTGAACATCAACCATCCTTCTTTAGCATCATCCCTTTCTCTTTCTCTCTCTCTCTCTTTCTACTTTTCCAATACAAATTCACCTAAGAAAATTATGTACTTTCATAAATACGTATATAGCTTGCTTTAGAGAGAGAGAGAGAGAGAGAGATTTCTACTAAAGCAAAAGCAAATAAAAAAAATGAAAAAACCTTGTGTTGGGTGATTGTTAAAGGGTCAATTTTGTGTCTATAAATGTCTATCTGGTAAAGCAGAAAACTGCCTTTTTTTTGCAACACAAAACTGTAGCTCTACTTAACCTATATTCATCAAAAGAAGGAGAAGAGTTGGAATTCAAGAGCTTAGCCTTTCTCATAGTTCAATTCCTTGCCAGGTTAGAGACCCTTGTGGTGTGGTTTTGTTTTGTTTTTGGTGTTGTTCATCAATTCCTTTTTTGCTTGTTTTTTCAGCTTTGAACCATGGAGTTCCCTAATCTGGACCCAGAAAGCTCTTCCCAGAAAAAAATGGGAAGAGGCAAAATCGAGATTAAGCGGATCGAGAACACCACTAATCGACAAGTTACCTTCTGCAAGCGTCGCAATGGACTGCTCAAGAAGGCCTATGAATTATCTGTTCTTTGTGATGCTGAGGTGGCTCTCATAGTCTTCTCCAGCCGTGGCCGTCTCTATGAATATGCTAACAACAGGTTTCACTTTTCTTCTTCTTCTATGTTCTGCAAATTTGTTTGATCTTTTTCATTCCATTAAAGATAACCTTTTTTATGAACTTTTTGTTCTGCAATAAAGCATAAAACATTTAAGACTTCCAACATTTACTTCTATAAACCTTTGATTATGGGTTGTTCTTCCTTTTCTTGTATGTTCTCTCTAATTTGTTTGGTAGACATGCAGATGATTTCAAGTAATGGGTGTAAATATAGCCCTAGTTTAAACTTTAGGGTTGTAAAGATATATATATATTCATATATATATATAGCAGTGATTGGTGAAGCTGAAAGCAGACTCTCTTTCCTTAATTCCTACCCTTCTCTTTTCCTCTCTCTCTCTCTCTCTCACCACATGTCATCTATCATCTATCACACCTTGCAGAAAAGTCTGCTAAAACAAAACTGTGTCATGCTCTCATTAGCTCACTCTTTTAGATTATCGAATATAAAACAGATGTTTAAAGCCCCAGTTTTGTTTTGTATGGATTAGTCATTTTTTGCCCCTTTTGCTTCACACTTTCAATCCGATGATGACAGAGTTTCAAGGTAATAGGTCTAATAGATGTGTGACAAAAACTCCAGTCAAAATCAGATATTAGATTAGGGTTTTTTCCCCTAAATGGGTTGTTTCACTCAACAAACCTAAAGTTGGCCTGTCATAGACTAATTGGATACCTGGAATTTTGTCTCTTTCTCTAACCATTAATCTTCTTATCAGCTTTCTTTAGATTTGAAGAGATTAGGGTTTTCTAAAAAAAAAAAAAAAACCTCAGATGGGAATCTAAAACAAATTTCTTTGACACAAATTGAAATGGAATCCTAGCATAAGTCAAGGGTTTCCTTTTCTTTATCTAAAGCTTAGCTGTGTTTCCCATAAGAATCTGTTTTGATTTTCTTTCCTTCTTATATCATTGTTTGCTGACCCTTTTCTCTTTAATCTTTTAATCTCAAACTTTTCTAGTTAATTTCATTGCTTCCCTTCCATCCCTCACTTTTTCTGTTAAAAGAGGAGAGTTTTCATTGATTGATACATATCAAAATGATCATCTAAATTGTAACATTTAGACTACACAACCAACAAATCCTATAGAATACCAACAAAAACTGAAGAATATTTGTTCTATTATATAATATGTAAGGTAAAATAGTAAAGAAAGGAGAAAATTCTAATAGCTAGCCTAGCAATACGTGAGAAAAGACGGATAGAAGCAAAGGGTACGAACCAATGGGATTCTCTGCATGCACTTTCTTGGAGCCTGTAGCATTGGCCATTGCCTGCACCTGCAACTGCAACTGCAGCTGCTTAAAATTTCACTCAACATTTCATAGTTTTCATGCCTTATTTAATAGTAACCCCAGAGTTAAAAAGGAAGGATAATAATATTATTAATAAAGGGAGTTGTTTTCTTGCTGGGGTTAAAATCTCTGGGTATTTCAAGAGATAGAGGTCATTACATGTTGTGGAATGGGATAAAAAGCAACTCACATTTTTCATAAATGATAAAAACACATAAAAAGTAAAAGGAAAAGGATCACAACCAATCATATCGAGGGATCTTGTACCAGAGTGGCAGAGGTAACCAATGAAAAGCTCGACAAATTTAAGGAAACAGCTAGCTGCCTCCCCTCTCAATCACATACAACACTTGTGCTTTACTTTTTAGAGTGCAGTATTTTTACCTACTGCTGCTTCACCTTGCCTAATGCATTTTTTTTAATTAAACAAATAGTTTTAGGGTATGTTATGCTTCTTTATTTGCATTATTTAAAAGGAAAGGAAAGAAAGTTTTTAATTTATAAAATGTTTATTTCATTGTTAATTATGAATGCTTATAAATATTTCGTTATTATATCTTATTTTGCAAGCAACCAAATATCAAAAACAAATCCTTTCCTTTCCTTTTCACTCTTTAACCAGCTTTCATTAATTTTGCAAACAAGAGATTTCTTTTTTTGTTAACCTTCTTTTCCCCTTTACTGTTTATCTAATGTTGAAATGTATGTTAGAATCTGTTAATTGCATATAATATCAAGCATTCTTTTAAGTAGAAAAGTGAAAAGAAAATATAGTTCATTTTTTTTATTAAGTTTGGGGTTTTGGCTAATTTAGCATTGTTGTTTCGGTTTAAAATTGCCTTTAAAAAGTTAAGATCGGGCAAAATGCAATGGAAAAAGGTGTTTGGTATTGCTATAAAAAATTACTTTTGAAAGTTAAAATTTCTATTTTAAACATAATACTGCAAAGCAAAAATAATCCATATTATAATAATAAATATTAATTTCATCCATGAATACAATTCAAAATTTTTAAAAGAAATATAATTACTATTAAATTGATTAATTTAAATGATATTTAAGTAATTTAATTTAAGAATATAAATAATATAATAACTATTACCATTGCTTCCGTAATAAAAATTACTACTAAATTCATGCATCTATGCAATTTAAAATTGACCAAAATAACACATCATAACGTATCAAAGTTTAAAGTGAACTCATTAGGCTACAAACAATAACATCCCTTGTAGCTTCCATTTCACAACCAATGAAAATGCATTCATCATTGTCACAACATGTAAAAAAGAGATAATAAACATTCATCATTGTGCGAAAGTAAACAAAGCAAGCAAACATACATAAACCATCAAATGTCATCAAACATAGGTGACAGATATGACCCAAGAAGGCTAGTAAATTTAGAACTCTCCCTCGTTTCACTCTTAAGCCACCAAACTCTAATATCATGAGATATGGATAAAAACACAATTGCTTATCCTTATTGACCAATAACTTCAGCGAAAAAAGGTATAGTGGATTTGGGCAAAACTTTTTTGGGGGTCTTATTGTATCTTTTTTATGATAGTAAAAATGTAATTTTATCATTTTAATAGCCTAAGAATTAAATCAATTTTTTTATCATTTTGAGGGGCCAAAGTACAATTTTACAATTATTATTTTAAATTTTATAAATTCTAAAAGGGCCTAAATGAAAAAAAATTCATTTTAGGGGGCCAAGGCCCTTGCCAACTCCCCCTCCGGCTTCGCCACTGAGTAGACTAGCTTTTGGAACATCCTTCAACAAGCTATCAAGCACTTTGTTAACTTATGGTATGCCACATGGATCATTCATAGGAGTTAGGCTCGATGTAGCTTGACTCATATTGTCAACAGCATTGCATAGTATATTAATTTGGCTATAAAACTTTACAGCCCCTCTTGCATTTGAGGATTTTTTACAAGCCTTAATATGGGAAGATCCCACCTCCATGGATTTTCTTTTTTGACTTATATCTAGAACATGTTGTTCAGGCTCAAGTGGCCTATCATTATTTTTCTTCTTCATTTTTTAGGTGTCTCATAATATTCATCCTCAAATAAATTGCTAGGGAATAGGCATGAAGAAGATGTCCATGCTTTGTAATCGATTGCAATTACCCGTATCCGTCGCCAGATTAGGGTTACAAGGCATTATCGATCAAAATATAGTTCAGAACAGTCATTCATTTCTATTCATGCATAAAGTGATATATTTTCCTTTACAAAATTTTTCCATACTCAAATTAATAACCATCCTCTTATTCATACAAGTCAAATTCGTATATATATAGCACATAACCAATTAAAATTAAACATGCATTATTAATCATATTACATATACGAACCATCCTTCAAAATTCAACCATACCAATATCATGAATATAATCAAATTTTCAAACCAATTAACTTGCATCAAAACCATACTACATATGCTTTATAAATACATAATTCGAACCTTATGACCATCAAATTTCATAGCATGCAATGACTAAATCATTAACCAACATTTTTCATCTCATATACCAAACATGCGTTAATACTCCCTTTAGTACAATTTCATTACTTTAACTAAATACTAAACATACCATTTTGCTTATCTATACACAACCGCATTTTAATCCATACCAACCATATCTCATGGCATAATATTCATTAACATATAAGACTATAGTTAACATTACATCATGGCCAACTATACTTTTAATGCTTTCATATTATACGCATATCATCCTAAAAACAAAAGTTATTTCTAATCTCAAATACCAAGCCATAATTATCCCACTCTATTAACTATTTAATGAACAAACCAATTCGTATATTATGCACATTCACACATTAATCTAAGTTAAACTATCCACACATCTTTATAGTCTTACATATATATAAAACATAAACAAGCATTACTTAATAACCAAATACAATTATAATTATTGCCCACTCATGCGCATTACACTAAAGCCGCATTAAACATTTTTGAACACAAATAACAAATCAAAGTACACTTAATTCCCAGACTAATTATCATGCCCAAATATACATATTCCCAACCAATAAATTAGCTATCTATTCGGTCATCAAATTTAGCCTCAATAGGTTATACTACTTTATAGTTAATTAATGTTAATTAGCTAGACATATTATACTTGCTCAAATGACCGACCAAACATCCATAAAACATAGTCATCTTTTGCCACTAAATACCGTACCTAATGACCATTTTCACAAGCAATCACTTATACATACTTAGCTTATAGGAACATATGCATTATATCAAAAACACATCCATCAACTAACCATTACTCAAGCTGAATCATATAATCGGACACACCATACATATATACAATGTAACATCCATACATATATACAATGTAACATACTTTCTAAAATGAGCTTATATCATGACCACAAATACATCATATTGAACATCATTATCAAGCCATCTTCGCATGGCTATTTATAAACAATTCAAAACTAACCATAACAATACTAGCCTATACATGCCATATGTCTTAGTTTCAAACTTCAAAAGTACCAAATAATGGTCAATACTGTGACGATGATCCTTGACGATCCTCGAGTTCAAAGCTAGGTTTATATATCTATAAAACAGAGAAAGAATGCACAAATTAAGCTTTGAAAGCTTAGTAAGCCATAAGCAAATAATTCATCACAAGAACACATATAACACAATTTGAATAGGCCAAATTTTAGCTAATCTTATACACATATACCATCACTTATCTCATATAATCCATATTACCACATCAATTAACTCCACTTACCTTATTTTTTTTCAATAAACATATAAACCTCATACGTACCTGAATTATTTAGATCAAATTCACCTTCGGTCTCGATTTAACATTGCCCGATGAACAGTTCAGAATTGTTAGGGATGCTCAGAAATCATATAAAGCTCATACAATGCCATATCCCTAATATGGTCTTACATGTTAACACATATCGATGCCACTGTCCCAGACAGGGTCTTATACGAATCATATACATGCCAATATCCCAGACATGGTCTTACACGTTTTCTCACTTCGATGCCAATGTCCCAGACATGGTCTTACACGAAATCACATCTCGAAAGCCTTATGTCATGACATCAGTATCCGATACATTTCCTAAGGTTCGTTCGGGGCTTACGACTTCGTAATTAAATCAATTCATGCACAAAACTAGTTCACCAATGCTCAAATCAATTCAGCAACATATATTTTAATACATACAATTCAATTCGGCTACATATAATATATATACACATTTGAATTTAAGAACATTTAATTACTTATGAACTTACCTCGTACGGAAACGAACGGATCGGAGCGACTATTCAACAACTTTCGACTTCCTCTGATCCAAATCCGATTTCTTTCTTTCTTGATCTAAATCAATTTAAATTCAACTTATTTAATTACATATTCATTCAATTTCACCCAAAAACACATAAATGGGCATTTTGCACTTTAGCCCCTAACATTTCACCTTTTCTCAATTTTAGTCTCTATTTCAAAACAACTCAAAATACACAAAATTTCAACATGCTCATGTTAGGCCGAATTTTCCTTAGGTCCCTAGCAGCCCATTAATTTCATTTATTTCACATTTTGACCCCTCAATTTACAAATTTCACAATTAGTCCTTAATAAGCATTTTTATCAAAAATCACTTAATAAACTATGATAATCTAATAACAAATATTTATTTTTCATCATCAAACAACAAAAACATCAAGCTATCAACAATGGCAAATTACAAATTCATCATCAAATCCAAAAATTAAAGCATGGGCTAGCTACTATACGAAGCAACGATCTCAAAAACATAAAAATTATAAAAAAAACCGAACTCAAAACACATACCTAATAAATCATGCAAGGGACGAACTTAATGAAACTTCAATGGCTGTTTCTTTTCTCTATATTCGGTGGTGGAAGATGATGATAAAAGAAATTTTATGTTTTATTTTATCTAATATAACTTTTTAACTAATTTACATTATTAACCTTTAATAAAAACATATAATAACATATAATGGATGGTCATTTATGTCCACTCCCACTATCCATGGTCTAATATCATCATAATGACATTTCATTTAATAAACCATAACAATTAGACACTCTTTAACTTATAGCATGCTACTTTTGCATTTTACGCGATTTAGTCATTTTATCAAATTAAGCACACAAACGGTAAAATTAAATCACGAAATTTTCACACATATCAAATAACATGCTGTAAATACCAAAAATAATATTAAAATAATATTACGACCTTGGACTTGTGGTTCCGAAATCACTGTTCCGATTTAACTAAAACCGGGTTGTTACACATGTGGTCTAAATTTCCTTCTAATCCAGGATCAGTGCTTGCAACTCTAAATTTTAGAGCTTTAAGGACAATTTATATATAAAATAATGGTTTAGTACAAACAAGAAAACCTTATAAATAAGAGAAATAATAATTATACAAAAAAAAAAAAGTAATGTACCTTTAGTCTACTCTTTCACCAATCTTCTAGGCATCAACTGTTCTTTTTATAGGATTCCACCCTAAACCAATATATTTCCCTCTAAGCTTTTTTCATTCTTCTTTCAATAAGTCCCACCTATTTTTTAATTGTTTTTGTGTACAAGTCTTACTCGTTTCATTCTCAAATTTGGCAACAATTCTTAGCTACCTTTCTCTTTTGAAATGAGTACTGAGTTTATTGTCATTACTTATCTCCTTAATACAAAGATCACAAAATATTATTGTCAACCTCCTATCCCATATTGTTTTTACCTTTTTGATATTTTACTTGCTTCAACAAGCATAACACTTTTCCTCTATCACAATAAAATGACTTCAAATTTCACTTCTTTTGAGCTAGTGATAAATATCAACAAGAATAGATAGGGTCCATAGCGACCCATCGTTGATGAATGGTATATACAAGAATAATGTTCTTTTTTTTTGAGAAATATACATTATTTTATCTACACTCTTTCATTTGGCTTCTTAATTTATTTTCTTTCCGTTTGCCTATTTTATTATTTAAAAAAAATTATTGAATAAATATATATTTATAATTAAATTTTAATAAAAATGATTAAAAATTCAAATTTATAAGAAGACAAAACCTTGAAACTATAATCGAAGTGCACTTAATTAACCCACATGTAAATACGGTTTATAGTTAACATCAAAATACATTATGCTTTAATTTTTCATTAATTCATTATATATATGTAAGTAGCCTTCCAAGTTGAGCATGTTGCTCAATCTTGGGCTTCCGAGGCACCCCCACATATATATAAAACTAAGACACAATAGATTGCTAAAAAAACAAAAAGAAGTAAAAAAAGCAATGATATTTGGCTAAGTACTGCATGCACAAAGCGAAGCCAAAAAATGTAGGTAGGTTTAAGCCTAACATTGGTTTTCCCATATTATTGTTTTTACAGTAATAGAGCTTCATTGATACCAAACTACACAGTGCATCTGCTAAACCCTTACATATTCAAGAAACAAATAATAAAAAAAATTGAAGGATGAGCAAAGCATACCAAACAGCTCTGCAATCTTGGTTTAACAAACCAAGAAATAGCAACAAATTTAACTCATACTGACCTTGAACAATTGCTCTGCAATTTTGATATAGCAAAAGGGTCTGAAAGTTTCAAAATGGCAGCAGCAGCTGGAAGCATGATATAACCTTCCATTACTTCATTTGTACTTGGGTAGATAGAAATGATTTAATAAGGTGATATCACCCGAAAACCAAAACCCAAATGCACCCAGCACTTCTTGAAAGTGCTTTTGGTTGCAAAAGCAATTTGTTTGGGATTGCTTTTACAGTGCAGAAGTGCTGTTAGCACCTCAACTGCAATCTCAAATGAGTTCCAACAAATATTAAATTATTTAAATATAATGTATTGTTATATTAAATTATTTAAATATTATTTATCATTATATTTAAATTTTTGTAATATTTTATATCATTAATTTTACAAATAGTTTATATTAATTACTTAAAAGTATTAAAACTTTACATATATCATGTATCATTATATTAAATTGTTTAAATTTTTTTTTTTGCTTTCCAATATTATGTTTAAAATAGACATTTTAACTTTTTATCATAATTTTTTTACAACAATACAAAACACTAAATTAAGTTCATTTGGTAGGAAAGAAAACATGAAAAAATTTATTTTCCATTAAAATGCATAAAAATTAAATTATTTTAAATTAGAATGATAAGGAAAAAGAAATGAGAGATAAGTGTGCATGTTCAAAATTATGCATTTTAAAAAAAAATTTATTTTTTTCCTTTACTTTTTAACTTTACCAAACAATAAATAATTTTTCTTTTCAAATTTCCATCCTTCCTACTAAACCAATGAAAAGAAAATTTAATAATTTTTTGATTTTTCTACTTTCAATTTTTTTTTCTTACTCAATCAAAAAATGTATTTAATTCATTTTCATTTAATCAATTTACGTTTATAAAAATTATAAAGTTTTTGGCTTTCAACTTGCTACATTTTATAAAATAAAATATTAACTATTTTTTTTATGTTTTTGTTATATTGGTGGTCTATTTTAAGTACGGTGTTCATGGGTCAGGTCAGATTGAATTTAAGTATGATATTAATTTTATGTTTGTCCAACTTCGGCTTGGCTTGAAATATGTACTTAAAATTTTGTCTAAAGTCGCCTATATTTGCAAAAAAATAACTCAAGCCTAAATTTTTTTTAAAAATATTTATATTATTTTAATTTAATATTTAATAATTATATATATTTTTATTTGTTAAATTTTTTATATAGTCATCTTAGCATTATTTTAATATTTACATTAGAGTAGTATTATATATTTAGTATAAATTTATTTTTTGTGTTATAAATTACGTAATATTAAAAATAACATAATATAATTTATTATAAACTTAAAAATGGGTCAGGTTGGGCTTTGACTGTTCAAGTCCGAGCCCGATCCATATTTCGGATCTAATATTTTTATTCAAATCTTTTTAAATTTCAGATAAATCTTTAAACCTAAACGGATAACTTTACTCATGAACAGATTAAATAGTATGCCTTATTTCTTTTAATAAGTTTTTTTGGTTACTATATTAAATATTTGCCACCTAATTAATATGGCAGCCGGCGGAAAAGGGGGTGATAATTTCATTGTATAATTTTTTTTCCGGAGATGGTTTCTCCTTTTTTTTTTTGAAGAAAATTTTAGGCACAATGCCACATTTGGTACTTGTTGATTTATAAAATGTTTAATGTAGTAATTATACTTTGAAAATATCTAATGTGGTATTTGAACTATCAATATATGTTTTATTAGGGCATTTATATTTTCGTAAAAAGTCCAACGTGGTATATGTATTCTGAAAATGACCAAAACGACACCTAAATTATCAATATATGTTTTATTATGATACATGGTATTAACACTATTATTGAATTGCTAAACTAGCCAATGAAAATTTAACACGTAATTTTTTTTTTCAACTCATCAAATCCACGTGGATAAATGTTTTATGTGAAAAACTAAATAAAATAAAATGAATTAATTTTAAAAAATAACTAAACATATGGTTAATAAAAAAAATACACTTTCATGGATAATAATTTAAAATAAATAAATAAATTAAAAGTATATTTTCAAATGGAAAGCTCTTTATTTATTTTTTTTTATCAAGTATTTAATTTTTTTTATTTAGTTTTTCATATAATGTTATATTATTCATGTAATAATTTGGAAAAGAAAATTCTACTTGTCAAAATTTTTATGGGCTGATTTAGCAATTCAATAACGAAATTAACATTAGGTACCACAATAAAACACATATTGATAGTTCATGTATCACATTTGACATTTTATAAAAGTAGAGGTATCATAATAAAACACATTGACAGTTAAAGTAAAGTATTACATTGTACATTTTCAAAGTAGAAGTACTATATTAGACATTTTATGCAACATTATCCCAGGCTTTTGATTATATTGATATTTTAAACCTATAAGATTTTCTTTTTCTTTAAAAAAAAAGATTATATTGTGTGAATGATCTAATTATACAAACTATTATGATGTTTTGTGTAACACTGAAGCTTATAAAAGCTCATTCTGAAGTGCTTTCCCATCTGACCTCTCCCAAATGATGCGTTATAACATTTAAGAAAACACCCTAGTTTTAATATTGCATTATTAACTTATGGCTTTGTCTATGTATTCAAGAAAAGGCCTCCACATTTTCCTAAGATAGGGTAGTTGAAGTTATGTAGACTGTTGTGTGCTGCTATTATGTGGTATAAGAAACCTCGGTTTAAAAGTAGTTTCCACTTGTAAAAATGGCATTTTCAATTGACTATTACTGGCATTCAAACAACTGGAACTATTGCTTGCAGTGTGAGAGCAACAATTGAGAGATACAAGAAAGCATGCTCAGATGCAACAACTCCAGGGTCTGTGGCTGAAGCCAACATTCAGGCAAGTCCATATTACCTGATTTACTAAATCATTGGCTATCACTTGGTAGGGCATGAGAGGATCCTATTCCACTTGGTTTTTGTGTCGTTTTCTCATTCTCTTCACTCACTCTTCTTTCTCTTTATATTACATGATACTAATGTTATAAAAATGACCTCAGTTCTACCAGCAAGAAGCCACCAAACTCCGACGACAAATTCGTGATGTTCAGAACATGAACAGGTCTCCTATCAATTTCTCTTCTTCTTCCTACACTCTATATCTATATACGAGTGATGTTTGTTGCAGGCATATCCTTGGAGAGGCTCTGAGCTCATTGACCTTTAAGGAACTCAAGAACCTTGAAGGCAGGCTGGAGAAAGGCATTTGTAGAATCAGATCCAAAAAGGTTTTTGTTTTGGTGTATATTAACATCTTTCATCCTTTCCTTCCATCTTAATCTCTTTGTTTGTTTATTATATGGAATAAAATATGGTTATTCACTCACCACATTCTCCAACTCTACCAGAACGAATTACTGTTTGCAGAAATTGGATTCATGCAAAAGAGGGTAAACTTTCATCCCTACTTGGTCTATTTATTTATAGGCTAGTTAACTCAAAACCCGGTTTATAACTGGTTTAGAAGCAATCTTGAGTATGTTGATTCATCCATCATTAGCTTGAAAAAGAAAAAAAGAGGATTGTATACATTGATATCCTCAAACCCCATTGTAGTTTCATCTTCAGAATCTTTAATTTGTTAGACACTATACAAGATATGAGTGATAGCATAAAAGTCGTCGTCTTAATTATTAACAGCTGTAAAATGGGTATATAATTTCTAGGAAGTTGAACTGCAGAACGATAACATGTACCTGCGAGCAAAAGTAAGCTTCTCTGCCTAATGAATTTCAACTATAGATGGAGATGTTGGGTGTTGATCATGATTAAAATAGATGCATGGATGTATGGATGCAGATAGCTGAAAATGAAAGAGCGCAACAACAATCAAACCAGCTGATACAAGCAGCCTCCTCCTACAATCGCAACTTTCTGCCAGTAAACCTGCTGGAACCCAGTAATAATGATTACTCCAACCAAGACCAAACTCCTCTTCAACTTGTATAAGCTTCTCTCTTCCACCTCCATCTATTCAAGGTTAGAACCCATTTTAATTATTTGCTTAAAATTAAGCACTTTGGAAGAGGATGGTATATGGAACAACTACTTGAAAAGCTCCCAATAAACATATAAAGTTATCTATTTACACAAAAGGTGTGAGTTTTGTTATTAGTATTAGCAAGTGCATGTATGTAATCACAATGCTGAATATTTGCACTAAACAGTCCCTGCCAATTAATGCATATAAATTAAGTTGAAAAGGCTATAAACTTTGAAGAATTAAACAGTCACTTGCTCATTTTCCATATTCATAATTAATATTCTCACATTATTATGCATATATATTTCTTTCTCTGCTTATTATTTAATTTATTTTTTGGTGCAGCTGACATGCAAGCAGCAGCCTCTAATTTTCGACCAACTTTATCTCTGGTTAAGCATATATATATATATATATCTTATAAGCCATGCAAGTATAGACATATATATATATATATATGTATATGGTTTATAAACAGTTGAAAGCCTAGTTGTTGATTATGATGAATGTAAGGAACTCAGGTTTCAGTACTGGACTCCTTTTTAACTGTTTTATTGCAGGAAAGGTTTATTTTTGTATTATATATGTTTCTTAAAACTCTACATATAGTTTTCATCCCTTCTCTCATCTACTTTGGACATATTTGTTCAATTCAATAACTAGATAGATGGAGTAGATTTGAGCTTTTATTTTTTAAACACTTATCAAATTTTTAACCCTATTTATGGATATTTATGGAGTTTACAGTATATCAAATATTTTCTTTTAATTAAATATCAGATTTAAAATTTGTTGTCGCTTTCTAGTCTTAAGCCCTTTGTTTCCTTAATTATAAGTTATTAGCACCTATACTTCTATAAAAGAAATAAAATAAAAAATCAATCCTCTTAATTTTTCTAATTTAAAAGCTCTAGTTTGATCATTATCATTGTTAGTAGTTTTTATAAAAAATTATCAATTCAAGTTTATTTTTCATTAATTATATATCACATCAGGGGTTGGCAGGGGTCTAGCCCCTCTAAAATAGAAAATTTATTATTTTGATCTTTTAAAATTTTAAATTATTAAAGATAAAATTACACTTTAACCCCCTAAAAATGATAAAATTTTAATTTAACCCTCTAAAAAATATATTTTTACTATCATAAAAATTACAATTTAATTTCTGACCCTTAAAATTTTTTTCTAGCTTTGCTCCTGATTGTATATGGGTAGCCTAATTAATAAGTCAAGTTCACAAATTTTATTGGCAAAAAAAATTCACAAATTTTGAAAAAGTACTAACAATGTTAATAATTAGACTTGAGATTTTTAATTTAAAAAATTGAAAGGACTTAATTTTTAACTTTTTAATTACTTGAACTCAATTTTAAATAAATCATATCGAAATAACTATAACTAAAAGGATCAAATTAATACGAAGATTGGAATAAATTTAGATATTTTTTCAAATATATATCTTTGGATAAAGTTACACATGATAAAGTTTAAAGCCAAAATAAATTTAAAACAAAAGCCACTAGTGATATCTAAATATGATCAGACTCTAACTTAAAATTTAGGTAGTCAATTATGTTCCAATAGTAAACAAGAATGATGAACTTTAGGTTCCGTTCTAGTGCAAAATTCAGTCACTACCAGTTGTACTGGTGCTTACTGATTAATTTCACCCATGGCAGTCGAAATATGATGTATTGATTAAATTTAAAATTTTTATTATTTATTTTGAATTTATTGAATTATGAATTGTTATATGTATGGTATAGAATAATCTTATTATTTAATTTATGCAATAATTTTTTGCTTATTTATTTTTAATTAGTTTAATAATGAGTTATATTTGTGAAGTTTATTAAAGAATATTCTATATAATTGATGAGTATTTTATATTGAAGACTTATTTAATCTTTTTATTTGATATTTGTATAGGTTTTTTTGTATAAAAATATCAAATATTTTTAAAAATAGCGATAAATTTGAAACGACACATCGAAACAAACCAATACTAATACATAACAATATTAATAGAAAAATAATACATCCATTAATACGATACTGATTACTTTAGTTACGATATCAAAGTTTTCGATTTCAAGCAAGGCTTTATTATTATCAAATTTGCTAAGAAGCTATTACTATAGCTCAAGTAGATGTAGTCGGATTTTGTAATTTAAAGTTTTTAGATTAGGGTTGCTTATTTAGTTAAATGTGTCGGTATACTATTGGTTGGAGTGATTTTATTTAATTTTATAGGTATATATAAATATTGCGATTACATATATTGAGATGTTATTGAGTGGTATGATCCTATTCAATTTTATTGATGCGGATAACGATCACGATTACATGTATTGATATAGTGGAGTCATGAGCTAATATTATAATGCCTTTCTTTCCTACTGCAATAATTCTTGTAAAGTAGAATGTCCATGTTATTCCAACTAACTATGGTTAGTATAACTATCATACAAGTTAAAATAATAGTGGAAATCTGTTGAGTATGACTCCTATTTCAGTCAAATTTGAGAAATAATCTTTCAATTAATCAAACTCTGATTAGTATAGATTATTTTATTATTATTTTGACTCCTATGAATTTAGCCTATAAATAGGTTCTTTTACAAATTTTGAAGGGTCTTTATTTTTGGGTTTTCGGGGTTTAGTTTTTATCTCCATCTTTTGTACTCTTCGTTCTTTTGCAATTATAGTAAAATTATCTTTGCCTGTGGTTTTTTATCCTTTTTGGAGGGGATTTTCCACGTTAAATTTGTGTGTTCAATTTCTCAATTTATTCCGCTATTTTTTTTTACTTGTTACTTAATCGGATCGATTCTAACAAAATCATCATTTTTCGATCCATTATTCATATAACTAGAAATACAATAATTATAATAATAATAAAACTTTCTAATTTACTAAAAAAACATCATTGTTATTGATTGTTATGATTCTATCCAATTTTATAGGTTAAAGTGATGGCTTGAACTAGAATCCAACTAAGATTTAAAGTGATAAAGTTGTAGCTAAAGCCAAGCAAAAGAAGGGAAAAAATATTCGTGAATCAACCAAAATTTTCCCTAAAAATTATTTCTCTAAAACCAAACATAATAAAAATATAGGTATATTATAGTAATTGTCCTTAAACTTTGATTAAAATTATATTTCGATCACCCAACTTTCAAAAGTTACGTAATTATCAAATTGTTACATGTTTATCACTCATCCATTAACTTTATAAGAGGATGACATAACACATTAATTTAAAGGGTTAATAAAAAGTTTAGCCCTTGAACCATAATTGAAATATCAATGTGATACTTTTAACTTTTTCTTAATAATAATTCAGATATTTTCGAATTTTGTTGTCTAATATTTTTTTTGCTTGGTTTCTCTTCGTATAAAGATTGGATTGTCTTAGGTATTCTTAGTTTTAATTTTATTTATTTATTTAATGTACTTCCTTTTCTAAAAAAATCTTTTCTGGATCAAATTAGCATATGTTTTAAATTTATTCATTTATTTTTAATATTCTTTTAAATTTTTAGGATTATTATTAAGAAAAATTAAAAACATTAAATTAACATTTTAATTATAATTCCAGGGCTAAATTTATCATTAACCCTTTAAATTAAGGAACGGAACCAAAATGTAACAATTTATTAATAATTTTAGTGACAATTATGTAACTTTTAATAAAAATATAATTTTAATCAAAGCTTAGGGGCATTAGGTTTAGTTTACCCTAAAAATAGGTGCTGATACACAAATTGGCTCTTCAATTATAAATTTTTAATGATCTGATTGAAATAAAATAAAAAAATTTCACAATCATGGCTGAACTAAAATTTGTGAAGCAATAGGTAAAAAATGGGGAAAAAGACATGATAGAAGTAATTTGGATTAAATGAATGTTGTTGAACAGCTACATTGATTATGTAATCATATATGTTGAAGATCCTTACCATATCTTACTTAAATCATTAAGTACCTTCATCTATTTTCTATTATGGACATGAAAGTTACCGATTTCCATGCTATGCAGAGACTGAAGCCAATACCTTCTTCCCTCTGCTTTGGTTCCGAACCGTGTTACTGCTGGTTTTCATGGTTCCGAATCTGAAATGAGTACATCATAGTGCCAGAGAACTTTGTACTCTGGCCCTAATGCAAAACCCTACATTTCTGGATAAAGCTGTTGGAGAAATTTACATGTCTACTCCACAGGCTTCGTACTTCTGGAGAACTGATCTCAAGCCATGGCTTGGCAGGGCCATTGAAATGCAAAACAGCAGCAGCCTCTAATATCTGTCCTCCAGCAGATGAGGAACGATACCCTAAACCAGCCACTTGCCATAAAGGATCAATAGGATGCACGTGTCCTTGGAAAGCAAGTAAGCTTGGCGGAAGCACTCCTGGTTGCCATAGTGTGAACCCCGAGTTGAGACTCTGTAAAGACAGATGTATATAGTACGATTCCAGCAGTTACATGGACAGTAAAGCAACATTAATCACCAAATAACTGAACCAGCAGCAGACAAATTTACTTACGAGTTTCAACCATTTATGATAAGAAGATGTGATGTTGCTCCTCCTCCAGGCTTCAAGATCGAAGATGTTCATACCAGAAAGCCATGCACAACGATCACGGTCGAGGTGAGATGGAATTACGGGGTGTGAAAAATTCAAGTAGTCCTTGTATTTCCTTCCTGGACAGCAGTTTTCTCCACACCATGAGTCAACGACGGCACCAACGATTTTCCCATTGAGATCCAATGTCCACAAAGATGATATGTCATGTTGTACTACAACATCATCGTCCAAGAATACTATCTTGTTGAGTTCCGGAAACAGCTGTGGAACCCATGAAAGTTAGAACATTTCAATGCCAACTGAATTTCAAAGTTCAGAACAAATCAAATGCAGAATTTTATAAGTAATTACTTCAGGGATATAAATGCGAAGATGATTCATAAGGGACAGGCAGCTAGGGCTTAAAGCCTCCAAAAACTTTTGATGCTCTCCTCCATACTCAAGGTCGTTTTCTTTCAGATTATTGTAGTAATGACTACAAATCAAGTGATGTATTTCCAACATCTGCTTAACTCCAACATTCACCTCCTGAGACCAATCATATTGATGTAATCCCTTAACTTCCACTACTGCTGATTTCAGCGTATTTGTTGCAAACCAGGCATGCATTGGGGAGTACGTTTTCTTGTCTGTTACTATGTGAAACACTAGTTTTTCAGGATTGGCTGCATTTTCAACTGTAGAGGATATCACAACAGAGGCGGCCAGGACATTGTCAGTCAGAAGCACAATATGGTTGAAGGATGTGTCAGCAAGGCGAGAAACATGTTCCAGAGGAGGTAAACAAGAGCGGGCCATTGCATTTACAGCATACTCTTCTGCCAATTTCAGGCAGAGGCAATGTAGGCTCTTTGGAACACCCCTTGAAGCTAAATACCAGTACATTAACTCACGCTTCTTTGCTGACTGGACCTTCTGCTCCATACCTAAAAGCTGGAAATGGATGTACTTTGACTTGTTAGAGGAATGTTTGAGTGTTTACATATATTGCAATTTACATACTAAACAAATTACGAAATATAAAATTTATTCACATAATTTCGTTAGGCCACTCATTGTAATAATAAGCATTCAGGCCATATGTATGCATAGAGCACATACAAGCAAATACAGACTACAGACATGGCTTAGCGAGTAAAATCAAACCAGAAGGCAATATATGTAAAATAACATAAATATTTACTGCAAGCAACAAAAATTAGCAAAACACTTGGGCGTCTTCAATTGGATTCAGAAGTATGGGAGGAGAAATTCTGTCAAAACCATTTGTCAAATTGACATTTCAAAAGAACAAGAAATTTTCAAAATTAGTAGTTACTTAATTTTAAGGATATAGAAAGAGAAGAGTCAAAGCACATCACGAAATTGTTCCTTTGAGATTATATTTATCTAGCAAGTCCTATAAAGTTTGTGCAGCGAAACCTGTGAATCACTGCTAGGGAGTAAAATCAAACTTTGAGCTAATAGGAGAGGAGATAAGACCGCAGTTCATATACAAGTTGGAAATCACTTAAAAGCCTACTGATACCATTGGCTGATTCAGGTTGTCTTATTTGGAACTCTTAGTAAACATAGTGGATAATGCAAAGAGGATTTGAGACTCAGTGCGGTGGATACTGTGGAAGAGGTGTTATACAAGGGAGAAGGATGATGGTCTTCATGTGCTCAGAGATAAAAACATGAGAGGAGACAGGAGAAATACTGAAGGTCAGACAAAAGGGTTGTCCCAAAAGATTGAAAAAGCAAAATAAAAGATATAATATATAAAGATGTCTCCATCAGTTGACAACTTAAAATTTTGGGTAAGCTTGTGCCCTACCATACATCTAGACATGCATACATAGACATACAACCATGCATGTATATGATACACGAGTGTGTTAAGCATCCAACCTAAAACCAATTGGTAATAGGTGAAGGGGCCTAACTTTAATATAGGACCACAAGAAACCTAATAGTTAACAGATGTGGCCATGTGGGGTAACACAACTTAAGGTATCCGACCTAAAACAAATTGGTGATAGTGGCAGGCCCCAACTTTAATACAATACCACAGGGATACCTAATACGTAACAAATGTGGGATAACACCACTTGGCAAAGCACTTTAGAAGGATGCACTTTCCATCCTGCCAATAACTTGACACAAAGGTAGGTATAACAGATGCCATTAAATTTAACTAAAGATTACCTGGGGATAAAACAGTTAAGACAGAAGCAGTGAAAGCATAAAACAAAAATATATCAAAAAAATATATCTAGTTGCATGATATTATATGATAAAATTCCCTCCTTACAGAATTCAAATGTAGGTGTTCCGTCCAAGTTCTCAAGAATGTTATTCCACTAGTAGACACTGGTAGTTTATACAAATTTTAGATACTTTTGTTGGTTATAGGAATCTCACCAATGCCAAGAATAAAAAGTGGCTTTTTTTTCTTCCCAAATATTTGCCAGACATCAATAATCAAATTTCCCAGGTAATTAATGTGTAAACACATAATTAATGGATGTATAAGAAACAGGAAAAAGATGGACATACTAGTGATCATTATATGCAATTATATCTGATTGATTGCCAGCAACAAATAGGATCAGGTAAGTTTAAAGTTATTTCAGAAAACAACTACACCAGCACATGAACCTAGTAACTGCTGTTTCTGTAAGGTCATGAATTTTAAGGTCAAACACCTTAGAACATGTGGTCTCAAACTAACAAAAATCAACAGAGGCATATAAGAACTAGTTAGAGCAAACCATTCTGATGCCAGACAACAAATTGACTAAAACCCAAAAGAAAAGCCTCATCATCGGTGCCTTATAAAAGCATTTTACATATAAAAGTAACTCAACCATTTGGCAAAATGGGATAATGCTGGTTATCTCTAACTTTGAAATATACTTACATTTCTATAAAAGAAACACTAGTAAGATGCGCATGAACTTTACCAACACCAGAAAACCTCAGTACAAACAAAATGATGATTAGGTCCATCAAAAGCAATTAGTGGTTAAAAATAGAAAAGAAAAAGTTAGAAACAAATACATAAACATAATCCCCCAAAGAAATTTTGGATTTATTAACTACAAAATAAAATGCAATAGTCAAGCTAAAGAGAAATGCAAGCACCCTTAGCTCAGAGAAACCTATGAAGAATACTTCAAGAGGAAAAATACTCATTAGTTAATTTTATACATATCTTAAACTAAATATAGTAATTTGCTGGTTTAAGTTACACAAGAGGAAAGCTAGTAGTAGTATCAAAAGGATACTTTCATCCTGTTGACAGATGCACCAACTGCATCACATGATTTTCCAAGAAGCTAAAGAAGAGTTGTACAGAGAAATTACAGATCCAGTTCATTTAGAATACTGTCAAAATGCAGATTTTAAAGAGGAGAAGAATGCTGTAGTAGTACCAGTTGTACTGGGGATAGGAGGTAATAATAATCTATATCCAAATAATTAAGTATGGCTTACAAACTATATCCAATAAAGACATAGGTCAAGATAAAATGGTCTAGAACATCCAAATTTCAAAACAAGCGCAATGCATAAACTTTGTCCACATTAAATACATATCATATGCAATTTTCGGACTTTAAAGACTAAATTTAATTTGTCAGGACTCTGGAGTTATGAACCTAAAGTTCCACACTGAATCCGTTTGAAAGTAAAAGACAGTTTTTTTTTTTTCTTTCCTTTTCTTTTTTTATGAAAAATAAAACTATAGTGCCTTGATAATTAAAAACTGATGCTGATTTCTGATGATACAAAATTTAGATGATCAAACAAGATTTCAGGTTTTAGAAATTTTCTGAAGTTACTCTAAAACAGTCTTTCAAACAAGCCACCTAATTATGCTTTATCCCTTACCTTCTTGCCCTATTTTCATTATGTCCAAATCTCAAGTTTCATTCATTTTAAGTCACAAGAGGCCTGTTCATATAAATACCTACTAACAAAATAATATATGGTCCCATTTATATTCATAGTTTCTTTCATACTTCTCTAAATGAGTAGAACTCATAACTATCTCACTGCCTAAGTTTTCCATTTTCACTTCCCCCCTTTGTCTTCAGGAAAGATAACCCTTCAATCTTTTGAACATTCTTTTCTTTTTCTTCTGTCCTCTATTTCAATTTAAACTGTGATATTACTACTGTAGTCACATAAGACAACCGTGTAGTGAGTGATTACAGTATAGGCTCTGTAATTTAAGAACCTTAAAAATTCCTCATATATTTGTTATTACGGGGGTAGAGAGTGAATTCTTAAGCATAGCTTTGATTCACATAAATTAAATCAGAAATAAAAAAGCATAATAACAATATAAGTACTACTACTTAGGATGTTTGAGTCAATATATACTGTTATAGCCTTACACACTAGTACATTATTATGTAAAACATTTAGGTGGCAGTATTGAGCTACGGTCTCTATAGAAAAGAGACAATTATCCCATTATCAATGAAGTAGACAAATTGATATTAATAACTGAAAGGAAGAAATGGATGTGCAGGTGTAAAGACAAGAATAAAATTGTAAGAGTAAATTACCATGGCCTTTGTCTTGAAAGCAAAGGCCTTGATATCTTGTTGTTTTGACGTCATCTCCTTCACAAGTTCACTGAATGTCTCAAGTGAATCCTCTGTTCCCCCATCAACAATGTTGCCATCTTTCACTTCGATTAGTGCCCTTGTCAGTTCTTCTCTGAGTTTCTTTGTGGCACATGCATAAACATGACAATCACAAACTAAATCGGATATGATTTATTACAAGCTAGGAAGTATAAACAGGAAAACGTAATACAGGACAACATGACATACAGACAAAACGTTTCAGAAAACTTAAGACACAGGTGCTAAGGCATAATAATAAAAAATAGTTTATATATAAATATAGAATTAAATTTCAAAACGATATTTTCCAATCAAATGGGAACATGCAAATAGCCTTTCAATTTTTTTTCAAAACCAATTTTAAATTTAGAAATTTTAGCCTTAAAAAAACTCATTAAGGTGCGACTCTAAATATCTCAAAAGCCCAAAACCTAGATCATCACAACCCAAATATTCAACAGGGAATTGTTATACTTGCCTCATTTTGTACCTTCCTCTGTTGTTTTTATCGCTGTAACATATTACATTGATACTTCGCGTTATACTTGTACTGTTTCCAACATTTAACTCCATATTTTTGTTATTTCTTTCAATTTTCTTTTACTTAATGGATTTCAAGCATCTTATTTCTTTAGAATTTTTAGTTCTGCACATTACTGAGCCCAAATTTGGGAAATACAAAAGAAAAACATTCATGACGGTGTTCGGATAGATTCAAACATGTGTTAATCATGCTTTAACATTATCTGTTTTATTATTTCTGACATGTAACTGCATGTCCAATACAAATTCCGTCATGTTAGAAGTAGACACATATTTATCCTAGCATGAGTGGCCATGCTTCATAGACTACAAGCCTTTAAATATTTTATTTTTCGACAGCAACATGTTTAATACATAATTCGCAATATAAATTATCTCAGTCAAACATGTATTATGCACCCGGCATGAAGTGTTCATTCTATAAAGACTGCAAGCCTTTCAAATCTTTGATTTCACCAAACCGTGTTGACGTTCATGACGACTAAAGATGACCAAAACTTAGTTACATCAATATGAGCTGCTGCCAGGATTACTTTTTGACTTCTTCAAAACCCAACAAAAGTTCTACCACTTAGCTAGTTTTCGTTGAGAACATAGAGAAAAAGCACAAAGAATTTTGACAACAGCAAATACTCGTCCAAGTGGACAAGTATTATAATCTGATGATGATGCTAGGACAACTGATCTAGTGTCCAAGAAAGAAACTAATGGAAGTGTATTACCGACAGTTCCTCCTAGATATACTTCTCGATTATCTATTTTATTATTTAAGTATAATATTTGTATATTGACAAATTAATAATTTATATTATATAAATTTTGATATGGTCATATATTTGTGTTATATTAATGTTATTTTTTTCACATCTTATTTTATATTATACTTTAATTACTTTTTCAGATTATTTTATATATTATATAAAAATATTTTTATATTATCAACTAAATCACAAATGAAATAATAAATAATTTGGGCTCAAGTCTAGAGTTAAAAATTAGTTTCAGATTCAATTTCTCAAAAACCCCTGCCCCTGGTCCGCTGTATCCCTTATTAGAAAAGGGCAAAAAAAAAAAAAAAGAACTTTTTCCGTATCATTATTACCCTATCCTTATCCTAGACAATGACAACGTAAGTGTTGGCAAATGCTAGAAAACAAAAAGCCCGCCAAATTCCAAAACTACCCCCAACCATCATGACACAGATGGCAATCTAGTAGTACAAGTTGTTTCGTATATCCTAGCATGACTCATTCGGATTATGTACTCTTTCCTTTGCTTGTTTCTATTATTATTTCATACAGAACATGTACAATAAATTCAATCCAAACAAAATAGATAGAAATCCACTTGATAAATTAAGATGGCTAATTTTTTTATATAAATTTGTATCTTAATTATACTAACCTGAGATATGTAACCCCCGCTAAAAAGCCTCCATCCTCTACATTCTGCAAATCCCATTAAAATAAAAATAATTAATGGTTTCTTAATAAAATTGAAGTAACACTAATAAAAGCAATTAATTTTAATTTTAAAATTTCAGTTGTCTGTAAAATAAAAATAAAAGACATAGCCTAAAAGGTTAGGAGGAGGGCATTATGTGTAAGCAACAACTATTGCATGTATTGTATTTCAAACAGTACAGTACAATTGAAAGACGCAAAGCAAAGGTACAACACCATCAAAGCAGGAATTCCTCAAAAAAGTATTTTCCGGAAATGAAAAAAGATAGTAAGATTCAGTTAAAAAAACGAAATGGATTGAGAAAACAATAGGAAATTGAATTACCGATAGGGGAAGAACAAGAAGAAGCAGATTCAAGAACCAAGAAGGCAATTCTAACGAAAAGGAAAGGCAAAACGATCCCCAATACCAACACAACCGGCAACAGCGTTCGGCTCGATAGCCGTCCACGCGCAGCCGCAGCACTAGTTGCTGCCACCGTCGCTCCTTTGCTCTCTCCTCCTTCACTCGTGTTCAATATCGTTACTCTCTTTATCCCTGTTGCTGATATGTAGAACTTGTTTATTTTCCGTCGATTTCCTCAACTTTCTCCTCACTTCCATTTAATCCAAACAAAGATCCACTCGATCATTGCTCAACACTAGCATCGAAATCTCAAGAAGAAATTATATTTTTAATTAAATTTTTACGAAAAGAAACAAAAAATAAAAAAAAATAAGAAAAAAATTTGAGAGCATTATAAATAGTATTAAGCAGTAGTACAGAATAGGGAGAGTGTGAAATGGCAATGTGATTATCTTGGTGGGAGTTTTCCAGATAGGGGCTTGGTTTTATGGTGGAATTATGGACTCGCCCTTCATATTTTAATTATTCTCACCGACAGACAGAGAATCAGGTAGTGGGTGAAGCTTGCTGTTCCCCTTTTGCAATTTAACTAGCTGATGAGGAATTGTTATTATGGGGGCGATCCTAGATATCTTTTGGTGCACCTGCATTTAAAAAAAACATCTCGGACATTAAGATAAAAATTAAAATTACGTTTTCTTATATATTTTTTTAAATTTTTATTTTTATTTTCCTAAACTTCTAATTAATTACTCGTTACGCGCCAAAATATAAATTTATTACATGTTTTTAATTATAGAAATTCTATTATATACAGGTATGTTTAAAAATAAAATATTTGGTTTGAAATTAATTAATAATAACATAGAGGCGATTTTAGGGGCTGGCATGGTCCCGGCTTCTCCTAAAATAAAAACTTGCCATTTAAGCTCTCTAATTTTTTTTAAAATTTTAAATTAGTAAATGTAAAATTGTACTTTGACCCTCTAAAATTATAAAAATTGAATTTAATCATTTAAAAATTATAAAGATATAGACTATAAAAAATTAAAATTTCATTCGGTCCACCTAAAAAATTGTTCTGGCTTCGCCCCTGAATAACACATGAAATATTTACAATATTAAAATGAAAAAGAATTAGATTAACTTGTAATACTAACTTAATCGATAACAGTATTAATAAGAAATCCTAATGCATGCGAATGCATGTAGAAATCATAGATTTAGAACGCAGATGTATGTTTAAAAATAACATATAATAAATAATGAAACGTATGATTTGAAACTAATTAATTGTAATAAAACATGAAATATGTACGATATTAAAATAAAAATAGATTAAATTGTGAGTAAACGAAATTTAAACGCATAAATACATCATATTAACAATACTAAATGCACTACAATTGTTTATCACGGTGTTGGTATCGAACTAGGGGCGAAGCCAGAATTTTTTTTAGGGGGCTGAAATTAAATTGTAATTTTTACGATAGTAAAAATGTAATTTTACTATTTCAATAATCTATATTTTTATAATTTTTAAAGGATTAAATCAAACTTTTATCATTTTTAGGGGGCCAAAGTGTAATTTTACTTTTACTAATTAAAAATTTTCCATTTTAGGGGGGTCAAGCCCTGCCAGCCCCGTGGTTTCGCCCCTGTATCGAACGTGAGTTAGTGTCACTTAATTAACAACATTATTAATACATATAATTGATGTAGATAATAAACTGTGCATATTAAAACATAAGTTTTCAGGTGTAAGGTAAGATGTATAGTCAACTCTCTCTATAACAGTCGCCTACTATAGCAACATTCACTATCATAACCAAGTTTTCAGTAGAACCGATTTTCATATTTTATTTTAACCCTTTATAACAATTTTTCACTTATAACAGCAACATCTATAGTTCTGAAATACAATTTTTTTATTAAATTAGTTCTTCATAATAACATATTGTTTAAAATTTTAAGTAAAATTATATCTATTTCATATAAGCAAGCCCATTAACTATAATTTATTAAATAAAAGTGATCTTAATTAAACTATTATTTCAATAAAATGTTTAATTTTTTACATAAAAAACTATTAATCGTATTTTATTAAATGAAAATAATCTTCAACGAGTGAAATAAAAAATATTAATTCAATAAACTATTAAGTTTCCTACTTAAATATTCTACTATGAATTTCGAACACCATAAACTTATAAATTGATTATTTGAATTTAATAACTCATGATAAATTAATTTGTTTATTTTGATAACTCATAAAAATTAATTGAGCCTGTTAGATTTATGATCAATCACGTGTAAGAATATATTTTACTATGAATTTGGAACATCATAAACTTATAAATTGATTACTTGAGTTTAATAACACATTATTAATTAATTAATTTAATTTGATAACTCATATCGATTAATTAAACTTGTTAGATTAATAATCCTCATAAATAATCAAGTGAAATAATGTAAAACAAAATATGCATAAAAGTAATAATACATGCACCTGCTATACGTCTTTTAATTTTGTTGATTCGATTTCCGTCTTTTTTTTAATATAATTCTCACTTTCCTTATTTGTTAGATTTTTAAAATATGAATTCAATTGTAGGTTTACAACGATTATCTCTCTATAACAGCATGTTATAGGTGTATAACAGTCACCTCTCTATAACAAGCAAAATCTTGATAAACAAATGGGGCTATTATAAAAAGGGTTGACTGTATAAGTACTTCTCCCTTATGTATCAGTACACGTACCTAATACTATAGCAATTTAGCTACTAACTTGTGTTGTACTGATACAACCAAGTCATGTATCGATAAATTGGTCCCCTAAAAGTTAAATTTGGCTAAAAAAACTTTAAAATCATTTTCAAACATCATTATATGATACAATCAAGTTCTGAATCGATTTAAGACATTATTAAACTCAAAATTCAATACATAAACAAATTTGAATCAATTCAAATTGAAGGACACCAAAAAAAAAAGGTTTTCGTTTCACATGTATTTATAAATGTGGTAAACAAAACACGTTAACAAACAAATATAAATATAAATATTTATATTAAATACAAGATCTGAATAAATAATATAAAAAATATTTATATTAATGTAAAAACATCAAATCTAAACTGTTAGAATTAAGTGACCCGAATCCTTATTTAAATAAAATACAATGGTAAAATAAAATAAAAGAAGAATCCCTATAGAACTACACTTCTTTTATTTTATTTTTAAATAAGGTTTCTTAAACCTTACTAAACTCCATCTATTTGATATTGATTAAAATAAGGTGTTTCAATCTTCCTACGCTCCTATTAGAATATGGTTTTAAAAGCCTATAAATAGACATAGTCTATTCCTCTTGTAATAATTCGAATTCGACATAGTGAATTTTTTTCTTCTCTGTCCGTGGTTTTTTTTCCCGAAAGGGTTTCCACGTAAAATCTATGTGTTCTTTAATTTTTATTTCTCTTTTCTTTGCAATATATTGTCATTACCGACGTTATACTTTTCACAAATTGGTATCAGAGCTTCCAGATTTTTCATCTCGAACACGGTAATGGCGTCTTTGAAGTATAAAATATTGCTGTTAGATCACAACACTAGATTCGCGTTGTGGCAGATAAAGATGCAGGCAGTTATTGCAGAGATGGATTTAGAGGAAGCCCTGTTAGGGGTAGATAAGATGCCTTTGATCGTTGTGTTGTCGAGTTTTAAAATTTATAAAAGAGAATGATCGAACCTGGAAACTAACTCTGACAACGATTAAAGGCAAGTGTACCTATCGAACAGTAGTATAGCTTAGGCGAGACCGGATTGTCGAACCCAAAGGAACTAAAAGTATCAATACTAACTTTCTTTTTATTATTTAGCCTTAAAAATAAAGTGAAGTTGTTTTAATCTAAATTAACGACGACTAAGCTAAGGACAAAGACAAAAAGAATGAATTGGGAAATAACTTGAAGAAAAACTCAATTGATCACGACGATACCCTCAGGAAGAATTCACCTAGACTTCACTTGTTATCTAACCCTGAATCATATGATTTATTTACTTAGCTTGATCTGTAGGACTCCCTAACGTATATTAAACCCTCTCTCGAGGTGAATAACGTCTAACCCTAGGTTAATTAGTGGAACTCTCGTTCTCTTATAATAACCCCCTAGAATAGCAGTAAATTGATCTATGGATTCTCATATTAGGTTTCACCCTAACCCGGCAAAATCTCATCACTCTATCTCTAGGCGTGCGATAAACTCCGCTTAATTACGCTAGATCTGCTCTTAAGCAGGGTCTATTCCTCCTCCACCTAAGCACATTAGATTTGGATTAAGCATGCATAATTAAGAACAAACTAAGTATTTATCATATAATTCAAAAATCAAATAACAAGATTCATCTAGGTTTCATCCCCTTCAGGTATCTGAGGGGTTTAGTTTATATTGAATAAAGAAAACATCTCAAGAGAAAAGATAAAACAAAAAATAAGAAATTCCTAAAACTCCCTGAAGGAATTGAAGGAGAATTCCGCCGTCTTGAGTATAATTCCGGCTTCTTTGGATGGATCAACTGGCTAACTTTGAGCGATTCCCACAATTCTGACTTTTCTGACTTGGCTCCTTGGCCTAGCTCGACGCCTCCTCAAAGGTGGTACTTAGGAGGTATATATAGGCTCTTGGAATGCGATTCTTTCTCCCTAAGTATCCTTTTTCGACTGAAATTGCTCTTTTCAGTGACAAAGGCACGGCCATGGCACACGTCCGTGTGCATCGATTTCAAGCCGTGGTCGGATTTCTAACTTGAGGCACGACCGTATAAGTCGGAGGTTAGGTCATGCTCTAGGTGATCGGTGAGGCATGGCCGTGTAGGATTTGGGTCAGGCCGTGTTGATTTCGTACTAAGGCCCATTTACTCCGTTTTGGGCTCGTTTTATGTTCTTTTCATCCTCGGCTGCTTTCCTGGGTATAAGACATGAAAAGAAAGGATTAAAAGCACATTTTTATATAAATCAAGGAATAAATCATCCAAAAGTAAGCTAAATGCGGGATTAACATATGTTATAATTACGATTTATCAGCTTTCAACATTGATAGAGGAAGAGAAGAAGCGCAAAGATTGAAAGGCGTTAACATAGTTACATCTGTATTTATCTAACGAAATTTTACAGGATGTGATGAAGGAGAAGACCGCCACTGCATTATGGAAGAGGCTAGAACAAATATGTATGTCAAAAACTCTAACCAGCAAGTTGCATACGAAGTAACGTCATTATACTCATCGTTTGGAGGAAGGTGCGTCTGTGCACGAACACTTAACAGTGTTTAAAGAAATTATCTCAAACTTGGAGTCCATGGAGGTTCAGTATGATAAGGAAGATCTAGGGTTGATTCTACTTTGTTCGTTGCCCCCGTCTTATTCAACCTTCAGAGACACGATTTTATATAGCCGCGAGTCTCTCACAGTTGATGAGGTTTATGATTCTTTGACCTCGTATAATAAGATGAAGCATCTTGTGGTTAAACCTGACTCTTAGGGAGAGGGTCTCATTGTTCGTGGGAGACAATATCGGAATGCTAATGATGATCGTGGAAGGACACAGGAACGGAATCCTCGCGGTAAATCTAAGGGTAGATCGAAGTCTTTAAACAGAGGTAAAACTTGTAACTTCTGCAAGAAGAAAGGGTACATTAAATCTGAGTGCTATAAGCTACAGAACAAGATTAAAAGGGAGGCTGCGAATCAAAAGGGAAAACAACCAGAAAATTTCGGTAAAGCTAATGTTGTAGAAGACTACAGAGATGGTAAACTTCTAATCACTTTTGTCAATAATTCTAAAGTGAGCAATGAGTGGATATTTGATTCAGGCTACACCTTCCACATGAGTCCCAATCAGGATTGGTTTACAACTTATGAAACAGTGTCTGAAGGTGTTGTTTTGATGGAAAATAATGCTTCGTGTAAAATCATAGGTGTTGGAACAATTAAAGTTAAGATGTTTGATGGAGTTGTCAGAATACTTAGTGACGTATGACATGTTCTAAAATTGAAGAGAAATTTAATTTCGCTAAGTACTCTTGATTCAAAAGGGTACAAATACACAGTTGAAAATGGGATTTTGAAGATTTCCAAAGGTTCCCTCGTTGTGATGAAAGGGCAGAGAAAGACTGCCAAGTTTTATGTTTTGCAAGGTTCTACTGTTATTGGTGATGCAGCTATCGCTTCCTCTTCCTTGTAAAATGGTGATATTACTAAACTTTGGCATATGCGCCTAGGGCATATGAGTGAGAATGGCATGGCAGAATTGAGCAAAAGAGGACTTTTTGATGGGAAAGGAATTTGCAAACTGAAGTTCTGTGAGCACTGCGTTTTTGGGAAGCAAAAGAGAGTTCGATTCACTAGAGGAATCCACAACATGAAGGGAACGCTAGAGTATATTCATTCTGATATGTGGGGGCCATCAAGAGTGCCTTCAAGAGGTGGAGCTAATTATATGCTAACTTTTATTGATGATTTTTCCAGAAAAGTTTGGGCATTCTTCCTGAAGCAGAAAAGCGATGTGTTTTTCGCATTTAAGTCTTGGAAAACTATGATTGAAAAACAGACAGGAAAACAAATAAAATACCTCCGCATAGACAATGGCTTAGAGTTTTGTTCTGATGAGTTTAATAAACTGTGCAAGTTAGAAGGGATCGTGAGACACTTGACAGTTCGTCATACTCCACAACAAAACGATGTTGTAGAACGAATGAACAGAACGATCATGGAGAAGGTTCAATGTATGTTGTCAAATGCCAACTTACCAAATTCGTTTTGGGCCGAAGCAGCCTCTACTGCATATTTTTTGATCAACCGATCTCCATCCATTGCTATTGAGAAAAAGACTCCACAAGAGGTATGGTCTAGTAATCTTGTTAATTATTCTGATTTAAAGATCTTTGGGTGTCCTGCATATGCTCATGTTGATAATGGAAAATTGGAACCGAGATCCATTAAATGTGTTTTTCTTGGTTATAAAGTTGGTGTAAAAGGGTATAAGTTATGGTGTCCTGAAAATAGAAAAGTTGTGATTAACAGAGATGTTGTGTTTGATGAAACTGCTATACTACCTATCTCTTAAAGACTCTTCCAATAAAGAAAATCAAAAGTAGGTGGAGCATCAAATTAATACAGGGTCGACTCCTCAAGCTAGTACAAAAATTGAGAATAGAGTTGCTTCTTCACCACAATATTTTATCGTCAAAAATAGAACTAGAAGAGAAATTAAACCTCTAAAGAAGTATGCCGACGCTGATCTAGTTGTTGATGCTTTAAATGTGGTCGAAGATATAGATGCAAACCAAGAGCCGTTTAATTATTCTGAGGCGGTTAGCTGTGAAGACTTAGAAAAATAGATGTTTGCTATGCAAGAGGAGATGGAACCACTCCACAAAAACAGAATATGAGATCTTGTGAAACTTCCTAAAGGCAAAAAGGTTGTTTGATGTAAATGAGTGTTTAAAAAAAAGAAGGAACTCCAGGAGTTGAAGAACCCAGGTTTAAAGTAAGGCTTGTTGCAAAGGGTTACAGTCAAATTCCAGGAATGGACTTCGAAGATGTGTTCTCCCCAGTTGTGAAGCATAGTTTGATTCGAGCTTTGCTTGGTATTGTGGCCATGCATGATTTGGAGCTTAAGTAGTTAGATGTAAAAACTGTATTTTTGCATGGAGAACTTGCGGAAGATATTTACATACAACAACCAAAGGGTTTTACAGTTTCAAAAAAAGAGGACTATGTTTGCTTGCTAAATAAGTCCCTTTACGGTTTGAAACAGTCACCAAGACAGTGGTACAAGAGGGTTGATTCCTTTATGACGTCTCATGATTTTAAAAGAAGTAGTTTTGACAACCGTGTTCACTTTAAGAAAAATAGTGATGATTCTTTTGTGTATCTACTTCTTTATGTTGATGACATGTTGATAGCATCAAAAGATAAATGAGAGATAAGAAATGTCAAAGCCTAACTAAGTAAAGAATTTGAGATGAAAGATTTGATGCTAGCAAAGAAGATACTTGGTATGGAGATTCTCAGAGATAGAAAAGCAAGTAAATTGTACCTAAGTCAGAAGGGGTACATTGAGAAAGTTCTTTGCAAGTTCAATATGCAGAGTGCTAAGCTTGTTAGTACTCCTTTAGTAGCCCATTTCAGACTTTCATCGGATTTGTCTCCACAATCAGATGATGAGATTGAGTACATGTCACATGTTCCATACTCTAGTGCAGTGGGATATCTCATGTATTCTATGGTTTGTTCACATCCAGATTTATCATATGCAGTTAGTGTAGTTAGCAGATACATGGCGAATCCCGATAAAGAACATTGGAAAGCAGTTCAGTGGATTTTAATATACTTACAAGGTACTACTGATGTTTGGTTACAGTTTGGAAGAACTAGAGATGGAGTCATTGGGTATGTTGATGCTGATTTTGCTGGGGACCTTGATAGAAGAAGATCTCTCACTGGTTATATCTTTACAATCAAAGGTTGTGCAATCAGTTGGAAAGCTACTTTGCAAACTACAATCGCTTTATCTACCACTGAAGCTGAGTACATGGCGATTACTAAGGCTTGTAAAAAAGCTATTTGGTTGAAGGGACTCTTCAGTGAGCTCAATGAATACCTTCAAATCAGCACAGTATTTTGTGACAGTCAGAGTGCTATCTTCCTTACAGAAGATCAAATGTTTCATGAGAGAACAAAACACATTGATGTTCAGTATCATTTTGTTCGTGATATTATTGCTCGTGGTGATATTATTGTGAGCAAAATTAGTACTCATAAAAATCCTGCAGATATGATGACTAAGTCACTTCCTATAACCAAGTTCGAGCATTGCTTAGACTTGGTTGGTGTTCATTGTTGAAGTTAAACCCTTAAGAGGTTTTATGGAAGAGGTGGGGAACTTGTTCGTTGAGAGTTCGCGATGAAGAACTTGTTCATTGAGAATTCATGTCAAGGTGGATATTGTTAGAATTAAGTGACCTGAATCCTTATTTAAATAAAATACAATGGTAAAATAAAAAAAAAAAAGAATCCTTATAGAACTACACTTCTTTTATTTTATTTTAAATAAGTTTTTTAAACCTTATTAAACTCCATCTATTTGATATTGATTAGAATAAGGTGTTTCAATCTTACTACACTCCTATTAGAATATGGTTTTACAAGCCTATAAATAGACATAGTCTATTCCTCTTGTAATAATTTGAATTCAACATAGTGAATTTTCTTCTCCTCTGTCCGTGGTTTTTTTTTCCTAAAAGGGTTTCCACGTAAAATCTGTGTGTTCTTTAATTTTTATTTCTCTTTTCTTTGCGATATATTGTCATTACCGACGTTATACTTTCCACATAAACAAAACAAATTAAATAAATATTTATATTTATTTAAAACATTAGATCTGAAAACAATTAAATAAATAAGATCTTGAAAGACTAGAAATCGAATAAGGGAATCGAGTTTTACTAGATGTTGAGGCTTGTTTTCACAGTTTCCTTAGGATAGATTCGGCCGCTCCTATGGTACTTGGAGAAATGTTGGTTATCTGTCTCCCAGGATACAATAATAAAATGATCGCGACAGTAGTAGCTCTATAGTGATCAACGAACAAACCTTGTCTTCTTCAATCACCGAAACGTTTGAAAATTTGGAGAGAAAAAGAGAAGAATTTTTTAGAGTGAAATAAATTTGTTGTGTGTCCCTAAAGAATTCTACAACATTCTTTAGGCTTTTATAAGTATTCAATATGGAGAAATTTTAGAAATTTCCATGAATAAATATACAAATCTGCATTAAAGGAGCCTTTAAATAAAAAACCAAATCAAAATGAAAATCAATTTGATTGGAATAAAATCGAAACGAAATATTTATCCTTTTAAAGTAGATTCTGTATAATATTTATTGAGAAAAAAATATATATTGGGCTAAAATATCTACAGGCCTAAAAGGGCTTGATCGGTCTAAATATTTCGTGTCATCCACATCATGCGCGGGCACGCCCCCAACCCCAGTGCGCCCTCCTGTACGTGAGGAAAAATATTAGTTTAGTCATTCAATAATTACTAAGTTGGTTTTCCACACTTGATTCCAAACCAACGTGGGACTAATGCTTTTCATTTTCCTCAATATAATTCACAAGTAGCTTACTTTGAGTATCAATTTCTTATTCATCACTCAACCATTTTGAGCATATGATATCTCATTGTAAAGGTCTTATGGGGTAGAATATAAAATCATAATTTTAAGATTCAAAACTCCTCATTTACCAATCGAAAATATGCCTTAAAGATTCCAAAAAATCATATTTTTCCAACAATAAATACTTATACAAACTCAAGCTTTTAATGTACATGACAATAAACTAATGCAAACCATTACCAAAATTCAAATACTCTACTCACTTTGGATCTTGAACAATGATGTGATGCTCCTAAGACCAAATCTCAAGCTTTATGGAAATATCTTCAATTATGCGATTAAACAATTAATGCATTAAGCTTGAAGAGCTTAGTAAGTACACTCAGATTTCCTACCTTACTTTAGTCGTATTAGCGTTGAGTTTTTACAAATATAAATTCTAATTTCAATCAAATCTCATACTTATCAATTCCACATTAAGGCTTAAGCACTCAAACATGATTCATTTAACAATTCATGACACATATTAATGTAATTTCCATTTTTAGAATTTATTCACTTTATTTTCATTTTAGATTTTTTTACAATTTCAACAGGAATTTCATATTTATTAACATTTATCAAGACTTACCATACCAAAATTTAATCACTCTTTATTATTTTGCTACCTTTATTGATATACTTTTCATTATCGTATTTATTAGTCTATGATCTACTTAAAACAATTATTAATCTTTTTACCAAACATAACTCTTTAATAGATTAGTTCAAATCATGTTTTTCTAATTTTAGAAATAACTCTTACGAGAAAATAAAAAAAATTAATTAAATTTAATTTGATTTGAAATTGAGAAATCAAAAAATGCTCTCTAATTCGCAACTTTTCGATAACAATGGGGATGGTGTTTCCCATTTAGAAAGTGATCAAAATACTAAAAAAGTGAGATTTAAAGACAATATAGTTGAAGAAGACATCACTATGGGTGGAGATCCGGATCCAATACCGACTTTTTCGTGGAAAGAAAAACTTTTGGGGGGTTCCTTTGGTGAATCTGGCCCGGATCATACTGTTCCTACTCAGGGAGCGATAATGATTTTGAGTTGCTTGAAGGAGATGTGAACACGACCACTATTGATGGTGTTCTAGCGACCGCTTTCTCAGATCGTTTAAAGAATCTTCTATTCAGAGAAATGGAATTGACGGTCATCGTTAAACTACTAGGGCGTATGATCGTTAATTTTTCAGAGTTTTAAATTTATAAATGAGAATGATCGAACTTGGAATCTAACTCTGACAACGACTTAAGGCAAGTGCTCCTATCGAACAGTAGTATAGCTTAGACAAGACCGGATTATCGAACCCAAAGGAACTAAAAGTACTAATACTAACTTTCTTTTTATTATCTAACCTAAAATAAGTGAAGTTTGTTGTTTAATCTAAATTTAACTAACTACTAAGCTAAAGACGCAAAGACAAAAAGAATGAATTTGGGAAATACTGTTAGAAAAACTCAGTTGATTAAGACGATACCCTTAGGAAGAATCCACCTAGACTTCACTTGTTATCTAACACTCGAACCGCATTTGATGTATTCACTTGACTTGATCCGTAAGATTCCTAATTTATATTAAACCCTCTCTCGAGGCGAATAACGTCTAACCCTAGGTTGATTAATTAAAATCTCTTTCTAATTAAAACCCCTAGAATCGCATTAACTCGATCTATGGACTCCCATATTAGGTTTCACCCTAATCCGGTAAAATCTCATCACCCTATCTCTAGGCGTATGATTAACTCCACTTAATTATGCTAGATCTACTCTTAGGCAGGGACTTTTGCTCCTCCACCTAAGCACATCCTACTTGAATCAATATCCCGGAAATATTAACACAAGAATTAAGAATACATAATTAAGAACAAATCAAGTATGTATCATATAGTTTAGAAAATAATAACAAGATCCGTCTTAGGTTTTATCCCTTTCAGGTATCTGAAGGGTTTAGTTCATAACTATAAAGGAAAACATCTCAGAAGAAAAGATAAAACAAAACATAAGAAATCCCTAAAACCCCTTGAAGGAATTGAAGGAGAGATCCTCCGTCTTGAGTAGAATTCCGGCTTCTTGAGATGGATCAACTGGCTATCTTCGAGGGTTTCCCACAAATCTGACCTTTTCAGCTCGGCTCATTGGCCCAGCTAACCGCCCCCCTTTCAGGTTATACTTAGGGGGATTTATATAGGCTTTTGAAATAGGTTCCTTTGCCCCTAAGTATCCTTTTCCGAGTAGAATTGCTCTTCTCCACGACAGGGACACGGCTATGGCACACGCCCGTGTGAATCGTGGCCAGGCCGTGTTTGAACTTTTAATGAGGTGACACACCCGAGTAAATCGTTATCGGGTCGTGTTCTAGTCTCTCAAGGAAACACGGTCTTGTGGGCTGATAAACCGCAAAAGTAACATATTTTAGGTCCATATTTAGCATGCTTTTGGATAATTTAAGCCTCGATTTATGTAAAAAGGTGCTCTTAAACCTTTCTTTTCATGTCGTATACTCAGGAAAGCACCCACGGATGAAAAGAACGTGAAACCGGCTTAAAACAGGCCAGATGGGCCAATTCACAAAATCGACACAGCCTAGACTTCAAGCCACACGGCCGCGCCTCATTAAATTACTAGAACACAACCTTCTCCCGATTTACACGGCTGTGCCTCATTAAAGAAGTCCGAGGACGGCATGGCCACGATCCACACGGGCGTGTGCTATGGCCGTGTCCCTGTCGCTGGAAGAAGCAATTTCATTTGGGAAAGGATACTTGGAGGCAAAGAAACACATTCTAAAGCCTATTCAAATACCCTATTAGGAACTCTACTGAAATTAGGATACTTAGGGGCAAAGTAAGGCATCTCAAAGTCTATATAAACACCCAAGGGGGCAACTTGAAGGGGAGTTCGACAGAAGCCAAAACCGGCGTCAAAGCTAAGCCAAGGAGCCAAGCCGATAAGGTCAGAGTTAGGGAATAACGCGAGGATAGCCAGTTGATGCATCCCAAGAAGCCGGAATTATACTCAAGACGGTGAAATTCTCCTTCATTCCAGTCAAGGAGTTTTAGGATTTTTCTTATGTTTTGTTTTATCTTTTCTCTTGTGATGTTTTATTTTTACATTATGAACTAAATCCTTCAAATACCTGAAGTGGGATGAAACCTAGACAGATTTTATTATTTGATTTTTAAGTTATATGATAAATTACTTAGTTTGTTCTTAATTATGTTGCTTAATCCAAATCTAATGTGCTTAGGTAGAGGAGGAATAGACCTACCCTAAGAGAAGATCTAACATAATTAAGCGGAGTTGATCGAACGCCTAGAGATAGGGTTTCTGAGATTTTGCCGAATTAGGGTGAAAGCTAATATGGGAGTCCATTGATCGATTTATCGCTATCCTGGGGGTTATTATAAGCGACGAGAGTTCCACTAATTAACCTAGGGTTAGACGTTATTCGCCTCGAGAGAGGGTTTAATATAGGTTGGGAGTCTTACGGATCAAGCTAAGTAAAAGAAATCATATAATCTAGGGTTAATTAATAAGTGAAGTCTAGGTGGATTCTTCCCCGAGGGTATCGTCAGTAACTAACCGAGTTTTCCTTCAAAGTTATTTCCCTATTCGTCCTTTTTGTCTTTGTGTCCTTAGTTTAGTCTTCGTCAAAAGCAACTTCACTCTAATTTTAAGGCTAAATAATAAAAATAAAGTTAGTATTAGTACTTTTAGTTCCTTTGGGTTCGATATCTGGTCTTGCCTAAGCTATACTACTGTTCGATAGTTACACTTGCCTTTAATCGTTGTCAGAGTTAGTTTTTAGATTTTGATCATTCTTTTATAAATTTTAAAACTCTGATTTACAGCGATCAAGTTTTTGGCGCGCATTCTTAGAACTAAAATATTAAGAAAGCTCTATTTTTATTACTTTAGCCATTTTTTTATTGCAATTTATTTTCATTATTATTTTTTATTTTTATTTTTACGTTGCTAATTTTTCCTCTATTTTGCTTTTGGCAGATAATTTTAGTTTATAGAGAAGATGGCATTGAATAATTATCAGTGGCAAGTCATGAGGACAATTCCTACTAAAGCAGCCAGTGCCTTCGACCACGACGTGTTCACCAGGTTATCTACCCAGCTAGAGATGATGAATAAAAAGATCGATGGTTTGTGTAGTCGCTCGCAGGTACACCCAGTAATGCAATATGACTCGAATCTAGGAGGCGTGGTGAATCCTGAGTACCCACCCTACAAATATGGCATGGAGAACGAACAAGTCCACTATATGGGTAACTACTCTAGACCTCAAAATAATTTTTATAATGACACTTATAATGCAGGTTGGAGGTACCATCCCAATTTCTCGTGGAATGATCAAAGTAGCCAAAGACAGGAACTTTATCCAAATTTTCAACAACCACCTCACCAACAAGAAGAGGAGTCGGACATTGAAGAGATGCTGACAAAATTCATGGCAACCATCGATACCCCTCTCTAAGACACTGAGAAAACATTTAAGAGTCAACAAACACCGGTTGAAGAGAACAAGAACCGATTAGAGGAAGTTACTAAGTCAGTAAAGGAAATCACTAAGGCAGTCGAACAACTTGCAAAGTTAATGTCTGAACAACCGCAAGGACGTCTACCAAGTAACACTGAGATTAATCCAAAGGAGCAAATTCAAGCCATAGCAGCTCAGGAAAATGCAGAGATAAATAAACCCATCTCAAAACAAGAAGACAAGGTAGACGAAGGTAAGGTAGAGGTGACACAAGAAAAGCCAAAACCGGTAATCAAAGAATACCAACTTCGCATTCCTTACCCCGAAGCATTAAAGAGAGACGATACAGAGGAACAATTTGGTAAGTTTCTTAAACTTTTAAAGAAATTACATATCAACTTACCTCTTCTTAAAGCTCTTTCGCAGATGCCAGACTCTAGAAAAGTTTTTGGGGAGCTGTTAACGAAAAAGCAAATGATAGACGAGGAATCACATGTGGAACTCAACGTAAAGTGCTCGGCAATCCTACAAAATAGACTACCATAGAAATTAAAAGATTCAGGGAGTTTTACAATTCCATGCGTAATTGGTAGTTTATCTCTAGAAAATATGTTAACCGATTTAGGGGCAAACATAAATGTTATGCCTTATAAACTGTTTAAACAACTAGGTCTAGGGAAACCCAAACAAACTAGGATGAGCGTTCAATTAACTGATAAAACTATCAGAATTCCTAGGGGTATAATAGAAAATGTTCTAATCAAAATTGATAAATTCATATTCCCAGTAGACTTTGTCGTTTTAGACATGGATGAGGACAATAATATTCCTTTAATTTTAGGAAGACCCTTTTTAGCAACTGCCAGAGCTAAAATTGATATCTTTGCAGGTGAACTCATATTTCGCGTAGGCAACGAGATAATCACTCTTCAAGCTCTTGACTAGGCTTGAACATCAAATGATAAAGAATACCAACCTCGTGCGCCATATACTGATGCAATAAAGAAGAACCACACAAAGGAAGAATTTGGTGAACTCACACTTCGTGTAGACAACGAAACAATCACTCTTCAAGCTTTTGACTCAACTAGGACATCGAGTAATAAAGGTACGAACGTTAATTCTATTGATAATCATTTGGTTCAACCTTCTTTACAGGAAGCATCACGAAATAACTTAGCTGAGCTAGATCTTAGACCTCATGCCAACAAAGAAGAAATACCTAAGGAACAAAGCCTTAGGGTTGACAAACTAAAAAAGGAGGAAACCCAAATCAAAGAGGAACAGGAACCACACAAAGTGAAACCGACGGAAAGCCCAGACGAGCTGATAGGAACAACAAATCCCATCAAAATAGAGGATCAGGTATTGTTGAATAAGGAAGACCCTCGAATCACCAATTCAGACCTCAAGACAAACGAAGAAATCACTTTTTGAGGTACTCAATGTCTTCCTATACGGGACAGTCGAGGTAAGCAATCCTAAATTCAGCACTTTTGAGGCAAACACTACTTGACTTAAACTATATATCCATAACCGAAGTTATCGCATGAGAAAGGATTTTCTCCTCCTCAAACCACCATGACCATACGAATGAGAGGTAAAGTCTAGCTTAAGACTATAAATGAGCGCTTCTCGGGAGGCAACCCGAGCACTAACCCTATTTTTACATTTTTTTATTTTTTATTTTTTTCCTTTTATTTTTCCTTTTAAGTACCTAACCATAAACTAACCAAAGAGTAGATTTCTAGGACAAATGGCCTTATACACGGGCATGCCCGTGGCCGTGTGGAAGCCAGGGGATGAACCATGGGCGTGCTAGTAGCCGTGCACAACCAGAGAAGAATTTCTTTTCCCAACACGGGCTATGATACTAGGCCACGCCTGTGCTAACTACCCATGTGAGGTTACTGACTTGTCGAGCACGGGGTACACACGCCCGTGCCCCACAACCGTGTAAACTTACCGACTTGCATACCACGGGCTAAACACGCCTATGCTACCTACCCGTAGAAAGTTACTGATTTGTCGAGCACGGGAGTGTCAACTATAACACGGCCGTGGCTACCTCACCTGAACACGCCCAAAATTCCAAATCCCAAAACACAGGCTACATCTCTATTTAAACCTCATTCTCCCTTTTTCTAGTTGTCTTTCATTTTCCATTATTTTTGTTTTTATTTTTATTTTCATTTCATTTTTTTACTTTTTTTTTATTTTCTTCTTCTTATTCTTTATGATATTTAGATTTAGCTTAGGATACAATAAAATCAGACCGGCTACTTCGAGGATTCAAATTCAAACGGTTCGAGACGCTTCACCTCCAATCCTATCCGGATTCTTTTCATTGACTTCATCCAAAATTCAAGAAGTTTCACTTCTCTCCCTATCTTATGATTTTATGATTATTTTTATATTATCTATCTTTCTACATTGAGGGCAATGTACATCTTAAGTGTGGGGGGGTTTACTATAGTATTATTTGAAAATCCCAGAATTATGCCTTGTTCGAAAAGTAAGTTTCTCATATTATGATTAGAATGAAATTTCCTTTGATTTATGATTTTTATTGATATGTTTTGGATTAAGTCATAGTTAATTGTGCATTGATAATTAAATTTGAAGAATACTAGGCAATCAAGCATGATAAGTCTAATTTTCTAAAAATTAAAATTGTAGGTTGTCAACCGGAATTTAAATGTTATCTTGAAATTTGAAATTTACAAGGTTGATGTCAAAAACACCCATAATTTTTGTGAGATTTTGAGCCTTATAGAGCATACATTCTTTTTTATGCTCACTTCTTGATTATGAGTGTGTCAACTATGAACTGTTATTCTAGAACTTGCCTTGATTATACATGTCAAGACCACAGTTATAATTTGATATACTGAGATGATAAAGGCACCTAGGTTTAACCCACTTACACCACTAAAAAGCCTACCCTCATAATTAACCCCTAGTGAACTTCGTTGAGCCTAACAACCCTTTTATTGACTCACCCACTAATATTAATCCAAAACCCTTTGTATTTGTTATTACCCTTCTTTTTGACTACCCTTTAATCGAGATATGATTTGACTAGTTACCTAAGTTTTTATTATGAGTTGAAGTTGTCTTTATTAGTTTGTTTTTTTTTTAAAAAAAGCAAAGTATATTTAGTATTAGTATTATGAAGAGTGAGCTTATACAAGTTAAAGTCTAATTATCAAAAGAAAAAGCTCGTATTAGTAGGATTATTATTATCTTCAGTTGATGTAATTATTATCTTAGAAATTTTTAGATAGGTAACTTATCAATTCAATCTCGATTCTAACCTTCTAATTTCAGCCTTTATCCACACCTTTAGCCCTAGCCCCGTTACAACCCTAACAAAGACCTTTTGATCTGTTTATCATATCATTTTACAGTGGTGGAGATTTGAGTTTTAGGCAAGCCTATGGGATTAACATTTCAGGTTCGACTTATGAGTGCTTAATTTTGACCATTAAACACTTTTTTGAGTGATTTGAGTGAATCTTTTTGTGAGGATGTCAGTCCTTGTAGGTTTTGAATTAAATGTAATTATTTAGATGAAGGGAAACACCTATGTTTTCATGCTACAAATGTATGACTTATCTTGTTTGAATCTTTAGGAATCTTTGAGTTGAATTATCCATGTATAAATTATCTATGAATTAGGATAAGGCATTGTTGATAGAAATTGTGAATCATGGAAAGTTTGTTTTCATTGTAAGTTGGGAATTTTAATTGAGGACAAGCAAAAGCTTAAGTGTGGGGGTATTTGATAAACCGCAAAAGTAACATATTTTAGGCCCACATTTAGCATGCTTTTGGATAATTTAAGCCTCGATTTATGTAAAAAGGTGCTCTTAATTCTTTCTTTTCATGTCTTATACTCAAGAAAGCACCACCGGATGAAAAGAACGTGAAACCGGCTTAAAACAGGCCAAATGGGCCAATTCACAAAATCGACACGGCCTGGACTTCAAGCCACACGGCCGCGCCTCATTAAATTACTAGAACACAGCCTTCTCCCGATTTACACAGCCGTGCCTCATTAAAGAAGTCCAAGCACGGCCTGGCCACGATCCACACGGGCGTGTGCCATGGCCGTGTCCCTGTCGTTGGAAGAAGCAATTTTATTCAGGAAAGGATACTTGGAGGCAAAGAAACACATTCCAAAGCCTATTCAAACACCCTATTAGGAACTCTACTTAAATTAGGATACTTAGGGGCCAAGTAAGGCATCTCACACCCAAGGGGGCAACTTGAAGGGGAGTTCGGCAGAAGCCGAAACTGGCGTCAAAGCTAAGCCAAGGAGCCAAGCCGATAAGGTCAGAGTTAGGGAATAACGCGAGGATAGCCAGTTGATTCATCCCAAGAAGCCAGAATTATACTCAAGACGGCGGAATTCTCCTTCATTCCCGTTAGGGAGTTTCATGATTTTTCTTATGTTTTGTTTTATCTTTTCTCTTGTGATGTTTTATTTTTACATTATGAACTAAATCCTTCAGATACCTGAAGGGGGATGAAACCTAGACAGATTTTATTATTTGATTTTTAAGTTATATGATAAATTACTTAGTTTGTTCTTAATTATGTTGCTTAATCCAAATCTAATGTGCTTAGGTAGAGGAGGAATAGACCCTGCCTAAGAGAAGATCTAACATGATTAAGCGGAGTTGATCGAACGCCTAGAGATAGGGTTACGAGATTTTGCCAGATTAGGGTGAAAGTAATATGGGAGTCCATTGATCGGTTTACTGCTATCCTAGGGGGTTATTATAAGCGAACGAGAGTTCCACTAATTAACCTAGGGTTAGATGTTATTCTCCTCGAGAGAGGGTTTAATATAGGTTAGGGAGTCTTACGGATCAAGCTAAGTAAAAGAAATCATATAATTTAGGGTTAATTAATAAGTGAAGTCTAGGTGGATTCTTCCTGAGGGTATCGTCGTAACCAACTGAGTTTTCCTTCAAAGTTATTTCCCTATTCGTCCTTTTTGTCTTTGTCTCCTTAGTTTAGTCTTCATTAAAAGCAACTTCACTCTAATTTTAAGGCTAAACAATAAAAAGAAAGTTAGTATTAGTACTTTTAGTTCCTTTGGGTTTGATATCTGGTCTTGCCTAAGCTATACTACTGTTCGATAGGTACACTTGCCTTTAATCGTTGTCAGAGTTAGTTTTCAGGTTTTGATCATTCTTTTATAAATTTTAAAACTCTGATTTACAACATCATGGGCTTAAGTCCAGGCCGTGTCGATATCTCTCTTGGCCCAATTTGGTCCGTTTTAAGCCCGTTTCTCGTTCTTTCCATCCCCCGGTGCCTTCTTGAGTATAAAACATGAAAAGTAATGATTAAGAGCACCTTTTTACATAAATCTAGGGATAAATCATCCAAAAGTATGTTAAATGTGGGGCTAAAATATGTTACTTTTATTGTTTATCACATACCCCCACACTTAAGCTTTTGCTTGTCCTCAAGCAAAATTCTCAATTTACAATTAAAATGAACTTTCCGTAATTCATAATTCCTATCAACAATGTCTCATCATAATTCATAGATAATTTATACATGGATAATTTAACTTAAAGAGTCCTAAAGATTCAAACAATCTAAGTCATACATTTGTATTACGAAAATGTAGATGTCTCCCCTTAACTCAATAATTACCTTTAATTCAAAACCGACAAGGATTGACATCCAAAAGATTCACTCAAATCACTCAAAGTGTTTAAGGTTCAGTAAAAGAGCACTCATAAGTCAAACCTGAAAAGTTAATCCCATAGGCTTACCTGAAAATCAAATCTCCACCACTGTAAAATGAGATGATAAACAGATCAAAAGGTCTTTAACAGGGTTGTAACGGGGCTAGGGTTAAAGGTGTGGATAAAGCCTGAAATAGAAGGTTAGAATCGGGATTGAATTGACAAGTTGCCTATCTAGAAATACATAGATGATAATAAATAATTACATCAACTGAAAAGTAATAACCTAATAATACGAGCTTTTCTTTGGATAACTAGACTTTAATTGTATAAGCTCATTTTTTATAATACTAATACTGAATATACTTCGGGTTTTTTTTAAGAACAAATCAAATAACAAAGGATAAATTCAACTACTGAAATAATATAATTAGGTATAAATTCAACTACTGAAATAATATAATTAGGTAACTAATCAAATCAAATCTCGATATAAAGGTAGTTAAAAGGAATGATGATAACAAATACAATGGGTTTTGGGTTAATATTAGCTGGTGAGTCAATAAAAAGGGTTGTTAAGATCAACGGGGTTCACTAGGGGTTAATTATGAAGGTAGGCTTTTTAGTGGAGTAAGTGGGTTAAAACCTAGGTGCCTTTATCATCTCGGTATATCAAACCATAGATGTGGTCTCAACATGTATAATCAAGACAAGTTCTAGAATAAGAGTTCAATGTTGACACACTCATAATCAAAAGGTGAGCATGAAAAAGGATATATACTCTATAAGGCTCAAAATCCCACAAAAAATTATGGGTGTTTGATATCAACCTCGTAAATTTAAAATTTCAAGATAACATTCAGATTCAGGTAGACAACCTAAAAATTTTAATTCTGAAAAATTAGACTTATCATGCTTGATTCTCTAGTATTCTTCAAATTTAATCATCAATGCACAATTAACTATGGCTTACTCTAAAACATATCAATAAAAATCATAAATCAGGGTAAATTTCATTCTAATTATGATTTGATAAACTTACTTCAAGACAAGGTATAATTTAGGTATTTGAGAATAACGCAGAAAGTTAGGCATTTTCTTAAAATAACTATTCACCCCCCCACACTTAAGATGTACGTTGCCCTCAATGTACAAAGATAGATATGCAAATTAAGATAGAGGAAGAGGTGAAACTTCCTGAATTTGGATGGTTTCTTGGAGTTGGAAGTCAATAGGGGTGGTTTCTGCTACCGAGCTTTGCGCTAGATGAAGAAATTAGAGAGCTCGTAGAGAATTAGCCAGGAGTTATTAAGACACGTTTAAAATAAACTAAACATATAAATAAAGACAAGAAAGAGAAAGAGAAAGAAAATAAAAATGTAATTAAACTAAGGCTAACAGATAAAGGGGCTCGAGAATCTTTATTGGTAGATGGTTCGTGAGGTGGGTGTGACTTCTAAGGCTATGGAGGTGCTGGCGGTGGCGGAAGTGGCATGATTCCCAAGCAACCTTTAGAACCTGACGAAATAAAATAAACTAAATTAAGTATAAGATAGTCAAAGAGAAGGAAAATAGAGGAAAAGATAAAAGTGAAACAAAAGATAAATGGTCTCAAAAACCCTTGGCTTGTCAAATAAATGAAGCGGCCGGCATGAACTTATGTATATCGGCCTCCATGAGGGAGACTGTGCTTGGATCCTTCCGCTTCTTCGACATGGCCAAAAGTTTGAGAAGCATGCTATGGAAACAAAGAATTCTGAGAATAGAGGGTGTAAGGGAGGAAGAATGGTGAGAAATAGGTGAGAAGAGGGAACGGCGGGTAGTTTAAATAGAATTTCAAGTCAAGTACAGTCACACGCCCGTGTACCGTGGGTGTGTTGATTCACACGGCTGTCTTGCACGGCCGTGTGTCTAGGCGTGTTGGTTCACCCACGCTCATTTTTCAGAATGCCACGCCCGTTTCTGAGAAGTTAGTGTCGACCACGGCCGCGTCGCACGGCGGTGGGATTTTGTCAGTGCCCGTGTGGTGGTGGTTGGAGTCCGTGACTCAAAGATTTGATTCTTTCTGACTTGTACCTCTTCTGCTATTGTCAGTACAGAGATGCTGTACTCCCACTCGGCCATGGACACGGCCGTGTGTAAGGCCGTGTGGCCTGGAAATCTGCACTTTTGGTTAGTTTAAAACTAAGTGTTTAAGATGAAGAGAAGAAAAGAAAATAAAATGAAAATAAATGCGAAAGTAAATTGGGTTAGTGCTCGGGTTGCCTCCCGAGAAGCGCTAGTTTAAAGTCTTAAGCGAGACTTACCCTGTTTTCATTTCTAAAAGAAGGTTCACGGAGCTGAAGCTCCTCTCTCATATTCCTAAAATCTTCACCATTATAGATTTTGAGTCAGTGACCATTTACCTTGAATGTGCCTTGAGGGGGATGAGTTACCTCTATTGTGCCATAGGGAAAGATTGTTTTAATCATGAATGGACCTGACCATCTTGATTTCAGTTAAGGTTTGAGTTGTATAGTAGGACCAAGTCCCCTACTTCAAATTGTTTTGATTTCTTTAGACGAGCATTATGGCGTCGCTTGGTTACCTTTTTGTACAGCTTCGAGTTCTCGTAGGCATCAGCTCTCCATTCGTCTAGCTCGTTCATCTGCATCATTCTTTTCTTTCCTGCAGCTTTAAGATCGTAATTTAAAAATTTTATAGCCCAAAAAGCTGTGTTCTAACTCAAATGGTAGATAATAGCTTTTCCCGTAGACAAGTTTCTATGGGGATGTTCCTAGGGGGTTTTAAACGCTGTTCTATAGGCCCATAGAGCATCATCTACTTTTAATGCCCACTTTTTTCTGTTTGATTCAACCGTTTTTTCTAGGATGCATTTAAGTTCTCGATTTTCTACTTCAACTTGCTCGCTGGTTTGAGGGTGATATGGGGTAGCTATCCTGTGGTGTACTCTATTTTTTTTAAGACTTTGTCAAATTGAGTATTATAGAAATGAGTGCCCCTATCACTAATGATAGCTCTAGGTGTTCCAAATCGAGAGAACAGTTTCTTGAGGAACTTAACTACTACTCTAGCATCATAGGTAGGTAAAGCTTCGCTTCCACCCATTTTGACATGTAATCAACTACCACTAGGATATATTTATTTCCAAATGAACTAGAAAATGGACCCATAAAATCAATACCCCATACATCAAATAGTTCACATGATAGCATATATGTTTGAGGCATTTCATCACGTTTAGAAACATTACCTGTTCTTTGGCATTTATCACACTAAGCGACATATCTGTTGGCATCTTTGAATAGAGTGGGCCAATAAAAACCTGATTCGAGTATTTTATGTGCTGTCTTAATGCCACTGTAGTGTCCTCCTGAAGGTCCTGAATGGCAATGTTCTAGAATTTTGCTTGCTTCTGCTTTTTTAATGCATCTTCGAATTACCTGATCTGCATATATGCAGAAAAAAAGGGATCTTCCCAAAAATAGTTTTTCGCATCAGCAAAGAATCGCTTCTTTTGGTGATGTGTAAGTCTTTTTGGCAAGATGTTAGCAGCTAAATAATTCGCAATATCTGCAAACCATGGTACCTTAGAGTGGGTTATAGAAAAGAGTTATTCTTCAGGAAACGAGTCGTTTATCTCATTTTCATCGAGCTCTTCGATATGTGGGTTTTCAAGCCTAGAGAGGTGATCCGCTGCAAGGTTTTCAGCTCCCTTCTTATCTTGTATTTCCAAATCAAATTCCTGTAAAAGTAAAATCCATCTTATGAGTCGAGGTTTTGCATCAGGTTTAGTTAAAAGATAATGAAAAGCGGAGTGGTCAGTGTAAATGACAACTTTAGATAATAATAAATACTGTCTAAATTTGTCAAAAGCAAAAACTACAGCTAGCAGTTCTTTTTCTGTGGTGGTGTAGTTTTCCTGTGTGGGTGTTAATGTTCTGCTAGCATAATAGATTGGCTGAAAATGCCTGTCTCTTCGTTGTCCCAGAACTGCACCTACTGCAAAATCACTTGCATCACACATTAGTTCAAAAGGTAGATTCCAATTAGGTGCAATTATAATCAGAGCATTTATTAGTTTATCTTTGAGGATATTGAATACATTTAGACATTCTTGATCGAAATTGAAAGGAACATATTTTTCTAGTAGTTTTGTTAAAGGCTTAGCTATTTTAGAAAAATCTTTAACGAATCTTCTATAAAATCCTGCACGTCCTAAAAAGCTTCTAATAGCCTTAACAGAACTAGGGGGAGGTAATTTTTCTATGGTTTCAATCTTTGCTTTATCTACCTCAATCCCTTTACTAGAAATCTTATGTCCTAATACAATTCCTTCTTGTACCATAAAGTGACATTTTTCTCAATTTAAAACAAGGTTTGTTTCCTCACATCTCATTAGAACTCGTTTTAAATTTTTAAGGCAAAGATGGAAAGAATTACCGTATATTGAGAAATCATCCATAAATACCTCCATAATGTCTTCCACAAGTTCATCAAAGATTGCCAATATGCAATGCTGAAAAGTAGCAGGAGCATTACATAATCCAAAAGGCATTCTACGATAAGCAAACGTACCGTATGGGCATGTGAATGCTGTCTTCTTTTAATTTTCAGGTGCAATTTGGATTTGGAAATAGTTGGAGAGTCCATCTAAGAAGCAATAGTACATATGCCCAGATAACCTTTCTAGCATTTGATCAATGAAGGGCAAATGAAAGTGATATTTTCTAGTGGCGTCGTTCAGCTTCCTGTAATCAATGCAAACTCTCCAACCTGTGACTGTTCTAGTGGGAATTAGTTCATTCTTTTCGTTGGCTACCACCGTCATGCCCCCTTTCTTTGGAACAACCTACACAGGACTTACCCAATTGCTGTCAGAAATAGGATAAATTATCCCAGCATCTAGAAGTTTAATTACCTTAGCTTTCACAACTTCTTTTACGTTGGGATTCAATCGTCTTTGAGGTTGTACACATGGCTTGTATTCTTCTTCTATTAAAATTTTGTGGGTGCAAAACGATGGGCTTATTCCCTTAATGTCAGAGATTTTCCAAGCTATGGCTCTTTTATGTTCTCTTAGTACCTGTATCAAATCCTCTTTTTCCTTGGGTTCTAGCTCTGAAGAGATAATTACCGATAGCATAGAATTGTCCCCAAGGAATGCATATTTTAAGTGTTTCGGCAACTGTTTTAATTCTTATTTCGGTGGCTCATCAATGAAAGGTTTTTATTTTAGTTCGTCATTGACTTTAATGCTCTCTTCTTTCGTATGTCTAGATGAAGATGTATTCAAATTCAGCTCGTCAACTTCATCTTCTTCCCCTTTCTTGAGTCGTGCACGCCCATCGTGTCATCATGTATAATTTCCTGAAATGAATTTTGAATGATATGATCAGTGGTATCAACAAAATAACAGGAATCATCTTGTTCTCTAGAATATCGTATGGCATCATAAATTTGAAAAATAATTTCGTCATCGCCTATCCTTAATACAAGTTTACCGTCACCTACATTGATAACAGCCATAGCAGTGCTAAAAAAGGGCGCCCTAAAATTAAGGGAACCTCAATGTCCTCATCCATGTCAAGCACAACAAAATCAACACGGAAAATAAATTTATCAATTTTTACCAAGACATCTTCGATAACTCCTCTAGGATATTTAATAGATCTATCAGCTAACTGAATACTCATCCTATTGGGTTTTGGTTCCCCAAGATCTAGTTGTTTAAACATTTTATAAGGTATTAAATTAATACTGGCACTTAGATCAGCTAGTGCTTTCTTAATATTTAAACTACCAATTAAACAGGGAATAGTAAAACGTCCTGGGTCTTTTAATTTGGTTGGTAACTTGTTTTGGAGGATGGCTGAACATTCTTCATTAAGCTCCACTATTGATATTTCTTCAAGCTTCCTTTTATTCGTCAGGAGTTCTTTTAAGAATTTTGCGTACGTTGGCATCTGTGAAATGGCTTCAAAAAAGGGTAAGTTAATATGTATTTGTTTAAAAAGTTCAAGAAATTTACCGTATTGGGCATTTAATCAGTCTTTCTTCAACTTTGCCGGATATGAGATTTGTGGTTTACTTTTGCTGCATACTGGAGTTATATTCTCAACTCCCTCATTCTTTGCTTTGTTATCTTCATGTGGTATTTTTTTCTTTGGTTCGACTAACTCATTTCCACTTCTTAATGTAACTGCCTTTACTTTTTCGGTTCCTTTACAAAAAATCTCTGATCGAATTTCAGAAACTACCTTAGTAAGTTGTCCAACTGATTTAGTAAGTTCCCCAACTTGGTTCTCGATCCCTTTGATTGATGCCTGTTGATTATCAAATGTCGTCTCAGTTTGCTGGAAACGGGTTTCTGTTGCTGCCATGAATTTTGTCAGCATCTCTTCAAGGTTCGGCCTCTTTTCCTGTGGATACGGCTGATTTTGGAAATTTTGAGGAGGTTGTTATCTTTGATTTCCTTAATTTCTTTGACCTCTCCATGAAAATTTTAGGTGGATCCTCCAACCTGGATTATAAATATTATTATAAGTGTTATTATTAGATCTGAAATTATTACCTATATAGTTCATCTGTTCGCTTTCTGTGCCCGGTTGGTAGGGTGGGTACTCAGGATTCGCCACAGTTCCACTTGCGCCGCACTATATTACTGGATGTACCTGCGAAGAACACAAACTATCAAGCTTTTTATTCATCATCTCTACTTGTGTTGATAGCATGGTTACTACATTGAGGTTGTAAACTCCGGCTGATTTTGTTGGTTTTGTCCTTGTAACCTACCACTGATAGTTATTCAGTGACATCTCTTCGATAAACTCGTAGGCTGCTTCAGGAGTTTTATTGTTCAGGGTTCCACTGGCGACTGAGTCAACTAGTTGCCTCGTTGAGGGGTTTACACCGTTATTGAAAGTTTGGACTTGGAGCCACAAGGGTAAACCATGGTGCGGACACCTTCTCAAGAGATCCTTATATCTCTCCCATGTGTCGTATAATGTCTCTAAATCCATCTGCACAAAAGAAGAGATATCATTCTGTAATTTAGCCGTTTTGACCGGTGGGAAATATTTTAATAAAAATTTTTCGGTCATTTGATCCCATATAGTGATTGACCCTCGTGGTAACGAGTTTAACCACTGTTTGGCTTTATTCCTCAATGAAAAGGGAAATAACCAAAGACGTATGGCATCATCAGAAACGCCATTTATTTTGAAGGTATCACAGAACTCTAAAAAATTAGCTATATGAGTATTTGGGTCTTCGTCCTGTAAACCATCAAGTTGAACAAATTGTTGAATCATTTGTATAGTGTTAGGCTTTAATTCAAAATTATTAGCAGTATAGTAGGCCTAACAATGCTTGATTCTACTCCTGTTAAATGAGGTTTAGCATAATCATACATAGTACGCGAAGTATTATTGTCTGCCACATCTTGTGGTGGTGGATTGTTCTCGTCCATCCCTTCAGTAGGATTGGATCTGCTTTCTCGCTCTTCTTCTGTGTAATTTAGGGCTCGCCTAATTTCTCTGCGATTCCTGCGAGCGATAGCTTCAATATCACTGTCATGTACTAGTGGTCCTCTCGGGTTCCTTCTAATCATAAACTAGAGGTACCTGTTAAGAAAAGAAAGAAAGAAAATTTAGCAAAGTTAAAAACAAAACAAAAAATAAAAATAAGAGTGAACTGCGGAAAATAAAAAAAAAGTGGTTAGAGTAATAAGAATAGAGTTTTCTTAATATTTTAGTTCCCCGGCAACGGCGCCAAAAACTTGATCGTTTATTTTTCAGAGTTTTAAATTTATAAATGAGAATGATCTAACCTGGAAACTAACTCTGACAACGACTTAAGGCAAGTGCACCTATCGAACAGCAGTATAGCTTAGGCAAGACCAGATTGTCGAACCCAAAGGAACTAAAAGTACTAATACTAACTTTCTTTTTATTATCTAACCTAAAATAAGTGAAGTTTGTTGTTTAATCTAAATTTAACTAACTACTACGTTAAAGACGTAAAGACAAAAAGAATGAATTGGGGAAATACTGTTGGAAAAACTCAGTTGATTAAGACAATACGCTTAGGAAGAATCCACCTAGACTTCACTTGTTATCTAACACTGAACCAGACGATGTATTCACTTGACTTGATCCGTAAGATTCCCTAATTTATATTAAACCCTCTCTCGAGGCGAATAACGTCTAACCCTAGGTTGATTAATTGAAATCTCTTTCTAATTAAAACCCTTAGAATCACATTAACTCGATCTATGGACTTCCATATTAGGTTTCACCCTAATCCAGAAAAATCTCGTCACCCTATCTCTAGGCGTGCGATCAACTCCACTTAATTATGCTAGATCTACTCTTAGGCAGGGACTTTTGCTCCTCCACCTGGGCACATCCTACTTGAATCAATATCCCAGAAATATCAACACAAGAATTAAGAACACATAATTAAGAACAAATCAAGTATTTATCATATAATTCAGAAAATAATAACAAGATCTGTCTTAGGTTTCATCCCTTTCAGGTATCTGAAGGGTTTAGTTCATAACTATAAAGGAAAACATCTCAGAAGAAAAGATAAGACAAAACATAAGAAATCCCTAAAACCCTCTGAAGAAATTGAAGGAGAGATCCTCTGTCTTGAGTAGAATTCCGAGTTCTTGAGATGGATCAACTGGCTATCTTCGAGGGTTTTCCACAAATCTAACCTTTTCAGCTCAGCTCCTTGGCCTAGCTAACCGCCCCCCTTTCAGGTTATACTTAGGGGGGTTTATATAGGCTTTTGAAATAGGTTTCTTTGTCCCTAAGTATCCTTTTCCAAGTAGAATTGCTCTTCTCCACGATAGGGACACGGCCATGGCACACGCCCGTGTGAATCGTGGCCAGGCCGTATTCGAACTTTTAATGAGGTGACACGCCCGTGTAAATCGTTATCGGGTCGTGTTCTAGTCTCTCAAGGAAGCACAGTTGTGTGGGCTTAAGTCCAGGCCGTGTCAATTTCTCTCTTGGCCCAATTTGGTCCATTTTAAGCCCGTTTCTCGTTATTTCCATCCTCCTGTGCTTTCCTGTATAAAACATGAAAAGAAAGGATTAAGAGCACCTTTTTACATAAACCACGGGATAAATCATCCAAAAGTATGTTAAATTTGGGACTAAAATATGTTACTTTTATGGTTTATCAGCGTAACGTTGGCTACAATGCCCTGCACAATAGTATTCTTTCTCTTTGGAAACTAGTGAACTCTATTCGTATAATGGACACTACTAACGAATATTTTTTGTTAAATTTCAGGCTACTGAAGACTACAACCGAGTTTTGTCGCAAGGTCCCTGGATTGTCTATGGATAGTATTTAACGGTTCAGTCGTAGACTAAACATTTTAGTCCCTCACAACTTTACCCTAGTGTGGTGCTGGCCTGGATCCATCTTTCGAATCTCCCGGGATACCTATATAAACATAAAATAATAGAAGCCATTGGAAGCCTAGTCGGAAAGGTGGTCATGCTCGATGTACAGACTAATAACCAGACCAGAGGGAGATTTGCTCGCTTGGCCATTTATATCAACCTGGAAAAGCCTTTAATTTCACAAGTATTAGTTGACGGAGCCATCCAACTTGTGAAATACGAAGTCCTTCCACCGTTTGCTTCACTTGTGGTAAGTATAGACACGTTAAAGATATGTGCCCAATTGTTGAAATAGAGCAAAATCCGACGGTGGCTAGTGGTAAACCGTTGATCGAGGTTGATGAGTCAAATAGAGGCAAATCGGACGACGAATCCACCAGTTCTAAAAGCAATAAGAAGGAACCCAAATTTGGGCCATGGATGCTGGTGGAAAAGAGACATTCACGGCGGGGGAAAAGGGATTTTTCGGTGGAGGTTATGGTAAAATAAAGGCAACAACAGTTAGGATCAAGATTCACAGCGTTAGGAGGGTATTTATTAGAGGATTTTCAGGAGAGAATGGGAAGAGGAAAAAAGTTGCTAGGCTAAACCGCTTTAAGGCTAGGGTTAACAAAAATGTTGGGGGGTTTCTTTGGATAAAGCCGGTCATAGGAGTGGTGAGGATTTGAGTTTACCTAGTTGGTCTAATTTTAAGGAGGGATTGCATAGTGAAAATCTAGAAGAAATGGGCCGAATCCCAAAGTGAATTTGGAAAAACCATTAAGGAAAAGGCCAATGAGTTCGGATGGTTTGGGAAATATTTTTGGGGACCATTTGGCTAAATTACCTATTTCGAATCACTCTTTCCATGCTTTAACAGATTCAACTTCTTCAAACTCACAAAATAATAGCCTTTTTGATGCAGCAGGTGCACAAGCAATTTGATTTCAAAAAATCAGACTACTATGGACTTCGAAGACGTGGAAAAAATTAAAGCACATTATAACCCTTGTGTTTGATGAATCTGAAGGCTTTATTGTTCCCATATCTGACAATACTCTTGATCCTGGTAAGCACTCAGCAGTTATTTAAAATAAAAATAAAAAAATATTCCCTCTAATCAACAAGTTAAATAGAATTTGCAGACTATTGAGCCCAAGGATTTGGCCTTGAATCCTTGTAACACCCCTTACCGAGACCGTTGCCGGAGTCGAGCACGAGGCATTACTAGACTTAACTTACTAGTTTTGGGCATAAAAATTTAAACTGTCCGTCTGCGTCATGTTCACTAAATTGACTATAACTCGAGTTACGAAACTCAAAATTAAGATCTGTAAATTTTCTATGAAACAGACTCATATATCTTCTTACCATAATTTTTCCAGAATTTTTGGTGTGGCCAATTAGTACAGTTTATTAGTTAAAGTCTCCTCATTACACGTTTGACAGTTCTGACCCTCTTCACTAAAAATCAATTATCTCATAATATACAACTCTTTTTCCTACACCGTTTCTTTCATATAAAAATAGACTCAATAAGCTTTAATTCTATATCTCATGCACAACCTAATTCCATTTCTACTATTTTTGGTGATTTTTCAAAATCACGTCACTGCTGCTATACAAACTATTCCCCTGCATATACTTACATAATTTCTTTCTAAAAATTATCAACTAGGCATTACATAATATCCAAAACATACTCTTCATTAGCCATTTTAATAGCTAATCATTACCATACATTTACAAGCCAATCTTAAGCCATATCATAAGGTTATACACACAAGATAGTTAAGTCCCTATACATGCCATAACTTAAAACGTTCGAGTCACAAAATACCGATATAATCCTTTGATAGTGTGTAACGATCTCCGACGTCCTTTCGATTCCCGAGTTGGCTTGTAATACTATAAAAAAAATAAAGAATGGGTATAAGCATAAAGCTTAGTAAGTTTACATGTAAATAGATAACAACATTCTTAATGAATTATCTTATGTTTTTCTTATCAAGATCACTTAAGCTTTTAACTCAATATACTTAAAACTTGTATACTTGCCTTACCTTTTAACATAAATTTATCTTACCTTACCTTTTTAGCTTGGACTTGCCTTACCTTTACTTTGGTATATTCTTTGAATTTTCCCGTTGAACCACTTGGAATACTAAGGATACGCGGGTACCTTTCCTTATGAAACTTAACCATTGCCATGTCTTGACATGGTCTTACGTGGTATCCTTGCCTTATGAACTCACCAATGCCATGCCTTGGCATGGTCTTACATGGGACCTTTGCCTTATAGTAACATATCAATGCCATGTCTTGACATGGTCTTACATGATTTCCTTAAACCCTAATGTCATGACATTTGTATCCTACACATTCCTAAGGTTCAACCTAACTTTCGAGATTGCTTCTCCATCAATTCATAATTGAGTCTTTAAATAATAAATTTACAGAATAAATATGTAAATGCTGAAATTTAACAACATTAAATGTAAAGTAATAGAATATTACATTTATTTATTTGCAAACTTACCTCAAAACAAAATACGATCAACTATATCGTTTTAATCCTCTATCTTTTTCTTTCCTCGATCTAACTCGGATTTCGTTCTTCTTGATCTATAATAGCAAATTTAGCTTATTTAATACTCACATTCAACAAAACAGTCCTTAATTCTTAACTTTAGCAAAATTACAATTTTGCCCCTAAACTTTACATATTTACACATTTGCCCCAAAGCTCAGAAATTAAACTTTATCCCTTATTCTTATGTTTTATGGCATGCTGATCATTTTTCCCTTCTATGGAAACATCAAATTCTCACTCTAACTTGTACTTATGAACATTAGGTATTTTTACCGATTAAGCCGTTTTACTCGTTTTCACTTAAAATCACTAAGCAAAAGTTGTTTAACATAATTTCAAACTTTATATTCTATCATAAAACATCAAAATAAACACATTTCACCTATGGGTATTTTTCCAAATATGAACCCTAGCATGAATTATTAATAGAATAAGCTAAATCAAGTTACCGGGACTCCAAAAACGTAAAGAACATTAAAAACGGGGCTTGGATGCACTTACTATGAGCTTGAGAAGTTGAATAAACCCTAGCTATGGTGTTTCCTTGAAAAATTCGGCCTACTTGAAGAAGATGAGCAAAAATTGGCTTTTAATTTTGTTTTTAACTCATTTTAATCACCAAATGACCAAAATGCCCTTAACTTAAAAATATTCTATTTCACCTATTTGATGTCCATTTTTTCCAGCAAGTTAACCAATGGTCTAGTTACCTTTTAAGGACCTCCAGTTTAAAATTTCATAGCAATTAGATACCTCTAGCTTCTAGAACTCAAGTTTTGCACTTTTTACAATTTAGTCCTTTTGACTAAATTGAGTGCTCAAACACCAAAATTTTCAAACGAAATTTTTACGAAATCATTTCATAAAATTGTAGATCATAAAAATATAAGAATATTAATTTTTTATCGGATTTGTGGTCCCGAAACCACTATTCCTACGAGGCTCAAAATCTGTCATTACAATTCTCCCCTTTAGGGATTTTCGTCCCAAAAATCTTACCGAAAAAGAGGTTTGGGTACTGTTTTCTCATGGCTTCCTCTGCTCCCACGTAGCCTCTTCTACTCCATGTCTTTGCCACAACACTTTCACTAAAGCTATACTTTTATTTCTTAACTGCTTTAACCTCTCGAGCCAAAATCTTAATCGGCTCCTCAACATAGGTCATATCCGGTTGAATCTCAATCTCTGTCGGAGAAATCACATGTGAAGGATCGAACGATAGTGTCGCAACATTGACACATGAAACACATTATGAATTCTTTCTAATTCTGGTAAAGCTAAGCCGATATGCCATCGGTCCAAGCTTTTCGATAACCTCATACGGCCCAATGAAACGGGGACTCAACTTGCCCTTTCGGCCAAATCTCAAAATCTTTTCCATGGAGATACTTTCGAAACACTTTATCACCCACTTGAAACTCAATCTCTTTTCTTTTCACATCTGCATATGACTTTTGTCGATCCAAGCAGCGACTTTTCGACAATCACGGATTACTTTCACTTTCTCTTGGTTTCTAACTAAATCAACTCAGTGAATCTGCTTTCTCACCGAGCTCGGTCCAATACAAAGGTGTGCGGCATTTACGTCCATATAAAGCTTCATAAGGTGCCATCTTCAGACTCGATTGATAACTATTATTGTAGGCAAACTCTATTAACGGCAAATATTTCTCCCAACTACCTTGAAATTCCAATACGCAACATCTAAGCATATCTTCAAGTACCTGAATAACTCTTTCTAATTGACCATCAGTCTGAGGATGGAAAGCTGTACTAAAACTCAACTTTGTACCTAAAGCTTCCTGCAATTTCTTCCAAAACCGTGAAGTAAATCTCGGATCTCTATCTGAGATAATCGATAACGGTACTCCATGTAGTCTCACAATCTCTGAAATATACAACTCGGCCAACTTGTCAAGTGAATAATCCATACAAACTGGGATAAAATGAGCCGACTTCGTTAACTTATCAATCACAACCCATACTGTATCTTTCTTTCTCGGTGTCGAAGGCAATCCCGTCACAAAATCCATAGTAACTCGGTCCCATTTCCACTCGGAACTAATACGGCTGCAATAAACTCAAGGTACTGATGTTCACTTTTACTGTTGATGATCAAGCATCTAGAAACAAATTAAAAAATATCTCTTTTCATTGCTCTCCACCAATACATTTTCTTCAAATCATTATACATCTTTGTACTACCTGGGTGAATAGACCAAGAACTGCTATGTGCTTCCTGTAAAACCTTTCGAATAAGATCATCATTCTTTGGTACACATACCCTGTCTCTAAACATCAAACAACCGTCGATCGATCCAAAAATCGGACTCTACACCGACTCATGACTTGAACCCTTTTGGCTTGTAACTCATCACATCCTCCTTCGAGCTTCACAAATTTCTTCAAGAAACATCGGTTTAGCTCTCAGCTCTGCTAAAATAGAACCATCATCTAGCAAGGCCAAACTAGTATGCAAAGCTCTCAATGCAAATAATGATTTTCTACTCAAAGCATCGGCAACAATGTTTGCCTTACCCGGGTGATAATCGATCACTAGTTCATAATCTTTAATCAACTCTAGCCATCTTCTTTGCCTCAAGTTTAGATCTTTCCGAGTCATCAAGTATTTCAAACTTTTATGATCGTTGAATATTCGGCATTTCTCACCATACAAGTGATGTCTCCAAATTTTTAATGCAAATACAATAGCAACTAACTCTAAATCATGTGTCGGATAATTTTTCTCATGTGGTTTTAACTGCTCTGCAGAGGCATAAGCAATTACCCTTCCTTCCTACATAAGTACACACCCTAGTCCATGTAAGGATGCATCATCAGTAAATCACAAACTCTTTACCCTTACTCGTTGTACTAAGATGGGAGCTTTAGTCAATAATACCTTTAACTTGTCGAAACTCACGACACTTCTCACCCATTCATTCAAACTTAACATCTTTCTCAGAGCAATCTTGTCGATGGAGTAGCTATCATGGAAAATCCTCTACAAATCGTCTATAATAACCAGCAAGACCAAGAAAACTTCTAACCTCTGATACATTCCTGGGAGGCTTCCAATCGACAATGGCTGAAATCTTATTCGGATCAACTTTAATGCCTTCACCTGAGACAACGTGTCCAAGAAAACAAACTTCTCGTAACCAGAACTCACTTTTGCTAAATTTGGCATAAAGCTGATTATTTCTCAAAATCTGTAAAACTGTTCTCAAATGCTCTGTATGCTCAGTCTCATCATGAGGATAAATCAAGATGTTATCAATGAACACAACTACAAACTTGTCCAGGTAAGGTCTGAAAATTTGGTTCATTAAATCCATGAAAATGGCAGGAGCATTAGTTAAGCCAAATGGCATCACAAGAAACTCATAGTGACCATACCTAGTTTGAAAAGCAGTTTTTGGAACATCTGACTTTTTAACTCGCAACTGATAGTATCCGGATCTCAAATCTATCTTAGAAAACACAGTGGCTCCTTTCAATTGATCAAACAAGTCATCTATTCTAGGCAATGGATATTTGTTCTTTATGGTAACCTTGTTAAGCTGCCGATAGTATATGCACAATCTCATGGAACCTCCTTCTTTTTCACAAATAACACTGGCGCGCCCCATGGTGAATAGCTAGGTCTTACAAAGCCTTTATCAGTTAATTCCTGTAGCTGAGCTTTCAATTCTTTCAATTCTATCGAAGCCATTCTATAAGGAGCAATAGAAATAGGTGTGGTACCTGGAGTTAATTCAATGCCAAACTCAACTTCTCTAATAGGAGGCAAACCTGGTAGTTCTTTCGGGAACACATCAGGAAACTCATTTACCACAGGCACTGATTCAATTTTCAACTCTAGATCTTTAGTATTCAATACAAAGGCAAGATAAGCTTCACATCCTTTCCTCAAACATTTCTGAGCAGACATAACTGAAATAATGGTAATTGCACTATCTGACTTATCTGAATTAAGACTTATCTGAATTAACTCGAAGGATTTCACCATTTTCACATTTCAACTCAATGAATTTCTTTCCACAATTCACTATCGCATCATGTGCAGTTAACCAATCCATACCAAGAATCACATCAAACTCATCAAATGGCAACAAAGATGAGATCACCGGAAAAGCAAGAACCTCTAATCATCAAAGGGCATTTTTACATACTTTGTTTACTAACACATGCTGACCAAATGGATTTGATACTTTAATCACAAATTTCGTAAACTCTATGGGCATGTTCATACTAGGCATTAATTTCATGCAAACATAGAAATGGGTTGAACCCGGATCAATCAAAGCAATAACATTAATATCATGAAGAGAAAATGTACGTAATAATTACATCGGGAGGATGCCTCTTCACGATTACGAGAGCATAAGTCCTTGCTGGTGCTTTAACATCCGATCTCGTTCTTTGTATCTCTAAATGCACCTCTACCCGCCCCTACTTCCGGATTTCTCGATGTGTCCGCTCTAACGGGGCATTACACGATCTTGCACTCGGTATTACTTCTCTTTTAACCATTTCGGGACACTCCCGAATGAAATGATTCGGTGCACCGCATCGGAAACAACCAATCTCAGTTGCTCGACATTGACCTGGATGATGTCGACCACATTGAGGACACTCGGGTCTATCAAGTTGAATACCGCCAACACTCGCAATCGAAGTGGTTTGAGCTTTTGAATCTATAAATCTTCCACCTGCTCCGTTAGAATACCCAACCCGGTGAAAAATTAGATCTTGTAGAAAACTCTCTAGGCCTCTTGGATGTAGACTAAAATGACTTGCTCATCTGTCTTTTCTTCGAGTCTTGCATCTCAATTTCAGATTTTACCCTTTCTTTTTAATAACTCTTACGCCTTACAGCCTCGTTCAACTAAAGCAACAAACTCTTTTATCTCTAGAACACCAACCGACGATCGGATATCATCATTGAGCCCATCTTCAAATCTTTTGCACATGATAGCCTCTGTGAGACACACTCTCTCGAGCATAATTGCTTTGAGTTGGACAAATTCACGTTCATAGTCCGTCACGATCATCTTACCTTGTTTTAAGTCAAGAAACTCTTTTCTTTTACAGTCAATAAACCTCTGATCGATATACTTCTTACTTGAACTCCTCCCGAAAGAAATCCCATGTAACTCTTTCTTTCTGTACTCTCATCGATACAAGTGTCTTCCACCACCGGTAGGTCAATCTCTAAGAAGTGACACTACACATTTAATACACTCTTCCGATGTGCAAGATAACTCGTCAAAAACTCTAATAGTATTTTCGAGCCAAAATTCAACTTTTTCTCGCATCGTCATCTTTGGTAGCCCGAAACTCTTCAGCCCCTTGTTTTCTCGATCTTGTCAACGGGTGGCTTCTCTCTTATTTGTATCTGTGTGATCGGGAAGCTACATGGGTGGTCTGTGGATCATGAGGGGTGGAGGTCTAATCGCTGGTTCGCATTTAACGCGACCCAAAGAAACCATTCATTCAAAGCTTGGAAGAAGGCTTCTTGAGCCCTCCTCCCCGACTAATCGTAACGGGCCTTTCACGACTAGCTTGTGGCACCGTCCCTTCAACGGAAGTGGGTGCACTACTCTCTACATTATCTGCACCAGCTCGTTCAGGATCCATAACTAAAAAAAAAAAATTTAACTTGTCAAGAGTCGTCACACTATCAAAATATAAATATGGCATGTATAGATAGACTCTTACTCATACTAAATATTCTGAGAACCGACTAAACCTTGCTCTGATACCAACAAATGTAACACCCTTACCGAGAGGCCAGTTTTAGGAGTCGAGCACGAGGCATTACTAGACTTAACTTACTAGTTCTGGGCATAAAAATTTAAACTGTCCGTCTGCGTCATGTTCACTAAATTGACTATAACTCGAGTTACGAAACTCGAAATTAAGATCTGTAAATTTTCTATGAAACTAGACTCATATATCTTCTTACCATAATTTTTCCAGAATTTTTGGTGTGGCCAATTAGTACAGTTTATTAGTTAAAGTCTCCCCTGTTACACAGTTTGACAGTTCTGACCTCTCTTCACTAAAAATCAATTATCTCATAATATACAACTCTTTTTCCTACACCGTTTCTTTCATATAAAAATAGACTCAATAAGATTTAATTATATATCTCATGCACAACCTAATTCCATTTCTAATATTTTTGGTGATTTTTCAAAATCACGTCACTGCTGCTGTACAAACTATTCCCCTGCATATACTTACATAATTTCTTTCTAATAATTACCAACTAGGCATTACATAATATCCAAAACATACTCTTCATTAGCCATTTTAATAGCTAATCATTACCATACATTTACAAGCCAATCTTAAGCCATATCATAAGGTTATACACACAAGATAGTTAAGTCTCTATACATGCCATAACTTAAAACGTTCGAGTCACAAAATACCGATATAATCCTTTGATAGTGTGTAACGATCTCCGGACGTCCTTTCGATTCCCAGTTGGCTTTTTAATACTATAAAAAAATAAAGAATGGGTATAAGCATAAAGCTTAGTAAGTTTACATGTAAATAGATAACAACATTCTTAATGAATTATCTTATGTTTTTCTTATCAAGATCACTTAAGCTTTTAACTCAATATACTTAAAACTTGTATACTTGCCTTACCTTTTAACATAAATTTATCTTACCTTACATTTTTAGCTTGGACTTGCCTTACCTTTACTTTGTTATATTCTTTGAATTTTCCCGTTGAACCACTTGGAATACTAAGGATACGCGGGTACCTTTCCTTATGAAACTTAATCATTGCCATGTCTTGACATGGTCTTACGTGGTATCCTTGCCTTATGAACTCACCAATGCCATGCCTTGGCATGGTCTTACATGGGACCTTTGCCTTATAGTAACATATCAATGCCATGTCTTGACATGGTCTTACATGATTTCCTTAAACCCTAATGTCATGACATTTGTATCCTACACATTCCTAAGGTTCAACCGAAACTTTCTGAGATTGCTTCTCCGTCAATTCATAATTGAGTCTTTAAATAATAAATTTACAGAATAAATATGTAAATGCTGAAATTTAACAACATTAAATGTAAAGTAATAGAATACTGCATTTATTTACTACAAACTTACCTCGAAACAAAATACGATCAACTATATCGTTTTAATCCTCTATCTTTTTCTTTCCTCGATCTAACTCTGGATTTAATACTCACATTCAACAAAACAGTCCTTAATTCTTAACTTTAGCAAAATTACAATTTTGCCTCTAAACTTTTACATATTTACACATTTCCCCCAAAGCTCGGAAATTAAACTTTATCCCTTATTCTTATGTTTTATGGCATGCTGATAATTTTTCCCTTCTATGGCAACATCAAATTCTTACTCTAACTTGTACTTATGAACATTAGGTATTTTTACCGATTAAGCCGTTTTACTCGTTTTCACTTAAAATCACTAAGCAAAAGTTGTTTAAAATAATTTCAGACTTCATATTCTATCATAAAACGTCAAAATAAACACATTTCACCTATGGGTATTTTTCCAAATATGAACCCTAGCATGAATTATTAATAGAATAAGCTAAATCAAGTTACCGGGACTCCAAAAACGTAAAGAACATTAAAAACGGGGCTTGGATGCACTTACTATGAGCTTGAGAAGTTGAATAAACCCTAGCTATGGTGTTTCCTTGAAAAATTCGGCCTACTTGAAGAAGATGAGCAAAAATTGGCTTTTAATTTTGTTTTTAACTCATTTTAATCACCAAATGACCAAAATGCCCTTAACTTAAAAATATTCTATTTCACCTATTTGATGTCCATTTTTTTTTTCAGCAAGTTAACCAATGGTCTAGTTACCTTTTAAGGACCTCCAATTTAAAATTTCATAGCAATTAGATGCCTCTAGCTTCTAGAACTCAAGTTTTGCACTTTTTACAATTTAGTCCTTTTGACTAAATTGAGTGCTCAAACACCAAAATTTTCAAACGAAATTTTTACGAAATCATTTCATAAAATTGTAGATCATAAAAATATAAGAATATTAATTTTTTTATCGGATTTGTGGTCCCGAAACCACTATTCCGACGAGGCTCAAAATCGGGCTGTTACAATCCTAGTCTAAATGGTCCCAAATATAGAAAAAGTGGTGGTAGTCGGAGTAATTGCAAGCCCTCCTTTGCTTTACGGGGTAGAGGGATTCGTTTTAAAACTTCTGGGAACATGCGTATTCCTTTTGTAACAGTCCAAATTTGACCCTAATCGGAATGATGGTTTCGAGACCACGAATTCGAGTCCGAATAATAATTAAATATTATTTTCTGTGTTAATTATATGTGAATTAGTATGTGTGAAAGTTTCGTATAAAAATTTGACTGTTTGTGTGTTTAATTTAATAAAAAAGATTAAATCGCGTAAGTGGTAAAAGTAGCCATTTATTTAATCAAGTGGCTAAATTAAATTGTTTCCTTTTTGCATGTGGATTTATGTGGCAAATAAGCCAAAAGTTTGTGTTAGTGGACGATAACATGGATATTATGTGCTTATATATGTGTAATTTTATAAGTTATATTAATAATATATTATAAAAACATTATAATAAAATAGTAAAGGCATTAAAAAAAAAAGAAAGCCATAATTTTATGCTTATCATTCTTTCAAAACCGAAGCAAAGAAAAGAAAAAGAAAATTAGAAAAACTTAGGACATTGGTCATCTTTAAGCTCAATCCAAGATCAAGAACAAAAGAAAACGGACTTGAATCGGGGAAAAGCGAAAATAATCGAATAGCCAGTTCTGTTGTCCGAAGATATCCGAGGTAAGTCTCTAAGCAAATAATCATCGTAAATTATTTATGTAAATTGGTATGTGCTGAAATTTGGAATCATCATAATTATATATGAATTAGTCGAATTTGGCTAAGTATAATATTCGATTCGGATAGGTTATTGAATGATATGTGTTATTTGAATGTTCGTACAATAAGTTCGAAACGAGTAAAAGGTTCAATATATGAAATGATTGTTGTGAGAAATCTTAAAGTATTACTATTCAGGCTTTGAGCCTAGCAAGCCTTGGGCTGGTGAACTAATCGGGCTTTGTGCCTAGCAGGCTTGTTGCCGGTGATTGAATATCAGACCTCAGGTCTAGCAGGCTTAGTGCTGGTGTGTGATTCAGGCTTATACCTAGCAGGTTTTATACCGGTAATCTGTAATATGAGTTTATGTTTATGAAATGATTGAGTTATGGTGGCCATTGAACAAGCAAAAGCTTATTTAAATGAATTAGATTACATTCGGCCATAAAGTATGTATTTACATAAGTACATGTTATATGTGATGATTATCGAATAAGTAAGTTGATAGATAATGTGATGGTATATTTGGCATCTTGGATATGTGGATAAAATGATATTGAGTTGATGTTGTTTACTTGCAAATATGAGATTATTAAATAGATGTATATGTGTATATACATATATATACATTCGGTTATGTGGGATTAATTTATATGTACATGAAAATTGTTATTTGGTTGTATATGGAGGTATATATACATATAAATATTTATTAATCGATGTGCCTTTGATAAGTCTTACTTTTAAAGTAGATATTGATGAATGTTTTGGCTATGAAAGGATATAGGCATTTGGCTATAATAATTTATATGTGTTATGTTATTAAGTTAATGTTACAATTTGTTCGGTTTAATTTGATTGATTATCCAATTGATTTGATAAGTTTGCTTAAGACTTACTAAGCTAAGTTAGCTTACTCTGTGTGTTTTTTATTCTGTTTTATAGATTTTGGTCAAGCTACGACCTCAGGGGATCATCAACAAAGTTATCTACACTATTGACTTATTTTGGTACCTTTATAAAGTTTAGATTTCGAACTTAAGGCATGTATAGGCTAGTTAAATAATAGAATATGTTTTGATGCTGTAATTATAGGCCATGCGAAAATGGCTTGATCTTAATGTCAAATGTTTTAATGCTTATGTTTTAATCATGTTATATGTTTGTTTTGCTTGGTTTAAAAGTATGGTTGTTATGTGAATTCATTATAGGCATAAATATATATATGATTTGTTATGTGGTAATCTTAAAAGTCTCAAGTTGTGTTTTGGAAGTTGATATAAGTGATTGTTAAATATGTTTGGATTGAATCGATTATGTCTTACCATTGAGGTGTAAGATTGAATATGAATAAATTTGGAGATCATTTTTATTGTAGCTTTTATATTCGGCAACATGATGTAATTATATGTTTGGGTTGGCATATTCGGTCATGACATATATATGTTCTTGTAGGATTATAATTTAGGTTTTTATATCTTGGATTATGAGAGTTACATTTTTTAATCTTGTCGATTTGATTATATTTTATAAATGAACTGTATATATATATGGATATGTATGATTAATGTCATTAAGTGAAATCATGCTTTAATAATGTATTTGCAAACATGTGCATATTCGCTTATGGTACATGTATATGCATGTATATTAAGTTTAAATTTAGATGTTCAGGCTCTTGAAGACATATTTGGTATATTTGGGTGTGATTATGTACATCTAGATGTGGTGATCTATGTTTTGCATAGATGTGTGAGCAAGTGGTATATTGTGAGCATGATTAAGTGAAATTCTATGCAAAAATATATGTATGTTTAGTTTGGTATTTGACAACTTGCTTTAGCAGACTAAAAATGAGCATGTGCAGGTTCAAATATTGAATCTTATTTGATCACATGAGTTGCAATCTTTGTATTTGATGAAAAATGTTTAGATGAGAATTGGTTAATGGTTATGAGATATGCTTGAGATGGATTAAGTATACTAAGATTAAGTATTATTATTTACAATGCTTTCGGTTTTTACTATATGAGCAGAAAAATTTTTGTTATGACTTGTGCTATTTTCGGTAATACCTTATAACCCTAATTCAGTGACGGACACGGGTTAAGGGTGTTACACCTTTAGCGGAGTCTATGGAGGCGATGGCGGAGCTCTTATCTCCTCAAATTCTCAGTAAAAATTTGAGGGTTGAGACAGATGAAGTTGGCTCTAATTTGGAAGGCAATAATGACCTTGAAATTTAGGTTTGATTTCTTTTCCTTCTTTTTAAAAAATGAATATTATTGTCTTTTCGTGGAATTTTCAGGGCTGTGCTAATGTTAAATTTTCTAGAATTTTTCGGGAATATAATATGGATTAAAGCCTGATATTGTTAGTCTTCTTGAACAAATAGTAAGTGGGGTCAAAGCTGACTAAATTATCGCTAAGCTAGGATTCCAGTTTTCTCATCGTGTGGAGGCGATTGGTTTTTCTGGGGAAATTTGTGTAGGATGGAAAGATTTCGTTCATCTTGAGGTGGTTCATAGTCACCCGCAATTTATCTTGACTCGGGTTTGGCAAATGCCCTTACCGCATCCTATTATTATTTATTTTGTCTATGGTAGTCCCAACAGGCAAATGCATCAACTCTTTTGGAATGATTTGAGGAATACAATTCTACTTGGACAGATTCCATTGATGGCTATTGGTGACTTCAATGTGATCCTTGCTTCCTCTGAGAAATTTGGAGGACTCACTAAGGGAAGAAGATGCCTACAGTTTGGGGATTTTGTTGACTCTGTTGAGCTACATGATTTAGGGTTCAGAGGGCCACCCTTAACTTGGCATAGGGGCTCTTTGTTCGAGAGACTTGACTGTGCCCTGGGTAATGAGGCTTGGGTCCGTAATTTTCCTAATTACTTGATTACCCATCTCCCAACAATTAAGTTGGATCATCGGCCTCTTCTTTTGGTTTTGAATCCGAGTATTTCTCTCCTTCGGGGAAGACCTTTGAGATTTTTAGTAGGGTGGATTGAACATCCGGATTTTGATAATTTTTTTAAGGAAAATTAGGAGTGCTCCGGTAATATTTCTATTTCTCTTGGTAAGCTCACGCATAAACTCAAGGATTGGAATAAGCATGTTTATGGTAATATCACCATTCGTAAAAGGGATCTTATCAAAAAAATTGCTAACATTCAGAGGATAAGTGATCAGTTTGGATCCCATCATGTAAATGAGGTGGATTTGTCTCTTCGCCGAGAACTTGAGAATGTGCTTCATCATAAAGATCTACTTTGGAGGCAAAAGGCGCGGTGTGACTGGTTGAGGTTGAGGGATAGGAACACAAAATTTTTTCATACTCGAACTTTGCAAAGGAGGAAAAATAACCGCATTTATGCTATTCGCAACTCTGACGGTAATTGGATTTATGATCTAAAGGCCATCGAAGGATAAGCGAATGAGTTTTTCGAAGATTGTATAGTGAAGCTCCAACGCCTTTGGGTATTTTACCTCTTAACAGGTTTCCTCAACTTGATCCCTTGGATATTAGCCTTTTGGGAAATCCAGTCTCAAATGAAGAGATTAAGGTGGCACTCTTTGACATGGCCCTGCTTACAGCTCTGGGTAACGATAGTTTTCATACCTTTTTTTCCAAAAGCAATGGGGCATCATTGGGGGTGTGGTTTGTGATTGGGTAGGAAGATCTTCGATGGAAACCCTATTAAGCCCGATTTGAATAATACTTTAATTGTTCTCATCCCAAAGGTTCAAAATCCGGAAACGTTTGGTCAGTTTCGGCCAATAAGTCTCTATTCGGTCCTCTACAAGTTGACGATAAAGGTAATGGCTAATCATTTTAAGCATATTTTTCCTAAAATTATTGCGCAGGAACATGCAGGATTTATTGTAAAAAGGAATATCAGTGAAAACATCATCTTAGCTCAAGAGGTAATTCATTCCATGAGATGCCAAAAAAGAGGAAATGGATGGCGATTAAAATCGATTTGGAGAAAGCCTATGATAGAGTAAGTTGGGACTTCATTGACGTTTCTCTCCGAGCAGCAGGTATCCCTAAGTATCTTATAAATGTTATTATGATCTCTATTTCTAACTCTACCATGCAGGTTATATGGAATGGAGTCTCGTTATCTAAATTCAGTCCTGTTAGAGGCATCCGTCAAGGGTGCCCTCTTTCTCCTTATCTTTTTGTGCTTTGTATGGAGTGGCTTGGTCTTCTAATTCAGGATGCTATCTTGGAAGGAAAATAGGATCCCATTCGGCTTTCTAGAGATGGGCTAGATGTCTCGCATTTATTTTTTGCAGATGATTTGGTTCTCTTTAGTAAGGTTGATTCGAAGCATTGTAGAATTTTGAAAGATATTTTGAACAAATTTTGTGCACTTTCTGGACATAAAATCAATGCTAGGAAGACCAACTTTTTTTCTAAAGGTGTGGATGAGGATTCAGTGGATACGATTAGCTCTATGCTCAAGTTCCAACAAGTGGATAATCTTGGTCATTATCTGGGAGTTCCTCTTTTTCACCAAAGGGTTACTAGTGGCATTCTTAAATTTGTGGTGGAAAAAATGCGTGCTAAACTTCAAAGTTGGGAAGCCAAAAAGCTCTCTTTTGCAGGGAGGATCACTCTATCTCAATTAGTTCTCTTATCTATTCCTAGTTATTTCATGCAGTCCATGATGATACCTAGGAAAACTCGTGATGAAATTGAAAGGTTAGTTAAACAGTTTATCTGGGGATCATCTGAAAGGAATAAGAAGATGGCTTTGGTCGGATGGGATTCCATTACCAACCAAAAGTGTGTGGTGGTCTTGGTTTGAGGAACTTTCGAGATCAGAATATTTCTTTTTTGATGAAATTGGGGTTTAAAATGGTATCTGATAAGGAAGCTTTTTGGGTTCGTGTGCTTAGATCGAAGTATAGATTAAAGGATGAGTTACTGGTTAGTATTGATAGAGATAGAAGTTTATTTCCAAAATTTAGCCTCTTTTCCGTGAGAATTTATATTGGTCTGTTGGTGATGGTCACAAAATCCAGTGCTGGCAGGATAATTGGATTCCTGATATTGGACCTCTGTTTAGACACATTTCCCCTGAAGTTAATCTGAATTATGATTGTCTCCTGCAAGATATGGTTACTTGAGGATGGCTTGTGGAACTTAGTCCTCTTTCGAGTTTGGCTATCGGAAGAGGTGATTCAGGTTATTAAAGGCATTCTTCCTCCACTTCCTTAAGAAGGTCCTGACAGAATTTCTTGAAATCACACTTTGTCTGGGGTTTTTACTGGTAAGTCTGCCTATAAGGCCATCAAGGGAGGAGATTGGAATCTAGATGATGAAAAATGGAAGATGGTTTGGAAATTTCCTAGACCTCAATGGATTCGTACCTTTATTTGGACGGTTATACAAGGAAGAATTCTCAGTAATGTTGAAAGAGTTAGGAGAGGTATCTCGGATGACCCTTCGTGCCACATTTGTGGTTTTCACTCAGAAGATATTTTGTACATCGTACGTGATTGTCCAGCAGCCAAAGATTTTTGGACTCAGGTTAATCTAGGTAGGTATATTCCAAATTTTTTTTCTTCTCCTTTTCAAGATTGGTTCCTTCTTAATTTGCAGGGGAACAAGCTGATTCATGAGGGAGGAACTAGCTGGGCTTGCTTCTTTGGTCTGCTCATTTGGCGTATATGGAAAAATCAGAATTTATACATCTTCCAAGGCAAGCCTTAGAGCTCAAAAGAAATAGTCCAAGGATCCTATAGTTGGGCATTACATTTTTTTCTCTTTCTCTCAAGAGGTCCCTTCTAGATGTCTAGATCAATCTGTTGAAGCTCACAACTGTGAAGAACAGGTTCATCTCTTTACTGATGGGGCAGTGCAATTGGACTCTGGACTCGCTGCAGTTGGGGGAGTTCTTCGTGACAAGGAGGGACACTGGATGATTGGCTTTCACCGTTTCCTTAAAAAATGTTCAGTTTTCAATGCGGAACTGTGGGGTATTCTTGAGGGTCTTAAACTAATTCAATGTTTGGGCTATGATCATGTTATCATTCACTTTGATAGCTTGGAAGCTGTTAAAGGCATCCCCGGAAGTTATTCAACAGTCTCTAACTCCGCATTAATTAGGCGAATTCATAATATTATGTCTAAGGAAAAACAATGGTTTTTGCAGTATATCCCGAGGGAACAAAATCAAGTTGCGAACTGTTTAGCCAAACAAGCTTTGATTGAGAAAGGAAACATGCAAGTCTTCGACGTCCCACCCAAGATGGCTCGCGTTTTAATTGATAGGAATAAGCTTTCAGGCGGTTCTTTTGATTAAATGATATTATTGTAATTTTTGGTTTTTTTATCTCACCAAAAAAAATTAGATTAGTTCAAATCTCATTTTACTTATCAGCTTGCAAGTTGAAATTTTTGTCAATTAAGTTCATTACTTATTACTTACATTTCAAATAAATTTATTATCAATTTTAACCTTTCAACCTTTTGTAGCCTTAATAAGAATAGACTCAAATACACAAAATCTCATTCAAACACATAAAAAATAATGCAATTGAGGTTCCCCAACAAATGACACCAAGATATAGAAAAATTGCACTATAAGTGCATACCCTCCAAAACACACCAATAACACAAATGTACTATGCTATACGACATCAACTCTCACACATGCATATTTGTACAAATGCAAGTCTAATTCCTATAACATATCAATTATATCTTAACTAATCTACTAAACTCACAAAAGAACGCCACATTATTAATCCAATAACCATTTCATGGTTCACATACTTGCATATCATAAAATATCACACAAATCACATTTTAGTTCTTGTTGGCACCCAATTATCATCTATGCACATTCACATGATCACATTATCAGCCAAGTGGCCTGTATCACCACACAATGTTTTAAATGTTCGTATATGTACTTAACAAATCAAATCATTCCACATATGACATAAGTTCTCTTTTATTATTTCACATAATTACTTACTCCTTAGGTGACTAAGTCACCATATCACACACTTATAGATAATTTATCACATAATATTCCAAATACCGAGGAGTTAATTCACACATAAATGCTTATTAAGCTATTTATTATCTTATCATATTTCATAGCACATGATTGCTCATTTCCTAATTCCTTTTTATAAAATTAAGCCATTTTTTGAATTTCACTTTTTACTTGGTTAAAATAATTTAATTGAGTAAAATAATTTAACTATTCCTTTTTATAATTGTATTCAATACATGAGAGGAGCTCGAGAGCCTATCCCAATACATGAGGGGTGGCAAACCCTAGTCCCAATAAGGATTGTCGCCACCCCTTAGGGTTTCCTAATACAGAAACTATATTTTTCTGTTAAAATATTATTATTTAATTACCCATTATTCAAGTAAAACTCGTGTAATTTTTTCCTATAAATAGGAACTATATGATGACCTAATTGACATACCAATTGGGCATCGTTACTCTGTCAAAAAATAGTGACAATTTGTTTACAAAATAAATTTTATTTTCTACAAAGCTCAAAAGTTTCAATTTCCCATAGAGAGAAATTAATATTCTCATTGAAAATTAATTGAGAATTTCATTATCTGCATTCAATTTGTGTGGTTTGAGTCCAAACTCAAAGTAAGCTAGGGTTTAAAGATAACAAAGAAGATCCTTTGGTAGAAAGTCAGGAAACAATTTAAACTGCCTTGATCGAGGATAATAATTTAGTCTAGGGTTTATTACTAAAAATATTATAAGGCTCGGCTTTAAGGAAAAATTTAAACTTTCGTTGTGCTATAAACATTGTTTTCTAAATAGATTTTTCCTACACTTTACTACACTGGTACAAAGGGGAGAGTGGTGGGTAGTCAACTAGGAGCATTAGAGTTGATGTGAGGTGATTAAATTGATTATTGAAAAGTGATGGATTAACATCCCTATATATTCTTCTAGGATTGCATGGCCCACCTTATGTAATATGCTGAGACGAGGTTGAGATTAAACTTCTGCTAAGGTTGCAAGGTCAAACTTCGCTAAATTCTATTTAAGCATGTATTAAAAAATGATATGATAATAATACAATATAAGTATAACATTTACATGCCTTATCTTATATTTATATACTACAAAATATCTTCTCTTACTTCTAGAAGGTTAAGATATAACTTATCTAGATGTTTTTGGTGTAAATAAAAACCGGTGATTTTAATGAATGTACAAAAAGTTAAGATACAAGGGAATACAAGAAAAATAAAAGCTTGAGAGAGGCGAAAGAATAATCTTACATTCTTCCTTGATGTTCCATGCTTTTATTATTATTATTCTCTGAATTGATGTTTCATGCTTTTTTTTAAGGCTTGAAAGCATTTATCCAATGGTGAAGTGAGACCGCTCGAAATTAAATTATATTTTTTTACCATAATAAAAATATAAATTTATTATTTTAATAATTTATATTTTTATAATTTTTAAAGAATTAAATTAAATTTTTATTATTTTTTAGATAATTAATATAAAATTTTAAATCTAAACTATCCCACTTTAAATCACTAATAATAAAATTTTATAAATTATAAAAATTTATCGATTTAAAGTGGGATAGTTTAGATAAATATTTGTGTACAAAAAATTCCTATAACCTCCAAAACATGGGTTTTGAGAGTTTGGGGATCTACCCTATCTTACCCTACCCTTCAAAAATCCTTTCAGGGACTCAATCATCAAGCCTTGTTCCCACTTAAGTTAAGAGTGATGTTGATGTATTTTAAAGAAAATTGATATAATACAAACTCATTCTAAACATTTGCATACCTGAAAATTAATTTGAAATTATTTTAAATAATTAATAAAAAAATATACTTATTAAATTTTACAAATTAAATTTAATTATTTAAGCAACTACAAAATAAAATCAAACACAAACAGATTAAGAATCAGACTAATTCGAACTAAAATTTGCTTATCGGATTAAAATTTACAACTAACAATTACACATTATAAGATTTAAATCTCAATACACAAAAACCTAAAGTTTCAGTTTTTGCTATAATTAATTTGGATTGGTTCATTTTTTAGAAGGGATAAATATCAAAATTATATATGAACTTTGGTCCGATATGCAATGCCATACATGAACTTTAATTTTGTGCAATTTTATACAAGGAATTTTTAATTGATTCAATTTTCATAAATCACTAACAATATTACTGAATTAACATCATTTTATATTTGATATATTGTATAAACAAACAATTATATTAATCTAATATAAAAATAAATATATTATTCGTTTCTTGAAGCAAAATCAAAGCTTTACATATACATATAAGCCACAATTTAAATTTCATGTATATAATTACACTAAAATAAAATTTATACATATCAAATTGCATATTAAAGCAAAATTTATATATAAATTTGATATATATCAAATTACTAATTTGATGAAAATGCAAGCCAGTGACCTATTTGCGTACCAAGCTATCTGTTTGACACATTGGTTCTTTTTAATGATTGTCAAGTCAAGTTATATTAATTGAAATGTCGAGAACCACGAATTTTAGGTTTCGTTTGGATGTAAAATTCGATTTATATCGGTTATATTAATGTGTATCGATTGATTTTATTCATACCAATCAGAATATGGTGTATTGACTTATATAAAAAATAATTTAAAAATAAATTCAAATTTTAAATTTTATTTTAGATTTATTGAATTATGAATTGTTATATACATAATATGATATAATTTTATTGTTTAATTTATGAAATGATTTTTTGCTTGTTTATTTTGAGTTTGTTTAATGAGGATTGTATTTATGAATCTTACTAAATAATATTTGAGATTTGAGATTTGAGATTTATTTAATCACATTATTTGATATTTTGTAAATATTTTTTTATATTTATATATAAAATGTTGTTAAAAATAGTGATAAATTCAAAATGATGCATCAAAATATATTCATACCGCCTTAATTTGAGAAGAGAAATAGTATACAATGAAATCTTGATTATTTTTTTCTAAAATAATTGTAGAAATTAAGTAAATTAAAATATCCAATTCAAGAGGTATTGGCTTCATGGTAGTTGTTAGTTGCGATTATTAATTAGCCATCGCACCCCAGCCTTTATTAATTCACATCACAATCACAGCAGTACTGCATTGCTTTTTCTTTTTTAACCTCTTGTTTCCTTGTGCTTTTCTCTCGTTTCCACTGAAATTTGGTGTCGGTTTGGAGTCTTCGGAATTGAGCCAAATCAGATTTCGAGAAAAATTCTCTCATCACAAAATCTAAACTCTTAAAAAGAAATTCTGCATAACATAGTATTTAAACACATTTAGAAACAACAAATATGATTTCTCAGTGGTAATAGCAACAAACCAGAAAAACTCATTGGTTTTCTTATGACTATGAACATGTGGAAGCACAGTGAACTGAATGGTATGGAGTACAATAATAAAGTAACTTTATTCAGTGGTCGACAACAACATAAAACCCCAAGTACATGGGGGGGGGGGTAAAACAAGCCACCTTAGACAATGGCCAAATTATAATAATAACAAACACCACCACCTGGATGAGGAGGCTTATGGTTATGGTTCTTAGTTTGAGAGTTCCCAAGCAAAGGTTTTCCTGTTGGGTTCAAAGACATATTTGATGAGTGAGTCCTTGATAGACAGTAACTCAGGGAACTCATTCTTCAGCTTAGATGCATCGAGTTCATTGTTGCTCCTGGGTGCAGCAATGACCTTGGCCTGTTCTTGCAAGCTGAAATTAACCCAGTTGAAATTTGGGTCAATGTAGTCCTTGTACATTTGCAGTATCTCATTGTGGCTCACAACACCAGGGTTTGTGAAATTCCATATGCCCCTCAAGTTCCTTTTGGCCATCTCTATTGAAACTGGTAGAAGCTCATCTAATATGGTCATGCTGTTGGAAATGTCAACCACCTTGTTGTATCGAGTGATCTTTGTGATAAAGTTCCGTGGGTTGCTCAGATCTGAGGATATAGGCATCCGGACTCTGAGTGTGCATACATTGTCAAATTCCCTCAAAAGCTCTTCAACCTGGCATCACAATAGGAAAAAAGTTTGAAACAAAGACATATCAATGGGTGTTACTGTTAGATTAAGATACCATACCACGGCTTTGGTTTTTGAATAGAAGGAACCAGTGAAATTGGGCTTATCTTCCTCCTTGAAACCGACTCCGGTTCCTAAAGGATGAGTGGCATCATATTCAAAGATACAACCAGTAGCATAATTGATCATGAGGAGGTCATGTTCCCTGCAGATGTCAGCCAAGGTTAATGTACCAACAACATTGGTTCTTATGGTTTCGGGCTTATGAGTTTCACACCAATCCACATTTGGTCTACCCGTCACACCAGCTGCATTGAACACATGGGTTGGCTTAACAGTTTGGATATCATCCAAAAGCTGTGAACGTTGCTCCAAACGCCCTTTCCCGTACTCGAAAGGTATGCCTTGTTTCTCACAGAGCTTCCCAAGAAGTCCCCCTATCCAACCTGTTCTACCGTAAATCAAAAACTTGAGAGATGGCTTTTGAGATGGTATATTGTGCTTTGGAGATGGAACCAACATCCTGCTTTGATTGAACTTGTTTTTCACAGGGGCCGAACCTAAACCCGAATTGCTCGTATCAGGGGCATTGAATTGCCTTTCAATTCCAGGCAGCATGAGCATTCTAGGATGGGGTAGCAGCGCACCAGAGACATCACCCCACCAATCAGGGTTGCTAACATACCATTCCATAGTTTTCTTGAGACCTTCCTCCCATGTGGTTCTTTCATACCATCCCAAGCTTTTTAGCTTTTGATCATCCAAGAAATATCTTTGGTCATTGAAAGGACGATTCTCCACAAACTTGATCTGGCTTTCAGGGTCCAAGTTAAACAGCCTGCAAATATCCCTGGCCACATCAATCACTCTCCTTTCTTTCTTTGTGCCTATGTTGTACACATGGCCAACTTCACCTCTGTGTAGAATGACTTCAAAGGCCTCTGCAACATCCTCACAATACAGATAACTCCTCACATTTGATCCATCCCCATGAATTGGAAGAATCTTTCCATTCATTGCCAGTAGGATGAACTTGGGAATCAGTTTTTCAGGGAACTGATTGGTCCCATAAACATTATTCCCTCGTGTAGTTATCACAGGCAGACCATATGAGCGTCCATAAGCCATCACCAGCATCTCTGCTCCAGCTTTAGTGGCGGAATACGGGTTGGTCGGGAGGAGCTGAGAAGCCTCATGGTTTCCCACCACAGCATCTTCATCTGTCTCGCCGTAAACCTCATCCGTGCTTACATGGATGAACCTCTTGATTTGGCCAGTGACTTTGCAAGCTTCCAGGAGAACATGAGTTCCATAAATGTTGTTTTTGGTGAACTCGAAACTGTTACCGAAGGAGTTGTCAACATGAGTCTGGGCTGCAAAGTGCATGATGGTATCAATGAATTCAGTCTGTAGGATAAAATGAACCAGATCAGCACTTGCAATATCTCCCTTGATGAACTTGAAGTTGGGAGATGAGCGTGAAGGGTCCAGGTTCTTCAAGCTTGAGCAGTAATCAAGCTTGTCAAGGACCACAATTTTGTAGTCCGGGTAGTTGCGGATGAGACGGTTGCAGACATGGGAGGCAATGAAGCCAGCAGCTCCGGTTATGAGGATATTCTTCGGCGTGTATTTATTAGCCATCTGAAATACATTTTCACCAATACAACATAATCATTAAACATATTAAAAACATCAATATTAACATTAAACATTCATTTAACAAGATACATTACACACATATACATGTACAACTACAACAATCCTTGCTAAAACAAGAAGAATGAAGAGAGGAGTAAGAAAACTTACGCAAAAGTGAGTGATTTTCCTTTTTTGGTGAAGGTGTTGAGTGAGAGAGGAGAGGAGGAAGGTAGAGAAAAGAAAGAACAGAGAATGTGTGAGGGACCCTTCATAGAGGTGAGCGATTTATAGATGAATTCAGTATTTAATGCAATGATATTGACATTGTATAAATGTTATATGCTATCCGGTTATTTTAAAAAATAAATATTCCATCACAATCCACACAAATTACTCGATTAAAAGTATCATAGAGTTTCCTACCCAGTCAAATTACATTTTACCCCATTTATTAAAAAAATAAACAAATTAGTCCTTGTACGTTGGATTAAAGAATAAATTGATCATTTCTATTAAAAATTTCGTCTATTTCTACTGTTAAAAATTGGTGTATTTAACAGAATAACCAAACATGTTGTTTTCTTAATAGATAACAGTTGAAGTGCTTGACTGTAGTGACCACTACGGATTGGCATTACTAAAAACTGTGCAAACAAAAACAAAGAACACCAAAGATTTGTTTATGTAATTCAGTTTCCCTACGTTTGGGGAGCTTAACTTAGTTCATTATTTCACTATCTTTATTCACACATACAAGTAATTCACACTCTATCACTCCTCAAGAATAGAGACCTCACCTTTGCACCTAAAGACTAGAACACTTATCTCCAAATTATTCCCTTAAGAACTTGGGCATTAAACACTCATTGTTTACAAAGCAGTTTGCACTTAATAACAAAAATAGTCCCCCAATGAATAAATTCAAGTGCTCTCAATAAGCTCTCATCCATAACCTAGACAAGCATCAAGGCATGGATAAATTTTGGCATGGTAACATAGAATCAAAGTGAATATAAAGTAACTCCTTGAAAATATCTATTACAACCTTAACATTCAAAGAACAATCAATCGAAAATATTTTCTCCAAAATCAGCAATACAATCTCGATTGAATCTCCATATTTTAAGGGTTGAATTGATTCACTCGAATCCAATCCAATATAATAAAGTCAAGGATTGGTTTCCATAAATAGACCTTAGAATCTTCAAAATAACAACACATTAACAGGTTCAAAGATTTCCTTCATTAAATTGTCAATTCAAATAAGGAAAAATAATTTAATTGCCTCAGTGGTAGCTTGTAATAGGCACTACCGAGTGCCACCCAGCTTCAATAAGCACATCTTGCCTTAATATGTTACATGTAATGTGTTACATATACCTTATGCTCACACATGAGACCAATTTTTAATAGTAGAAATGGATGAATTTTTAATAGAATAGCTAGTTTACTCTTTGATCTAACATATAGGGACTAATTTGCTCATTTTTTTAGTAGACAGGGGCAAAATGCAATCTAACTCTTAATATAAGACCCAAATTTTTACAATTGAACCAACTTTTTGTTAACATTATCTCCAAATCGTTAGCAAAGCTTTTTTAGAATTCACCCGAGGTTATTAGATAGGGATAGCTTTTAAGATGTATGCTATATATATATTTACTATAATATCCTATAACAACTTTTTAAAATGATATTTGTTTAATATATAAAAAATTATATTTTAAAAATTGGAAATATTCTTTTCATTTCGTTTGTGCAATTAATAGAATTATAAAAGAAGTTTGTGAAATTATAAAAAAATTGTGATAATTCTTAATACATATTAGAATTATTAATATTTTGCATTTTTATTGGTAATGATTAAAAATAAATAAATTATGAGGGGGACACCCATATTTAGGTACATCAAAACAAGTCAACATGTTACTCGTTTCTTAGCATTTCTATTTTACAAATGTTCCACTTTCCATATTTTGAGAGCCAATTATTTTCCTTTGCATAGCTTTCTGTTTCGTTAGATTAAGGCTAGTAAATTATTAATTAGACACCTAGCTATAAGGGTAAATTACATCATTAGTCACTAACCTATAGATAAGTTTTCGTTTTGGTCACTTAACTAAAATAATATTACAATTTAGTCATCGAACTATTCAAAAGTTTTCATTTAAATCACCAAACTATTCAAAATGCTTTATTTAAGTCACTAAACTGTTAAGTTTCTTTCCACCTGCGACCTTCAAGTAATGATTCGATGATTGGTACAGTAGATCAATACCCATTTACAAGTAAAAGAACATACTTTAAATCCAAATTAATCTGACAGTTAGTGCCAAAGATCGAAGAAAAAAATTGTTTGAATTTTAGTTCGAAAAAAAGGGCAAAGAGAGCTTTCGATTGGTGTAGGCAGTGCGAATAGAGAAAGCCATCTAGCATCCATTTTAATAGCTCAGTAACTTAAATGAAAACTTTTGAATAGTTCAATGACCAAATTATAATTTTTTAGTTAAGTGGCCAAAACGAAAACTTACTCATAGTTTAGTGACTAATGGTGTAGTTTACCTATTATTAACTAGTTTTCTTCAATGTTGTTTGAGCCAGATCGGTTGGTCAAACCGATTGAATCGGAAACCGACCAAGAGACCGGTTTGAAAAGTGACTTTGAACCAGTCAGATCAGGAATCGATACGATCCTGTTGAACCAACTAAAAAATCGGTTGAATAATTTTTTTTAATTTTTTAATCAAACCAGTTAGTATTTAGCATACTTAGAGTTTACTTTTTTTATTTATTCGACAAGCAACCTTAGAAAATTGTCACGTGTCTCCATTTTTTCTTTTAAATATTTTCTTTTTAATATTAAACTATACCCCTATATCACTTGTCAACCCCTTGATCTTGCTTGTGGAGTCTAAATTGGTACATTGTCAGTGGAGTTTTTAGACTCCATAAGCATGATCAGGGGGTTAACAAGTGTCCTATAGGAATATAATAAAATACTAAAATAAATACTTAAAAAAAAGACACAACAATTTTCTAAGGATTTTTGTAGAATAATTAAAAAAGTAAATGGTGAGTGTACCAAAGATTTGTTGGAAAATACAAGTTTAGAAAACACAACGAAAAATAGGTTTGAAGAAAAATCAGAGTTTTTAATTTTTTTTCCAAAACTAGAACTTAGTTGTGTTATCTAAATTAACAAACACTTAATTGGAATTGTACCTTTTCGATTCGTCTAGGATGAATATTCCAACCGGATAGTCTTCTCTGTTATCCTCAAGCGCACGTCTATCAAGTGTGGGCTCTTTTCGAATCAGAAAATTTTTCATAAAATTACAAGTGGGGTAATTTCACAATTTCTCTAAACTTTTAGGCCAAATTATAAATAAAAAATATCTCTAAAAATTTTCTCAGAGAACTTTCCCTCTACAACTTTCTCTTGAATTCAAGTGTGTGAAAAATAATGAGTCATAACTCTCTTTATATAGGGAAGTTTAGAGGGTTCAACTATGATCAAAATTAATCATTTTAATATTAAATTAATATAATACTTATCAAGAAAAATATTAGATTAAATTTAATATTAAATTAATTAAATTTAATATTAAGATAATCACTTTAATATTAAATTAAATCTATTAAAATAATAATATTTTTTTTGGAATAGTTAATCTGAAATCAAATTATTCGGTAAAATCACAGTAGGAGTGTGATTCCTCCACTGCTCAACCGCCTAAGGACCACCCACTAGCCACCGAAATGTCGTCGTTGCCACCACTTGCACCGTCGTGTCCGATGGTGCCATTGCAGGTGCGACACTCTCACGGGACCCTAAGCCGGTTAGGTTTAGGTTGGTGTTGGCCCTACCGGTCTGGTCCTGCCACTGGTTGGACCACCAGGCCAGTTTCACATACCAGCCCTGGTTTGACAACCTTTTGGGTTTCAGTCTCGATTTTGGGTTCTCAGACCCAATTTTCAATCTAAGATCCAATTTTCAAGTTCAATTACCCATTGGGCAAATTATCTTACTTGAAAATTAATTTTAAAAAATACCATATTTATTTAAATTAATTTAATTTCACTTTATCAAAATTAATTTTCCCAAAAGTCATTTAGAATTTGTAACGCACCATAACCCGGCCTAGAAGTTTAGACCGAATTCCGGAGGTTACATTGATCACCGAAGTGATATGAAACAATTTTACAAAATATGTTAAAATCTTATTCGAACACAATTATTAAAACCAAACTAAACCATTTAGCCCTTTTAGATTCAAAATAGAGAACTCAAGTCACGTTGAAAGTGTTCGGTAATAAAGTACCAAAGTTTATAGAGTTCAGAACAAAACTATTTAAGAAAAGTCCAAATCAGATTGTACCACAATCTTTATAGAGGTTTACAGTTCAAAACAGATCACAAATTTATAAATCTGAAAGGTCATTTTATTAGTCTGGCTTAAAACAAATCACTCCGAGACCTCTGGCATGCCAAGTCCAGCTACAGAAAATGAGGGTACCTGCAAAGGAATAAACTAAGAGGGTGAGCTACATGAGCTCAGTATGAGTTCGAAAATGATAGATAAATGAACACCAAAATGTCACAATTGAAAAAAATAAAACTCAATAGCAATTCGATATACGAATAGTCTTCACAAACAAATCAAATGTATCAGCACTAAAACACCTCGATTTTTAAACAGTTAGTCTCGCAATTAGATAGACAGACAGAACGCAAAATGATTGCAACAAGTAATAAAAACCCACCCAACCAGCCAAACACCTCTCCGTCCACCAATCACACCCCAAAAAGAGCTAATTAAGCTCATCCAACCGTGCACACCACATAGAACCTCAAAAGGCCCATCCAACCCTACACACCAAGTATGTAGACTAAGCTACTCAAATGTTACTATGCAGCTGAGCTGACATATATGTCGTACTGTGCTTTGCAGTAAACCACTGTACAGACATGTTGCTGCTGAAACTACCAAAACAAATCAGACTCCCTTCTCTTCACAACCAAACCTAAAAAGATTAATGCAAATGCAAAATGCACACCATTTGAAGACAGACTTACAAAAGCAGAGTACGAAATCAGAAATGCACATATTTAAATTCCCAGAATCAAAATCAGATATAACATAACATCAATTATCACTTACCAAATTGCTTAATTAGAGCTATGATTGCGAATAACACACAAGACCAGGTCAAAACAAAGTCTCAACCACCCTTACAAAGACCTAGCCAAGGGTCGGAACACATAGAATCATAATCAGATAAAAATAGACACAGTACAAAATTTGGCGACATAAGCCCACAAGGCTGTATGAAAGTGCCTAGGCCGTGTGAGGGTCTACACGCCCATGTGAAGGCTACATACGCTCGTGTGAAGGCCACACACACCCGTGAAGAGGGGACACACGCCCGTGTGAGCAGCCTATGTAACTCACTATCCAAAAGTTCTAAAAATTAAGAGCAGATGAGACACAGTCGTGTGGAGATCTCACACGCTCGTATGGAGACACATGCCCGTGAGGCCAGGCCGTGTGGCACCAAAAATCATCAAAAACCCTAAATTCCCAAATGTACACGGCTGTGTGGATCGCCCGTGTGGGGCACATGCCCGTGTTGTCACGAAACCACCGAAACAGCCTGAAAAATACGTAATTCACCACCAAACAGACCCTCAGTTTCTTAAACTCAAAAACATACCAGAAATTGCAAAATTTCCTATGATTCACAACAATTCAAAACCAAAATAGCATTTCGAACAGTTAATTTCAGAAATACACAAAAATTGTCGAATTTTCACATAACCCAAGCAGCAATTCAATAAAGGAACCGAAGAGTTTCCGAACACACACCTGGTTTCGTGAACTAAAGCCTCTGAGCAGATCGGACGTCACCACCTACCTGATTGAAATCTCAATTTCACAAACAACTAATCTAAGAACTCAACTAATTTAATTTAAAAGTCACAGAAAGACATACCAAAAGACTACACTTACCCGGTTCAAACTCCTATTATATGGAAATGTTAGGCAATGACAAGAAATCGGAAAGAAAATAAGAAGAACAAACTACAACAATTCCCAAAAGAAAACCACCAAGAGAAATGAAAGGGAGAAGAAGGAGAAGATAAAAAAAACAAAATGTGATAGAGAGGGAGAAAAGAACGTGCTTAACCACTGAACCAATAAAAAAAATTATCAATGTAGAAGGACGTGAGTTTGAGTACTATGAAACACATTATCCTCTTATTCATGAGATTGTAAATAGCTATAAAGACTGTGGTACAATCTAATTTTGGATTTTCGTAAGTAGTTTTGTTTTGATTTCTAGAAACTTTGAAACTTTATTTCGAGTGTAGAAACAAACACAATTGTCCGAGCTAGCCACTGACCCTACCTACAAATCTAAAAAACTTCTAACCCCAAATCCCAGGGTGTTACAAAATTTCCAAATTAATTTTTCAAGAAAATTCTTTAATCAAATTCTCTAGTTGAACAATTCTCACGACCACCTAATTTAATTCCACATCGAAAAAATCGCTCAATTAAATTATTTCCAAACTCGTAGAATTTCCTTTTGATTCAAATGCAGTCTGATCGAGATTTCGTTGAGCTAACATGTAACGCCCCAAAATTTTAAGAATTTAATTATGACAATCTGCAATAATTAAATTATGGTATCTCTACTTTTGTGTTTAATGTTTGGAGTTCGAGTTGCGTCTTTAAAAGTTTTGTTATTATAATAGCAACCCTTAATCATGTATTACATAGTTAAGTTCAATTCAGTGTGAATTTGTGTTAAGAATGAGCCTGTTGGTTCACTGGTTTAGTGTTTGTATTCTGTAAGGTCCTGTGCTCGAGTTCCGAAGAGAACAAAAAGGAATATTTTTTGTCAAATTCTAGAAACCTACTTGGAAGTTAGAAATTTATAACGTTAGTTCTTTTATTCTTTAGTTTTTATTCCATTTTCTTTTTCGTCACTTTTGTTCTTCTTCGTTCTTTTTTGTTTCTTTTATTTTTGCTAATCACAGTCATGAGGGATACGAGATTAACTAAAATTTTGTTGTTAATTGTTGGTCAGAAGGCTATCATGTAAGTAATTGTCAATGTGAGCATTTTCGCGGTTTTCTTTCATTTTCGTACTTGCTTTGAATTGGGTATTTTGTGAGTTAAGAGAATATCTAATAAACGATCGTTTGTTTCCCTAATAGGTAGAAATATTGGCAGTAAGGAATAGCAACACGACAGTTTTCATGATTGTCGCTGAAGTTTCGGTAAGTTTGGGTCCATTGAAGGTTTCGTGTTGAAACTTTCGACATAGGTATTATGTCTATAATCGGGAAATTCTGTTGATTAAATGGCTGAATTGTGTAACTGAATGATTGTTTTAGGCTTCGAGGATCTTTTAGGTTGTTGTTACTTTGAAATCTCTTTAGGTGCATACCAAAAACCTTAATTTTTGCAAGTTTCGGTCGTCAAAAATGGTGGCTGTAGATGCCACAAGGCCGTGTGAGTGGTCATGTAACTCACTGTTCATCAATTTGGAGGAACACAGGCGTGTGTCCAGGCCGTGTGTGACAATATTAGTGCAGGGTTCATACGGAAAAGGGACACGAGCGTGTGTCTAGGCCGTGTAACTCACTGTTTGTGACTTAGGACAATACGAGTGAGCACATGAGCGTGTACCCAGGCTGTGTGAGTCACACGGGCAAGGACACGACCGTGTGTTCAGGCTGTGTAACTCTCTAGTTTATGCTTTAAAACTATACGAGCAAAGACATAAGCGTGTGCCCAAGCCGTGTGAACCACACAGGTAAGGACACGGGCATGTGTCCAAGTCGTATGGTGTATACAAAAGGGCCCAAAAACGGTTTTTGAGGCCGTAAATGTTACTTAAGACTAATATTGATGTCCCCATGGTATGAATAGTCTGAATGGAATGAATGAGAATTCTGTGATACCCTGTGACATATGCATGAATTCTATACCTATATGTGCACTGTGATACTTAGTCTGATATTTCTACTGGGTTATCTACTTGTGGAACAATTTAGAATAACTGAATACATATTGTGGATATTGGTTCTCTGCACATGCATGGGTTGGGATATTATGAGAAAAGGAGTGATCTGTTCTAAATTAGTGGCTAAGCCACCATATGTATAATTCTGATCTCTGCACTTCGTCGTATTACGATTTAGTAGCTAAGCTGCATTTCTGTAAACGTGTCAAACAGACACTCTATAGTGTGTAGGGTTAGTTGGGTATTGAACGTCCTTAACGGTGTGTTGGGATGGCCGAAGATGGTGTGTAGCTGATGGTGCTTAAGAATATCTGCATCTGACTCTGATATGTTTTGTATATGTAACTAAAATTATTTATGCATCTAAAATTAATCTGTCTTGGATCTAAACTAGAAATGTTTCTGTTATCAGATCGAATCTTTGAATATGAACACTGTTTGGTAAATGTGTTTATGTGAACAAACTTCATTATGCACTGAGTTCACGACGCACTTTATTGTTGGTTGGATTTCAAGTGGTTCTCAGTCTTGAACGGGTCGGCACCACGGAAGCTCGATCAAGCTTTTATCTTTCATTTAAATGCTACTTTAGGAATTTTTGGTAAACTATGATAGTATGACATTTAGATGATTATATACTTAACTAATCTTTGTGATGAATATTAAGTGACGTACGGTTTAGTATTATTGTGTTATATGTGTGGTATTTGAGTATCGATAATGTGACTGTTTAAACTTGGACTGGACGTCTAGGCCGGGTTTAGGGTGTTACATTTAGTGGTATCAGAGTTAAGTTTGTCAACACTCGGACTGTATTTGGGTCCATAATGTGTGAGAAAAGTAGTTTGGTGATAACTTAGTATTTAAGTTAATATGGAAAAACTAAAACTTAGTGAACGACCAAGCCTCCGACACTGACCCTATAAGTATTTATGTTCTGTTATAAAGATTGTAATACCGAAACTGTTGTTTGGTTAAATGTTTTGATGTAAACTGGTGAAATCTTTCTGTTGGATGTCTGAACTGATCTTTGCACTCTGGCATTGTAGCTAGATTGCTATAATAAGTTCGCACGGTAGTCGTGGACGTGGTGTTCGGGGGGCGTTGAGGATGCTGAGGAGGAGCTCGAGCAGAGTCATCTTCTATGGGTAGTATGCCCAATCTGGAGACTAGAGAGACAGTTGGTACTCCTACTACTGAGACAGAGTCCTAGACTCCGACGATTGGGGACAACGCATTGTCCCAGGCCATGATTTGAGCACTAGAGAGGGTCGCAAAGACCCATTCGGGATCGGGAGGCCAATGGTCGATTACTAAACGACTCTAGTCAAATAGGGTTGAATTGTTCAGGGGCGTCATAGGAGTCGCTCCTACTGTTGCTGAATATTGGCTCAAGGCTACCAAGCGTATTATGATTGATCTTGACTATACTCCTACTTAGAAATTGAGGGGTATTGTATCTCTACTCCGGGACGAAGCCTATCAGTGGTGGCTGACAGTTGCACAAGGTACTCAGCCTGAACATGTTAATTGGGATTATTTTAAGAATGCTTTTTAGAGTAAGTACGTGAGGGCGAGTTATGTTGATGCTCGCCGACGCAAGTTTATGAACTTAGTTAGGGTGATTGGCCAGTGGCAGAATATGAAGTCGAGTTTTTGCGACTAAGTAGGTATGCCCAGACTTTGGTAGCGTCTGACTATGACAAGTGCGTTAGATTTTAGGAAGGATTGAGATATGATCTATGGGTACTAATAGCTCCTCAGAGGGGGTGGGTTTTTTGCAATTCTGGTTGACAAAGAAAAGATAGTGGAAGAAGTGAAGCGCACTGAACGCAAACGGCATGACCGCGAGAGAGATTAGAGTAAGATTAAGAGGGATTCAGGTCCTTTGGTTCTGGTCAACGCCCTAAGAAGCGGGCGAGGTTTGATTGGCTCCCGAGGGCCGATGCACCAGCTGTTGTAACTGAGATTCAGTTGTGCAGTGATTATGGAAAATGCCATTCGGGCAAATGTTAAAGGAAGTTAGGAGCGTGCCTCCGTTGCGGGTCAATGGAGCATCGAGTTAGAGATTGCCCTCGTCGACTAGATCAGGTGCCCGCTGCGGCACAGGCTTCGACTCCAGGATCTGTTTAGCCTCCAAGAGTGGTTCAGCAACCACCTAGAGGTCGCAGTACTGGTTAGAGGTTTGGGGAGAGGACAGAGGGCACCAGGTAGAGGTACAGGTCAAACTGAGGCTCGTCAGCTGATACTGGTTTATGCGGCGAGACGCCGCTAGGAGAGTGATGATGCTGATGTCATTGCAAGTACCTTCTTTATTCATTATGTTTCGTACTATGCTCTCATTGATATTAGCTCTACTCACTTGTACATAACTAGTGTTGTTTCTACAAAGCTGGGTTTAACTACTGAAAATACTACTAGAGAGTTTTCTGTGATTAGTCCTTTGGGTCAGTCAATTTGAGTTGATAAAGTTTACAGGCAGGTACCCCTAGAGCTCCAGGGTATGATATTTCCAGCTGACCTTAAGGAATTACCCTTTAATGAGTTTGATTTGATTTTGGGAATGGACTGGCTTGTAGAACATCAGGTTAGTTTAGATTGTGCAACTAAAAGAGTTACTTTGAAAACGGATGAGAATGATGAGGTGGTCATGGTTGGTGAGCGTCGAGATTACCTCTCTAATGTAATCTTCACTCTTGTAGCAGATAAGTTAGTCCAAACGGGGTGCGAGGCATACCTTGCATACATATTAGATTTTGTCCCCGCAAAAATTTCTGTGGGAGATATCCACATTGTGAGGGAATTCTCAGACGTCTTTCTCTTGAAATTGCCCGGAGTCTCTTCGGATAGAGAGGTGGAGTTTAGAATTGATCTGTTACCAGGTACTACTCCAGTGTCCATTGTGCCCTATCGCATGGCACCGAAAGAGCTGACCGAGCTGAAAGTGCAGCTTCAGGAACTTCTTGATAGGGGATCCATTCGACCGAGTATGTCTCCGTGGGGGGTACCAGTGTTATTTGTTAAGAAGAAAAACGAGTCGATGAGGATGTGCATAGATTATCTACAGTTAAACAAGTTGACAATCAAGAATAAGTACCCGTTGTCGAAACCATTTTTTTGAAAGGTCGACTTTTATTTTTTTTTGAAAACGAAAAATGGAAGTCGCCACCAATCATTTTTTTGTGAGGTGTGATCGGGTCACCTCGTAATTTACTCGTTTTAATAAACAGTTTGATTTACTAAAACAACGATTTTTGGTCTATAAACTTTGAGAAATGAGTTCGGGAGTCAGTTACGCACAAGGAAGGATTAGTTAATATCTTAGTGTCGAAAGTTGAAAACTCGAAAAGAATTTAAAATACGATCCCTCTTTGTATTATGTTATTTTAATTGAAAATTGCTTGAATAAATCGAAACAAACGTTAAAGACCCTCTCGTCTCGAAATAACAAAATGTCACATCCCGTAAGTTAGGACACAACACCTTGAACCTTTGAGAATAAGCTTGCCTTTATTTTTATTTGAAATCTTATGTATTTTAATTTTAAAAGGATATTCTGTCCTTTAGGTTCAACGAGAAAAATTAAAACCCCATAAGTTAGGGTACGAATTCTCGAATATCTAAATACAGAATGTAAACACTAAATTTTGTCCGGCCCAACTATATGTTTAATTTTCAAATTTTTTAAAAAAATAATAAAATTTTTTTAAAAAATGAAAAATAAAAATTACATTTTAACCCCTAAACTTTCATTAAATTACATTTCAACCCTTAAACTTTCTAAAATTATATTTTAACCTCTCATATTTCTCAAAATTACACTTTGACCCCACCTATTTTGCTGTGTTTGCAATTCACCATTCTCGCGTAAAATCTCCAAAAATCATGGATTTCATTTCGCACACACCCCTTCCCGATTTTCCTACCCACGCCTAAGGGTCCGCCTCCTTCCCCTAGCCACCTAATACCTGCAAAAAACACACTATAAAAGAGGGAAATCAACCAAAAATAAACCCCGAACATCCAAAAAAAAAACCACGAAAAAGAAAAAAAGAGAAAGAAAAAAAAGAGAAAAAGAGAGAAAAGAGAAGAGAGAAGGAGAAGAAGAGGAGAGGAAGAAGGGACGTCGCACCACCGGCGGAGGAGACGACGATCACGGTGGCAGCGGGCTAGGAGGAGGAGAAGAAGAAGAAGAGGGAAGAAGAAGAAGAAAGAAGGAAAAAAAGAAAGAAAAAGAAAAAAGGAAAAAACAAAAATAAAAAAATTTAAAACAGTCGGGCCGACCCGACTCGACCCGTGTGGCCCGACCCGACCCGTGACCCGACCCGCACCAGCAGCCCATCATTAAAAAAAACAAACAGCAAAAAAAAAAGGCCAAAAGAAGAGCCCAAGCCGCAGCCCACTCCCCAAGTAGCGGCCCAATACCACCAGCAGCTCGACCTGACCCAGTTGAACAGCACTTCAGCAGGCCAAAAGTTATCTTTTATTTGGTTAATGGCCCATGTTTTTATATTGTTTAATTGATGTTATTTTAATAACTTTTTTTAGCATTATAGTGTGATTTTATTTACAAAATTTAATTTTTAGTAAATTCAATTTTTAAAGCAATGAATCGATTTGACATTAAATCATCGATCTCACTGCTATGTTGGGTGGATATCTTTGATTTTGTGTCAAATATAAAATGCATTTCGAAAAAATAGAAATTTTAATTTTTTTTTTAAAAAAGGTAATAATGATAAGAGGTTTATTCAAAAATTATCAAAATTTTATTTTTAGATCATAATACGTCAATATGTAATTTTTTGCATAGAAATTCTCGTATTTCAAAATTCTTGTGTTTTTAAAAAAAATTCGTGTTTCAAATTTTTTGTGTTTTTAAAAATTCTCGGGTTTCAAAAAATTCTCGAGTTTTAAAAGATTTTCGTGTTTCAAAAATTTTCGTGTTTCAAAAATTTTCGTGTTTTAAAAAATTCTCGTATTTCAAAAAAATTTTCTTGTTTCAAAATTTTCATGTTTTCAAAAATTTTCGGGTTTCAAAAAAATCTCGAGTTTTAAAAATTTTGAGTTTTCAAAGATTTTCGTGTTTCAAAAATTTTCGTGTTTTAAAAAATTTTCGTATTTCAAAATTTTCGAGTTTTAAAAAAAACTTCTTGTGTTTCAGAAATTCTCATGTTTTCAAAAATTTTCGTGATTCAAAAATTTTCGTGTTTTAAAAAATTCTCTGGTTTTAAAAAAAAATTTCTCCACTTTCAAAATTTTCGTGTTTTCAAAAAAATTTCTCGTGTTTCACTCAGATCACGATTAAATATTAAATTGAATTCGTATTTTTGAAAATTAAGACAACACACGTTTAACGAGATACCAATTTTGGGCGTCGTAAGGGTGCTAATACCTTCCTCGCGCGTAACTCCCGAACCTATTTTTCTCTGGAATTTTGACATAGACCTAAACTCGGCCTCCTTTTTAAGAAAAAAATAATTTTTCTTTTCAAAAGAGGATTTATTAGGTGTCCGGTCACACCTAAAAAAAAAAAGAAGATCGGTGGCGATTCCCCTTTTTAATAAAATCGAAACTCTGTTTTTAAATGTTCAATAATTTTCTCAATTAGCACCCGAGCAAAATTTTACGTCGCTACACAGAACATTGCCTTATTTTGAATTTTTTTTTGAATAATAACAAGTGTAATTTTTAAACGAAATGTATTTTTTATTTAAAACGATGATAAGCGAATAAAATTGTTGCGCTAGTAAATAAAATAATACTAATAAAACAATTCATGAGAATCACATGATATAATAACTTTAATGCTAATATGAATAATCAAAGAAAAAAAATAAAATAACTAATAAAATGAATAACAACAACAACAACAACAACAACAACAACAATGATATAATAACTTTAATGCTAATATGAACAATAAAAAAAATTTTAAAAAATAAAACTGATAAAATGAATAACAACAACAACAAGAAGAAGAAGCAGATCACAACAACGATAAAATAAACAAGACAATAATAAATGAGTAAATAATAATAAAAAGAAACTTGCATGAAATGCTGAGTTTGTAATAATAAATGGATAAATAAATAAATAATAATGATAAAAAAATTATAGAGACTAAGTTTAAATAAATAAGGGACTGGATTGATGTTTAGACAAAATTGCAAGGATAAAACATAATAAAATAAAATCAACTGAATAGTAAAGCAATGCAAAGGACCAATTCAAAATGCGCAAAAAATACGAGGGATTAATTGGGAAAAAAATCCCAAAACCTGCGCCATTTCCCTTGGTAAGTCGAGGGACCGAAATGAAATAAAGATAAAATCACAAGGTAAAAAAAAAGAGAAATAGAAATAGGACTTAATTTTAAAAACAATTAAAAATAGAGGGACTAAAAAAATAATAGACCCTACCCCTACCAAAACGCGCGGGTCCTTCAATCGGGTCTGGCCGGGTTCGGGTCATCGGGTCATCGAAAATGGCACCGTTTTAGGCACCCATCTCTTAAAATGGCCTAAGGACCAAAATGGAAATAAAGTAGAATTAGGTGATAAAAGTTGAAAACAGAAAAGTATCAAATCAAAACAGGCCGAAGAAGCAGAAGGACTAAAAGGGTAAATAGACCCTTAGTCCAAAACACGCGGATCCTGGGAGTTCTGGGTTAGATCTCGGGTCGGCAATTGGGTTAGTTTTAAAACGACGCCATTTTGGCGCCTGAAGCTTAGGCCCAAAACGATGTCGTATTGGACCTTATATAAATAAAAAAAAAAAACATTTCAATAGCATTAAAAAAAACTCTTCTTTCTCTCCTTTTCTCTCTAGGTATAACCCAAAATCTGGCCATAGAGGTCGCCGGCAGCCCGTCGTGGCCACTGGTCATCGACGATGGTAGCCGTCGCCTCCAATGGCCGGAGAGAAAAAGAAAGCCCTTTTTAGACCAAATATGAAGGCTAAGCCTTCAGTTTGTAAAAAAATCAAAAAAGAAACATCCTTGACCCTCCCCCTGGCCATTTTCAATGCCGGAGAAGGCCTCCGACGGTGGGGTAAGTGAAGCGACTCAGGTGAGAGATCCCTTTTTTACTCTTATTTATTATTATTTTTTTGAAATTAGACGAAATAAAAAAAAAAGGAATCACCTTTTGATTTTTTTGAATATGATTTCTGTTTCAAAATCCTTTTTTTTTGTATATTTATCCGTGTGTGTCCAAATTACGGGCTATTTTCATGGCTTTTATAGCCTAACATTTGATTTTACAATTGCTATTGTTTATGCCTTTGTTTGCTACTATTTCTCTGCTATATTTCTTTCCTTTTTGCAGGCGTCCATAGAGGGTCAACAGAGGCAGGAAAGGTGGTCTTCTTGCCACTTTGGTGAAAGGGCGATAGAGGCTTCAGACCTCGGAACGAGGTGCCTCGGGTGGTGTAATCAAGGAGGAGCGGCGCACATGGGGCATTAGGGTTTTTGCTTCTTTTCTTTTTTGAAAATTTTTTAAGTTTTTGGGCCTGTCGGGCCTTGTAATTTTGGGCTTAGAGTTTTTTTTATTTAAAAAAAGGACTTTGTAATGTTGTTATTATTTTTTTATTTCTGGTTTCTCTTTATGTTTGGCCCGGGAAAATTTGGGCCTCTACACCCGTTACCGAGGATTGACAACTTGTTCGACCAGTTTAGAGGAGCGTCTGTCTGTTCCAAAATCGATATGCGTTCCAATTACCATCAGCTTAAAGTCAAGGAGACTGATGTGTACAAAACTACCTTTAGGACTCGTTACTGACATTACGAGTTCCTGATAATGCCTTTCAGTTTGACGAATGCTTCTGTGGTGTTTATGGATTTAATGAATCGAGTGTCCCAACCGTACTTGGATCAATTTGTAGTGGTTTTCATTGATGACATCCTAATTTACTCCAAAACTGAAATTGATCATGATAATCACCTTCGTACTGTACTTCAAGTACTCCAAGAATATAAAAGCTATAGTTGAGTGGAAGCAACCAAAACATGTGGTCGAGCTTCGTAGTTTTTTGGGTTTAGCCAGTTATTACCGACGGTTCGCTAAGGGATTTTCTCTGATTGCGTCACCCCTAACGAAGATGCTACGCAAAAGTGCTCCATTTGTGTGGTCTGAGGCACAACAGGCTACTTTCGATAAGCTCAAGTCTGTTTTGACACAGGTTTCTGTTTTAGTTCAACCGAAATCGGGTTGGGAATTTGTGGTGTACAGTGATGCGTCACATGTCTGTTAGGATGTGTGCTTATGCAAGACGGTAAGGTGGTTGCTTACGCATCGTGGTAGCTTAAGACACATGAGGGTAACTACTCTACGCACGATCTTGAGCTGGCTGTAGTTGTGTTTGCTTTGAAGATCTGGAGACACTATCTGTATGGTGAAAGATGTATCATTTACACTGATCACAAAAAAGAATTTAATCTTCGGCAGCGCAGATGGGTTGAATTACTTAAAGATTATGATTGCATGATAGAGTACCATCCAAGTAAGGCTAATGTGGTGTTGATACCCTTAGCCGTATAACGATGACTGGTCTGAGAGCAATGTTAGTTCGTCTGAGTTTGGTTGAGGATGGGGGGCTGTTAGCAGAATTACAGGTTAAACCAATTTGGGTGGAGCAGGTTTGTAACACCCTCAACCCGTATCCATCGCTAGACTAGGGTTAAGAGGTATTACCCGTCAACTCATAACATTTAAACCATCGTGACTCACACATTAGCATATCATAGACAATCAATCACATATAGTCCTTTTAGAAGATCTTCGAGACCTTAAACATGCTTTAGAGAAGGTTTGAGACGAAACCGATCTCATACGGAAATTTTGCTGAACTTAGAAAATTTTTCTTTCAAAACAGGACACAAGACCGTGTGGCTAGGCCGTGTGCCTCACACGGCCATGCCTTAGACCATGTCTTACCTCGTGCACAACTCTGACTATGGTCACACGGCCTGTCACACGCCCGTGTGTCTGGCCCGTGTGCAACACTGACTTCAGTCACATGACCTGTCACACGTCCATGTGTCTGGCCCGTGTGCAAGCCTGGCTTACTTCGAAAAAGAACAGTGAAGGACACAGTCGAGACACACGCCCGTGTGCTCTCCCGTGAGGACAATTATAGGCCATTTACAAGGCCAAATTGCCACCCAATTTAGGTTATCCCTACATGCTCAATTCTAACATCAAATAACGTACCATTCATTCACCATTCTCAACTACCAAATCAAGTATGAAATATACCATTTCAATATCACCAAAGCATATCCTAATGGCCATTCACACAAGACCATATTTACACATCACTTACACCATTTTCACATAGAAAAACATGTACCAAAATCAATCCACAACCTTACTAGCCTATACATGCCATATACCATAAATACAACTTGCAAAAGGTACCAAAATAGATGTTTGATAGTGTGATTGAGTCGCTGATGATCCCCGGATCTGAGCTAGCTTTAATGACACTGTAAAACAGAGAAATACTTCACACAGTAAGCTTTAAAGCTTAGTAAGTTCATAATATAACACAATTATCTTAACAATTCTAATTCTATATGCAAAATTAACTAACACTTGGTTCAATTCACATCATAACTCCATTTCACCCAAGGCTATTACTCACTTTTATACCAAAATTATAGATTCATATACAAGCATTTATAATGCTGCTCAATCCAACCTTTCTCATCATTCATTCACATAATCATCCATCTATCTCATATACAATATCATCAACAACATAGGTTCTGTACATACCTGTACCATCATGTATTTATCTATCACATTTACTACGCAATGCTCGATGCTATAATTCATTCGATGCTCTTTAAACGTTCGGTGAACTCGCACACTTAGTGCCCATTAATTAGCCGAAGACATAATAATATCACACACTTAGTGCCATCACATTAAACTAAATTTGTCTCGGTATCGCACACATAGTGCCAAATAATACAGCCGATGCTTTCTTTATCTCGCACACTTAGTGCCATTCATCACAGTAACTATTCTATTTACGCACACTTAGTGCCACATATCTTCAAACCCACATTTCGCATTTCCAAACTCCACATTCACATTTCCATTCATTTCATCACAAATGAACATTGTTTAAACAATACTATTATACGCGAACTTACCTCGGACATAGAAACAACGATATTAATCGATCAATCGAGCACTTTGTTCTTGCCTCGATCTAGGTCTGAATCTCTCTTTTCTTGATCTCTATAATATCAAATTCAACTCATTCAATCACATTTTCATCCAAAACTATTCACAAACACATAGTTAGGGCATTTTACACTATAGCCCTCATAATTACGCATTTTGACATTTTAGTCTTTTTTGCATAAAATCACAAATTCAATAAATTTATTAGCAACCCATATTAGCTAAATTTATCAGATGCTAATAGCAGCCCATAAATTTCATTTATTTCACATTTTAGCCCCTCAATTTCTCATTTTCACAATTAAATCCCAAAAATGCATTTTTACTCAAAATCACTTTAGAAAATATGTTTATCAATCATCAAACACTTAGTTTTCACCATCAAACATCACAAAGCTCACAAAATCAACAATGGAATTTCAAAAAATCTTCAACAAATTCAAAAATTAAGACATGGGCTAGCTAGTACTCAAAGCAACGATCACAAAAACGTAGAAATCATCAAAAACCGAACAAATTTCATACCTCAATCAAGCTCAACAAGTGCCAAATGCTCAAAGCTCATAAACCCTATCTATTTCTTCAATTTCTGGTGATGAATGCATGAAAAAGATGAGTATTTGGCTTTTTTTTTAATTAATATTAACTTAATTATCAAATATCATATTTAGCCTTAATGATTTTATTTAAAATCCACTAACTCATGTCCAACTATGTCAATTCATAAAACCAATGGTCCATTTACAACATAAGGAGCTCACATTTAAAGAGACACATCGATTCGACATTTAATCAAATAGAAGGCCACTTTTACATTTTCTGCGATTTAGCCCTTTTTCAGAAATCGACACATAAACGATACAATTTTCACACAGGACTTTCACACATACTTTATCACATGCCATAAACTAAAAAATAATATTAAATTATTTCTCTGATCTCAGATTTGTGGTCCCGAGACCACTGTTCCGACTAGGGTCTAAACCGGGCTGTTACAATTCTCCCCCTTAGGGATTTTCGTCCCCGAAAATATTACCAGTGAATAGATTCGGGTATTACTCTATCATAGCATCCTCAGGCTCCCACGTAGCCTCTTCAACCCCGTGTTTGTGCCATAACACTTTCACTAAAGAAATTTTCTTATTTCTCAACACTTTGATCTCACGAGCCAGAATTTGAATCGGTTCTTCGTTATACGATAGATCAGACTGAATCTCAACTTCAGTAGGGGAAATCACGTGCGATGGGTCAGATCTATATTGTCGAAGCATCGATACGTGAAACACATTATGAATCTTCTTTAGCTCAGGTGGAAACAACAATTTATAAGGAACCGGTCCGATACGTTCGATAATCTTATACGGCCCAATGAATCTCGGACTCTGTAACACCCCCAGACCTGGCCCAAACGTTATGGCTGAATCCAGTGATGTCACATCAAAGGAATATTTCAAAACGGCTTCGCTTATTTAAAACTTTAATTTAAAGCTTAGGAACCCAAAATCTAGGCAACTTGTTAAGTAATGATAAAAGCCCATTGATGTGTGCTATAAGAGTCTTAAAAATTTATATAATGAATGATCGAGCCTAGAAACTAACTGTGACGATGATTAAGGCAAGCGCACCTATCGAACAATAGTATAGCTAGTGGCAAGACCGGATTGTCAAACCCAAAGGAACCTGAAGTACTAATACTTTCTTTCTATTATTTAGACTAAGAATTAAAGGAATTGTTGTTTAATCTAAAACTAACTAACTACTAAGTTAAAGATGCTAAGACAAGGAGAATGAAATTGGGGAAAATACTTGTGGGAAAAACCAATTAATTTAGACAATACCCGAGGGAGAATCCACCTAGACTTCACTTGTTATCTAACTCAAACCGCATAATTTATTCACTTGACTTGATCCGTAGGATTCCCTAAGTTATGTTAATACCTCTGTCGAGGCTACTAACGTCTAACCCTAGGTTGATTAATTGAAATCTCTTTCTAATTAAAACTCCTAGAATTGCATTAACTCAATCTATGGACTCCTATATTAGGTTTCACCCTAATCCGGCAAAATCTCGTCACCCTATGTCTAGGCATGCGATCAACTCTGCTTAATTATGCTAGATCTACTTTTAGACAGGGACTTTTGATCCTCCACCTAAGCACATCACACTTGAATCAATATCATGGAAATATCAAAACAAGAATTAAGAACACATAATTAAGAAAAAATCAAGTATTTATCATATAGTTCAGCAAACGATAACAAGATTCATCTTAGGTTTCATCCCCCTCAGGTATCTGAGGGTTTAGTTCATAATCATAAAAGAATACATCTCAAAGGAAAAGATAAAACAAAATATAAGAAAACCCTAAAACCCCCTGAAGGGATTGAAGGAGAGATCCTCTGTCTTGAGTATAACTCCGACTTCTTAAGATGAATCAACTAGCTTTCTTTGGGTAAATTCTACAATTCTGGCCTCTCTGGTTCGGTTCTTTGGCCTAGCTGGACGCCCCCTGAAGGATGGCCTCTAGGGTGTTTATATAGGCTTTTGGAATGGCTTTCTTTGCCTCTAAGTACCCTAATATGACTGAAACTCTTCTTTTTCATGGCAGGGACACGCCCATGGCACACGCCCGTGTGAATCGTGGCCAGGCCGTGTGGTCTTGGGCCCAGGCCATGTTGATTTCGTGTTATGGCCCATTTACTCCATTTTGTGCCTGTTTCTCGTTCTTTTCATCCTCCGGTGCTCTTCCAAGTATAAAACATAAAAACAAAGGACTAAGAGCACCAAATTACACATTTCAAGGCTTAAATCATCCAAAAGTATACTAAATGTGGGATTAAAATATGTTCATATTACAATTTATCACACATATGTTATAGGTATTTCAAAAACCATGTTTAAACTTTAGAAATTTATTCCCGTTTAACAATTAAACAGTTGAAAACCTAAGGAAACTTAAATGTAAAATCAAATTGGAGATACAAGGCCTTATTACAAACGAAATAATTAATAATAAGTTATTGAAATCAAATAAACAAAAACTTCTAAGTAACTTGTAGTGTGGCCATCTCTGAGTCCTTTCCCACGTCGAGCCGTCTATTGAGGGTTACCTGAAACATTTAATAAAAGGGTGTGAGTTTCGAAACTCAGTGTGTACGACCCTTGGTAACCAATCAACATGCAATTATCACATTGGGCCTAAGCCCTATCATAATTTGTGGTCTTGGGCCTTAGCCTACAATAACATCATATCACAACAATATCACATGAATGTAATACACCCACCACAAATCCAACCCTGCACTCCATTTCCCTTCCAACCCTACACTCCAGTGGGGATATAAATATCAACCCACCCATCCCTACACTCCAAAGGTAGCACCAACAGCGGCACTACTCAAACGTTGCAGTAAGGCTGCTAAGCATATAATGGGCTTAAAGTCACCGGTGGATCCATGGTCGTCAAGTGACTATGCGATCCTCACATATCTTCCTCCGTATCATCAAACCCACCCAAGTGCAACATATATTTCATGAATACAACACACATTTTCACACATTAAGCACTTAGGGGTATTTTAGTCATTTCACTACCCATCGTAAATTTCCAAATCTGGGGTATTTTGGTAATATTGCAAAACATGGGTATTTTAGTAATTTTACAAATTAGGGGTATTTTAGTAATTTTACAAATCAAGGGTATTTTAGTAATTTTGTAAACCTCGAGTTTTAATTATGAACTTTGACCCATTAACAAGTCTTTGCGGCTAAAGTGAACAGACACTATGCACCAGGTAGGATGCCAGAGAAGAAGAGGTGGATCACTGGGTCTGCTTAAGTACCAAGCTCTCCCTAGATCCAATCCTAGACATGCATATGTCTATTTCCACACTCTAACCTAACGACTTGCCCACAGGCATGTTTGATTATTAGGTTAAGTTTTATGCGATTTAAGAGTTTATCAAAACTAGGCCTAGAGTCAATTAAAACACTAGCATACTTTCCTAAGACCCCATAAGGCCCATTAAGCTCATTTCACGTTCATATAGCCCATTAAGCCCATTTCATGTTCTTATAGCCCATTAAGCCCATCTCATGTTCTTATAGCCCATTAAGCCCATCTCATGTCCAAATCATACACATCCATATCAATCCATCATTCACATATCAACTCTAGTTGACTTGGGCCTACGAATTCGGCAGGCTCATTTAGTGCCGACTTGTCGTGTGTGTGTAGTGTATGTAAACACCTTTAATTGCGAAACACGCTACGATTCCTTAGCCACGAACCTATGATCAATCAAAACTAACAGTTAATCATACGCTTAGTATTGTTTCTCTCTTTTTATCAAAAGCCGAAAACATACCAATCCCTTACCTTGAACGATTAAGCCTATCAACCCTTCACTTATTCGATAACCGTAATTAACTCCAAGATCTGCTTTAAAGAGCTTTGACTATCAAAGGCTGCACAACCAAGTGATTTACATCCATCAAAAGTCACTCTTAACCAATCCTAACCATATTCGGCCAACTATTAATCCAAAAATTATAGATGAGTACACTTACCGATTGGCTAGAGACTTTACCACACCAAAACCCAAAGCACGAGGAGAGTACCTCGTCAAAGAAACAACAACAATTTAATAAAGAAACACAAGGGTTCGGCCTAGTCAAGAGAATGAGTGAAAGACTCAATGAGGGGTTTCGGCTAAGAATAAGAAAATAAAGCGATTAAAACTTACCCCTTTTGTTGAATAAAGAAAGATTTGCTCTCTTACCGTCACAAGATTACTTGCCCACAAGATTTTAGATTATAGAGTGTGATTTTTAGAAATGAGATTCGATTTTACAAATGGAGAAGAAGAAATTGGTTTGACAAAGAATGAAACCCAAATGAGAGAATTTCTCTTCTAATTCGACAATAGAAGAAATATTGTGGGAGGGAAGGAGAATTCGGTCTAGGCGTTTTTGTTTGGAAAAAGAAAGAAATTGTGATTAATCGGGTATTTGCCAAAGGGAAAGAAACTAAAAAGAATTAGGAGATTGGAAGGAAATTTCCCCTAATTAATCAACTAAAGCACACAAAAGCAACAAATGCCCTACTTCCCATACGCCACACATATATATACTAAAAGAAAATAAATAAATAAATAAAATAAACCTACACTCCCCAGTCGACTCAAACTTATCACCAATTAAATTCGTTTATTTTCTCCAAATTTTATCTTCATCCCCATCCAAAAATTCCTTTATTTAGCCAAAAATCCAATTTGAATTACATTCAAATTGCTTTCCCTGAACAGCAGCCATCCTTTGGTGTTTCTGTCCACTTCAAACACCTTCCCCATGCCAGTAGCAAAATAGCAGGTTATTGCACACAAGGCAACTTGAAACTAAGACCTCCAGGCACCACCACACGCTACTAGCCACTGGGATTCGAACCTACGACCACTCGAATCCATAGCACACTTCTCGCCACTACACCACAACTCTTCTTGTGATATGTTCCATTCTCAACTTCTTTTAAAGCCTATTTCCCATCGACCGAATTATCCAAAGAAATCTAAAAATATTCACCACCCAACTTCGAATCTCCAACCTCTTCACTATGATACACGCCCCTTGCCACTGCGCGACCCGCTTTATTTGAGTCATATTTCCTCCCTAATTAATTATAAACCTTTCTGCCGCACTCCAGGTTTACTAAAAAAAACCAACAGTTAGCGCAAGTCGCGACTAGAACCCCGCTCCCCCTCCTGCTCCTAGCGCTTTTGCCACTGGGCCAGGCGTTTCTTTGTGTCGTGAATCGGACCCAACTAATTATAATGCCTAAACTCTGGCCTTCATACTAACATATGCGCAATAAAAAAATTTTGCCAAGTCTAGGACTTGAACCTTTGACCACCAGCTTGTTTAAAACGCCCCAGGCCACCAGACCACCTACTTCCTTGTGCTATCTTTTAACCTAAAAATATTTTAAAAGCCTTCTGACTGACACCAACCTCACTTAAGGGTAAAAACGAATTTTTTGCTAAAGCCCTAGTTCGAGCCCAGGAATTTTCCAACACTACCAACCCTTCCTAAATCACCTAAAACTTAAACTAAACATGCAATCATAATTTTTTTAAACACACTTAATTCATTATTCCCTTTCTTTTTTTTCTCGATCTGCAAAATCTATTCTCTCGACACACGAAACCCATTTATTCTAGGCTCAATTTTTGGGGCGTTACAACTTGAACATGAAATGGGCTTAATGGGCTATATGAATGTGAAATGGGCTTAATGGGCCTTATGGGGTCTTAGGAAAGTATGCTAGGGTTTTAATAGACTCTAGGCCTAGTTCTGATAAACTCTTAAATCACATAAAACTTAACCTAATAATCAAACATGCTTGTGGGCAAATCGTTAGGTTAGAGTGTGGCAATGGACATATGCATGTCTAGGATTGGATATAGGGAGAGCTTGGTACTTAAGCAGACCTAGTAACCCATCTACTCTTCTCTGGAGTCCTGCTTGGTTAATGGGAGAGCTTGGTACTTAAGCATAGTGTCTGTTCACTTTAGCCGCAAGGACTTGTTAATGGGCCAAAGTTCATAACTAAAACCAGAGGTTTACAAAATTACTAAAATACCCTTGATTTGTAAAATTACTAAAATACCCTAATTTGCGAAATTACTAAAATACCCCTAATTTGCAATATCACCAAAAATTGGAAATTTATGATGGGTAGTGAAATGACTAAAATACCCCTAAGTGCTTAATGTGTGAAAATGTGTGTTGCATTCATGAAATATATGTTGCACTTGGGTGGGTTTGATGATACGGAGGAAGATATGTGAGGATCGCATAGTCACTTGACGACCGTGGATCCACCAGTGACTTTAAGCCTATTATATGCTTAGCAGCCTTGCTGCAACGTTTGAGTAGTGTCGCTGTTGGTGCTACCTTTGGAGTGTATGGATGGGTGGGTTGATATTTATATCCCCACTGGAGTGTAGGGTTGGAAGGGAAATGGAGTGTAGGGTTGGATTTGTGGCGGGTGCATAACATTCATGTGATATTGTTGTGATATGAGGTCATTGTGGGCTAAGGCCCAATACCATCGATTATGATAAGGCTTAGGCCCAATGTGATAATTGCATGTTGATTGGTTACCAAGGGTCGTACACACTGAGTTTCGAGACTCACACCCTTTTATTAAATGTTTCAGGTGACCCTCAGTAGACGACCCGACGTAGGAGAGGACTCGGAGATGGCCACACTACAAGTTACTTAGAAGTTTTTGTTTATTTGATTTCGAATAACTTATTGTTAATTATTTCATTTGTAATAAGGCCTTCTATCTCCAATTTGACTTTAGATTTAAGTTTCCTTATGTTTTTAGCTGTTTAATTGTTAAACGGGAATAAATTTCTAAAGTTTAAACATGGTTTTCGAAATACCTATAACATATGGGATTTTATCATTACTTAACAAGTTGCCCGAATTTTGGGTTCCTAAGCTTTAAATTTAAGTTTTAAATAAGCGAAGTCGTTTTGAAATATTCCTTTGATGTGACATCATTGGATTCGGCCATAACGTCTCAACTTGCCTTTTCTTCGAAACAGAGTACTTTCTTCCACGGAGATACTTTCAAAAACACTTTATCACCGATCTCAAATTCAATATATTTTGGTTTCAAATCTATGTAAGACTTTTGATGATCTGATGTTGCTTTCAAACTATTTTGTCTCACTTTCACTTTTTGCTCAGTCTCTCTGATCAAATCTACACCGTGAATCTTATTCTCACTAAGCTCAGTCCAGTATAATGGTGTTATGCATTTACGACCGTAAAGAGCCTCATATGGTGCCATTTTAATACTTGATTGAAAGCTATTATTATACGCAAATTCAATCAACAACAGGTAGTTTTCCCACATACCTTCAAACTCAAGAATACAACATCTTAACATATCTTCAAGAATCTGAATGGTCCGCACGGATTGACCATTTGTTTGCAGATGAAAAGCAGTATTGAAGTGTAATTTCGTACCTAAAGCTTCTTGCAGCTTCTTCCAAAATCATGGAGTAAACCTCAGATCTCTGTCAGACATAATAGATAATGGTACCCGGTGCAATCGCACAACCTCAGAAACATACAATTTAGCTAACTTATCAAGTGAGTAATCCGTTCTTACTGGAATAAAAGGAGCTGATTTAGTTAATCTATCAACTATCACCCAGATTGCATCTTTCTTTCTCGTAGATAAGGGCAATCCTGACACAAAGTCCATCGTGATTTTCTCCCATTTCCACTCAGGAATCATGATCGGTTGTAATAAGCCTAAAGGTACATGATGTTCAGCTTTGACTTATTGACAAATCAAACATTTCAAAACAAAATTAGATATATCTCTTTTCATTCCAGGCCACCAGCAAAATTGTTTCAATTCATTATACATCTTTGTACTTCCAAGATGAATAGATAAGTGACTGCTATGTGCTTCTTTCAAAATCATCTGAATTAACTCTGGATTTCTCGGAATACAAATTCTGTCTCGAAATCTCAAACAAGCTTCATCATCAACTCAAAATTTTGAATGAAGATTCAACTCACATTGAGCTCATTTTTCCATTATCTCGGTATCAATTTTCTAGGCATCACAAATCTGCTGTAAAAATAACGGCCTCACTTTCATCTCAGCTACAACCATACCATCATCACACAAATCTATCTGAGTATTCATTGCTTGTAAAGCGAATAAAGACTATCGGCTTAATGCGTCAACAACAATATTAACTTTTCCCGGATGATAATCAATTACTAATTCATAGTCTTTTAGCAATTCTAACCATCTCTGCTGTCGCAAATTTAATTCTTTCTGAGTCATTAGATATTTCAAACTCTTATGATCAATATAAATATGACACTTCTAACCAAGTAAATAGTGACACCAAATCTTCAATGCAAATACAATAGCTGCTAATTCAAGATCGTGCGTCGAGTAGTTCTTTTCATGTGGTTTTAACTGTCTCGAAACATAGGCTATAACTTTGCCTTCTTGCATCAACACGTAGCCTAAACCATTCAACGATGCATCACTGTAAACTATGAATGTTTTACCCGAATTCAGTTGAACTAATACTGGTGCCTCTTTTAGCAACGCTTTTAACTGTTCACAACTCTGCTGACACTTTTCTGACCACTCAAATTTGACATCTTTCTGTAGTAATTTCGTCAATGGAGTTGCAATCATCGAGAAGCCTGTCACAGACCGTCTATAATATCCTGCTAATCCCAGAAAACTGTGGACGTCAGACACATTTCTCGAAGATTTCCATTCTAAAATTGCTAAAATCTTACTAAGATCAACTCGTATTCCCGCAGCTGACACTATATGTCCCAAAAAACCAACCTCGCGCAACCAGAACTCACATTTACTAAAATTTGCATACAATTGCTTATCACGCAGAGTTTGTAGCACATTTCTCAAATGCTCAGTATGTTTCGTCTCATCACAAGAATAAATCAAAATATCGTTAACAAACACAACAACAAATCGATCTAAATACAGCCTGAATATCCGATTCATCAAGTCCATAAATACTGCAGGGGCATTCATTATTCTGAAAGGCATAACTAAAAATTTATAATGTCCATACCTCGTTCAAAAAGTAGTTTTCGGTACATCTGATTCTTTTACTCTCAACTGATAATAACCTGATCTCAAGTCTATTTTCGAAAACACTGTAGCCCATTTTAACTGATTAAACAAATCATCAATTTGCGATAGAAGATACTTATTATTTATAGTCACTTTATTTAGCTGTCGGTAGTCAATGTACATTCTCATAGTACCATCTTTCTTTTTCACAAGCAGAACAGGAGCGCCCTAAGGAGAAAAACTCGATCGTGCAAAACCTCTGTCTGTTAATTCTTGCAACTGAGATTTCAATTCCTTCAATTCTGTAGGAGCCATTCTATACGGAGCTATTGAGATAGGGGTCGTCCCCAGAACTAACTTAATGCCAAACTCAATTTCTTATATCGGAGGTAATCCAGGTAATTCTTCTGGAAAAGCATCAGGAAATTCACAAACCACAGGCACAGATTCAACTTTCTTTTCTGTCACTTTCGTATCAATCACATATGCAAGATAAGCTTCACATCCCTTTTTCACAATATTCAGAGCTTTCATCGAAGATATTACAGCCGGTAGCCCATTCAAATCACTGGATTCAATTCGAACTATCTCACCATTCTGACTTTTCAAATCAATAGTCTTCCGTTTGCAATTCACAATAACATTATGCAAATTTAGCCAATCCATACCCAGAATTATATCAAATTCATCAAAGGGTATTAGCATCAGATTAGCCAGAAAACAAATATCTCGAAAAATCAACAGACAATTCTTGCACACTTTGTCAACCAGAACACACTTGCCTAAGGGGTTCGATACTCTAATTCCAAATTCAATAGACTCAAGAGCCAGAGTCTTACTAGATACTAAGTTCACACACACAGGTGCTCTCGCCTTGGATCTTACAGTTGTATCCTCTGTTCCTCTCTGACTACCACTCACAATTCCTGTGTTTCTGGGTGGTCGACCTCTAGCTGTCGTGTTATGGGCCTCGCACTCTGAGCATTATCTTTTTTAGCCAACTCCGGGCAATCTCGAATGAAGTGATCTCGTGATCCACATTTATAACAAACTCTATTATGATACTTGCCCCAACATTCACCAATATGACGTCTCCCACACTGTCTACACTCAAGCTTATTGTTTCTGACACTGCCAACACTTGATTCCGTTGAAATTTGAGCTTTAGGATTCGTAAATTGTTTCACACGATCTTTACTCGAATGTCCAATCAAAGCATTTGAGTGACTGGTTTCATCTTTAAATCTCTTTGATGAAGAGTGATACAACTTACTCATCGAACTTTTTCTCTCATCTCTAGCTTCTAAGTTAGCTTTCTTCTTTTCTTTACTAAGCTCCTCGGCTTTACAAGCTCTTTCAACTAATACCACAGATTCAGTCAAGTCAAGAATTTCAAACAAAAGTTTAATATATTCATTCAACCCTTTAATGAATCGTTTACACATAATAGTTTCTGTCGAAACACATTCTCGTGCATACTAGCTCAACCTCACAAATCACTTGTATTCCGTAACAGACATTTGACCCTATTTCAGCTCAAGGAATTCTTCACGTTTCTAATCTATAAACCGTTGACTGATATATTTCTTCCAAATTTTAGTTTGGAAGAAATCCCAGGTGATTCTTTCTCTCGAAACCACAGATATCAATGTTTTCCACCAATGATACACCGTATCTTTCAACAATGAAACATCACACTTAAGACATTCATCAGGAGTACATGATAATTCATCAAACACTCTAATGGTATTCTCAAGCCAGAATTTAACTCGCTCGGCATCATCATCAACTGTGGCCCTGAACTCTTCGGCCTCATACTTACGAATCTTATCAACTGGAGGTTTACTCAATCGAATTGGGTCTATAACTTGTGGCGCTACGGGAACTTGCGGGGGTGGAGGTTGTTGAGCAGTCAGATTCGTTCGAACGAACTTTGTGAACCACTCACTCATCATTTGGAAGAAGGCTTCATTTGTCTCTCCCTCGTGACTACTAGTAATCGGCTTAGATTTAGCCGACGCTTTCCCTTGAGCGGGAGCAGGCGCATTACTTTCAACATCATCAGCAACAGCTCGATCGGGATCCATTTGCTATACGAAAACACATTTTTAACTGTAAGGAATCATCACACTATCGCAAATATACATATGGCATGTATAGCTAGATTCTCTGTCACGCTACTTTAGTCTTAAAATTGACTAAACCGTAGCTCTAATACCAATAAAATGTAACACCCTCAACCCGTATCCATCGCCGGACTAGGGTTAAGAGGTATTATCTGTCAACTCATAACATTTAAACCATCGTGACTCACACATTAGCATATCATAGATAATCAATCACACATAGTCCCTTTAGAAGATCTTGAGACCTTAAATGTAACACCCTTTTACCCGTATTCAACGCTTGGAATAGGTGCGAGGCGTCATTACTGAGTTACAAATTTATTTATCAGACATTTTATTTCATTTTTTTTATATTTGAAACCAATCAAAATCAAACATATTGTCCCTTAAACATATTTATTTTTCTCGTCATGTCTTACTTAAATTTATTACTTGTCTCAATATACTTAATTACCTTGTATTAACATATTAAAGATAATCACATATTTACATATCATGGTAAATATCATTCACTTGTCTCTTCTTCATAAACATAAATCAGTTAATTCATCATATCAATATTTCACATACCATCAACTCATATTTCCTTATATCACATAATTAAATTACACGAACTTATCTGGCTAAATTTGTAGAAATATCAAGATTCAGGGGCATTTTGGAAATTTTCTATTTTCATCGATTTTTCAACCGATCTTAATCTAAATTAATAATTTCATTCAATTTTGAATTTTAAATAAAAAATAATCTATTTCATGCAAATTGATCATTTCCAACATTTTTTTTACAAAACTAATCATAAAATTTTACTTTTATTCAATTTAGTCCCTGAGCCTAAAACATTACAAATTAACCATGCTAGTTGAATATTCATACATATTTTCCTCCTCCTCCTCTCCATTCCACATCCTTAATGTATATAACATGCTATAAGTAACATTATCAATAATTTCACTAATTACTCATATGTATATTCAAAACTGTCCATTTGAGTCATAATTACTAAATTATTTATATCTTGAGCTACAGAACTCGAAATTAAGATCCGCTAATTTTATTTGAAACTAGACTCACATATCTTCTTACTATAATTTTTACAGAATTTTTGGTGTGGCCAATTAGTACAGTTTATTAGTTAAGTTCTCCCCTGTTACACAGTCCGATGGCTCTAACCTTTATTCACTAAAAATCAATTATCTCATAGTACGATTTTCATATAGTGTTTCCGATCATTTTTAATGAAAATATACTCACTAAGGAATACAAACATATAAATTATAACTCATAATTAGTTTTCTACAATATTTAGTGAATTTATAAAGTAAGAACAGGGGATCACTAAGTTATTCTATACCAGTCTTACAAAAATTTAAATATCTCAATATGTAGACTTCCTTTACTTTCTCTATTTCTTTGATATGAAAATAGACTCAACAAGCTTTAATTCTATATCTCACTCAACTTCTAATTCAAGTTCTAACATTTTTGGTGATTTTTCAAAGTTAGACAACTGCTGCTGTCCAAAACTGCTTTAGTGTAACATGTTGATTTCTATTTCGCCCCAAATTCCACAAGTCATACAATTCAGTCCTTGCTCAATTAACCCATAAATTGAGATAATTTTCTCATTTAATACTTTTCTCTATCATTTTAAACTACTTCATAACCTTTAAAAATTAGAATTTTAACACTAGGCCTTAATTTCAACATTTTCACAATTAGGTCCTAAAACCAATTTCCATCAATTGTTCTTGATAAAATCATCATATAACAAAATTAAAACTTCAATTCAATATTTATTCATCATATTCTTCCATCACTAACCCACATCAACTTTAAAAATTAGCCATAGAATAAAAACTAATAAATTAATAAGTTGGACCCAATTGTAAAAATCTAAATACATAGAAATTTCAAGGAGAAAGCAAGAATTAAACTTACATGAAGCAGTAGTATGAAAACCAGCTTAAGCCCTCTTCCATGGCTGTTTTTCAGCTGATGAAAATGAAGAGAAATGAAGAAAAACTCTAGATATTCCAATTTAATCCCTTTTTATTTAACTAATTTTGGCAATTTTTCCAATTTGCCCCCCTTTTTTTCTTTCTCTTCTCTTTTTCTTTCTTTCCTTCCCCTGCTCTCTCTGCCGTTTGGGTTTTCTGTTTCTATTTCCTTTCCTTTTTTTTACCTATTTATATAATAATATAATATAATATAATATAATATAATATAAATAAATAATAATATTCTTAATTTATTAAGTAATCATATATATATTTTAATCATAAAAATCTTTGATATTTTTATGTGTATGCCGCCTCAACTATAGAGAATGGCATAATTTCCTTTTTAGTCCCTTTAGCTTTTCTTTAATCTATAATTAAACTTTTACCTCTATTGCAATTTAATCCTTTTTTTAATTTCTCCTAATTAAGTCAAATTCACCTCATCAACATTTAATTAAACACAAAACTAACTTCATAAATATTTATAAAAATATTTACACCTCAATTTATAATATCGAGATCTAGATACCTCGTTTTCGACCCAATTTATCTTTTTAAATCACAAAATTTACTATTTCAAAAATATTTCTAAAATCACACTTAACTTATAATTATTGATTAACAAAATTTTCTAACTTTTTCGTCAGATTTAGTGATCTCGAATTACTGTTCCGACACTACTGAAATTGGACTGTTACATTAAACATGCTTTAGAGAATGTTCAGTACTAAACCGATCTCATACGGAAACTTTACTGAACTTAGAAAATTTTTCTTTCAAAATAGGAAACACGCCCGTGTGGCTAGGCCGTGTGCCTCACACAACTATGCCTTAGACCATATCTTACCCCATGCGCAACTCTGACTATGGTCACACAGCTTGTCACACGCCCGTGTGTAACATTGACTTGAGCCATACGATCTGTCACACGTTCGTGTGTCTGGCCCGTATGCAAGTCTCGTTTACTTCGAAAAAGAATAGTGAAGGACACAGTCGAGACACACGCCTGTGTGCTCTCCTGTGTGGACAATTATAGGCCATTTACAAGGCCAAATTGCCACCCAATTTGGGTCATCCCTACATGCTCAATTCCAACATCAAATAACATACCATTCATTCACCATTCTCAACTACCAAATCAAGTATGAAATATACCATTTCAATATCAACAAAGCATATCCTAATGGCCATTCACACAAGACCATATTTACACATCACTTACACCATTTTCACATAGCAAAACATGTACCAAAATCAATACACAACCTTACTAGCCTATACATGCCATATACCATAAATAAAACTTCCAAAAGGTACCAAAATAGATGTTCGATATTGTGATTGAGTCGCTGACGATCCCCGGATCCAAGCTAGCTTTAATGACACTGTAAAACAGAGAAAGACTTCACACAGTAAGCTTTAAAATTTAGTAAGTTCGTAATATAACATAATTATCTTAAAAATTCTAATTCTATATGCAAAATTAACTAACACTTGGTTCAATTCACATCACAACTCCATTTCACCCAAGGCTATTACTCACTTTTATACCAAAACTATAGATTCATGTACAAGCATTTATAATGCTACTCAATCTAACCTTTCTCATCATTCATTCACATAATCATCCATCTATCTCATACACAATATAATCAACCACATAGGTTCTGTACATACCTGTACCATCATGTATTTATCTATCACATTTACCATTCAATGCTTGATGCTATTATCCATTCGATCCTCTTTAAACGTTTGGTGAACTTGCATACTTAATGCCCATTAATTAATCGAAGCTATAATAATATCACACACTTAGTGCCATCATATTAAACCGAATTTGTCTTAGTATCGCACTCATAGTGCCAAATAATACAGCCGATGCTTTCTTTATCTCGCACACTTAGTGCCATTCATCACAGTAACTATTCTATTTACGCGGACTTAGTGCCACATATCTTCGAACTTACATTTTGTATTGCCAAACTCCACATTCACATTTCCATTCATTTCATCACATATGAACATTATTTAAACAATATGTATTATACACGAACTTACCTCGGACCTAGAAACAACGATATTAATCGATTAATCGAGCACTTTGTTCCAGATCTCTATTTTCTTGATCTTGATAATATCAAATTCAATTCATTCCATCACATTTTTATCCAAAACTTTTTAAAAACACATAGTTAGGGCAATTTACACTATTACCCTCATAATTACACATTTTGACATTTTAGCCCTTTTTGCATAAAATCACAAATTCAATAAATTTCTTAGCAATCCATGCTAGGTGAATTTATCACATGCTAATAGCAGCCCATAACTTTCATTTGTTTCACATTTTAGCCCCTCAATTTCTCATTTTCACAATTAAATCCCAAAAATGCATTTTTACTCAAAATCACTTTAGAAAATATGTTTATCAATCATCAAACACTTAGTTTTCATCATCAAACATCACAAGGCTCACAACATCAACAATGGCATTTGAAAAAATCTTTAACAAATTCAAAAATTAAGACATGGGCTAGCTTATACTCAAAGCAACGATCACAAAAACGTAGAAATCATAAAAAATCGAATAAATTTCACACCTCAATCAAGCTTAAGAAGTACCGAATGCTCAAAGCTCATAAACCCTATATATTTCTTCAATTTTTGATGATGAATGCATGAAAAAGATGAGTATTTGGCTTTGTTTTAATTAATATTAACTTAATTATCAAATACCATATTTAACCTTAATGATTTCATTTAAAATCCACTAACTCATGTCCAACTATGTCCATTCATAAAACCAATGGTCCATTTACAACATAAGGAACTCAGAATTAAATAGACACATCTATTTGACACTTAATCAAATAGAAGGCCAGTTTTACATTTTCTGCGATTTAGCCTTTTTTCACAAATCGACACACAAATGATAAAATTTTCACACAGAACTTTCACACATACTTTATCACACGCCATAAACATAAAAAATAATATTAAATTATTTCTATGATCTTGGATTTGTGGTCCCAAAACCACTGTTTTGACTAGTGTGTAAACCGGGCTGTTAAAATATTCGAGCTAAACAGTTGAGCGATGAGTCCTTAGTTCAACGATTGCAACATGTTGGTTCAAATGAGACTTCCAATTTTACCTTGAATAGTGATAATGTGTTGTGCTTCAAAGGTCAGATTTGTGTAACTAATGATAAAAAGTTGAGGCACTCAATCCTACAAGAGGCATATAGTAGTCCTTATGCAATACATCCTGGTGGGAACAAAATATATCGAGACCCCTAAGAACTCTATTGGTGGCCTAGATTGAAGCGGGAGGTAGTCTTTATTGTATCCCACTGTCTGTTGTGTCAAAAGGTTAAGGCTAAACATCTGTTGCCCTCCTGATTACTTTAGCAAGTTAAGATTCCGCAGTGGAAATGGGAGTGGGTAACGATGGATTTTGTTAGTGAGTTACCTTTATCCTCCACTAAGAAAGATTCAGTTTGGGTCATCGTTGATCGGTTGACCAAATCAGCCCACTTCATTCCTATCTAAATAGACTACTCCATATAGAAGTTAGCTAAATTGTATATTGTTGAAATTGTGAGACTACACGGGGTTCCTGTCTCAATTACATCAGATGGAGACCCACAATTCACATCTCGATTCTTGAAGAAACTTCATGAGGCCTTAGGCACACGACTTAATTTCAGTACTATGTACTACTCTCAAACCGATGGACAATCTGAGCGAGTCATTTAGATTCTAGAGAATATGCTTCAGAGTTGTGTGATAGACCTCTAGGGTAGTTGGAAAGAGTATCTATCATTGGCTGAGTTTGCATACAATAACAGCTTCCAATCTAGTATTCAAATGGCACCCTACGAGGCCTTGTATGGTCGCAAGTGCCCTACTCCGTTATGTTGGACAGAATTAAACGAACGCCAGATATTGGGTCCTAAGCTTGTTTCTGAAACTGAGAGTACTGTGAAAGTGATTCGTGATCGCCTGGAAGCAACCTTTGACCGACAGAAGTCTTATGCGAAATTAAGAAGAAAGGATATTTAGTTTTCTATAGGTGATCAAGTGTTTCTAAAGGTATCACCGTGGAAAAAGGTTATTAGATTTGGATACAAGGGCAAGCTGAGCCCGAGGTTCATTGGACCTTACCGTATTTTGAAGCGTGTCGAACTTGTTGCGTATCTGTTAGAATTACTGTCAGAATTATAACGAATTCACAATGTATTTTATGTCTCGATGTTGAGACGGTATCAATATCATCCGTAGCATATTGTCCCTGTCGACAAGATCGAGTTGCGACCAGATCTAGCGTTTGAGGAGGAATCGGTCTAGATCTTGAAGCTTGATGTTAAAGTATTGAGGAAGAAATTTGTTCCTCTAGTAAAAGTTCTGTGGCAGAACCATGGTGCTGAGGAGGCCATGTGAGAACCTGAAGAATCAATTCGATGGTTGTATCCGTATCTGTTTGAGTCAAGTAAATTTCGAGGCTGAAATTTCTTTTAGGGGGAAAAAGTTATAATGCCCCAAAAATTTAAGAATTTAATTGTAAGAATCTGCAGTAATTAAATTTTGGTGTCTCTGGTTCTGTGGCCTATTTTTGTGTTTAAGGTTTAGAGTTCGAGTTGCATTGTTAAAAGTTTTGTTTTTTTAAAAGCAGCCTTTAATCATGCATTACATAGTTAAGTTCAATTCTATGTGAATTTGTGTTAAGAATGAGCCTACTGGTTCACTGGCTTAGTATCTGTATTCTGTAAGGTCCTGTGCTCGAGTTTCGGAGAGAATGAAAAGGAATATTTTTTGTCAAATGCTAGAAACCTGCTTGGAAGTTAGAAATTTAATTAATGTTAGTTCTTTTCTTCTTTAGTTTTTATTCTATTTTCTTCTTTGTCACTTCTGTTCTTCTTCTTTTTTCTTTTTCGTTTCTTTTATTTTTGTTAATCGTTGTCATGAGGGATACGAGATTAACTGAAATTTTGTTGTTAGTCGTTGGTCAGAAGGCTATCGATTAAGTAACTGTCAATGTGAGTGTTTTTGTGATTTTCTTTCATTCCGTAACTTGCTTTGAATTGGATGTTTTGTAAGTTGCGGGAATATTGGCAGTAAGGAAAATCAACACAATAGTTTTCATGATTGTCGCTGAAGTTTCGATAAGTTTTGGTCCGTTGAAGGTTTCTTGTCGAAACTTTCGACATAGGCATTATGTGTGTAATCGGGAAATTCTGTTGATTAAATGGCTGAATTGTATAACTGAATGATTGTTTCAAGCTTTGAGGTTATTTTGCATTGTTGTTACTTTGAAATCTCTTCAGGTGCGTACCAAAAACCTTATTTTTGCAAGTTTCAGTCGCAAAAAATGGTGGTTGTTAATGCCACACGGTCGTGTAACTCATTGTTTATTAATTTGGAGCCACATGGGCAAGGCACACAGGCGTGTGTCTAGGTCACACACAATATTAGTGTAGGGTTCACACAGGCAAGGGACATAGGCATGTGTCTAGGCCGTATAATTCACTATTTGTGGCTTAGGACAACACAAGTGAGCACATGGGTGTATGCCCAGGCCGTGTAAGTCACACAGGCAAGGACACGGCCGTGTAAGTCTCTGATTTATGCTTTAAAACTACACGAGCAAGGACATGACCGTGTGCCCAGGCCGTGTGAACCACACGGGCAAGGACACAGGCGTGTGTCTAGGCTGTGTGGCATATATAAAAGGGCCCGAAAACTATTTTTGAGGTCATAAATGTTACTTAAGACTGATATTGACGTCCCCATGGTATGAATGGTCTGAATTGATTGAATGAGAATTCTCTGATACCCTGTAACATATGCATGAATTCTATACCTTTATGTGCACTGTGATGCTTTGTCTGATATTGAACTGTGCTATCTACTTGTGCAACAATTTAGAAGAACTGAATACATATTGTGGATATTGATTCTCTGCCCATACATGGGTTGGGATATTATGAAGAAGGAAGTGATTTGTTCTAAATTAGTGGCTAAGCCACCATATGTATAATTTTGATCCTGGTGCTTCATCGCATTACGATTTAGCAGCTAAGCTGCGTTTCTATAAACGTGTCAGACAGACACTTTATGATGTGTAGGGTTGGTTGGGTATTGAACTCCCTTAACGGTGTATTGGGATGGCCGAAGATGGTGTGTAGCAGATGGGGGTTAGGAATATCTGCACCTAACTTTGATCTGTTCTGTATATGAAACTGGAATTGTTTTTGCATCTGAAATTAATCTGTCTTGGATCTGAACTAGAAGTGTTTCTGTTATCAGATCGAATCTTTGAATACGAACACTATTTGGTAAATGTGTTTATGTGAACAAACTTATTTATGCACTGAGTTCACAACTCACTTTATTGTTGGTTGGGTTTCAGGTGGTTCTCATTCTTGAACGGGTCGGCACTGCAGAAACTCGGTCAAGCTTTTATCTTTCATTTGAATACTACTTTAGGAATTTCAGTAAACTATGATAGTATGACTTTTGGATGATTATATACTTAACTAATCTTTGTGATGAATATTATGCGACGTACGGTTTAGTATTATTGTGTTATATGTGTGGTATTTAAGTATAGATAATGTCACTCTTTAAACTTGGACTGGACGTCTAGGCCGGGTTTAGGGTGTTACATAGCGAAGGGACCAATAAAACAAATACTATTATGCCCTAATAATTGTAATTTTATCCAGAAGCATCGTTTCGATAAGTCGCAATTACTTAATCATGGAGTCAGTCCACAAGAAGTACCATGATTGAAAATTATTATTATATACTCTTTACGAAAGCAATTCATCCAACTTCTTTGTCCAATGACCTTGTCATGTGTGTGTTACCCTCATATGATATCATTGATTCCTTTGAGAATTTCTATGAGTGTCAAAAATAAAAATTAAGTTAAGATCTTAGAGAGTATGTTCATCAACTTAGAAGCAAGAAACTAGTAGATGGAAGTGAAGAAAAATAGATGGAAAGTGAAGGGTAGTGATGAAGTTGAGAAAGAAATGGAAGAGATGCAAAAGAGAAGAAATTCTAGTTAAAAGAGGTAAATTTTCAAATTAACCTTACTTGTATTTCAATGAGTTGAGTTAAATATATGGTGAATGAAAAGTATAATATGTGTATTTTAATTTATACATTAGAGATAGAAAGTATAGATGGAGTATGAATGAAGAGGCACCAAATTTTCAAGTGAGCGAGTGAGTGAATATGATTTATAATTATGACAAGTATTAAGAAAAAGAAATGGATATTTTATCAACATATAAATATAGGTGATTAATTTGGACATTAACTAAAATTATAATAAATATATGTGATCATATGAAAGTTAGTGCAAAAGAACCATCAGAAAGAAAATGTTTCTACTAAAACAGTTTTTAGACAGCACAAGCAGCTAAAATTTGAAAATTCACCAAGAATTGTAGAAATCAAATTAGAGGTTAAATAAAATATAAAATTAAATCTTATTGAGTATAGTTTTTTATAGAAGAATCGGTGTAAGCAAAGGGTTTGTAGATTGTGATATATAATAATTTTTGTGAGACAAGGTCAGAGTGATTTTAGGTTGCCGTATTCTAACTTTGAAAAATCATTATAAATTGTAAACAAAATTTTAGGATATGAAATTTATATGCATAAAATCTTAATGAGTCTATTTTCAAGGAAAATAAACGAAAAATTAATATGAGATTTTTTCTGAAAGTTAATATTTTTTAGTCAATAAGGATCAGAGCTGCCTAGCAGTAGAACATTGGAGGATTAAAAGAATAAACTGTATTAATTGATGTATGTCAGAATTCTGAAATTTTTATGGTACAAGTTTCATTGAGTCTAGTTTAAAAAAAAAGCAGACTTTAATTTTGAATTCTGTAGATCAAGATATAAATAATTTATTGACTGCTATTCTAGTTGATACTCTTGCTAAAAATATGTAATTAGTGAAATGATCGTGTCAGAAAGTCTTAATATTTATATAATGAATGATCGAGCCTAGAAATTAACTATGACAACGATTGAGGCAAGCGCACCTATCGTTTGGTAGTACTGCTATGGCAAGACTGGAAGTATCATATCCTCAAGGACCAAGAGTACTAGTAATTTCTATCCTTTTATTATTTAGCGTAAGAATTAAGGGAATTGTTGTTTAATCTAAAACTAACTAATTACTAAGCTAAAGATGCTAAGACACAGAGAATGAATTCGAGAGAATACTTTTGGGAAAACCAATTGATTAAGACAATACCTAAAGAAGAATCCACCTAGACTTCATTTGTTATTTAACTCTGAACCAGACGATTTATTCACTTGACTTGATCCGTAGGATTCCCTAATTTATATTAATACCTCTCTCGAGGCTACTAGCATCTAACCCTAGGTTGATTAATTGAAATCTCTTTCTAATTAAAACCCCTAGCATTGCATTAACTCAATCTATGGACTCCCATATTAGGTTTGACCCTAACCCGGCAGATTTTCGTCATCCTATCTCTAGGGTTGCGATCAACTCCGCTTAATTATGCTAGATCTACTCTTAAACAGGGAATTTTCCTCCACTGCCTAAGCACATCAATACTTGAATCAATATCCTAAAATATCAAAGCAAGAATTAAGAACACATAATTAAGAACAAATCAAGTATTTATCATACGGTTCAGAAAACAATAACAAGATCCGTCTTAGGTTTCATCCCCCTCAGGTATTTGAGGGGTTTAGTTCATGTTTATAAAAGAAAACATCTCAGAAGAAAATATAAAACAAAACATAAGAAAAACCCTAAAACACCCTGAAGGAATTTGAAGGAAGGATCTTCCGTCTTGAGTATGATTCCGGCTTCTTAAGATGAATCAACTGGCTGTCTTCGAGTAAATCCCACAATTCGGCCTCTCTGGCTTGGCTCCTCGGTCTACCTGAGCGCCCCCTTTAGGTTTCCCTCTAAGGTGTTTATATAGGCTTTTGAAATGTCTTTCTTTGCCTCTAAGTATCGTTTTCCAATTAGAATTAAAACAGGTCACGTCTGAGACACGCACATGTGGCACGCTCGTGTGAATCGAGCCCAGGCCGTGTTTAGATATGGTAAAGAGGCACGACCGTGTGGATTTCTCCAGACCGTGTGAATTTCGTACTTTGGCCCATTTTCTCCGTTTTTGGCCTGTTTCTCGTTCTTTTCATCCTCCGGTGCTCTCCTAAGTATAAAACATGAAATTAAAGGATTAGGAGCATCAAATTCCACAATTCAGGGGATAAATCATCCAAAAGTATGCCAAATGTGGGATTAAAATATACACATATTACGGTTTATCAAATACCCCCACACTTAAGCATTTGCTTGTCCTCAAGCAAAATTCTTAACTCACAATTAAAATGAACTTCCTCAATTCATAATATTCATCAATAGTGTTTCATCATAATTCATAGATAATTTGTACATTGATAATTTAAGTAGAAGGGTCCTAAAGATTCAAACAGTCAAAGTCATAATTTTTATAGCACGAAAACATAGGTGTTTCCCGTTACCTAAATAATTACCTTTAATTCAAAATCGACAAGAGTTGACATCCTCACTAAAGATTCACTAAAATCACTCAAAGTGTTTAAGGTTCAAAATTAAGCACTCAAATGTCGAACATGAAAAGTTAATCCCATAGGCTTGCATGAAAATCAAATCTCCACCACTATAGAATGAAATGATACACAGATCAAAAGTTCTTTTAAGGGTTGTAACGGGGCTTTGGTTAAAGGTGTGGATAAAAGCTGAATTAAAGGGTTAGAATTGAGATTGAATTGACAAATTACCTAACTTAGAAAGATGAACTTAGACTCGAATAATTACATCAATTAAAATTTTATAACACGAGCTTCTTCTCAATATATGAAATTTTAAACGTATAAGCTCAATTAACATAGAACTAATAATGGATGTACTTTTTTTTAAAGAACCAATCAAGTAAATAAATTTTAACAATTGAAATAAAGAATAAAGTTAGGCAACTGATCAAATCAAATCTCTATATAAGGGTAGTCAAGAGAAACGGTGATAAAAAATACAAGATGGGTTTTGGGTTAATATTAGTGGGTGAGTCAATAAACGGTTTGTTAGGATCAAAGGGGTTTACTAAGGGTTAAATATGAAGGTAGGCTTTTAGTAGAGTAAGTGGGTTAAATCCTAAGTGCCTTTATCATCCCTGTATATCAAATTAATGATGTGGTCTTGACATGTATAATCGAAGCAAGTTCTAGAATAACAAATCAATGTTGACACGCTCATAATTAATAAAGTGAGCAAGAAAAGAATGTATGCTCTAAAAGGCTCAAAATCTCAAAAAAAAATTATGGGTTTTTGATATCAACTTTGTAAATTTCAAACTTCAAGGTAATAATTAGATTCAGGTAGACAACCTAACAAAATTTTATTTTTTTTGAAAATAGACTCATCATGCTTGATTCTCTAGTCTCCTAAAGTTTAAATCATCACTGTGCAATTATCAATAACTTAATCCAAAACATATTAATAAAAATCATGAATCAAATGAAATTTCATTCTAATAGTAATATGAGAACATTACTTAAGAACAAGACATAATTCAGGGATTTGAGAATAATGCAAAAAGATAGGAACTTTTCAAAATAAAATTCACCCTCACACTTAAAATGTACATTGCCCTCAATGTACAAAGATATATATAGCATGAAATCATAAGATATAGGGAGAAGTGAAACTTCCTGAATTTTGGATGGATTACTTGAGTTGGAATTGTAGAAATTTGATTCGGAGGTCCTTTCACTTCTTCGACATGGTAATGGTAATGTTGGCCTTGCCTTTGGGTATTGAGTGATAGTGGTAAGGATGGTGAAATATGAAGAAAAATCATGGTGGCTAGGGTTGAGAGGGAGGGGGTTTGGTGGAGAAAGTAAGAAGAAAATGGAGTTTATATAGAAGTTGGGGGTCTGGTGATTTCCCACGCCCATGTACCTTGGGCGTGTTAGGTCACACGACCGTATCGCACGGCCGTGTTGTGCTTCGTTCATTTCTCCCATGCCTGTGTTGATAAAACAGTATCGACCACGGCTGTATCACATGGCGGTAGTGTTTAGTCGGAGCCTGTGGCTTGAAGATATTTTTCGTCCTGTTTCTTACTATCTCTGCCACGCCAATACAGAAATTCGTGGTGTCCACACGGCCACGACCACGCCCGTGTGTAATGTCATGTGGTATAGAAATCTGTGTTTCATTAATTTGGTTAGTTTGTAGTTAGTTGCTGAAAGTAAAAAAATAAAAATAAAAAATATGAAAATTAATAAGGTTAGTGCTCGGGTTGCCTCCCGAGAAACGCTCGTTTATAGTCTTAAGCTAGACTTACCTCTCATTCGCATAATCATGGTGGTTTGAGGAGTTGAAAATCATTTCTCATGCTATCAGTTCTATTATCAGTATATAGTTCAAGTCGAGTAGCGTTTACTTTAAAAGTGCTGAATATAGGATTACTTACATTGACTGTTCCGTAAGGGAAGACATTGAGTACCTTAAAAGGGATTTTTTCGTTTGTATCAAGGTTTGAGGTGGCAATCTGAGGGTCTGTTTTAGCCAACAATACCTTATCCCCGATCTGAAATTGGTTTGTCCTATCTTTAGGTTTATCATGGAATTGCTTCGGTTTTGCTTCGTGTATTCCTAGTTTCTCTTTGAAATGTGTCTTCCACTCGTCTAGTTCCTCGATCTGAAGCCTTTGTTCCTCATGAGTTATTTCCTTGTTGACATGAGGTATAGGACCTGGCTAAGTTGTGTAGTTTCGTGGTGCTTCCTGAAAAGAAGGTTTAACTGAATGGTCATTAATAGAATTTATTTTCTCACCTTGATTACTTGATGTCCTAGCCGAGTCAAGAGCCTATAGAGTGATTGTTTTTCCACCTACATGAAGTATGAGTTCACCTGTACCAACATCAATTTTAATTCTGGCAGTTGCTAAAAAAGGTCTTCCTAAAATTAAAGGAATATTATTGTCCTCATCCATGTCTAAAATGACAAAGTCTACTGGGAATATGAATTTATCAATTTTCACGAGTACATCTTCAATTCTACCCCTAGGAATTCTAATAGTTTGATCAGCTAATTGAATGCTCATCCTAGTTTGTTTGGGTTTCCCTAGACCTAGTTGTTTAAACATTTTATAAGGCATAACATTGATGCTTGCCCTTAAATCAGCTAAAGCATTTTCAACAAATAAACTACAATTAAGCATGGAATTGTAAAACTCCCTGGATCTTTTAATTTTCATGGTAGTTTATTTTGCAACATTGCTGAGCACACTGCGTTTAGTTCCACATGCGATTCTTCGTTTAACTTCTGTTTGTTTGTTAAAAGCTCTTTTAAAAATTTTCTTGAGTCTGGCATCTACGAAAGAGCTTCAAGAAACGGTAAGTTAATATGTAATTTCTTTAAAATTTTAAGAAATTTACCAAATTGTTCATCTGTGTTGTCTTTCTTCATCGCATTGGTGTATGGTACACGAGGTTGGTACTCTTTAATTACCGATTTTGGCTTATCATGACTTACCTCAACCTTACCTTCCTCGACCACATTCTCTTGGCTTATTTTGGGTTCATATAACCCTTCACTATCATGAGCGGTTATTGCTTAAAGTTGCTCCTTCGGGTTAGTTTCAGTGTTGCTTGGCAGGCTTCCTTGTGATCGTTCATAGAACTACTTAGCAAGTTGCCCTAATTGGTTCTTGATCTCTTGAATCGATGCTTGCTGATTTTTGAGTGCTGTCTCGTTGTTTTGGAAACGGGTTTCTAACAGCGTTATAAATTTTGTTAGCATCTCCTCAAGGTTTAGCTTCTTTTCTTGTAAGTAGGGTTGATGTTGGAAACTTGGGAGGGGTTGTTGTCTCTGATTTTCTTGACCATCACATGAAAAATTGGGGTGGTTCCTCCAACCTGGATTGTAAGTGTTACTATAAGGGTTATTTTGAGGTCTAAAATTGTTACCCATATAGTGAGCTTGCTCGTTTTCAGCGTTCAGGTTGTAAGGCGGATATTCTGTGTTGCTCATCCCTCCTCTATTTGTGTCGCACTGCATCACTGAATGTACCTGTGAAGAACCACATAAACCATCAATTTTCTTGCTTAAAAGTTCTACCTGATTTGATAGCATGGGTACTACGTCGAGGTTGAAAACACTGGCGGCTTTTGTCGGCCTTGTCCTTGTAACTTGCCACTGATAGTTATTCAGTGACATCTCTGCAATGAATTCGTAGGCAGCCTCAGGTGTTTTGTTATTCAGGGTTCCGCCAGCAGCTGAATCAATCAACTGTCTGGTTGAGGGGTTCACACCGTTATAAAAAGTTTGGACCTGTAGCCGCAAGGGTAATCCATGGTGTGGACACCTTTTCAATAGATCTCTCCCATGCATCATAAAGTGTCTCTAAATCCATCTGCACAAAAGAAGAGATATCATTCCTCAACTTGGCCATTTTAGCCGGCGGAAAATATTTTAACAAAATTTTTTTGGTCATTTGTTCCCATGTAGTGATTGATCCTCGTGGTAACGAGTTCAACCACTGTTTAGCTTTGTTCCTCAATGAAAAGGGAAACAACCGAAGATGAATGGCATCGTCAGAAACGCCATTTAGTTTGAAGGTATCGCAAAATTCTAGGAAATTCACCAAGTGATTATTTGGATCTTCATCATGCAAACCATCAAATTGAACAAATTGTTGTTTCATCTGAATTGTGTTAGGTTTCAGTTCAAAATTATTTGCAGCAATAGCAGGTCTAACAATACTTGACTCAGTTCCTGTTAAATTAGGTTTAGCATAATCATACATAGTACGATGAGCATGATTTTCGGCCAGCACCGGAGGTAGCGGATTATTATCAGCCATCTCTTCGGTAGTATTAGTTTCATTCCCTTGCTCTTCTTCTATGTATTGTAAGCTTCGCCTTATTTCTCTTCTGTTTCTACGAACGGTACCTTCTATATCTTTGTCAAAAATCAAGGGTCCTGACGGGTTCCTTCTAGTCATAAACTAGAAAAACCTATCAGAAGCAAAGAAAAAGAAAAGAAAAATTAGAAAAGTGAAAAGAAAAATTAGAAAATTAAAAAAATAAAAATAAAATTGCAAATAAATAAAAATAATGGCTAAAGTAATAAAAATCAAGTGCTCCTAGTATGTTAGTCCCCGGCAACGGCGCCAAAAACTTGATTGTATCAGAAAGTCTTAATATTTATATAATGAATGATCGAGCCTAGAAATTAACTATGACAATGATTGAGGCAAGTGCACCTATCGTTTGGTAGTATAGCTATGGCAAGACCGGAAGTATCGTATCCTCAAGGACCAAGAGTACTAGTAATTTCTATCATTTTATTATTTAGCCTAAGAATTAAGGGAATTGTTGTTTAATCTAAAACTAACTAATTACTAAGCTAAAGATGCTAAGACACAGAGAATGAATTGGAGAGAGTACTTTTAGAAAAACCAATTGATTAAGACAATACCCGAGGAAGAATCCACCTAGACTTCACTTGTTATTTAACTCTGAACCAGACGATTTATTCACTTGACTTGATCAGTAGGATTCCCTAATTTATATTAATACCTCTCTCGAGGCTACTAACATCTAACCCTAGGTTGATTAATTGAAATCTCTTTCTAATTAAAACCCCTAGAATTGCATTAACTCGATCTATGGACTCCCATATTAGGTTTGATCCTAATCCGGCAAATTTTCGTCATCCTGTCTCTAGGGTTGCAATCAACTCCGCTTAATTATGCTAGATCTACTCTTAAACAGGGAATTTTCCTCCACTGCCTAAGCACATCAATACTTGAATCAATATCCTAAAATATCAAAGGAAGAATTAAGAACACATAATTAAGAAAAAATCAAGTATTTATCATACAGTTCAGAAAACAATAACAAGATCCGTCTTAGGTTTCATCCCCCTTAGGTATTTGAAGGGTTTAGTTCATGTTTATAAAAGAAAAAAGAAAACATCTCAGAAGAAAATATAAAACAAAACATAAGAAAAACCCTAAAACCCCCTAAAGGAAATTGAAGGGAAGATCTTCTGTCTTGAGTATGATTCCGGCTTCTTGAGATGAATCAACTGGCTATCTTCGAGTAAATCCCACGATTTGGAATATGTAAATTGAACAAGGCTTAGGTGGTAAAAACTTGAAGTATGAAAAAATGGACGTAACAGGGTGCATGTCGTGACATCGAACGTACCACGTCCCGACGAGCTCAAGTCATTGAGTGTCGTCGTAATGAGGAACCCCTCTGTTGTGATGGCAGCTCGGGGTTTTGAAAAACTTTGTAATTTAATCCCGATTCAATTATAAACTGTTACAAGTGCCATCGAAAATTCGAATTGAATTAAGATAGGTTTTTAAATTATGTTGTAAACGCTATTTAGTCTTAGTAGTGCGATTAAAATGATTAAATTAATTGAATTTAACAGAAGTTGTTTCGGCAGCGAATGTAACATTCTGGTGCTCGGTCTTGGCGAGCGGGTCGGGTATTGGGGTGTTACAAAATATATATGGATTACTAAAAAATGATCGAAAGAATGATTTTATGTTTTTGAGCAGTTTTAAAGTCCAAAAAAAAAAAAAAAAAAAAACTATTCGATCATAGTGAACAAGTTGAGTTTTGAAATATTGAATATATTTTCTTGGAAATTTTACCAGAGGTAAAATCGTCATAATTTTACTGAGGGTAAAATTGGGATGAGAAACTTATTTAATTGAAAAATTAATGTTTATTTTGGAAAATAGAAAAATGTGTTGGGTTGGATTAAATTATAAAGTGTTGGGTTAAAAGTTTAGATAACACATATAATTGAATCCCCATCATAATACATATGGGGGGAAGCACACCCAATTAGCCCCTCTACCTCTCCTAGTTGGGCTAGGAAGTTATTTTTTCTATTTGAAATAAACTTCTACAATTTAACAAGGGTTCTACCTTCTCTCCTTATAAATAGATGACATCGGTAGAGCTATTTACATAACTTTAAGAAATTGTTACTTTTTCTAAAAATAGAGAGAATTTATTCTCAACTATTAAATATATTTTTCTTGAATAACAATTCTACCAATTTCTATTAAAGAAGAGAGAATTTTCGTTTTCACCCCAAAGATAAAAGAAAACTTTTCTAGTTCTGTGTTTTGATTCAATTGGTTCGAGCCCACATTCAAAGCAGTTCGTGGTACGAGAATAACAAAGAAGATCATTTGGTTGAAATTTGGAAAACGTCAAGGATCTGCTTATCCGAAAACACATGTATGATTTCGGTTCAAGGTTTAATGCTATAAATATCACAAACCGGGTCAGTTTCAAAATTTTAAATTTTCGCTGTGCAAAAAAGCCATTTTTAAACCGAATTTTTTCCAATAGTTAACATCTTCCACAAGGACTTGTCATAATGGACTGAGATTTTAAATCCACGAACAAAATTGGTCATTTCTAATTTATCATTGCTCCATATTGAACTCTAAAGTCCATCACCTTGAAGCTTCAACTCTTCTTCTCGAAATTTCTTCGTGATAAAGTCTTGAACAAATGAGTTGAGTTTTGACTTCAACTGCTTGAATTTGGATCTCGTGATTAAGCCTTGAGGTAGTGTAAGCCCATCACATCCATGGGCCTAAAATTGGGTCTTGAGACTCACATAAAGTGGACTTAAAGCACCAAAGCTTCCATTGAATTCATCCGTAAACATTTTTAAACATATATTCCTATGTACATGCCAAAAGCTAATGCCAAAAATTTAGATTAATACTTTCTTCCAATCTTGACATGTGATGAGATTAGTAGAGATCAACCTTCACTTTAGAGCTTCAAAACAAGCCCTCACCTTCGCGTTTGAAAAGAAACGCATTAAGCTCACGAGAGCTTAGTAAGCATATCAAGAATTTAACTTTGCATTTGAAATTAATTCAGTACACATACACATATACTAACATATATTTACATAACTATCATGAATCACTATCATCATACACAAATTTGTTTCAATAATAACTACAGTAAGGTACCAATCCAACAAGTTACAAGCTACATACCAATGTCATTTTTAAGTTCACTTACCTTGTAATTCTATTGTCCAATTGTAGACTTAATATAACATATATGATATGTGTAAATATCGATAATTTGCATCGAACTGCCACTATCATTTGTATGGGTGTGTGGATGTCACTTTGCATCGAAGTGTCACTAGCACCTGCACTGTAGCGTTATTTTCACTTGCACCGTAGTGCCATTATCACTTTCGCGCATAGAAATTTTTCCTAATGGCATGTCATTTATATCTTACTAGTTCTCATTTTGTCTAATTGGGCATTTAAAATATACAATTCATTTACATTTTCTCAACAAATAAAACAATTCAACCTTTACGATATTTTACAATTTAGTCTTTATCCATATAGAATCAACAATCATCAATTTTTCACTTGACATCTATTTTATCAACATTTAACATTTTTGTTAATTACTTCATATCATCATCTATTTCACCTATCTAAATTTTACATTCTCTGCAATTTAATCCATTTCACCAGGTTCACTACACATACACTTTTCAATTCATAATAAGAATACAATTTCTCATTCAAAATAAATTGCATAAAACAAATTATTATTTTCATATACAAATAAATCCCATGTATAATACTAAACCAATTTATGCAATTTTTCATTTAAAGTTTAATTAAATAAGTAAAAATCTTAATATACTTACAACAAAATGTTTGGAATGAATCCTTCCTTTTTCCTTCACTCCTTTGTTATTTCTTTGCCCTTGTCACCAATTTGATGTTCACTCCACTTCTCCTTCTCTCCATTTACACAACACATATACAATATTCAATATCAAAATAATAATCACATAATATTTCTATGCATTTGATGAGATAAACATGAAGTTCTATAAGAAAACTTATCATTTTTACCTTAACCTTTATCAAAATCCTTAACTTTTCTTCACTTTTCTTTCTCTTATAAAATGAATATTAACTACCTTTACAAGAAAATGAGCTTACAATGGAGTTGTTCTAGATTTCACTTAAAATCTATGGTGGAAATTTGTAAGTTAAAGCTTACAGGAGGTGAAAATGATAGGAGAGACTAAATTGAAAGAAAATGAAAACTGAAATAAAAAGGGAGATGAGAGAGAGACATGGGAAAGAAGGGAAAAAATGACAAAAGTTAACTTTTTCTCTTCTTTCTTCTTGTACATCTTTCCTTACAAAATATTTATTCATCTTTTCTTTATTTTATTTTTAATAATATTTAATTAATAAAAATCAAATCATCACTATGCCACACATGGTTCCTATTCACTTCCATTCTCATCCACTCCTTTTTTGTACTTTCATTGTCAAATTACTGTTCAAGGCCTTCCCCTTTTTACCATGCATCAAATTCAATCATTTCTTATTTCTAATTTTTACATTATTACCCAAAACTTCTCACACTTTTATAATTTAGTCCATTTCTTAAATTAATTTCCCTGAATTCAAAAGTCTTATTAATTTCTTATAATATCTAACTATTATTAATTTCTTATAATATCTAACTATCTTTTTACACTAATAATAATTACTATTTTATCTACTTCAAAAATTCTAACACGTGTCAACCTGAATTGACATTGTTCTCATTTCAAAGGTATCAAGGATGCTATAATTTTATATATTTTAAAATTTTATATATTATTATTTCTTGTCAACAATCATTTTTTATTTTTATATATTCTTTAAAATTATTATTATATTTTTTTGAAAATATTTATGTATTTTTATATATTTATTTTAAAATTTTAAAATTAGGATCAAATTGAGACCATTTGTAAATTTTGAGGGTTAATTTTTTAAAATTATGACTAAACCGATATAATTTATAAAAGCTGAGGGCTAAATTTATTATTATACTAACTTTTTAACTGCTATGTCACCCTCCTATTAGTGCAATTAACATAAATGGACCCAAAAAATAATCTTGATTAGTTGGGTGACCAATTTAAAAATTTCATAGTTGAGTGACAAAAAAAAAATCTATAGTTGAGAGATCTAAAAAGAAAATGACACATAATTGAGTCACATGTGATGTAGCTTACCCACCGAGATAATTAACAAACCAAATTTTATATTAGGTGGAAGGCCCAATCATGAACTGAAAAGCCCAAAATCAATTCTTCAGATCCAGCCAACAATTTAAAGGGCTAAATGAAAGACAAAATAATTACTTCAACAATTTAAAAGGGCTGAAACTAACAAGTAGACTTGTCATACGCTATCCAGCTTTATATAAGATTTTTTTTTCTTAATTTGTGTGAGTATAATTCAATTTAATTTATTAATTAATATTTCAATTATTTTACGTGGAATAGAAAAACCTCACAAGCGAACCAACAGATGGTTAGCAAGAGTAAGAAGCAAAGTGGATTTCTTCATCAAACATTTGAACGAAGTTTGAATTTTAAGGTTACCATTGTTGGAGGATTTTACTTGAATACCATATTCGACTCGAATAATATTAAGCTTAGACCGTAAAACAGATGAGTAGTGGTTATGCAAAAGAAAAAGAAGCTTCACAAGCGAATTTAAGATGTTCCGTGTCTTTTTTATTTTTTTATTTTTATTTATGTAATAACACATGACAATATCCTAAATTCACATTTGAAACTTACTATGTATACAACAATTGCATTGATATTTTTATTATAATATATACAGATGTTAATATAAATATTTTTTATTTTTAATATTTTAAGGAATAGTTATTTAGATTAATTTATTGAATTTAAGTTACGATTTGGTTGAGACCTTGAATATGTCTATAAACTAAACAATAGAGCTAAGTTTAATTTTCCAACAAAAAAGGCTTCTTATTAAGAGAGTGCAGAGGATTCTTTAGATTTTGATAACATTACTGCTCATTTGTATAAAGGCTTTCCTATTTATGTTGGTGTGGATGTTACTCCACATATTGCACTTAGTTTTATAGATTGAAAAGGGCATCTTATTAAGGGGAGTTATTGCCTTGGCCTCTTTGACAAAAGGACTGTTGTGTTGTTAGTTTTTAGTGTTGCTAATAGTTTCTTATGCTATATCTTTCTGCTACTCATATTCCTGTTTTTGATGCTAGACATGTTTGTAGGGATGCAACACATGAGGGAGAGAGTTCTTTTTTCTTTGGACTATTTTTGATAAAAGAAGAAGAAGAAGAAAGGAGATGGTGTTGTAGTTGTATGCTTGGACATTTTATTAGTTTGATATTTTGAGATAATTTTGATTATGCATCAATATAGTGGTAGTTTTGATTATACTTTAATGTGATATATTTATGCTTGATAACTCTGATGATGAATCTAAAAATGACTTCTTATTGGACTCACTGCTAAATGATAGTTTCTTTTTAGTTTATTGGTATGATATTTAGCATATTTGCTGCAAAATTTTGTTTGAAAAGATTGTTGGAACATTGATAGGGTTACTTGCATTGTTACACAACATGACATATAACAATGCACAATGATAGTATGTTTATTTTAAGAGTATGAAACAAATATTAGGATTTACTTGTAAAAATGAACTAAATACATGAAATGTATTCTTAAAATCCATATAAAGTGGGTTTTTACTTTCCTTAAATGAGGTAATCATGATACTTTTAATTTAAGGAGTGGGAGGTGATTAAGTGATTTGGATATTGCTAAAATCATTCATTTATTTGGAGGATATGCTGCAGATATTTTGGAGATATGTGTGGTTAATTTTACTTGCCTTTAAAAGAAAGTTACGTCCTTTTGTGTTGAAAGAGTGAAGAAAGTTAAAATAAGCTCAAGGAAGGACCATTTTACAGTACACTTGACATTTTGTTAGTGGCGCGTTTAAGTATTAGAATGGGCCTGCTAGTTTGGTGGTTGAGTGAGTGCTAGTGAACCTTTGGGTTTTGGGTTCGAGTCATTGTGTACGCATTCTGGGAACCTTTTTATTGTGTTTTATTTTGTTTAGTTTTAAGTTAATATTTTCAATTGTTTATTGTTTTATTTTGTTTTTTTTCTATTTTTCTTTTCCTGGACTTTTTTTCTTTTCTTTTGGGGCTTTATGTTTCTTTTCTTCTTTTTGGGGCTTTTCTTTGTTTTTCTTTCTTGCGCTTGGGAAAACGATTCTCACTGCGTAGATATCAAGGAATTTCGCTTCTTCGTCGTTGAATCAGGTGTGGGAATCGAATCTTGTCTACTTTTATTTTTGTGATTTATTGTTTCGGCAATTCTCGGTTGTGTTCTAAACGGTCAATTTTAGGATTGTGGAATTCGTGTGTGGGACTACGATGTTGTAATCGTAACGTTGTTTTGATATTAAATTGCTTCCAATTCGGGTTACTATTGTAGGGATGAGATTTACTGAAGGTTAAGAAGTGTTTAGGGGTTGAAAATCACGATTTGCAAGCTATTTTGGAGTGGTTTCGTGGCTACTGGGATTCTCACACGGGCGTGTGCCAGTTCACATGGCCGTATGCCTTTGGGAATTAGGGTTTTCGGCCAATTTTGGTGTCATACGGCCGTGTGGCCGACTTGGGGATTTTATCGTTTCTCACACGGTCGTGTCCTTCGAGCACACGGGCGTGTGAGTTTGGGGATTAGGGTTTGAGAGTTTTGATGCCACATGGCTTGGCCACACGGTAGTGTGCCTAATTTGGGGATTTAGGGATTCCACACGGGCATGTGTTTTGGGACACATAGCCATGTCGGATAGGCATACGGGCGTGTGTGACCCTCACACGGCCGTGTCAGCCCTGTACTTGAATTTAGTACAAATGGACAGAGAGTTACATGACTTGTTCCCACGGCCGTGTCCCTAGTCTACACGGGCCTGTGCTTCAGTCACACGGCCGTGTGCCTCTCTTCACACGGGCGTGTGCCACAGTCATACAGTCGTGTGCCCTTTTTTACACGGGCTTGTGACCTCCTATACGGCCTTGTGACCTCCCACACGGCCTAGGCATGCCCACACGGCCAAAGTACACGGACATGTGGTCCTAAGACACTTATATTTTTTTCTATGTACGTTCTGATCTGAAAATGTGTTGTGCGCTTCTACCCTTGGCTAAGCTTAAACAAGGGTAGTTAAGAATTCTGATCTGTGCTTCGACTTGAGTGTATCTGTGTGACTGTCATGTGAAGTGTTTGAATCTGAATCCCTTCTATTGGGTGTGTATGCACAGCTATTCTGTCTAACTATCTGATATTGTGTCTCTGTTATATGAAATTGTATGCATACATACATTTGCATAAAATATTTTGGGATGGGATTGTGAAGAGAAGGGAGACTGATTCTGATCTGATCTGACAGTTAAGCTGTAATTTACAAGTATAGCGGTTTATCGCATCGCACTGTATTGTATGTACGTTAGCTATGCTACGTACCCTTATCTGATCTGGTAGTTTAACTGCAAATTTACCGGTATAGCGATTTACCGCATTGCACTATACTGCATGTACGTTCGCTATGCTACGTATATATATATCTGATCTAGCAGTTCAAACTATAATTTTTACATCAGATCGCGGATTTTCGCACTATATCTGCATAACACGCATATCGACCTTCACCGAGTATATTTATCTCGATCCGCGGTTCAATCGCATTCGATAAGTCATTGTTGCCGGGCAACCCGGGATGACTTTATATAGTGTGTAAGGTTGGATGGGCCTACTTGGTCCTAATTGGTGTGCTTGGTTGGATGAGCTCTAACAGCTCTTTTGGGGTGTGATCGGGGGACGGAGAGGTATGTAGGCTGGATGGGTGGGTTTTTATTAGACTACATTACATCCGCATCTTTCTGTGAGTTCTGACTGAAAGACTAGTTGTTTGTGATTTGTTTGTCTGATTAGCATTTGTGCTGAGACTTCTGTGTGAACCTAATGTGCTCTGATTGTTAAGCTCTGTTATCACACCAGTTCTGGTGTGATTTCTGATTCTGTTTGTGTTTGAAATTCTGTTGCGCTTCTGATGTGAATACCCCATTTCTGTCTCTTGTTTTGTTTCGAACTCACATTGAGCTTTAGTAGCTCACCCTCTCTTAGTATTTTCTTTTCAGGTACTCTTATGAATTCTGACGCTGGGCTCAATATGCGGAGGTTTTGGACAGTCTTGGGAAAAAAATAGCTTTATATGTTCAGTTTCTATTTTATCATTTAGAGTTTTGAAATGTAAGGTTTTATAATACGTGGTACAGATTTCGAGTTAAGTTTTAAATTGTTTTAATTCTACTTATTGTAACATCCCCAAACCCGGCCCATTCACTACGACCGAATCTGGTTATGTTATTGCGGAAAGACGGTTGAAATTCTTTTTTGATTTAAAATAAAACATCGTAGTTTGCTGAATTTTGGGAAAACATATCTTTGGAATAAAACTTTGATATTTAAAACTCATTCATTTTTAAAAACTTTAGGTTATAATATCCAACTTGAAGAAATAGGTTGCAAACCATAAATCATTTTCCCATAGCAATTTAATTTAAATAAACCATAGTTAAAGTAATACCAAAAACATAAAATGGCCTTTGTTACAACCCAACAAATTCAAATAAAATACTCATATCGAAAAAAGCATAATCTAATAAATCTTCATCTTCGGCATGGGCCACTTTGTCCTCTCCGATCCCTGGTCCAAATTTTATGCACTACCCGAAATGGTTAAAGGAAAAGGTGAGTCACCAAGACTCGATGTGCCACCCTTTTCCCGAATTAGCGAATATCATATACAAACATAATCATGCTCATCATGCATCCAATTAATATGCACCCAACCCTAACCATCCATACACCTTTTCTACCCCGTGTGGTACCAAACCACTGGTGGTGCCAAACCACTGGTGACATATAGTCACAATGTGTTACCAAAACACCGTGTGTCCCAAAGACACGATATCCGTCAATGTGGTGCCAAACCACCGTGTCCCAAAGACACGCTTGTTATACCAAATCACCGGTGACCAAGTCACAAATCCGATGATGGGGCCAACCCATCGTGTGATACCAAATCACTAGCGACAATCCCGTATCTCATAAGTGGGGCCAACCCACGGTGGTGTTAACCACGAGGGACGAGTCGCAATGAGGTGCCAAACCTCTCGGTGTCCCAAAGACACAAATGTGGTACCAAACCACCGGTGACCGTAGTCACAATAATCGAGTGATGGGGCCAACCCATCGTGTGATACCAAATCACCGGCGCCAATCCTCAATACCGCCTTGTGGGCCAACCCATCGTGGTGCGAAACCACGGGGACGAGACGCCGAGGTGCCAAACCTCTGGAGGTGCCAAACCTCTGGTGACCCAAAGTCACAAAGTTGTGTTACCAAAACACTGGTGCTCACAAAGACAAAATATCACCGCCCCTCCACTGTATAACAACCCACATAAACAATGATATGCATTTTAATAGACATATACCCACATGCTTGATTAGTCACATACATATTATTTATCAACCATCCCGTATCATAGCACACGTAACATAAACATCATGCTTACCAAAAGCATCATAACAGAGGACTTACGACCCGTGCCTATACCATAATGGTATTCAATCCACCTTCCATGGATCCCAACACACACAACATATAGATACAAAAGCAGATATAAGTGTAAATGTGCACACAATATAATAAGCACTTAAAATAGTAGAAGAGTGTGTGTGCGTACACACCTGAAAACCTTAACCAAAGAATCAAACTAAGACCCTTGATCCTCTTGCTCCTAAAACAATCGGCCAACCAAGCATTAGTACTCATACCATTCGGCTATAACCATCTAAAACCAAAGGGGTTATCGATTAACCCTTACCTCCCGATTGATTTGGTTTCTTACCAAATCCCGAACCACAATGGTTCCTCCTATGATAATTGGCCACCACCTTAAAAGAAGAACTATTAATCCTTGGTCACCCTTGACGAAATTAAACTAAACAAATACACCAAATGATAATAGAACCACTCACTTACCACAGCTTACTAAACAATCAACAGAAGAAAACGGCCCCTCCTGCTTGCTTCCACAATCCGATTGTCCTACAATAAGATCGGTTAAAACACAAGAACTAACACCCTTCCACCAAGAACCAAAATCGGCACTAACCCTGTGAATGTTAACAGAGAAACGAAAAGAAAAACAACCATTCGCACTTACCTCCTTTAAAACTCCTGTTAGAACCAAAACTAGAGGGACTACCTCGGTGAAGATTCGCCAACACTTCAAAGGAAGATAAGGGAAATCGGCTTTAGATATCTAATACTCTAGAGTTCGGTTTTGAGTGAGAAAAGAGTGAAAGAAAAATATGAATGGGTAGAGTTTCTGCTAGAAGGTTTAAGGAAGAATAATGAGAGTTTGAGAGAACAAAATAATATGGTTTCTACTCAATGGCAATGGAGAAAATGAGTGAAGAATCCTTAACACAAATGAACACAAAAGAAGAAATGAAGAAGAAAGCTTTGAGAAGAGACCTTCTGCTATAAGGTTCTATTTTGAAGGAGGGATATGAAAATGGAATGCTAGGTTCTACACACCCAAATGAACCAAAAAGAAAAACAATCGTGGAAGAGAACATTCGGCTAACAAAGAGTATTGAAAGAAACACCCAAGCAAAATTTTGCAAAATGCTAGAAACAAAAGTGACCAAAAATGCTCCAATTGACCAGTAAAATCGGCACAAGCTTCCCCTAAGACTCCAAATTCTACTGCCACCTACAAAGGCTCTCTGCCACTTAATTCAAAATAATTTGAATTAACAACTCCTATATTTCCTCAACATCAACCATAAAAATAATAATACCATACTATCTAAAATAATAAAAACAGCCACCCACCAGCCGAATTCTAATTCAAAATAATACTTAAGCTTATCCTTATCATCTAATTTAATCTACATGTGCCGTCCACCTCAATTTGCTACCCAAAAAGAATAAAATAAAACTAAAACTCCAAATGCCACTCTCCAGGTTCGAACTTGGAACCAAACCGCTGCAAGCCCTCACCCCCAACGCCCAGGCCACTCGGCCACCTTGATTTTTATGACAAAAACCCCCCATCATTTAATCTTAACCCTTCTTACTCCAAATTTAGCCGCACCGAAAATAAAATGCCAAAAAGCTGCTCCAGGCGCTCGAACTTGCGCCTCCGCTCCCCTCCAACTCCTATGTGCCGCACGAGAACCACCTGGGCAAGCTGCTTCTTGTGCCAAGTACACGCCCCAAAATATTTTAAGGCCTTCTACCTTGCAACGCCATAATCAAAAATTAAAACCCAACTGCTGCCTTCTTGGATCGAACCTAAGACCCCCAAGGCGCTACCTCCAGCCCCCCTAAGCTGCGCACACAGCCACCTTGCCAAAGCCTTGCTTGTGCCATAAATCACCGAAAATAATTCTTAAGGTCTCCCTTGGCCCGTTTTCCTTTTCACACTAAAATCCAAAATTTTCCAAACCCTTCCCCCTTTCATCCAAACATTTCTAAAACCCCTAAAACTCATCCAAGCACTCCCAAAAACCTACTAACACTTGATTTAAACCCCATCCGCACAGCCCCTGAACCAGGGTGTTACACTTATTATATACTAAAATTAATGATTATATATTTTGATACTACGTGATAACTGATTTTTGTAAAAGTTTACCTACGATCACTTCGGTGATTAATGTGACATCTGGGATTCGATCTAAACTTTAAGCTCGAGTTTGGGGTATTACATTTAGTGGTATCAGAGCCAGGTTTGCAAAAACTTAGCCTGTGTTTTTACGTATCCGTGTGCACATATAGTTGTTTTAGAAAGGAATATTATGGAAAATTTTACCACAGTAAGCTGAAACGATTTTTGTTTTGGAAAACGTTTTACAGAAAAGAACTGTCTGAGACTCTGATATTGGACCAGGTATAAATCTGAAACTATAAGATTAGAAATATAGATTTCTGTGTTTAACCTGTGTTCATTTTCTGGAAGTGTAGATTTTTTAAGTTAGCCATAGGGCAGATATGGATTCTGAAGGTAAGCAAGACCACGAGGAGTTGTCTACTTCTCCAAAGCGTGTATTTGTTCAAGAGTTGGAGGTCAGTGCGATTCCACCAACTTCGGGTAGTGATAACCCGGAGCTTGGTATTGAGGTGTTGACTCGAGTAGTGAGAGAGGTACTAGAGAAAGTGTTTGAGGCTAGAATAAGGGAGGCTAGTGACACGCTTCAAGATAGATGTGTGGATTGTGGAAAGAAAAGAGATCGCAGTCATTCGAGGTTAGAGCCTCGTTCTGCGAAACATGTTAGAACGCATGTGAATGGCAATAGTAGTTTTACAGAGGGTACTGGTAATGGTGCGAGCACTCTGTTTTGTGACCACTGTAAGAAGTGTCATCCGGACAAGTGTTGGAAAAAGGCAGGTGCGTGTTTTTGGTGCGAGTCCACAGAACATCGAATTAGGGATTGTCCGCGATGACATTGAGACATGTATGGTGGTGAATGTTTCAACGTTTAGATTAAAGTATTGAAATTGTGTGTGATAGGATAACTGTGTATCTGCTTCAGTGGTTAAGTGTTCTGGGTGTTTGTGAGAGGTCTTAGGTTTCATTTGGTTTTGCTCGGGCTAGAGTGCGCAATGGGAGCGTGGTGGTGTAGTTATGATTTATCACTGTTCTGTTACTTGGAAGTTTCAGGGACGAAATTTCTTTAATGAGGGGTGAGCTATAACGCTCCGAATTTTGGGGCTAGAAGTTTTAGGTTTTGTGGTTAGGATCAATGAGTTGGAGGTGCTATTGAGTTTAGTGGCGCGTTTAAGTATAAGAATAGGCCTGTTGGTCTAGTGGTTAAGTGAATGCTAGTGAACCTTTGGGTTCTGGGTTCGAGTCTCTGTGTACACATACTGGGAACCTTTTTATTGTGTTTTATTTTTTTTAGTTTTAAGTTAATATTTTCAATTGCTTATTGTTGTTTTTATTTTTATTTTTATTTTTTTCTATTTTTCTTCTCCTGGACGCTTTCTTTTCTTTTCTTTTGGAGATCTCTATTTCTTTTCTTCTTTTTGGGGGTTTCTATATTTTTCTATCTTGCACTTGGGAAAATGATTCTTACTGTGTAGATATCGAGGAATTTTGCTTCTTCGTCGTTGAATCAGGTGTGGGATTCGAATCCTATCTACTTTTATTTTTGTGATTTATTGTTTCGGCAATTCTCGGTTGTGTTCTAAACGGTTGATTTTGGGATTGTGGAATTCATGTGTGGGACGATGATGTTGTAATTGTAACATTGTTTTAATATTAAATTGCTTCCAATTCGGGTTACTATGGTAGGGATGAGACTTACTGAAGGTTAAGAAGTGTTTGGGGGTTGAAAATCACGATTTGCAAGCTATTTTAGAGTGGTTTCGTGTCCACTGGGGTTCCCACACGGTCGTGTACCTTTGGGAATTAGGATTTTCGGCCAATTTTGGTGCCACAAGGCCGTGTGGCCGACTTGGGGATTTGATCGTTTCTCACACGGTCGTGTTCCTCGGGCACACGGGTGTGTAAGTTTAGAGATTAGGGTTTGAGAGATTTAATGCCACACGGCTGTGTGGCTAATTTGGGGATTTAGGATTCCACATGGGCGTGTGTTTTGGGCCACACAGCCATGTCGGGTGAGCACACGGGCGTGTGTGACCCTCACACTACCGTGTCAGCTATGTACTCGAATTTAGTACAAATAGACAGAGAGTTACACGGCCTATTCCCACGGCCATGTCCCCAGTCCACACGGGCATTTGCTTCAGTCCCACGGCCGTGTGCCTCTCTTCACACGGGCATGTGCCATAGTCACATGGGTGTGTGCCATAGTCACACGGTCGTGTGCCCCTTTTTACATGGGCTTGTGACCTCCCACATGGCCTAGACATGCCCACACGGCTAGAGTACACGGACGGGTGGTCCTAAGACACTTATATTTGTTCTGTGTACATTTCTGATCTGAAAATGTGTTGTGCGCTTCAACCCTTGGCTAAGCTTAAACAAGGGTAGTTAAGAATTCTGATATAGGTTTCGGCCTGAGTGTATCTGTGTGACTGTCATGTGAAGTGTTTGAATTTGAATCCCTTCTATTGAGTGTGTGTGCATAGTTGTTTTATCTGACTGTCTGATATTATGTCTCTGTTTTGTAAGATTGTATGCATACATACATCTGCATAAAATATTTTGGGATGGGATTGTGAAGAGAAGGGAGACTGATTCTGATCTGATCTGGTAGTTAAGCTGCAATTTACCGGTATAGAGGTTTACCACATTACACTGTACCGTATGTATGCTAGCTATGCTACGTTCCTTTATTTGATATGGTAATTTAATTGCAAATTTACCAATATAGAGGTTTACAGCATTGCAGTGTACCACATGTACGTTAGCTATGCTACATATATATATCTGATCTGGTAGTTCAAACTGCAATTTGTTTGTACTGTAGATTTTTGCACTGCATTGTACAGCACATACGTCAGCCTTGCTGCATATATTTATCTGATCTGGCAGTTCAACTACATTCTGATAAGTCATTATTGTCGAACAACCTGGGATGGGATGACTTTATATGGTGTGTAGGGTTGGATGGGGCCTACTTTATCCTAATTGGTGTGTTTGGTTGGATGAGCTTTAACAGCTCGTTTAGGGTATGATTGGGGGACGGAGAGGTGTGTAGGCTGGATGAGTGGGTTTTTATTAGACTGCATTACATTTACATCTGTCTGTGAGTTTTGACTGTAAGATAGTTCTCTGTGATATGTTTTTCTGATTAGAATTTTTGCTGAAACTTCCCTGTGAACCTAATGTGCTCTGATTGTTAAGCTCTGTTATCACACCAGTTCCAGTGTGATTTCTGATTCTGTGTGTTTTTGAAATTCTATTGCGCTTTTGATGTGAATACCCTATTCTGTCTCTTGTTTTGTTTCAAACTCACACTGAGCTTAAGTAGCTCACCCCCTCTTAGTGTTTTCTTTTCAGGTATGATAAACCGTAAAAGTAACATATTTTAAGCCCATATTTAGCATGCTTTTGGATGATTTAAGCATTGAATTATGTAATTAGGTCCTTTTAATCCATTCTTTTCATGTCTTATATCCAAGAAAGCACCCGAGGATGAAAAGAACATAAAACGGGCCCAAAACAGAGTAAATGGGCCTTAGCACGAAATCAACACGGCCTGACCCAAATCCCACACGGCCGTGCCTCGCCGATCATCAAGAGCAAGGCCTGACCCCCTACTTATACGGTCGTGCCTCAAGTTAGAAAGTCTGAACACGGCCTGACCATGATTCACACGGGCGTGTTCATGGCGGTGTCCCTATCGCTGAAAAGAGCAATTTCATTCGGGAAAAGATACTTGGAGGCAAATAAACACATTCCAAAGCCTATTCAAACACCCTATTAGGAATTCTACTTAATTTAGGATAGTTAGGGGCTAAGTAAGGCATCTCAAAGTCTATAAAACACCCAATGGGGTAACTTGAAAGGAGAGTTCGGCAGAAGCCGAAATGGGCGTCGAGCTAGGCCAAGGAGCCAAGCCGGAAAGGTCAGAATTGTGGGAATTGCTTGAAGTTAGCCAGTTGATCCATCCCAAGAAGCCGAAATTATATTCAAGACAGCAGAATTCTTCTTCAATTCCTTCATAGAGTTTTAGGAATTTCTTATGTTTTGTTTTATCTTTTCTCTTGAAATGTTTTCTTTATTCATTATGAACTAAACCCCTCAGATACCTGAAGGGGATGAAACCTAGATGAATCTTGTTACTTGATTTTTGAATTATATGATAATTACTTAGTTTGTTCTTAATTATGCATGCTTAATCCAAATCTGATGTACTTAGGTGGAGGAGGAATAGACCCTACTTAAGAGTAGATCTAGCGTAATTAAGCGGAGTTGATCGAACGCCTAGAGATAAGGTTACGAGATTTTGCTGGATTAGGGTGAAACCTAATATGGGAATCCATAGATCGATTTACTGCTATTCTAGGGGGTTATTATAAGAGAAGGAGAGTTCCACTAATTAACCTAGGGTTAGACATTATTTGCCTCGAGAGAGGGTTTAATATGCGTTAGGGAGTCCTACGGATCAAGCTAAGTAAATAAATCATATAATTCGGGGTTAGATAACAAGTGAAGTCTAGGTGGATTCTTCCTGAGGGTATCGTCGTGATCAATTGAGTTTTTCTTCAAGTTATTTCCCAATTCGTTCTTTTTGTTTTTGTCCTTAGCTTAGTCGTCGTTAATTTAGATTAAAACAACTTCACTTTATTTTTAAGGCTAAATAATAAAAAGAAAGTCAGTATTAATACTTTTAGTTCCTTTGGGTTCGACAATCCGGTCTTTCCTAAGCTATACTACTGTTCGATAGGTACACTTGCCTTTAATCGTTGTCAGAGTTAGTTTTCAGGTTCGATCATTCTCTTTTATAAATTTTAAAGCTCTGATTTCAGCGATCAAGGTACTCTTATGAATTTTGACGCTGGGCTCGGTATGTGAAGGTCTCGAACAGTCTCGGGAAAAAAAATAGTAAACATTATATGTTCAGTTTCTATTTTATCATTCAAAGTTTTGAAATGTAAGGTTTTATAATACCATGGTACATGTTTCGAATTAAGTTTTAAATCGTTTTAATTATGCTTATTATATAATAAACTTAACGTAATTTAGCTGTCCATATTTTAAATGATTAAATGTTTTGATACGACGTGATAACTTACTTTTGTGAAAATTTACCTACGATCACTTCGGTGATCAATGTGACATCTAGGATTCGGTCTAAACTTCTAGGTCAGGTTTGGGGTGTTACAGTTAGTATGTTTTATAGTCTTCTATAAAAGGTTGAATGAAGAATGAATGCATACAAATTGTATGACTTTGACGTCACAATTTTCGATGGTGAATTTAGATAAAGTTGAGTTTTTACCAAGTCTAGATGTTATGATCAAATCTGAAGAAATTACATTAATTTATTTAAAATATAAAAAAACTCAGAATTTGAAATTTAACTAAAAAAAAGGATCATGTGATTCAAAAATATTATTTTTGAATAATCTTACATGTTATTCAGAAAGGCACACTCGTAGAATTTATTTATTTTACAGAAAAGCACTTAATTTGACACTAAATTTTGCAGCGGAAATCTTCAGAGTTTTAGTTTTGAAAACTAATTTCTAATTTGGCACTTCGTACGATTTTGTAGTTTTACGTCAAAAATACCAAAAATCGACAAAAAAAAAACAAAAATAATAATCTAAAAACAGATTTATAGTCCAAAAAAGTTAACATAAATCATCGTATTTAATTAACGGGTAAACTACAAAAAGAGTCACTTTTGTTTGCCTTAGATTACATTTTTGTCACTTATGCTTGAAATTTTACGTTTTAGTCACTTACGTTATCGTTTTGTTACGAAGTGGTCACTCTACCATTAAACTCCGTTACCTCCCTAACGGCAGTCCTATGTGGCAGTTCAAATGGGTTTAAATGCCAACTTGGATATCCAATTGCTGGGATAAAAATAGGTTTTAATTAAATAAATCTAATCAAACTTAAATAAATTTGAGACAAGCAAAAATGACTATTTTTGTAGTTTACCCTTAATTAATTGAGAAAACAATCTGAGCTCCCGCACATCGTCCAATTTTAAACTTGCTGATTACCTGAGAAGTCAGAAAAATTGGGTGAGCTTACAAGCTCAGTGTGTAACAAAACCCAAACAAACAAAATAGATACAAATGCAAGTACATATATAGTTCCAGAGACAGATACAGATGTAGATATAGATTTAGTTGCGTATACGATACAAACTCAGATACAAATGCTGACACAAATACGGATACAGATGCATACACTGATTCAGATATAGAAGCAGACACCGATTCAGATAAAATTACAGACACAGATCCTACTCCCATCCGCTACACACCATATTCGTCCCACCAATACACACCAAATAGGACTACAAGAGTCCATTTGACCCCACACACTTATAAGTGAACGTATGTCACTTTTCAGAATAGCGTAGTCAAGCTACCAGAAATATTGCGTTAATCCGCCAGAATCAAATATATGTGGTTAGGCCACCAGATCAGATATGTGGTTAATACCACAAAATAAGTCATCTCAGGTTTCCCAGAAACGATGACCCATCACCCTGGGCTGCCCGACAACAATGTCGTACTAATATCAGTATGCAGTTAAATTCCCAGAACACTTTTTCTATCACATCATTATCCCACCCCCAATGCACATGTCAAAACATATTACATACTAACCAATATCAAATGCACGTATACTTTACATACTTTTTCACATCATATCATGCTAACAAAATTATTAGATTACTGATCACATACGAAGGTCTTATTTTAATCATGCTAACAATTGATACACATACATAATTCATATCACATACAGTAGAAAAATATCATATTTCATGTTTTAGAGTCTTACTTATACAGTACGAACCCTATGGAGTGGCTAAATTCGAATTGCTCATCAAATATAGCCATAGGTAAAATTTTTAGAAAATGGGCCCATACGGCCCAACTGGCCCAACCCAGCCTGTGTGGCCTACACGGTCTGGCACACGGTCGTGTGGCGTCGACAACCCATTTTTCGGCTTCACGTTGCTTACTGTTTTACAGGTTTTTCGATACACACTTGGTCGTTTTTCGACACCAACGCAACAACAGCAATATAATACCTAAATGACACCCAAAAACAATCAATCACACAACCTTACTCCCAAAATCAATTGGTTAATAACAAACATATTCCAAAACACTATCTCAAATAAACACCAACCAGCCCTCAAAAAACAAGCAAAAACTCACCTACCCTTGAAAGAAACAATAGCTAAACAAATTCCTCAGTTCGCCGGAGGGTCAATCGTTACTAAATCTTCACCTAAACGAGATATCACATGGCTAAAACTATAGTCACACAATGAAAAAATCATAACTCAAAATGTGACAGTCCCCAAAACCAAATCCAATAATTAAATTCACAACCTTATCGCACACGGCCGACAATAATACAAAAGGAAATGTTGATACAGAAAATCTCAAAAGCAAAGAAGAGCGTAACAAAAGAAGAGGATCAATGGGAAGAAGTCTTGTGAAAACAAATTGAATCGAAAAGAAAAGGGAAGAAACTAAAACTGGAACTTACAGTAAGGAACAAAACAAACGTGAGAATGGGGATAATGCCAAAACATAATTTTTTTAAAAAAATATTTATCCAAACCCTATCAGATTTCCATAATTTTTATTTTAATTCAAATTATTAGCACATGCCCTACACAAATAGAGAACAACAAAAATGATTTCTCTTCGCAGACCCAAAATTTGAATACGAAACCTTTGGGTAAGCTAAAAGCTTACTACTGAACCAGCAAACTCATTCTTGTCATCAATTAAAAGTAAAATATTATTTATGCCAGATGATCAAGGATAGGGATTAGGACAAAAATAATAAAAATTCAAGGGAAGGATTCGAACCTAGAACCTCACACACACAAGCACAATACCTATCCACTGAAGTATATCACTACACTTGACATAATTTTTACAATCTTAACTCAAAATCAGGACGTGACCACTCTTGGTTTTACTAACCCAATTTCTACTAACCCGGTTTTTTGGATGTGACAAAATTTGTATAGTAAATTCATTATCTAGCCAGACCCTGTAGATGTAAATTTGATAAACAAATTACATAAACAATCTTGTGCCTCTTCTATTTTATTTACCTATTGTTCTTTCTATTGTCATAATTCACTACTACAACATCAATTATAAAATCGACGAGAAATGTCCTATAAGTTAGACATTTTTACAATCTAAATTTAAACCCTTAAATTTATGTTCCCTAACATAGTATATTATTGTTTTTCCTTTTCCTTTTCTCTTGGTTTAACCACTATGTCCATCCATCATAAGTCTTAGTATTATTTCTTAATATTATGATTTGTCACACCCCAAAATATATATAGTTAATAGTCAAATGAATTGTAGGCTTGATGGTTAAGTGTTTAATACCTCTTCCTAGAGACTCTAGGTTTAAGCCACTCCTTCCCTTTTCAATTTCTTATTTGGCAACATGGTATAATTGCAGGTGCCACCCATTGGGTTTACAAACTCAAGTTATTTAATCATTCTTTTCCTATTTTGATTGGGATTGCCTCTTTTCAAAATTCTAGCGAAATTGCTCTCCACCTTCTTTTTCTTTTCTTTTCCTCTTTTTGCACCATTTTTTTCATCATTGGGTTGTTGATTCTTTTACTTTCTCAAATCGAATTGTTCCACTTTAAATCATTTTCTATCCGAGTTTAGAATTGCCATCAATAGCATTTGTAATCTTTGCCAAAGGCTGGTAAGTACACTTCGTCTCAATGGTTAGATTTCGTATTTCTATTGTACAAATATTCGACGTAAATCTTCCGTTCAATTAATCAATCTTTTTTGAATCTTGCCCAAACCTTGAAACCGATTGTTAATTGTGTGTATTTGTCATTGAAGGATCGAATCTAGGTGAATCAGATCAGAATCGATCCTGAAAAACATCAATTGGACCCGTGGTCAAAGGTGTGTTTTTTTTCTAAGTGAATCGGTGCTGATAATGTGTAGTTTTGGGGCCACACAGTCTCCCACATGGATGGACCACACGACCATATGTCTATGTAAATTTTAGGGTAGTTCATGAACCACATGGCCTCAGCCTGTTACATGGCCTGCCACACGGCTGTGTCCTTATTATAAGGTAATTTATCGTTTTTCACACAGCCTCAGGTTGTTACACGATCGTGTACCCTTTCTCACACAGCATCAATCTTCCAGACGGTCGTTGGCCTTTGTTTTGCAATTTTTCCTAGAAATTTGTGAATTGTTCAGTTTAGTCTTTGTATAGTCCCTGAATTATTTTTAGAGTTTTTATTCATTCAATTGAGTCCCTGATATTATGTATATTTTGGAATATGTGATTTAATGACTGAATTACTACTGTTATAATGTATGATTTGAATTTGTTAAATGCCTATTGTCACGATATTTTTGATAAACTGTTACTGTTATTATTGCTCCTACCTCACTGAGTACATTTTTAAGCATGTCTACTACTAATGTTGTACTAAATACATGTTAAGCATGCCTACTCTATCCGCGCTGTTCTGTTACAAGCATATCATATTGCATTGCATGGGGCAGGACAATATGAACGGAGGAAGTACTGGCAGTTTAATAATCTACAAATACTGGTGGTTCATTCACAACTTACTGGCAGTTTATCTGCAAACTTTTTATCTGAAAATAATGATGGTTTACCCACAATTTTTAATGGTAGTTTATCTAAAAATAATGGTGGTTTACCCACAATTTTTATCGACAATTTATCTGCAAATTATTGGTGGTTTATCCACAATGCGGTGTGTAAGAATGTATGAGTTCTGGGGAACTCTTACTGTGGTGTGTAGTGGAGTTGGGTAGGATCTTTTTTTGATAAACTGAAATTTCATTTTCATTCATAAAGCATGTACAAGCAAATTGAACATTCTGAAATGCGATACTGATGTGACGTATTGAACTGAAAAGCTGATATTTTGTATGCCATGTTCTTTATATTGTTGTATGATTGTGATTTTATCTAAGAACTATTATTTTGTATGCCCTGACTACTATTTTACATTGATTTACTTGTGTTTATACTAACACTAAGCTCTTTAAGCTCAACCCTCTTATTTCAATCATCATAGATAACCCGCAAGGTTAGGATGTGGATTCGGCATTTGAGGGTCTCAGCTTAGATTAAATTCCGTTAAAAGTATTTAGACTTGTTTATTATAATTTCTGATATTTGAGACTGTAATGTTTTATATAAACTGTGACATGAGATTTAAATTTTGGGGTTAACTATTGACATGTATAACATTTAAGTTGATTAGGTTATTGAATCTTAAAATTTAATTAAATATGCATGAAATTTGGTTTTTAAATTAAAACCCAATCGATTATCACTTTTTCGTTGCAATATAATGAATGATTTTTTTAGTAATAAATAAATTAGAAATCAACTAAGCTTTTCCTCAAAAATAAACAAACATTTTGAATGACAATTTTATAAATTCTGACAATTTTCTAGACCATTTCGACGGTCAATGTAGCTTTAATCCAAATAACGTCAGTAAAGCAAGCAAACAAATTTTAAGCAAGTGAATGAAATTTTAATTTGTTATAGTCTATATCTTTATAATTTTTAAAGGATTAAATCAAATTTTTTATAATTTTAGGGGGCAAAGTGCAATTTTACCTTTACTAATTTAATTTTTTTAAAAAAATTTAAGGGGTAAATAAATATTTTATATTTTAGGGGGGATGAAGGCCCCTGCCAGCTCCTCCCCTAAATCCGCCCCTGAATAACGTGTAGGCTGAGTTAAGAACATTACATAATTATATTTAAAGGGTTATATTTATATAATTTTTATTGATTGGTCGTTTATATTTTATATAAATCTAAACACCTTTATATTTTTATATTATATTATATTTTATTTATTTTTTATTTTATACCTTAATTATTTTTTCGTTTTGTAATTAGATTTATTCATACATTAGATCAACTTAAACTAAGATAAGACAAAGTATTCGTAAGCAAATTATATACCCAAGTCTAATCTATATTTTATATAAAAACACTATTAACAAAATAATTATCATTATTGTTTTTTATATTATTAACCTTTTATCACATTTATTTGAAAATAAATATGAAATTGAAAAATTGCATGCATAGTTAGATTACTTATGTATCGTTTATCTAAGGATTTTATTATTATTATTATTTTATAAAATTATGTTCAATGGATTAATTGTTGATTAATAATATTGTTGTTATTTTCATGTAATAATTAGTAATATATGAATAAATTTTTATTTCAATATCAATTTAGTAATATATTGAATATTAAAGTGTATTCTCGTTAGCTTTAAAAGTTTCTTCAAATTTATATTTTTATGTATATCGTAAATTGAGAAATGATTATATAAAACTAGGATACCATACCAGTTGTATCTCTTTCCAATAAAAGCATGTCACTTCAATATTTTCATCCTAAATTTCAACAGATCATGTTGGATTTGATTTTTTTCAAGATGACAATGCTGAAGTGGCATGCTCTTATTGAAAAGAGATACAAATGACATGATATCTCAGTTTTATACAATCTTTTCACAATTTTTCTCATCATAAATTTTACTTTTCATAATGAATAAATAAAAAATTGAATAGAATTAAGATAATAAGCTAAGTAATTATATGCTTAAGAATTTGGGGGTTTTTTCAATATATTTCGTTTATTATTATTTTTATTCTAATTACATAATCTTTAATTTGTTTAAAGGCATTTTTGTTTCTTACATTTAATTGAAAACATTTATATTTTATCTTTTTATTAATTGATTTAATTATATATGATTAAACTAATTGAAACTCATGCAAAACATGAGATGATTATCATCATCATTTGATAAAGCAAATAATCATTAACGGTCTACAACATGTTACATTTCAAATTCAACATTCAAATCCCATTCCAATAATTTCTCTCTCAATTTATAATATATACAACAAAAAGTGTTATGTGACCAAAAGAAAGTTACAAAGTATGCAAGTATTATCAATTTAATCCGAATAATAATATTATAAAAGTAAAAATTTCATATTCAAGTAAAGGGATTAAATCTTCAACTTCAACGTAGTAAAGGGACTAAAATAAGAAATAAACTTTTTTATGGATTCAGATATTCATTATTTGGTAGATATTTGAATCTATCATTTGCTTTAATTTAAAATTTTTATTTTAATTTTATGAAATTGCTAAATTTGAATATTTAGTAGATGGAGATATTCTAGGAATAGTTAGTTTTAAATTCAAATAATAATACTCAAGCAAACTCAAAAATTAAAACAGGAATTAAATTTTACAACAATAAAATATTGGATTGGCTACCTAATTGTGTCTTATGCTGTAGTTGTGAATTATTGGTAGGCTTTGGCAAATGAAAGGTCAGTAACATGTCAATGTTAGGTTCTGGCACATCCCACTTACATCAAAGAGCTTTTCAAATAGATGGATTCCATTTTATTATGAAATAAGGGGTAGAGGTTGTTTAAAAATCAAAATCTACAAAGCTTTTTATTATCTTGAGTAAAAAAAAAAAAAAAAAGAGAAGTTGAGGAACAGTTGAATTAGTTTCATTTGCTTCTGGATCTCCATTGAAAAAACAGAAAAAAACAGCTGTTTGAATAGAGAGAAGCATGAATCTTATTTGTGCAGTAGATGTGTCCATGCCCTAAAATGAAAAGGACAAGTCAAAGTGACGATAAATGGGTGCAGAAGTAGTGTGTTTTGAGAGAGAGAGGTTGGGTAACTCCATGTGAATGTGGTGATGGGAGTCAATTGTATGACACTTTCAACCATCGACGCATACTTCTTATTTTCTTAACTTTCTACAACGACAACCTCCCCCACACGCACTTACCCAAATTTTGGTGATTTTTAAAACATTTTTCCTTTCTTAAGAAACTTAAATGTTGATATAAATATTCTAAAGGATTCTTCTACTCCTTAAAACACTATTTAACGTTAATAGTTAATATATTCAATTTTTTTTCCTCCCTCAAATTTAATAAATATTTTTTGAGATGATAAAGGTTTCTTCTACTTTAACTAGTCGTCGAGGGTTCGATCATCGCCTTGGGTATGAAGCAACTTTAAAATTCGTGGCCAACATCTACCCCTTAATAGGTTTACAAAATATAGAAGTTTAGTTACTACTGGGTTCGCTCCGATAGATACTTTGAGAAATAAAAATATATATTTTATGAAAATATGTGAAAATTAAAAATAGTACTAAAACTACTTTTTAAAACTAAAAATGAGGAAAACTGGTTTAGACTTATATAAACGCAAAAATATTCTTCTTTTTTTTTTTATATATTAAATCCATATGAATTTAAAAATTATTTATTTTATTTTTCATGTTTCTATTATAAAAAAAATAATTACCAAACATGTTTTCATATTTTCGTTATTGAAAACAAATTTTTATTTCTATTTACCAAACATGTTTTTCAATTTCTATAATATTGAAAATAAAAATTCACAAACCAAACATAGCCTAAATATTCTAAGTAGGGTCAAATCCTTTATAGGGGCTAAACTTTTTAAAATAGTCAAATAAAGGATAAATATTTTCATAAATATTTCAATAAAAATCAAACCTTTCAAAATAGTTACATAATAGTTACATAAGGACATTTCAAAGGTTGTATATAAGCTCTCAAATTATCTTTTCATTTTTTGGGATAATAGCACCATTTGCCCCCATACTTTGGTGTTTTTTTCTAATGTGGCTCCTAAACTTTCAAGATTTCCAATTAGGCCCATGTACTTTATTTTCGTTTACTAATGTAGTCCCTAACCCTAACTTAACCAATTTTTTTTGCTGATGTGATGCTTTGTCCAATCAAGGGCTACCACGTGGCTGTCTGTTGACTATTAACTAGTTATGTGAGGTCCTTATGAGCAATTTTTCCTTTTTTTAAATGAAAATCAAATAATAATTACCCAAATACTTCTTTACCACTTTATAAAAAATATAAATTTTTATAAATTCATTAAAATATATTTTTAAAATTATAATTTATATTTTTTTATAAATTCATCAAAAATATTTTTTGAAAAATATAAAATGTTTAAAAATATTTTTTTAAATTTATTATAATGTATGATTGTCGAGACTGCAAAAATAAATTACTACTTAAAAAATAAACTTGTAGATAACAATAAGTAGGGTCGAATCCATAGAGATCGGTTGTAACACCCCAAACTTGGCCTAGACGTTATGGCCGGATTAGGGAGTGTTATGAAGAAAGGTTTCGAAACTATTGCTACTTCGATAAAAACCTAAAAAGAGTCTAAGTTTTGCAAAACATATTCACTTACATATTCATTACTGAAACATAATTTGCAGCGGAAATCTTAAAAGTCGTTATTATTTTCTGAAAACCCAGTTCATATTTTTAGAAAACATTTGTTTACGTAAAATCGGGTTTTTGTCAATCATTGCAGTTTAGAAATCATAAACGCATCCAAATCTAAAAATTTAAAACAACAGTCCAAAAGTCCAGAGAGTCCAAAATTTACAAAACTCTCAAGAAAAACCAGAACTAAAATATATAACTGATAATTAAAAGATTGTTTATAAACTAGCGGTCACCACTGAGCCTCCGTCGCACTGACCCACCTATGCCTAAGTATTACCTGAATAGAACAAGCAAACAAATGTGAGTTTTATAAACTCAGTGTGTAACTAATAGTAATATACATGCATAAAATTCATATTTTCGGTATTTCATAACAGAAGTGGACATAAGTCCCTAGCAGAGTCAGATCATATCAGAATCATATTTTCAGAACATACAGATATACAAAGTCCTATCCCCACCCTCTACACACCATATCCGTCCATCCTAACACCCCATGTGGGGTATAAAACACACATCCATCCCTACACACCACATAGTGTCTAAATGCCGCTTATCAGAATAGTATGCAGACAAGCTGTTAATATATCGGCGATATGTCTCCATACAGAACACTTCATCTACATATACAAATCCAACCTGATCGCTGAAATCAGAGCTTTAAAATTTATAAAAGAATGATCGAACCTGGAAACTAACTCTGATAACGATTAAAGGCAAGTGTACCTATCGAACAGTAGTATAGCTTAGGCAAGACCAGATTGTCGAACCCAAAGGAACTAAAAGTACTAATACTAACTTTCTTTTTATGATTTAGCCTTAAAAATAAAGTGAAGTTGTTTTAATCTAAATTAACGACGACTAAGCTAAGAACATTAAGACAAAAAGAACGAATTGGGAAATAACTTGAAGAAAAACTCAATTGATCACGACGATACCCTCAGGAAGAATCCACCTAGACTTCACTTGTTATCCAAGCCTGAATTATATGATTATTTACTTAGCTTGATCCGTAGGACTCCCTAACGTATATTAAACCCTCTCTCGAGGCGAATAACGTCTAATCCTAGGTTAATTAGTGGAACTCTCGTTCTCTTATAATAACCCTCTAGAATAGCAGTAAATCGAACTATAGACTCCCATATTAGGTTTCACCCTAATCCGGCAAAATCTCGTCACCCTATCTCTAGTCGTACGATCAACTCCGCTTAATTATGCTAGATCTACTCTTAGGCAGGGTCTATTCCTCCTCCACTTAAGCATATCAAATTTGGATTAAGCTCACATAATTAAGAACAAACAAAGTATTTATCATATAATTCAGAAAACAATAACAAGATCCATCATAGGTTTCATCCCCTTCAGGTATCTGAAGGGTTTAGTTGATAACAAATAAAGAAAACATATCAAGAGAAAAGATTAAAAAAACATAAGAAATCCCTAAAACTCCCTGAAGGAATTGAAGGAGAATTCTGCCGTCTTGAGTATAATTTCGGCTTCTTGGGATGGATCAACTGGCTAACTTCGAGCGATTCCCACAATTCTGACCTTTTCGGCTGGCTCCTTGGCCTAACTCGATGCCGGTTTCGGCTTTTGCCGAACTCCCCTTTCAAGTTGCCCCCTTGGGTGTTTTTATAGACTTTGAGATGCCTTACTTGGCCCCTAAGTATCCTAATTTAAGTAGAATTCCTAATAGGGTGTTTGAATAGGCTTTGGAATGTGTTTCTTTGCCTCCAAGTATATTTTCCCAAATGAAATTGCTCTTTTCAGCGACAGGGACACGGCCATGGAACATGTTCGTGTGAATCGTAGCCAGGCCGTGTTCGGACTTTCTAACTTGAGGCACGACCGTGTAAATCGGGGGTCAGGCCGTGCTCTAGATGATCGGCGAGGCACGGCTGTGTGGGATTTGGGCTAGGCCGTGTCGATTTCGTGCTAAGGCCCATTTACTCCGTTTTGGGCTTGTTTTATGTTCTTTTCATCCTCGGGTGCTTTCCTAGATATAAGACATGAAATGAAAGGATTAAAAGCACCTAATTACATAATTCAAGGCTTAAATCATCCAAAAGCATGCTAAATGTGGGCTTAAAATATGTTACTTTTACGGTTTATCACAACCCATATACAGATATAGAATACGAATATACGAATATAACAGAATTTACATGCTCGTATACAAATATCATACATACTTATGCTAATCAATTAGACACACATATTGGTTTTCTGAAACTCAATCAAATTAACAGATCTCATGCATTAGGGTTTGGTTAGCCTTTATCGACCCCAGGAAGGCCCACAGTCGATCGAAATGACATGTGCAACCCTAGGGAAAATTTTAGAATTTTGGGACCACATGCCCGTGTAGCACACCTGTGTGGGCTTATACGTCCGTGTGGCCCACACGTCTAGATTAGCCTAGCCTGTGTGGCCCACACGGCCACACAGTTACCCATCACACGGCCTATCACACAGTTGGGCACATGCCCGTGTGGCATCGATAGGCCATTTTTTGGCTTTTGCCAAACCTCAATTTCTCGTGTTTTCGTTCACACCTAGTTCGTACAATCCCGAGACCACTAGAGCCTAAAAATCAACAATACATACCCCAAAATCAATCTTTAATCCTCAATTAAACTAAACCAAAGAAACCAACAATTGTGAAATTCAAGTGTTCATCACTTACCCAAATTCCTGAACGATATCGATTATGATTTCGCAGGATAACAGTTTCATTCCTCACGATTCACTATTGCCAACAATCCACAAATTACCACTAAAGAAAAGCAATAATGATTTAGAACAGCTTAAATATTTTTCCCTAACCCATATAAAATCTCACTACATCTACTTACCTAGCCACTTGAGCGAACCAGAAATCTGAAACACTGAGATTGGAAAAGAAGAATTATGGTAGGGATTAAGAAGAAAAGAAAAATAAATTTCGGTAGATAGGGAGAATAGAGAAGACGTCCAGAAGAGAAGGAAACAGAAACTGACATAAAAAAAGATTTGGAAAGAGAGAAAAATAAAATAGAATAAAAATAAATTTTAATTTAAACAAAATCCCACTACATCGCAACTCCCACAACCCCACTAACTCTCAACTACTTTAGAATTTCACTTTGATCGAATCTCTATCACACAACTGAAGCAAAAATCATCATTCACGCTTACACAGGGGTTCGAACACGAGACCCTAGGGCAAGTTAACAACTTACCACTTGAACCAATAGGCTCATTCTGATATAAGTTTACTAAAACTAAGATATAAGGCAAACTACCAAGGTCAAGGCTAGAATAAAAATAACATATTTTCCATAAGTGGGACTTGAACCCAAGACCTCAAACACACACTTATATCACTTAACCACTGAAGCAAATACTTATTTATAACAAATTTCACAGGAACAAAGATAAATAAATAGGGCGTTACAACTCTACCCGTAAAAGAAATTTTGGCCTCAAAATTTACCTAATCCGAACAGATTAGGATACTACTGACGCATCAAATCCTCAGATTCCTACGTGGCTTTCTCAATGCCATGATTCTGCCACAGAACCTTGACTAACGGAATAGACTTCCTCATTAGAATCTTTACGTCTCAGTCCAAAATCTGAACTGACTCCTCCTCAAATGTCAAGTCTGATATAATCTCTATCTCCTCAATCGAAACAACATGAGATGGGTCAGACCGATACCGTCTTAACATCGAGAAGCATATCATGGATACGGTCTAACTCCGAAGGTAGCTCTAACTAATAAACGACTAGTCCTACATACTTTAGAATTCGATAGGGACTTAAGAACCTAAGGTTCAACTTACCCTTATGTCCGAAGCATAGAACTTTCTTCCACGGAGATACCTTAAGGAAAACGAAGTCACCCACAGAGTACTCGATATCCCTCCTTTTCAGATTTGCATAGGACTTTTATTTATCAGAAGCTGACTTAAGACGATGCCAAATTAATCTAACTTTATCCTCAATCTTGAAAACCAACTTAGGACTCAAAACCCGTCGCTCACCCCACTATATCCAACACAGTGAAATACGACACTTATGACCATACAATACCTCGTAAGGTGCCATCTGAATGCTAGACTGAAAATTGTGGTTGTAGGTGAACTCAGCTAATGGTAGAAAATCCTCCTAGCTACCTCTGAAATCAATCACACAACTCCGAAGCATATCCTCCAATATCTGAATCACCCTCTCAGATTGACCATCGGTCTGAGGATGGAATGCATTACTGAAGTCCAATCTCAAACCCAGAGCTTCATAGAGTTTCTTCCAAAACTGAGAAGTGAAGTGAGGGTCTCGATTAGAAATTATCAAAACCAGAACCCCGTGAAATCTCACAATCTCAGAAATGTAAAGCTTGGCCAACTTTTGCAGAGAATAATTCGTCCGAACAGGAATGAAATGGGCGGAATTGGTCAACCAATCCACGATGACCCATATAGACTCCTTCTTAGTAGGTGTTAAAGGTAACCCACTAACGAAGTCCATTGTAACACGTGCCCATTTCCAAAAGGGAATCTTAACGGGTTGGAGCAAACCCGAAGGAAAATGGTGCTCAGATTTAACTTGCTGGCATGTCAAACAACGAGCAACAAAATCAGTTACCTCTCGTTTCAAACCTGGCCACCAATACAGTTCATAGAGATCTTGATATATCTTATTTCCACCAGGATGCATAGCATAATGGCTACTATGCACTTCCCTTAGAATCGACTGCCTCAAATCGGAGTTATTCGGTACACAAACCTGCCCTCGAAAACATAGAACCCCATCACTATTCAGTCTAAAATCAGACGTACTGCCACTCTCAACCTGACAAAAATGCAAAACCAGATAATCATCCCTCCATTGCTTATCCCGAATCTGATCAATCTAAGTTGACTTAACTTTGTAACTTAGCTAACAAGCTTCCATCATCAAACAAACTGAGACGAGTGAACATCCCTCTCAAATCAGACATTGCTCTACGATTGAAAGTATTGGCCACCATATTGGCCTTGCCGGGATGATACTCTATTGTACAGTCGTAATCCTGAAGCAACTCAATCCATCTACGCTGCTTAAGATTCAACTCCTTTTGAGTAAGAAGATACTTGAGGCTCTTGTGATCGGGGTAGATGATATACCTCTCACTATATAGATAGTGCCTCCAGATCTTTAAAGCAAACACCATGGCTGCTAACTTGAGATCGTGTGTCGGATAGTTCCCCTCGTGTGACTTAAGCTGTCCTGACACATAAGTTGCCACTTTACCATCTTGCATCAGTACACATCCTAAACCAACGTGTGACGTATCACTCTAGACAAAGGGAACATTCTTGCGTAGAAGCTTAATTAGAGGAGCTGCAATTAATGAGAACCCTTCAACAAACCGTCAATAATAAGCCAAAAGACCCAGAAAACTGTGGATCTCAGAAACGTTCTTATGCTATTTCCAATCAAACACAGCGTTAATATTTCTAGAACCAACTCGAATCCCCTCAGCAAAAACCACGTGCCCCAGAAATGTTACTTCCCGTAACCAGAACTCACATTTGCTCAACTTAGCGTAGAGTTGTTACTCTCGGAGTATCTGAAGCACTACTCTAAGATGCTCATCATGTTGCTCCTCAATCTCAGAGTACACCAGAATATCATCGATAAAAACTACGACGAACTGATCCAGATACGGTTGACAAACCCAGTTCATCAGATCCATGAATGTAACTGGAGCATTCGTCAAATCAAAGGGCATGACTAGAAACTCGTAGTGCCCATAACGAGTCTTGAAAGCTGTTTTATGAATATCAACCTCCTTAACCCTAAGTTGATGATACCCAGAGTGAAGATATATCTTTGAAAATACCGAAGCCCCACGAAACTGATCGAACAGATCATCGATCTTAGGAAGTGGATACTTATTCTTTACAGTTAATTTATTCAACTACTGGTAGTCGATGCACATCCTCATGGTACCATCCTTTTTCCCCACAAACAAAATCGGTGCCTCTCACGGAGACACACTAGGATGGATAAACCCACGATCTAGAAGCTCTTAAAGTTGAGCTCTGTAAGCTCTTTCGGTGTCATTCAATAAGGAGCGATGGACACCCGAGTTGTACCTAGTAGAAGTTCAATGCCAAACTCAACTTCTTAATTTGGAGGTAAATCCGGTAACTCATCAGGAAATACATCAAAAATTTTTCTCACTACTCCGATATTCCCGAAAAAAGAGTCCCTAAAAATCGAAATATACACCAAGGCTAGATATGTTTCACACCCTTTTCGAACCAATTTTTCAATCACTAGAGTAGAGATTACGTTAGACAAGTAATCTTGACGCTCACTGATCACAACAATTTCGACACCATCCTCAGTTCTCAAAACTACCCTCTTAGTCGCACAATCCAAATTGACATGGTACTCTACTAACCAATCTATACCCAAAATCAAGGCGAACTCTCCAAACGGCAACTCCATCAGATTTGCCAGAAACACAACCCCTTGAACTTCCAGCGGTACATTCTTATACAGTCTGTTTACTCGAACTAATTGACCCAGTGGAGTACAGAAATCTCACCCGAAGTACTCTCAACCACAATCTTCAAGTTTTTAGAAATAGAACTAGCTACATACGAGTGTGTTGAATCTATGTCTATCAAAGCAGTATAAGGGGCATCAAAAAGAAAAAAATGTACCCATAATCACATCAGGGGCGTCTCTGTCCTCACGGCATTGAGCAGCATAAACCAGTGTAGGTTGCCTCTCCTCAGTATTTTTAGCACCTCTGCCCGGTGCTCTCTGTCCTCTACCCAAACCATTACCACCCCTAGCAGCACCACAGCCCTTAGGTGGCTGCTGTACTACCCTCTGAGGATGAACAAAACCAAAACCCGGAGCTTGCATCTAATTAGAACACTGTGGGCACTCTCTAATCCAATGATCCATCGACCCACAACACAAACATGCCCCCAATCTCCTCCAATACTCACCTGGAGAAAGACTACCATAATCACCGTACGGCTAAACCCAGTAGGAGCAACTGGAACTGTCACTTTAGCAGGCCCATCAGGTCTGGCCCATTTTTTAGGTCCTTGCAGAACTAGAGGACTCTGAATCCCTATTATTCTTGTCTCCCTCACGATCTCTGTTCTGGCGCTCAATGCGCTTAACCTTCTCGGCAATCTTCGCCTTGTCCACCATAACGACAAACTCTCTCTCTCTCTCTCTCTCTTTACGGAGCTATCAAAACCCTCATACTGTCCCTCAAACCATCCTCAAAGTGCACACACTCTCGTACTTAGATGCCATCATGCCTTGAGTGTAGTGGCTCAGTATCAGAAATTCAGACTTATACTCGGCCACAATCCTATCACCTTCCGTGATATTCATGAACTCACGTTTGCGAGCATCCACATAACTCAGTCCCACATACTTCATCTAAAATGCAGTATTAAAAAACTCCCAATTAATCCAATTCAGCTCAGTACCCTTCTCAACCGATAACCACCACTAATATGCCTCGTCGTAAAGCAAAGAAACTACACCATTCAGTTTCTGCTCAAGAGTGCAGTCGATGTCATTCATTATTCTCTCGGTGGCCTCCAACCAGTACTCGGCAACAATATGGGTGACTTCAGTGATGTACCTAATCAGTTCAACTCTATTGGACTGAAGTCATTCAGTTACCGACCCACGACCCTCAGATCTAGAATGGGGTCCAACGACCCTCTCCAAAACTCTCAACATGGCATGAAATAGTGTGTCGTCCCCAGCCGAACAGCTTTGAGACCCACTGTCAGTAATAGGTGAAATCGGTGTCCCGCTCATATCCAAATTTGGCATACTGCTCAAAGAAAAAGACTTAGCTTAAGTTCCCATACGGGGCTCGCCATGCCTACAAAAACCATGACCGTGAGTTCCACGAGCGCTCATCGTTTTTCAAGTTTTATCTATATTACAAAATTTTATGCATCTGTTTTAGTGTTTATTAGCAAATATTTTATGCTTCAGATATTTATCTGAAGTTTCAAAAATGTATCAGAAGTCTTAGTTTCTAACTAAATCAGTATAGTTTTAGACAATTTTAGCTACAGTATCTCTAATCTTTAGAAGTGCTTATAGGACCGGTACCAGAGACACAGTGTACCACATACTTTACTCATAAAGCCAGACTTATTTGGAAACTGTTTTCTTTTTCAAATTCAATTTTGAACCTAAAATTCATAGCCCGAGTTTTGCAACTTGACTCGGATACCACTAAATGTAACACCCCAAACCCATCCTAGATGTTATGGCCGAATCAGAGAGTGTTACAAAGAAGGGTTTCGAAACTATTATCACTTCGATAAAAACCTTGTATAGTTACTTGTTAAAAAGAGTCCGAGTTTTGCAAAACATATTCACTTACATATTCATTACTGAAACATAATTTGCAGCGAAAATCTTAAAAGTAGTTATTATTTTCTAAAAACCTAGTTTGTGTTTTTAGAACATATTTGTTTGCATAAAATCGAGTTTTTCGTAATCATCACAGTTTAGAAATCATAAACTCATCCAAATAAAAAAAATTTAAAATAACAGTCCAAAAGTCTGCACAGAAAAGAAAAACCAGAATTAAAATATATAACTGATAACTAAAAGATAGTTTATAAACTAGTGGTTACCCGCCTATGCCTAAGTATTACCTGAACAGAAAAGACAAACAGATGTGAGTTTTATAAACTTAGTGTGTAACTAACAGGAATATACATGCATACAATTCAGATATTTGGTATTTCAGAATAGAAGCAGACATAAGTCCCTAATAGAGTCAAATCATATCAGAATTAGATTTTTAGAACATACAAATATACAGAGTCCTATCCCCATCCTCTACACACCATCTCTGTCCATCCCAACACCCCATGTGGGGTATAAAACACCTAGCTATCCCTACACACCACATAGTGTCTAAACGAAACATTTTTCATATAACAGCCCGATTATGACCCTAATCGGAACAGTGATTTCGAGACCACAAATCCGAGTCAATAGAATATTTTTATAATATATTTGGTGTCTATGAATTATGAGTGAGCATGTGCAAAAATTTCGTGAATTAATTTGCTTGTTTGTGTGTTTAATTTAAAGAAAAAGACTAAATTGCATAAGTGGTAAAAGTAGCCTTTTATTAATTGAGTGCTTAAATTGATTTGAGTTCTTTTATATGTGGACTTAGGTTGGAAATTTACCATTTAGCATGTTAGTCGGCGGCATTTGGTTTTTATTTTCATGATAACATGTTTTTATATATTATATAATTATAAGTTAAAAATGTTATATTATAATATATGTTAATAATATTAAAATAAAGAAACATGTTTTATTCATCCCATTTCTTTCTTCATCACCGAAAACAAAAGAAAAGAGAAGAACTTAAGCTCTCAACCATTCGACCCCTTGCATGTTTAATTAAAGTATGTATTTGAGTTCGGTTTTTGATAATTTTTACTTTTTTGAGATCGTTGCTTCGAATACTATCCAACCCATGTTAGAATTTTTGATTTTGATGTATGTGTGATGTTCGACCATGGATGGAAATTTGTGTTTGTGATGGTTGATGACTTTAAATAAAATATATGTGTTGGATTATTAAATTTTGTATTAGAAATTTTGATTAAATTGAGTATTTAGGACTAAATTTAAAAAATAGTAAATTGAGGGGCTAGATTGTGAAATTTATGAAATATGGAGACTTGTATAAGCCTAGTGAACATTCGGCCCTAGCTTAATATATGCAAATTTAGCATATTTTGTGTTTTGTGAAAATTGGATTAATTTGTAAAAGTGCAAAATGTTAGTGATAAAATTGGTAAATTGTTCAATTATGTGTTTTGGGCTAAAATGAATGAAATTCTATTTTAATGAGCTCATTTTGAAATGATTAGATCAAGAACAAAAAGAAACGGGATTAGATCGGGGAAAAGCTAAGTTGAACGAATAGCCAGAAAACCTAAACCGTCAATTTCTGAGGTAAGTTTTAAAGCAATTGGGTTGAATTGATTTCTAGTCTATATTATATGCATATGTTAAATCGTGGTAAGTATTTTAAGTTATAAAGTGCCGAATGTGTTATTGAAATTAGTATGAACTGGCTGAATGTAAGGTTTGGTATGTGTATAAATAAAATTTGACTAATTGAATTGTTTGATTTTATATGCATGAATTAAGAGATAGTTAAATGTGAAAATGAAATGAGAGAGATGATTGATTTGAATAGGTGAATATATATTTATATGTGTATTGAGTGTGCCGAATGTAATGGTATGTGATAGGGGAATTGAGTTGTTGTTGAACATTTAAATATATATGTAAATATGAATGAAAATGGAATTATAAATGTTCTCATGAATAAAGGAAGGATCGGATAAGGAGCACTATGTGTGCGAGCTTAAATACCGAGCACTGTGTGTGCGAAATCGATCGAATGGCACTATGTGTGCGGAAAAATAAGTAATGGCACCAAGTGTGCGATACATTACTAGTAAATGGCTCTATGTGTGCTCTTTCTCAAGTAACGGCACTAAGTGTGTGATACGTTACATGAATTGCACTGTGTGTGCGGATTTATAGATCTTACAAAGACATAAACCAATGAATGGAGATATCCGAGAAGTGATACATAGGTAAGTGATGCATGATAATTGAGTAACTTAGTACTAAAGAGGTAAGTTATTCTTGTATATGAAATTATAGTATTGAGATGTGATCATTAATCTTTGAGCTTGTTCGAAAGGGATAAATGGTATGTTAGTATTCGTTTTTGAGACCTATTGAATATGGTAATTGTTGTATGGTAACAGGCTATATGTATTTGCATTTACGAGTTCATTGATGATCAAGTTGGATTGATTAAAATTTGTATAAAGATTAGTTGTATATTTTACCTTTGCTTATAACTTACTAAGCTATGTTAGCTTACTGTACGTGTTTGTTTGATTATTTTATAGATCTTGAAGTCCAAGCTCGAGCTCGAGGATCATCATCAAAGTCAATGTAACATCCTGAAAAGGGCCTATGCATTTTCGGTTTAATTGTACGAAATGACATGTCTTAAGTACTATGAATAAATTTTTAATATTTTTGGAAACTCGGAAATGTATGAAAATGAAATGGAAATGAACATTTTTGGAAACCTAGAAATGCATGGAAATGAACATTTTTGGAAAACCTAGAAATGCATGGACATGAACATTTTTGGAATCCTGGAAATGCATGGACATGAACATTTTTGGAAACCTGGAAATGTAAGGAAATGATTCAAAAATGTAAAGTACACATTTCTGGAAACTTGGAAATGTAAGAAAATGGCAAGTTTACAGAGCCGATCGAAAATTTTTGGAAACTTAGAAATGACCTAGAAATGTCGAGTCTTAAGGTTTAAAAGAGGAAATAAAGGCAAGGTGGCCTTAAAAGAAAAAATTTGTGAAATTTGACACACAAACAGGCTTGGAAAAGTGGCTTGAAGATGCCACTTAGGGCCTATAGAAATGGCGCCATATGCAAGAGGAATGGGCCTGGGTTCGAGTCACTTGGGAAGCAAATAAAGGAGGTTTTATTTTTGCTTCCAGAAGACTGAGGTGGACGGCACAAGCCTTCTAGAAAGGAGGTGTTTTATTTTCATAAATATTCGATTAAAAAGGTGATAAATAAAGGATTTTTAAATTGGATTATTTAAAAGAGATAAATAGTGGATTAAACTCTTTTATTTATGATAATTAAAAGATAAAGTTATCAGATAGAGGAGTGGTGGCCAAGTAAGGGACTCCTTAAATGATAATTTCGGCTATAAAAGGAAGGAAGGAGGGCTACTCATCAATTTTTGCTTCCTCCTCTTCTCTGCCGAATTCTTAGTGCTCTCCTCTCTTCTTTTCTTTCTTTTCTTTTGTCAAGCCGAAATCTGTCAAGTATTCACTTAGTCTCTAGCTGAATCTCTGAAGTGGTGTCAGGAAGGAGTTGTCAATTTCTCCAAGTAAGGGTAAGATCTAGACTCGGTTTCCATTCTTTTCTTTTTAAGCCTGTCGAAATTTGGAGACTAATCTCTCTTATTGTATTTTGGCCAAAATATGAAGAACTCTTTCGGGATCTGTCTCAAGTCGACTGTAGGAAGGATTTTCGGGATTTAAGGCATCAAGGTAAGACAATAAAGTGATATTCGGCCATAGGCCATAAGTATGATTTCAAGTTAGACTAAAATCTAACATATGTGTATAGATATTTCGACAGCATTAAGGAAGCAAGGATCCAATTCGGGATTTTTAGAATCCACAAGGTAAGTATTCGGCCAAGGCTTATATTTTTGGTATTTGGAATTATTTCCTATTTATTCAAAAGCCAGAAACTGACATAGTTAAATGATTTGGTGGCTAGCCGATTTTAAGGGAGGAATACAAAGTTCCTAAGATTTGATTCTTAATTCATGACGCAACAAGGTAAGTTTTAGTAATACAAATCCTACTAGGATTTGGTTTTATAGCCAAATAGGTCTTTGCTAAAGATTACTACGTTAACTGAATATAGGCATTAAAGATCTAAATCAGTAGATCGATTTTCGAGATCTCATGGAATTTGCTAAGTGAATCAGGTGTGTACCCCACACTACTTTATAATATGTATTATGGCTATGTTTATTAATATATGTGTTATTAAGTATATGAAAATGGCTAAAGTACCATGATATGGTACTAAGTACTCAGGTACGTTTCCTACTTCCACTAGGTTTATGAAATATGTTATTTATAACATGTGAAACTTTATAAGAATGTGAATTTAAGTATGATATGCATGATAAGGATAATATGGGTCATTCGGGATATATGAAAAATGGGAAGTGAATATGATGACTACGGTCTCACTATCTGAATGTGGTGACTTCGGTCACATTATCTGAATGTGGTAACTTCGGTTACATTATCTCGAATCTGGTGTCTCTTGACACAATTATATCTGTGGCTATGCCACAAATTTTATATGGGCGATGAGCACGTCGATCGCAAATGATCGCCTTCGATGGTGTGTAGCGGATGGAGGGTCGACTTAGTAGTCCCCACGGTGTGACTGGCAGGTACGGGGGTGTGTAGCGGACGGACAATTAGGTTTGGGTTTGGGAATGCATCATAACTTGTATTTTATGGTTTGAATGTGTAACTATTGTATACCTGATTCTATTATGATTTGGTGTCGTGTACACATTGAGTCTATTTGATTCACCCCGTTGTGGGACCATGTTTCAGGTGATGAACAGTGATGGACCGGGACTAAGCGAGACTTTGTGGTGGCCATGCTCAACATGAAGTTTATATTTTTTATGGACTCTTGAATTTATTTTAGTACTTTGAAATATTTTGGAAACTATTTGATGTAATAAGGCCACAAGGCCATGATGAACGATTTTATTTCTACTCGTTGTTTTATTGTGTTACAAATTTTGATTAAGTTAAAGACTAAGTATTTTATTTTAAAATATACTCTATATGTTTTATCACTTAATATTAAAAAGGGGTTTTCTAATATAAAAGTCCAGTTTGTTTTCAACACAAGCCCAACCCAAACAATATTTTTTTTTAAAAACCACACAAGTTTTTCTCTAAGTAACAAAAGAATTTGAACCGATTTACTTGAGGAACATACCAAATCTGGTCAAAGCTCGTGGGCCGGGTTTGGGGTGTTTCAGTCAATCCCACTATCAACTATCTTTGGTACCTTATTATTAGTTGAACTTTTGGAGTTATGGCATGTATAGACTATGTCTCTTTTGGTTTGTTTTTGAATGGTGTGTACATGTGTATAAATGCCATGCGAAAATGGCTATACTTTTATGCTTAAGTATGGTTTAGTCATGTTTGATTATTTGTGTATGTTCAGACATATTATAGGTTTATCTTGGAAGTTTATTTCATATCATATTAGGTGTGATATTTGAGTATATGAACTTGGTTTGAGTAGGGTTTATAATGCATTTTGGTTGATGGATATCCTTATGCTTATTATATGTGTGTATTTACAAGACAAGTTATGAGAGAACCAGGTCATACTTTTTATATGTAATTAATGAATGTGAATTATTAATGATCAAATTGTAGGATATTCTAGCAAATAATCGGCCATGACATTGACTTAATTAGGAACTTTAAATTTTTCATTGGATGTTCAAATGTATTCGGCCATGAGGATTGAATGGCTAAATTATTGATGTGAACATGTAGTTAAGGTGCGCATGTGGTGGAATAAATATAGTAGTAGTATGAGTAAGTTTATGTGAGGGATTTAATCTTTTATGTTTTAGACCATATATGAGCTTGGTTTGGAATAATATGATCATGTCATTTATAAGGAATTGACCGATAATGTAAATGAGTGATAAGGGTAATTGTCAAAGCTTTTGCATATATATATATAGAACCATATGCATATTCGGCCCTTGCTTCTAAAATGACCAAATGAATAGTATTTTTACTATTTGAATGAAAATTTGCTCGTATATGATATTAATGATATTGTTTGTGATATGATATGTTTGTTAACGTCTTGTTATTAAAATCGAAATACATGCTTAATCATGATAGTATGGATTGATTATGCATCAATTATTATAACAGTGTTTATAAAAGTGTAATGACTTGTGGTTAGACGAGTAATGCCTCGTAACCCTAATCTGGCGACGGATACGGGTTAGAGGTGTTACATTTCAGTTGCTTCCACTTAACTATACCTTCAATTTTCTTGGGATCAACTCGGATCCCTTCTACAGTTACCACATGACCCAGAAAGGCAACTTCTTGTAACCAAAACTCACACTTGTTAAACTTAGCATACAACTGTTTTTATCAAAGTATTTAAAGTACAATGCGAAGGTGATGATCATGCTGAGTTTTAATTTTAGAGTAAATCAGAATGTCATCGATAAAAAACACTAAAAACTGGTCCAAGTACGGTTGGAATACTCTGTTCATTAGATCCTTAAATATTGCCGAGGTGTTCGTCAAACCAAAAGGCATCACCAAGAACTCCTAATGTCTGTAACTAGTCCTGAAGGTAGTTTTGTACACATCAGTCTTCTTGACTTTGAGCTGATGGTAACCAGATTGCAGATCAATTTTGGAGAAAACAAATGCTCCTCAAAACTAATTGAACAAGTCGTCAATCCTTAGTAATGGGTACTTATTCTTGATTGCTAACTTGTTCAGATGTCTATAATCTATGCACATTCTCATCTATCTATTTTTCTTCTTTACAAACAGTACCAGTGCCCCACAGAGACATGCTCGGTTGGATGAATCCCCTATCGAGAAGTTCCTCAAGCTCCATCTTTAGCTCGATCAGCTCCTTCGGTGCTATGCGGTAGGGTGCAATGGACACCAAAGCCATACCTAGTGATAAATCAATACCAAATTTCATCTCATGATCTGGAGGTACTTTCGGTAATTCTTCAGGAAAGACATTCGAGAATTCCTTCATAGTGCGGATATCTCCCACAGAAAGCTTTGTGGAAACAGAATCAGATACATAGGCAAGATACGCCTCGCACCTCTTTCGGACTAACTTATCTACTATAAGAGCGGATATTACATTAGAGAGGTAATCTCGAGGCTCATCAACCATGACCACCTCATCATTCTCATCCGTTCTTAGAGTAACTCTCTTAGTTTCACAATCTAGACTGACCCGATATTCTACGAGTCAATTCATTCCTAGAATCAAATCAAACTCATTAAAGGGTAACTCTATCAGGTCGGCTGGAAATACCTTACCCTGGATCTCTAGGGGTACGTATACTCTATCAACCCGAACTGCCTGACCCAAAGGACTAATCACAGAAAATCTCTAACAATATTTTCAGCAGTTAAACCCAGATTTGCAGAAACAACACTAGCAATATACGAGTGAGTAGATCCAATATCAATGAGAGCATAGACTGGTATGGACTGAATAAAGAAAGTACCTGCAATGGCATCAGCATCATTACTATCCCTGCGGCATCTTGCCGCATAAACCAAAGCCGACTGACGAGCCTCAGTTTGACCTGTACCTCTACCCGATGCTCTCTGTCCTCTCCTAGACCTATTATCACCTTTACCAATACCATGACCTCTAGATGGTTGCAAAACCACTCTTGGAGGTTGAACAGAACCCGAAGCCAAAGTCTTTACTCTAACTGGCACCTGCTTTGGTTGATGGGGGCAATCCCTAACCCGATATTCCATTAACCGCAATGGAGACACACTTCTAACTTCCTCCAGCACTCACCCGGATCGTGTTTCCCACAATCATTGCACAGCTGAATTCAGTCGATACAGCTGTTTCCTCAGGGCTCGGGGGCTATCAAGTCTCACCAGTTCCTTAGGGCTCTATCGAGAACCAAAAGGACCCGAATCCCTCTTACTCTTACTTTGATCCCTCTCGTAGTCACGCCGCTTGCGCACAGTGCGCTTCACTTCCTCTACTATCTTTGCTTTGTCAAACAAAATCACAAAACTCGCTCCCTCTAAGGAGCTATAAGAACCCGTAGATCATATCTCAATCCTTCCTCAAACCTCACAAACTTGTCGTATTCAGACACTACCAATGCCCGTGCATACTTGCTCAGTTGCAAAAACTCGGCTTCATATTTAGCCACAGATCGGTTGCCTTGAACTAAGCTCATAAACTCGCGTTGACGAGCCTCAATATAACTCGTCCCCACGTACTTACCCTAAAAGTCATTCTTGAAATAATCCTAGTTAACCAGTTCAGGTTGAGCACCTTGCTCAACCGTCAGCCACCACTGATAGGCTTCGTTCTGGAGTAAAGATATCGTACCCCTTAATTTTTGAATGGGGGTACAATCCAAATCAGTCATAATACGCTCGGTAACTTCGAGCCAATATGCAACAACAGTAGGAGCGACATCTATGACACTCCTAAATAGTTCGTCCCCATTCGACCAGAGTCGTTCAGTAACCAAACCTCGGCCTCCTATCCAGAATTGGTCCTTGCGACCCTCTCCAATGCTTGAATCATGGCTTGGGACAATGCGTCATCCCCAGCCATCGGAGTCTGGGACATCGTCTCAACAGTGGAAGTACCCACTGTCTTGCTAGTCTTCAGATTGGGCATACTTCCCATAGAGGATGACTATGCTCGAGCTCCTCCTCAGTGTCCTCGACGCCCACGAGTTCCTCACCCATGACTACCACGCGAACTCATTTTAGTAATATAGCTACAATTTCAGAGTGTATAGATCAGTTTAGATATCCAACATGATAATTTCACCAGTTCACATTAAAATGTTCAATTAGATAACAATTCAATTTATACAATAATTATAACAAAATAAAAATACTTACAGGGTTGGCATCGGAGGCTCGATCACTTACTAATATTTCAATTTTCAAATTAACTCAGATACTCAACTGTCACCTAATTTCTTTTTATCACACATTATGAGCCCATATACAGTCTGAGTATTGTCTAAATTGACTCTGATACCACTAAATGCAACACCCTAAGCCTGACCTAGATGTCCAGACCAAGTCTAGTGAGTTACATTAATGATACTACGAGCACCACATTTAAAACATAGTTAGAATGAACCATTTACTACATAACATCCAGCATAGCAATGAACTAAATATAAAATCCTTCCAAACTTCATAATATCTTAGAACATTGAAATTCCTAAAAATAGTATTTAGAAAAATAATAATAGCTTGACCGAGCTCCTGCAGCGCCGACCAGTTCAAGTCTGAGAACCATCTGAAATCCAATCAATAACAGAGTAAGTTATAAACTCAAGCGACCAAAATTAGTGAAAAATGGGGTTTTCGGCCCGCACTTGAAGAGATTTTGAAGTAGAAACAACACAGAGAAATCTTGGAACTTAATTTAACCATTCCACAACTAATTAACAACTATAACCATGAATCAACGTACATTAACACTCAAGCAAATGTGTCGAAACCTCGGCATTAACTTTCGAAGACGAGCGCTTACTGACAATTCGACAATGCTAAATCGGCATAACTCGCGAAGGATCACTTCCCTCTGTACTCACGCCTAAGGAAGCAAAACAACTAATTATCAGAGAGTTTACGAAGAAAAAATTAGACATTCCCAATTGGCAATACAACCGAAACTAATGAAACTTCGCAGAAATTGAAGGATTCTGATAAAACTTACACGGAAATCTTTCTATAAGTTAAGGTTCTCACTAATTTCGATATTCACTTGCCAGACACAGCGAAGAAGAAGAATCAAAAGAGCACAAAGAAAAGGAAAAAAATAAATGAAAGAAGAGGGTGAATAGCATGTCAGGAAAGCCAAAGAATAAATGTTTAAGTTTTTGTCTTAACCACCATCCAATTTTTCGGTAACAAGCAAAAAATTTCTCCTAACGCGTACGATGGGATTCAAACTCGGAATCAGATAGAATACAGATAAATGCATAACCAGTGAACTAGCAGGCTCATTCTTAACACAAATTTACATAGAATTGCACTTAACTACTTAACACATGGATAATGGTTGTTTTAAAAAAAAAATAAAACTTTTAACAATGCAACTCGAACTCCAGACCCTAAACATAAAAGCAGAGCAAAAAACTAGAGATACAAAAATCTAATTACTACAGATTTTCACAATTAAATTCTAAAATTTTGGGGCATTATATTAAGAGCGAGAGAGACCTAGTTCTAACCAAAAAACTCAACTTAGTGGGGTTTATATAAGTTAAATCACATGCCCACACAACATAAAATGCATACTTTTGACATACCCACCTATATTGTTCGTCACTAGTATTGGTTTAAATTAAACAATTACAGATTTAACAACTCTAATTAACAAGACAAATATTATAAGAGATGAATATATATGCAATATTCATCAAACATGAAGACTTGTAATTAAATTAAAAGATATGCAAATACTAAAGAACAAAGAAAAGACGAAGAGAAATTAGATCTCCCGAACTTTGCGAATCAAAATTTGAAAATTCTTTTGACTAGAAAAGGAGTTTAGAAATTCATGGAGAAAATAATACGTAATAATAATAATAATAATAATAATAATAATAATAATAAGGTGGCTAAATCTAGGTCTAAGTATATCTTTTTCTTAACCTAATAACGTCTATTTATAGGGAAAAAGTAATATAAAGGAGAAAATACAAAAGTGCCCTAATTAGATAAAACAAAAATTTTCTAAGCTTTTCAGCAATTTTCGCATTAAACTTCCAGGTCATTTTTGGGCCCAAAATGGAGTTTTGTAGCTCAAGTTATGATCAAAATATTGAAGTTGCGTTGTGTTGAAAGTCCAATCCACAATTTCCAAAAATAAACTTTAAACTCATTTCTCTCCAATTATTTCCTAATACATAATAAATAAAATATAAGTATAAATAATATAATTAATAACATAAATAGCATAATTTAAGAGAAAAAAATATCACAAATAATTAGGAAATTATGCATTTATCATATAGTAAGAATATGGAAACCTTTTATAAATTATATTTTTATAATTTCATTAAAAATATACATTTTTCAAAAATATATATTTTAAAATATATTATAATAAAAAAATATGGAATTTTCCTTTTCCTTTTCTTTTACTTCATTCTTTTCTTTTTCAAAATTGAATCCATTCTTTTTCGAAACCAAACCTTAATTTTTTTTTTTTAAAAAAAAAAGGCTTAAGTTTTGAGAATAGTGTCTGATCGTTGTTTTATGCGATGTCAAAGTCTTAAAATTTATATAAAGAATGATCAAAGCTGGAAACTATGACAACGATTTGAGGCAAGCGCTCCTATCGAACAGTAGTATAGTTAAGGCAAGACCGGATTGTCGAACCCAAAGGAACCAAAAGTACTAATACTAACTCTCTTTTTAATATTTAGCCTAAGAATTAAGTGTATTTTTATCTACTCTAAAATTAACTATCTACTAAACTAAAGACTCTAAGACAAAGAAGAATGAAATTGGGAAAATAACTTTGAGGAAAAACCAATTGATTAAGACGACACCCAAGGAAGAATCCACCTAGACTTCACTTGTTATCTAACTCAAACTGACGATTTATTCATTTGACTTGATCCGTAAGATTCCCTAAGTTATATTAATCCCTCTCTCGAGGCGACTAACGTCTAACCCTAGGTTGATTAATTGAAATCTCTTTCTAATTAAAACCCCTAAAATTGCATTAACTCGATCTATGGACTCCCATATTAGGTTTCACCCTAATCCAGCAAAATCTCGTCACCCTATCTCTAGGCGTACGATCAACTCCGCTTAATTATGCTAGATCTACTCTTAGGCAGGGACTTCTGCTCCTCCACCTATGCACATCACACTTGAATTAATATCCATGAAACATTAACACAAGAATTAAGAACACATAATTAAGAACAAGTCAAATATTTATCATATAGTTCAGCAAACGATAACAAGATTCATCTTAGCTTTCATCCCCCTCAGGTATCTGAGGGTTTAGTTCATAATAATAATAAAAAACATCCCAGAAGAAAAGATAAAACAAAACATAAGAAATCCCTAAAACCCCCTGAAGGAATTGAAGGAGAGATCCTCCGTCTCGAGTATGATTCCGGCTTCTTGAGATGAATCAACTGGCTATCTTCGAGTAAATCCCCACAAATCTGCTTTCTTTGGCCTAGCTGGACGCCCCCTGACTGAAGCCTTGGGTTCCCCCCTTTTAGGTCATACTTAGGGTGTTTATATAGGCTTTTGAATATGTTTCTTTGCCCCTAAGTATCCTAATCCGAGTGAAACTCTTCTTTCCTACGGCAGGGACACGCTCATGGCACACGCCCGTGTAAGTCGTGGCCAAGCCGTGTTCGAGACTGTTGAATGAGGCACGGCCGTGTGGTCTTAGGCCCAGGCCATGTGGATTTCGTGGTATGGTACATTTACTCCGTTTTGGGCCTGTTTTCCGTTCTTTTCATCCTTCGGTGCTCTCCTGAGTATAAAACATGAAAACAAAGGATTAAGAGCACCAAATTACATAATTCAAGGCTTAAATCATCCAAAAGCATGCTAAATGTGGGCTTAAAATATGTTACTTTTGCGGTTTATCAAATACCCCCACACTTAAGCTTTTGCTTGTCCTCAAGCAAAATTCTCAACTTACAATTAAAACGAACTTCCTAAATTCATAATATTCATTAATAGTGTTTCATCATAATTCAAAGATAATTCATACATTGATAATTCAGCTCAAAGATCCTAAAGATTCAAACAATCAAAGTCATACATTTATAGCCTGAAAACATTAGGTGTTTCCCTTTACCTAACTAATTACTTTTGATTCAAAATCGACAAGAGTTGACATTCTCACAAAAGATTCACTCAAATCACTCAAAGTGTTTAAGGTTCAAAATTAAGTACTCAAAAGTCAAACATAAAGAGTTAATCCCATAGGCTTGCATGAAAATCAAATCTCCACCACTATAATATGAGATGATACACAAATCAAAATGTCTTTCACAGGGTTGTAACGGGGCTTGGGTTAAAGGTGTGGATAAAGGCTGAATTAACGGGTTAGAATCGAGATGGACCTAAAAATTATCTAACTAGAAACAACGAACTGAATATAATTAATTACATCAATTGGAAACTAATAATACTACTATTGATAATACTCTTATACGAGCTTCTTCAATAATTGGAATTTAATGTATAAGCTCACCTAAGCATAGAACTAATAATGAATATACTTCATTTTTTAAGAACAAATCAAATATTTAGGATAGATTTAATAATTGAAATAGATAAAATAGTTAGGCAGTTGATCAAATCAAATCTCGACATAAGGGTAGTCAAAAGGAATGGTGATAACAAATACAAAGGGTTTTGGGTTAATATTAGTAGGTGAGTCAATAAAAAAGGGTTGTTAGGATTAAAAAGGGTTCAATAGGGTTTAATTATGAAGGTAGGCTTTTAGTGGAGTATGTGGGTTAAAACCTAGGTGCATTTATCATCTCTGTATATCAAATCAAAGGTGTGGTCTCAACATGTATAATCGATGCAAGTTCTAGAATAACAAATCAATGTTGACACACTCAATCAATAAGGTGAGTAAGAAAAGAATATATGCTCTATAAGGCTCAAAATCTCACATAAAATTATGGATTTTTGATGTCAACCTCGTAAATTTCAAACTTCAAAGTAATATTCAAATTCAGGTAGACAACCTAAAAAATTTTAAATTTCTAAAAAATAGACTTATTATGCTTGATTCTCTAGTATCCTTCAAATTTAATCATCAATGCACAATTATCAATGACTTAATCCAAAACATATAAAAAAAATCATAAATCAAAGGAAATTTCATTTTAATCATAATATGAGAAACTTACTTTAAGATAAGATATCATTCAGGGATTTGAGAATAATGCAAAAAGTTAGGCACTTTCTTGAAATAAATATTCACCCCCCACACTTAAGATGTACATTGCCCTCAATGTACAAAGATGTATATGCATTTTAAGAGAAAGGGAGAGGTGAAACTTCCTGAATTTGGATGGTTTCCTGGAGTTGGGAGGCCCAAGGTGTGGTGGCTACTACCAAGCTCTGTGCTAGATGAAGAAATTGAGAGGCTCGTATAGAACTAGGCAGGAAATAATAATACTGATTCAAAATATACTAAATATATTTTTAAAGATAAGAAAGATAAAGAGAAAGAAAATAGCAAGTAGAATAAAATTAAAATAAAAGATGAATGGACCGAGGAGTCCTTATTGTTAGATGGTTCGCAAGGTGGGTGTGACCTCTAAGGCTGCATTGAGGTAGCGGTCGTGGTTCCGGTGTGATTCCCTAGTAGCCTTTTGAACCTAAAATCAAGAAACTAAAATGAAATAAGCTAATTTAAGCATAAGATAGTCAAAGAGAAGGAAAATAAATGAGACGAGTAAAGAAGAAGAGGAATTAAATGGTCTCAAAGACCCTTGGCTTGTCGAGTAGATGAAGCGGCCGGCATGAACTTACGTAGATCGGTCTCCCTCGGGGAGATTGTGCTTGGCTCCTTCCTCTTCTTTGGCATTGATATGGTGGATGTCAAGGGTTGGAAAAATGGGAATGAAGGAAGATGAAAGGGTGAAACAAAAGAGGTGTAAGTGAAAAGAGGTTTGGGAGTAAGTGGGGAGTGAATGGGGTGGTGGTTTAAATAAAGTTTCAAGTCTGATACATCCCCACGCCTGTGTACCTTGAGCGTGTTGAGTCACACGGTCGTGTCGTACAATTGTGTTTATGCTTCGTTCGTTTCTCCCACGCCCGTGATTAGGGTCCCACGCCCGTATGTGATCTAACGGTGTTGTCCACGATCGCGTCGCACGATCATGGGGTTTTTTCGGTGCCCGTGGTCTGGTGGTTGAAGTCCTTGACTTGAAGATTTTATTTGTTCTGACTCGTACCATTTCTGCCATGTCAGTACAGAGATTCGGGAAGTCCACATGGCCACGGCCACGGCCGTGTGCAAGGCCGTGTGGCCTGGAAATCTGCACCTTTGGTTAGTTTAAAGTTAGGTGATAAAAAGAAAGAATAAAATAAAATAGATAAGATAAAATAAAAATGTAGAAGTTAATGGGATTAGTACTCGGGTTGCCTCCCGAGAAGCGCTCGTTTATAGTCTTAAGCTAGACTTACCTCTCATTCGCATATTCATGGTGGTTTGAGGAGTTGATAGTCCTTCCTCATGCTAGCAGCTCCATTATCATGATAAAGTGTAAGACGAGTAGCATTTATTTTCAAAGTGCCAAAAATAGGGTTACTTACCTCAACTGTTCCGTAAGGAAAAACATTGACCACCTTAAAAGGGATTTCTTTGTTTGTGTTAGGATCATGGGGTATTCGTGGGTCTGCTTTATCTAACAATACCTGATCACCGTTTTTGAACTTGTCTGTCTCGTAGAGTGGCTTTGATTCTACTTCATGTATCCCTAGTTTTTCTTTGAGATGCGTCTTCCACTCTTCTAGTTCATCGATCTGAATTCCTTGTTCCTCATGAGTTATTTCTTTGTTGGCACAGGGTCTAGGATCAGGATCATGCTGTGGTGCTTCCTGAAAAGAAGGGTTAACCGAATGGTTATCAATAGAATTTACTTTCTCACCTTGATTATTTGATGTCCTAGCTGAATCGAGAGCTTGAAGAGTGACTATCTCGTCACCTACACAGACTATGAGTTCGCCTGCATCAACATTGATTTTAGTTCTGGCAGTTGCTAAGAATGGTCTTCCTAAAATTAGGGGAATCGTGTTGTCCTCATCCATGTCTAAAACGTCAAAGTCTATTGGGAATATGAATTTATCAATTTCCACGAGTACATCTTCGATTATACACCTAGGAATTCTAACAGTTTTATCAGTTAATTGAATGTTCATCCTAGTTTGTTTGGTTTCCCTAGACCTAGTTGTTTAAACATTTTATAGGGCATGACATTTATGCTTGCCCCTAAATCAGCTAACGCATTATCAATAGATAAACTACCAATTAAGCATGGAATTGTAAAACTCCCTGGATCTTTTAATTTCTGTGGTAGTTTTTTTGCAACATTGCTGAGCATACTGCGTTCAGCTCCACATGTGATTCCTCGTCTATCTTCCACTTATTTGTCAATAGCTTCTTTAAAAATTTCCTAGAATCTGGCATTTGTGAAAGAGCTTCAAGAAACGGTAAGTTAATATGTAATTTCTTTAAAAGTTTAAGAAACTTACCGAACTGTTTCTTTGTGTCGTCTTTCATTATTGCTTTGAGATATGGTATGCGAGGTTTGTACTCTTTGATTACCAGTTTTGGCTTGTTATTGACCTCAACCATATCTTCTTCTACCACATTCTTTTTCTTTAAATTAGGCTCATCTAACCCTTCACTATTTTGAGCTATTATGGCTTGAATTTGCTCCCTTGGGTTCTCGGTGTTGCTCAGTAGTCTTCCCTATGGTCTCTCAGAGATCTGCTTAGCAAGTTGCCCGATTTGATTTTTGAACTCCTGTGTCAATGCTTCAAGTTTTGTTTCTATATTCTGGAAATGTGTTTCTGTGGCTGCCATGAATTTTGTCAGCATCTCTTCGAGGTTTGGCTTCTTTTCCTGTGGGTAGGGCTGTTGTTGGAAGTTTTGGGATAGTCGTTGCCTTTGATTTCTTTGATCGCCCCATAAGAAATTGGGGTGGTTCTTCCAACCTGGATTATAAGTATTACTATAAGGGTTATTTTTAGATCGAAAATTGTTACCCATATAGTTCATCTTTTCGCTCTCCATGCCCTGTCCGTAGGGTGGGTACTCAGGATTCGCCACTCCTCCACTTGCGTCGCACTGCATAACTGGATGTGCCTGCCAAGAACCGTATAAACCATCAAATTTTTTACGTAGCAACTTTACCTGATTTGATAATATGGTTACTGCATCGAGGTTGAAAACTCCGGCTGCTTTAGCTGGCCTTATCCTTGTAACTTGCCACTGATAGTTATTCAATGACATCTCCTCTATAAACTCGTAGGCCGCTTCAGGAGTCTTATTGTTCAGGGTTCCACTGATGGCTGAATCGATTAGTTGCCGTGTTGAAGGGTTCACACCATTGTAAAAATTTTAAACCTATAGCCACAAAGGTAATCCGTGGTGTGGGCACCTCCTCAACAAATCTTTGTATCTCTCCCATGCATCGTGAAGTGCCTCTAAACCCAAAGCACCAGCATTCGGTTCCTTATCTATTTGAACTCAGGCTTTTACTTACATCAAAGAGTATGAGTCATGCATACATCGTCCAGTATCCATTCAAGATTTAGGTATGTCACACTATGTAACACCCCAAACCTGGCCTAGATGTTATGGCAGAATCTGGCGATGTCAGATGGAATAGAATTTTGAAAACTAATTTATTATTATAAAATCGTGATTATTTTATTACTCTTACTGATTCCAGATATCGCTTATCTTATCGATTGTTTAAAACATAATTCGTTGCGGAAGCTTTAGAAATCATTTATTTTATGAAAAACTGAGTTAATTAAGTAAATCTGTCCATTTTAGAGAAACCCCTTTGTTTTTGAGAAAACCGTCTAAGAGGTTGAGGGTTTAGAAAATACTTTAGCTTTTGAAAACCAAGTCTTCCTACGTCTAGCAGTTATGAACCCATAAAAACAATAAATAAAAAACACATTTAAGCAAAAGTCCCAAAAAGTCCATGAGTTACATCAAAATAAACCAATAATCGTAAAACGGGACCCAGCTCTCACCTACCACAATCAACACACTGCTGCTGTCCAGTAGCAACAACAAGGGACCCAGCTCTAACTGGCCCATCAGCTCTGGCCTAGTTTTTAGGCCTCTGTATAGAACTCGGGGGCTCCGAGTCCCTCTTGTTCCTACCTCTCTCTGTTATGGTTTTCGCGCTCAAAGCGCTTAACCTCCTCGGCGATCTTCGCCTTCTTAACCAGTGAAGAAAAATCATGCTCCATCTGCGGAGCTATCAGGACTCTCAAATTATCCCTGAGGCCATCCTTAAAGTAGACACATCACTCAAACTCAGTCACCACCATATCTCGCGCATAGCGGCTCAATCATACGAATTTGGCCTCACACTCGGCCACAGATCGATCTCCCTGAGTAAGGTTCATGAACTCCCTCCTACGGACATCCATATAGCTCTCCCCCAGATATTTACCCTGGAAGGCAGTCTTAAAGAACTCCCAGGTCAGATGTTCGGGCTAAGTTCCCTCCTTAATAGTTAGCCACCATAGGTAGGCCTCATCCCGCAGTAGTGAGACTGCACCCATTAATTTCTGCTCGGGGATGCAATCTAGATCATCCATGATCCTCTCCGTGGCCTCAATCTAGTATTCAGCCACATTAGGGGCGACCTCAGTGAAACCCGTGAAGAGCTTAGCTCTATTGTACTGGAGTCATTTCATAACCGACCCACAGCCCCCAGATTTAGTATTAGGCCCAGCGACCTTCTCCAATATCCTTAGCATAGCCTGGGACAATGCATCGTCCCCAGCCATACGATCTTGGGACCCAGTCTTAGTAGCAGGCGACACTGGTGTCTCACTCGTATCTAGATCTGGCATACTACCCAGAAAAGAGGACTCAATTCGATCCCCTCTACGGCCTCTACCTCGGCCTCGGTTACCTCATCCGCAGATACCTCGTGCGCTCATTGTAGATTTGAAATTTTATCCACATTAACAGTTTTATGAATCAGTTACAGTTTCGATATTTATTAACAGATGTTTTATGAAATTGATCATTTTTTTGTCGAGTTTTAAAATTTATAAAAGAATGATCGAACCTGGAAACTAACTATGACAACGATTAAAGGCAAGTGTACCTATCGAACAGTAGTATAGCTTAGGCAAGATCGGATTATCGAACCCACAGGAACTAAAAATACTAATACTAACTTTCTTTTTATTATTTAGCCTAAAATAAGTGAAGTTGTTTTTAATCTAAAATAATGAACTACTGATCTAAAGACACAAAGACAAAAAGAACGAATTGGGAAAATAACTTTTAGGAAAAACTCAGTTGATTAAGACAATACCCTCAGGAAGAATCTACCTAGACTTCACTTGTTATTTAACACTGAACCATATGATTTATTCACTTAGTTTGATCCGTAAGACTCCCTAACATATATTAAACCCTCTCTCGAGGCGAATAACGTCTAATCCTAGGTTAATTAGTGGAACTCTCGTTCTCTTATAATAACCCCCTAGAATAGCAGTAAATCGAACTATAGACTCCCATATTAGGTTTCACCCTAATCCTGTAAAATCTCGTCACCCTATCTCTAGTCGTACGATCAACTCCGCTTAATTATGCTAGATCTACTCTTAGGCAGGGTCTATTCCTCCTCCACCTAAGCATATCAAATTTGGATTAAGCTAACATAATTAAGAACAAACTAAGTATTTATCATATAATTCAGAAAACAATAACAAGATCCATCATAGGTTTCATCCCCTTCTGGTATCTGAAGGGTTTAGTTCATAACAAATAAAGAAAACATATCAAGAGAAAAGATTAAAAAAACATAAGAAATCCCTAAAACTCCCTGAAGAAATTGAAGGAGAGATCCACCGTCTTGAGTAGAATTCCGGCTTCTTGGGATGGGTCAACTGGCTATCTTCGAGTGTTTCCTACAATTCTAACCTTTCCGGCTTGGCTCTTTGGAGTAGCTAACCGCCTCCCTTTCAACTGACACTTAGGGGGTTTATATAGGCTCTTGAAATAGGTTTCTTTGCCCCAAAGTATCCAAATCTGAATGAAATTGCTCTTTGCCACAACAGGGACACGGCCATGTCACACGCCCATGTGACTAGTCTTCAAGCCGTGTTCGGACTTCTTTAATGAGACACGGCTGTGTGACTCGAGGAGAGACCGTGTTCTAGATGATTAGTGAGGCACGGCCGTGTGGGCTTTGGTCCAGGCCGTGTTGATTTCTTCCTTGGCCCGATTTACTCTGTTTTGGGCCCGTTTCTCGTTCTTTTTATCCTCGGGTGCTTTTCTGGGTATAAGACATGAAAAGAAAGGATTAATAGCACCTTTTTATATGAATCAAGGGATAAATCATCCAATAGTAAGCTAAATGTGGGATTAAAATATGTTACTTTTACGGTTTATCAAATATCCCCACACTTAAGCTTTTGCTTGTCCTCAAGCAAAATTCTCAACTTACAATTAAAACAAACTTTCCATAACTCATAATTCCTATCGGCAATACCTTATCATAATTCATATATAATTTATACATGGATAATTCAACTTAAAGAGTCCTAAAGATTCAAACAAGATAAGTCATGTATTTGTATCACAGAAACATAGGTGTCTTCCCTTATCTGAATAATTACCTTTAATTCAAAACCTACAAGGATTGACATCCTCACAAAAGATTCACTCAAATCACACAACAAGTGTTTAAGGTTCAAAGTCAAAAGATCACTCATAAGTCGAACCTGAAAAGTTAATCCCATAGGCTTGCCTGAAAATCAAATCTCCACCACTGTAAAATGAGATGATAAACAGATCAAAAGGTCTTTAACAGGGTTGTAACGGGGCTAAGGTTAAAGGTGTGGATAAAGGCTGAATTAGAAGGTTAGAATCGAGATTGAATTGACAAGTACCTACCTAAAAATTACCGAAATAATAATTACATCAACTGAAAAGTAATAAATCAACTAATACGAGCTTTGACTTTAACTGTATAAGCTCTCTTTTTATAATATTAATACTGAATATACTTTGATTTTTTTAAGAACAAACTAAGCATGAATTTATTTAAAATAAAGATCGTAGCTAAGCAACAGATCAAATCAAATCTCGACATAAGGGTAGTCAAATAGAATGGTGATAACAAAAACAAAGGGGTTTTGGGTTAATATTAGTGGGTGAGTCAATAAAAAGGGTTGTTAGGGTCAACGAGGTTCACTAGGGGTTAGTTATGAAGGTAGGCTTTTTAGTGGAGTAAGTGGGTTAAAACCTAGGTGTCCTTATCATCTCGGTTTATCAAATCATAGATGTGGTTTTGACATGTATAATCAAGGCAAGTTCTAGAATAACAGTTCATAGTTGACACACTCATAAACAAAAAAAAAGAGCATGGAAAAGAATGTATGCTCTATGAGGCTCAAAATCTCACAAAAATTATAGGTGTTTTTGACATCAACCTTATAATTTCAAATTTCAAGATATCAATCACCTAAATAAAATTTAATTTTTGAAAAATAGACTTATCATGCTTGGTTCTCTAGTATTCTTCAATTTTAATCATCAATGCACAATTATCAATGACTTATTCCAAAACATATCAATAAAAACCATAAATCATTAGAAATTTCATCCTAATTAGTAATATGAGGAAATTACTTTAGAACAAGATTAAATTCAGGGATTTGAGAATAATGAAAAAAGTTAGGCATTTTTATTCTCAGGATTTGAGAATCATGTAGAAAGTTAGGCATAATAACTATTCACCCCCCCACACTTAAGATGTACATTGCCCTCAATGTACAAAGATAGATAATAACATGTAAGGGATAAATCAAAAGACAAGGGGAAAGAATACTCCCTGAATTTTGGATGGTTTCCCTGGAGGATGATAGAGGTCGTGGTGGTTATGGTAGAGGGGTCGGTCTGGGTGACGAACCTGTGCTAGATGAAGAAATTGGGAAGCTCGTGAAGATTTAGCAAGGGTTTATTAAGACATCATTAAAATAAAATAGATATATAACTAAAGAAAAGCAAGCTAAAGGGAAAGGAAAGAAAAATATAAACTAAATGAAAATAAAAGATGGATGGACCGAAGAGTCCTTATTTGTGGATGATTCGCATGGTGGGTGTGTCCTCTAAGGCTGGGGAGGTGCTGGCGGTGGCGGAAGTGGTGTGATTCCCTAGCAACCTGACGAACCTGACACTAAGAAACTAAAATAAATTAATCTAATTTAAGCAAAAAATAGTCAAAGGGGAGGAAATTGAAGTAAAAGAGAAAAGAAAAGTAAAAACTAAATGGTCTCAAAGACCCTTGGCTTGTTGTTTAGCTGAAGCTGCCAGCATGAACTTCTGTAAGTTAGTCTCCTTTGAGGAGATTGGCCTTTTACGCTTCTTCGGCATGGTTTCGGTGTGGCTTAAGGGTGAATGAGACTTGGTATGAAGAAATTTGAGAAGATGGAAGAAGAGAAGGGGTGAAAAGTAGAGGGGGAGAATGGGGGTGGGTTTAAATAGAGTTCAATTACGTACACGACACGCCCGCGTGAGGGCGAGCGTGTCGATTCACACACGCCGCAAATGCGGCCGTGTGTCTAAACGTGTTGATTCTCCATGCCCATTTTTAGCCAACCACGCCGTGTCTGAGAAGTCAGTATGTTGGCACGGTATAAAAGCACGGGCATGATCTGCCCGTGGTTGGCAAGTCAGTAGCTTCCCAGGGTCGTGAGGCACAGGTGTGCCTATTTCTCGGTACCCGTGGGGAAGTGGTTGAGTCCGTGACTTTGAAAATTGGTTGAGACTAATTTGCACGGCCTCTGCTATGTCAGTATAGAGATCTTTGTGGTCTACATGGCCACGGCCACGGTCGTGTGCAAGGCCGTGTGACCTGGAATTCTTGACTTTTTGGTTAATTTAAAGTTATATAAAAAAAGAATAAAATGAAATGAAAAACATTAATGAGGTTAGTACTCGGGTTGCCTCCCGAGAAGCGCTCGTTTATAGTCTTAAGCTAGACTTTTCCATGTATTTGAAAAAAAATCAGGGGGTTTAAAGGTTTGGATATCTTCCCTCATACTTGCATTTTTATTTTCTCGATGAAGTTCAAGTCGGGAAATGTTTACTTTAGAAGTGTTGAATGTTGGGGTGCTTACCCCGACTGTTTTGTGTGGGAAGATGTTATGTACCTTAAGAGGAATTTCTTCGTTTTCTTTTAGGCTTGGTGCGGTGATGTGAGGATCTGCTTTATCTAACAGTACCTGATCTCCTATTTTGAAGTGGTTTGATGTTCCTATGAGCTCTTCTGGATGCTCCTTCTATTTTACTTTGTGCGGTTCTGGTTCCTCTTCGTGTATCCCTAGTTTTTCCTTGAAGTGTGTCTTCCACTTGTCTAGTTCATCGGTCTGAATTTTTTGTTCCTCATGAGTTATTTCTTTACAGGGTTTAGGATCAGGATCACTTTTGTCCTTTTGTTGTGCTTCCTGAAAAAAAGGGTTAACTGAATGGTTATCAAAAGAATTCACATTCTCATCTTTGTTGCTTGATGTTCTAGTCGAGTCGAGGGCTTGAAGAGTGATTGTCTCTTCACCCACACAAAGTATAAGTTCGCCTGCATCAACATCGATTTTAGTTCTGGCAGTTGCTAGAAAGGGTCTTCCTAAAATAAGGGGGATTGAATTATCCTCATCCATGTCTAAGACAACAAAATCTATTGGAAAAATGAATTTATCAATTTTTACAAAAACATCTTCGATAATGCCTCTAAGAATTCTAACAGTTTTATCCGCTAATTGAATACTCATCCTAGTTTGTTTGGGCTTTCCTAGACCTAGTTGTTTAAATAATTTATAAGGCATGACATTTATACTTGCCCCTAAATCAGCTAACGCATTATCAACAGTTAAACTACCAATTAAACATGGAATTGTAAAACTCCCTGGATCTTTTTCCTTCTGTGGTAGTCTATTTTGTAGAATTGCTGAGCACTTTGCATTGCGTTCCACATGTAGCTCTTCGTCTAATTTGTGTTTGTTTGTCAAGAGCTATCTTAAAAATTCCCTCGAGTCTGGCATCTGGAAAAGAGCTTCAAGAAGAGGTAAGTTAATATGTAATTTCTTTAGAAGTTTAAGAAACTTACCGAACTGTTCCTCTGAGTCGTCTCTTTTCATCGCTTCGGGATAAGGTATGCCAGGTTGATACTCCTTGATTACCGGTTTCAGCTTTTCTTGTGTTACCTCTACCTTACCTTCGTCTACCTTGTTTTCTTGTATTGGATTGGGTTCATCTAACCTTTTACTGTAATAAGCTATGATGGCTTAAGTTTGCTCCTTTGGGTTAATCTCAGTGTTACTTGGTAGACGTCCTTGTGGTCGTTCTGACATTAGTTTTGCAAGTTGTTCGACTACCTTAGTGACTTCCTTTACTAACTTGGTAACTTCCTCGACTCAGTTCTCGGTGCTTTTAAGTGTTTTCTTAGTATCTTGGAAGCGGTTTTCTGCAGCTTCCATGAATTTTGTCAGCATCTATTCGAGATTTGGCTTTTTTCCTTGTGGATAGGGCCGATTTTGGAAGTTTTTAGGAGGCTATTGTCTTTGATTTCCTTGATTTCCTTGTCCTCCCCACGAAACGTTTGGGTGGTTTCTCCAACTTGGATTATAAGAGTTACTATAAGGGTTATTATTGGATCTAAAATTGTTACCTATATAATTCATCTGTTCGCTTTCTGCGCTCAGTTGGTAGGGTGGGTACTCAGGATTTGCCACAGTTCCACTTGCGTCGCATTACATGACTGGATGTACCTACGAAGAACACAAACTATCAAGCTTATTATTCATCAACTCCATCTATGTTGATAGCATGGTTACTGTATCTAGGTTGAAAACTCCGGCTGATTTTGTCAGTTTCGTCCTTGTAACTTGCCACTGATAGTTATTCAGTGACATCTCTTCAATGAACTCGTACGCTACTTCAGGAGTTTTATTATTCAGGGTTCCACCGGCGGCTGAGTCGATTAGTTGCCTCGTTAAGGGGTTTACACCGTTATAAAAGGTTTGGACTTGAAGCCACAATGGTAAACCATGGTGTGGACACCTTCTCAAGAGATCCTTGTCTCTAAGTCCATCTGCACAAAAGAAGAGATATCATTCCGTAATTTGGCCGTTTTGGCCGATGAGAAATATTTCAATAAGAATTTTTCGGTCATTTGTTCCCATATAGTGATTGACCCTCGTGGTAACGAGTTTAGCCACTGTTTGGCTTTATTCCTTAATGAAAAGGGAAATAACCGAAGACGTATGGCATCATCAGAAATGCCATTTATTTTGAAGGTATCACAGATCTCTAAGAAATTAGCAATATGTGTATTTGGGTCCTCGTCCTGCAAACCATCAAATTGAACAAATTGTTGAATCATTTGTATAGTGTTAGGCTTTAATTCAAAAATTATTAGCAGCTATAGCAGGCCTAACAATACTTGATTCTGCTCCTGTTAAATGTGGTTTAGCATAATCAAACGTAGTACGTGGAGCGTTGTTTTCTCCCACATCGTGTGGTTGTGGATTATTCTTCTCCATCCCTTCAGTAGGATTGGATCTGTCTTCTTCCTCTCTTTCTGTGTAGTTTAGAGCTCACCTGATTTCTCGACGAATCCTGCGAGCGGTCGCTTCAATATCACTGTCGTATACTAAGGGCCCTCTCGGGTTCCTTCTAGTCATAAATTAAAGGTACCTGCTAGGAAAAGAAAGAAAGAAGGAGCTTAGCAAAAATAAATTGCGAAAAAATAAAAAATAATGGCTAAAGTAATAAAAATAGAGCTTTCTTAATAATTTAGTTCCCCGGCAACGACGCCAAAAACTTGATTGTTGTTTTGTCGAGTTTTAAATTTTATAAAAGAATGATCGAACCTGGAAACTAACTCTGACAACAATTAAAGGCAAGTGTACCTATCGAACAGTAGTATAGCTTAGGCAAGACCGGATTATCGAACCCACAGGAACTAAAAGTACTAATACTAACTTTCTTTTTATTATTTAGCCTAAAATAAGTGAAGTTATTTTTAATCTAAAATTAACGAACTACTAAGCTAAAGACACAAAGATAAAAAGAACAAATTGGGAAAATAACTTTTAGGAAAAACTTAGTTGATTAAGACGATACCCTCAGGAAGAATCTACCTAGACTTCACTTGTTATTTAACACTGAACCATACGATTTATTCACTTAGTTTGATCCGTAAGACTCCCTAATGTATATTAAACCCTCTCTCAAGGTGAATAACGTCTAATCCTAGGTTAATTAGTGGAACTCTCGTTCTCTTATAATAACCCCTTAGAATAGTAGTAAATCGAACTATGGACTGCCATATTAGGTTTCACCCTAATCCGACAAAATCTCGTCACCCTATCTCTAGACGTGCGATCAACTCCGCTTAATTATGCTAGATCTACTCTTAGGCAGGGTCTATTCCTCCTCCACCTAAGCACATCAAATTTTGATTAAACTCATTTAATTAAGAACAGACTAAGTATTTATCATATAATTCAGAAAACAATAACAAGATCCATCATAGGTTTCATCCCTTTCAGTATCTGAAGGGTTTAGTTCATAACAAATAAAGAAAACATCTCAAGAGAAAAGATAAAACAAAACATAAGAAATCCCTAAAACTCCCTGAAGGAATTGAAGGAGAGATCCACCGTCTTGAGTAGAATTTCGGCTTCTTGGGATGGATCAACTGGCTATCTTCAAGTGTTTCCCACAATTCTGACCTTTCCGGCTTGGCTCTTTCGCCTAGCTAACCGCCTCCCTTTCAGTTGACACTTAGGGGGTTTATATAGGCTCTTGGAATAGGTTTCTTTGCCCCAAAGTATCCAAATCCGAATGAAATTGCACTTTGCCATGACAGGGACACGGCCATGTCACACGCCCGTGTGACTAGTCTTCAAGCCGTGTTCGGACTTCTTTAATGAGACACGGCCGTGTGACTCGAGGAGAGACCGTGTTCTAGATGATTAGTGAGGCACGATCGTGTGGGCTTTGGTCTAGGCCGTGTCGATTTCTTCCTTGGCCCGATTTACTCTATTTTGGGCCCGTTTCTCGTTCTTTTTATCATCGGGTGCTTTCCTGGGTATAAGACAAGAAAAGAAAGGATTAAGAGCACCTTTTTATATGAATCATGGGATAAATCATCCAAAAGTAAGCTAAATGTGGGATTAAAATATGTTACTTTTACGGTTTATCAGTATTTCAGTGTGGTTTTTGCAAATCACAGTCTCTATCGATTTTGTTTGCAGCTTCTCGCCACTCACTACTGATTTGATACACTACCTAGAGTGTTTTCACAGTATGCTACCTACAGTAGTCTCAGAATATCATAGCATTTTTTAAAACCAGTTTCAGAATACTTACAGAATCGGCACTGAAGGTTCGGTGTACTACATACTCAGTCAATTATTTCCAAACATTTGAAAATCGATTCTTAAAAACAAAATTTTAAACCCAAATCCACAGCTTGTGATAAACCGTAAAAGTAACATATTTTAGGCCCACATTTAGCATGCTTCTGGATGATTTAATCCTCGAATTATGTAATTTGGTGCTTTTAATCCTTTGTTTTCATGTTTTATATCTAGGAGAGCACCGAATAATGAAAAGAACGGAAACCGGGCCCAAAACGGAGAAAATGGGCCATATCACAAAATCGACACAGCCTGGGCCAAGACCACACAGCCGTGCCTCACTCAACAGGTTCGAACACGGCCTGGTCATGACTGACACGGGCGTGTGCCATGGGCGTGTCCTTACAGCGGCCAAGAGGAGTTACTCGAATTTGGATACTTGGAGGCAAAAAAACACATTCCAAAGCCTATTCAAACATCCTGGTAGGAATTCTACTTGAATTAGGATACTTAGGGGCCAAGTAAGGCATCTCAAAGTCTATATAAACACCCAACAGAACAACTTGAATGGGGAGTTCGGCAGAAGCCTTCTGCCAGGGCTTTTGTCGGGCAGTTAGCTAGGCCAAGGAGTCGAGCCAGAAAAGCCATATTTGTGGAGATCACTCGAAGATAGCCAGTTGATCCATCTCAAGAAGCTAAAATTCTACTCAAGACGGCGGATCTCTCCTTCAATTCCTTTAGGGGGTTTTAGGGATTTCTTATGTTTTGTTTTATCTTTTCCTCTGAGATGTTTTATTTTATCGTTATGAACTAAACCCTTCAGATACCTGAAGGGGATGAAACCTAAGACGGATCTTGTTATTGTTTTCTGAACTATATGATAAATACTTGATTTGTTCTTAATTATGTATGCTTAATTCTTGTGTTAATATTTCTGGGATATTGATTCAAGTTGAATGTGCTTAGGTGAAGGAGCAAAAGTCCCTGCTTAAGAGTAGATCTAGCATAATTAAGCGGAGTTGATCGCGCGCCTAGAGATAAGGTGACGAAATTTTGCGAGATTAGGGTGAAAGCTAATATGGGAGTCCATAGATGGAGTTAATGCGATTCTAGGGGTTTTAATTAGAAAGAGATTTCAATTAATCAACTTAGGGTTAGACGTTATTCGCCTCGAGAGAGGGTTTAATATAAATTAGGAAATCTTACGGATCAAGTCAAGTGAATAAATCGTCTGGTTCAGTGTTAGATAACAAGTGAAGTCTAGGTGGATTCTTCCTAAGGGTATCGTCTTAATTAATTGAGTTTTTCCAACAGTATTTCCCCGATTCATTCTTTTTGTCTTTGCGTCTTTAGCTTAGTAGTTAGTTAAATTTAGATTAAACAAACAACTTCACTTATTTTAGGCTAGATAATAAAAAGAAACTTAGTATTAGTACTTTTAGTTCCTTTGGGTTCGACAATCCAGTCTTGCCGAAGCTATACTACTGTTCGATAGGTGCGCTTGCCTCAATTGTTGTCATAGTTAGTTTCCAGGTTCGATCATTATAAATTTTAAGACTCTGAAATTAACGATCAAGTTTTTGGCGCCATTGCCGGGGAACTAAAATATTAAGAAAGGTCTATTTTTATTACTTTAGCCATTATTTTTCACAATTTACTTTTATTTTTAGTTTAAATTTTAACTTTGCTAAATTTTCTTTCTTTTGTTCCTCTCAGGTACCTCTAGTTTATGACTAGAAGGAACCCGACAAGACCCTTACTTTACGATAGTGATATTAAAGCTACCACTCACAGGAATCGTAGAGAAATTAGGTGAACCCTAAATTACATAGAAAAAGAGCGAGAAGGCAGATCCAATCTTACTGAAGGGAAGGACGAGAATAATCCACCACCACAAGATGTGACAGAAAATAGTGCTCCGTGTATTATGTATGATTATGCTAAACCTCATTTAACAGGAGCAGAATCGAGTATTTTTAGGCCTGCTATAGCTGCTATTAATTTTGAATTAAAGCCTAACACTATACAAATGATTCAATAATTTGTTCAATTTGATGGTTTGCAGGACAAAGACCCAAATACTCATATAGCTAATTTTTTAGAGTTCTGTGATACCTTCAAAATAAATAGCGTTTCTTATGATGCCATTAGTCTTCGGTTATTTCCCTTTTCATTAAGGAATAAAGCCAAACAGTGGTTAAACTCGTTACCACGAGGGTCAATCACTACATGGGATCAAATGACCGAAAATTTTTTATTAAAATATTTCCCACAGGCCAAAACGGCCAAATTACAGAATGATATCTCTTCTTTTGTGTAGATGGATTTAGAAACATTATACGACGCATGGGAGAGATACAAGGATCTCTTGAGAAGGTACCCGCAGCATGGTCTACCCTTGTGGCTCCAAGTCCAAACTTTCTATAACGGTGTGAACCCCTCAACGAGGCAACTAATTGATTCAGCCACCGGTGGAACCCTGAACAACAGAACTCTTGAAGCAGCTTACGAGTTTATTGAAGAGATGTCACTGAATAACTATTAGTGGCAGGTTACAAGGACAAAACCAACAAAATCAGCCGGAGTTTTCAACCTCGACGCAGTAACCATGCTATCAACATAGGTAGAGATGATGAATAAAAAGCTTGATAGTTTTTGTTCTTCGCAGGTACATCCAGTAATGCAGTGCGACGCAAGTGGAACTGTGGCAAATCCTGAGTATCGACCCTACCAACCGGGCACAGAAAGCGAACAGATGAACTATATAGGTAATAATTTCAGATCTAATAATAACCTTTATAGTAATAATTATAATCCAGGTTGGAGGAACCACCCAAATTTTTCATGGGGAGGTCAAGGAAATCAAAGACAACAACTTCCTCAAAATTTCCAAAATCAACCTTATCTACAGGAAAAGAGGTCGAACCTCGAAGAGATGCTGATAAAATTCATGGCAGCCACGGATAATCGTCTCTAAGACACTGAGACCACCCTTAAGAATCAATAGGCATCAATCAAAGGGATCGAGAGCCAAGTTGGGGAACTTACTAAGACAGTTGGACAACTTGAAAAGATAATTTTCGAACGACCGCAAGGGCATCTACCAAGCAACACTGAGATTAACCCAAAGGAGCACATCCAAGCCATCATAGCTTATGATAGTACAGGGTTAGATGAACCCAATCCAATACAAGAAAATGAGGTAGAAGAAGATAAAGTTGAGGTAACACAAGAAAAGCCAAAACCGGTAATCTAAAAGTACCAACCTTGCATTCCTTATCCCTAAACAATGAAGAGAGACGATACAGAGGAAAAGTTCGGTAAGTTTCTTAAAATTTTAAAGAAATTACATATCAACTTACCTCTTCTTGAAGCTCTTTCACAAATGCCAGATTCAAGGAAATTTTTAAAACAACTCTTAACGAGCAAGCGTAAATTAGACGAGGAGCCACATGTGGAATTAAACGTAGTATGCTCAGCAATGCTACAGAATAGACTACCGCAAAAGCTAAAAGATCCAGGGAGTTTTACAATTCCATGTTTAATTGGTAGTTTAACTATTGATAATGCGTTAGCTGATTTAGGGGCAAGCATAAATGTCATGCCTTATAAAATGTTTAAACAACTAGGTCTAGGGAAACCCAAACAAACTAGGATGAGTATTCAATTAGCTGATAAAACTGTTAGAATTCCTAGGGGTATTATCGAAGATGTTCTTGTAAAAATTGATGAATTAGTTTTCCCAGTAGACTTTGTCGTTTTAGATATGGATGAGGACAACACGATCCCCCTAATTTTAGGAAGACCATTCTTAGCAAGTGCCAGAACTAAAATCGATGTTGATGCAGGCGAACTTATACTTTGTGTAGGCGAGGAGACAGTCACTCTTCAAGCCCTCGACTCAGCTAGAACATCAATTAACCAAGGTGAGAATGTAAATTCTATTGATAACCATTCGGTTAACCCTTCTTTTTAGAAAACACCACAAGGTTACAAACCTGAGCCGAATCATGGACCTCATGCCAACAAAGAAGAATTATATGAGGAACAACGCCTTAAGGTCGATAAATTAGAAGAGTGGAAGACACACCTTAAAAAGGAACTAGAACCACACGAAGTAAAGCCGAAAGAGCTCCCAAAAGAGCTCATAGGAACATCAAACCACTTCAAAATAGGAGATTAGGTACTGTTAGATAAAGCAGACACTCGAACTACCACATCAGACCTGAATACAAACGAAGAAATCCCACATAGATGAGCAACTCGGTAAGTCTCTTGAACTTTCAAAGAAATTTCATATTAACTTGCCATTTCTTGAAGCTCTTTCGCAGATGCCAGATCCTAGACCTCGTGTCGATAAAGAAGAAATTCATGAGGAACGAAGGCTTTGGATCGATGAACTAGACGAGTGGAAGACACACTTCAAAGAGAAACTAAAAACACACGAAGCAAAAACGAGGCAACTCCATGACGAAATTAATGATGGGACAACCCAGCTTAAGATAGGAGATCAGGTACTCAAAATCTTCCCAGATGGAACGGTCGAGGTAACACATTCAAATTTCAGCACTTTTGAGGAAAACATTACTCGACCTAAATTTAATATCAATAACCGAATTGATCGCATGAGAAAGGATTTTCACCTCCTCAAACCACCATGACCATATGAATGAGAGGTAAAGTCTAGCTTAATACTATAAACGAGCGCTTCTCGGGAGGCAACCCGAGCACTAACCCCATTAATTTTTACATTTTTTATTTTTTACTTTTATTTTCCTTTTAGCACCTAACATAAACTAACCAAAATACAAATTTCCATACCACACAGCCTTGCACACGGCCGTGGCCGTGGCCGTGTGGCCACCACAGGAAGGTATAAGGGCGGGGCCAACTACTAGATCCATAGTTTCTATTTAACCCCCTTCTTCCCTTCCTTTTCCCGTTATCTTTCTTCTTTCATTTTCCATTATTTACTTTTATTTTTATTTATTTTTATTTTTTTATTACTATCTTCTTCTTATTCTTTGTACCATTTAGATTTAGTTTAGGACACAATAAAATTCGACCAGCTGCTTCGAGGACTCAATTTCAAACGGTTCGAGATGCTTCCCCACGTTCACCTCCAATCCTATCCGGTTTCTTTTCATTAACTTTATCCAAAATTCAGGAAGTTTCACTTTTCTCCCCATCTTACGATTTTATGATTATTTTGATATTATCTATCTTTGTACATTGAGGACAATGTACATCTTAAGTGTGGGGGGTTAACTATAGAATTATTTGAGAATCCCTGAATGATATCTTGTCTTAAAGTAATTTTCTTAGATTGTGATTAGAATGAAATTTCTTTTGATTTATATTTTTTATTAATATGTTTTAGAGTAATTCATTGATAATTGTGCATTGATGATTAAAAGGATATTAAACAATCAAGCATGATAAGTCTATTTTTCAGAATAATTTTTTTTAGGTTGTCTACCTGAATCTAGATGATATCTTGAAGTTTGAAATTTACAAGGTTGACATCAAAAACCCATAATTTCTGTGAGCTTTTGAGCCTTATAGAGCATATATTCTTTTTCGTGCTCATTTTTTGATTATGAGTGTGTCAACATTGATTTGTTATTCTAGAACTTGCATTGTTTATACATGTCGAGACCACACCTATGATTTGATATACCGAGATGATAAAGGCACCTAGGTTTTAACCCACTTACTCCATCAAGAAGCTTACCTTCATAATTAACCCCTAGTGAACCCCTTTTAATCCTAACAACCCTCTTTATTGACTCACCCACTAATATTAACCCAAAACCCTTTGTATTTGTTATTACCATTTTTCTTGACTACCCTTTTTGTCGAGATTTGATGTTGAGCAGTTATCTAACTATGTTCTATATTTCAATTGTTAAAGTTCTTTATTATTATTTGACTAGTTCTTAAAAAAAAAAGAAAAAAGAAAAACAAAGAAACAAACAAAATGAAGTATATTCATTATTAGTTCTATAATTAAGTGAGCTTACATGTTTAAATTACAAATCTTGAAGAAAAAACTCGTATTATTAGCTTTAAATTGATGTAATTATTTAGGATTAGTTCATTTTTCTAGTTGGGTAAACTGTCAATTTAATCTCAATTCTAACCTTCTAATTCAGCCTTTATCCACACCTTTAACCTAAGCCCCATTACAACCCTGTTAAAGACCTTTTGATTTGTGTATCATCTCATTTTATAGTGGTGGAGATTTGATTTTCATGCAAGCCTATGGGATTAACTTTTCATGTTTGACTTTTGAGTGCTTAATTTTGAACCTTAAACACTTTGAGTGATTTGAGTGAATCTTTAGTGAGGATATCAACCCTTGTCGATTTTGAATCAAAGGTAATTATTTAGTTAAGGGGAAACGCCTATGTTTTCGTGCTACAAATGTATGACTTTGATTGTTTGAATCTTTAGGACTCTTTGAGTTGAATTATCCATGTATAAATTATTTCTGAATTATGATAAAGCATGATTGATAAATATTATGAATCAAGGAAGTTCATTTTTAATCGTGACTTGAGAATTTTGCTTGAGGATAAGCAAAAGCTTAAGTGTGGGGGGTATTTGATAAACCGTAAAAGTAACATATTTTAGGCCCACATTTAGCATGCTTTTGGATGATTGAAGCCTCGAATTATGTAATTTGGTGCTCTTAATCCTTTGTTTTCATGTTTTATACCCAGGAGAGCACCGGATAATGAAAAGAACGGAAAACGGGCCCAAAACGGAGAAAGTTGGCCATATCACGAAATCGACATGGCCTGGGCCCAAGAACACACGGCCGTGCCTCACTCAACAGGTTCGAACACGACCTAGCTACGACTTACACGGACGTGTGCCATGGGCTGTCCCTGTCGCGGCCAAGAGGAGTTTTACTCGGATTTGGATACTTGGAGGCAAAGAAACACATTCAAAAGCCTATTCAAACACCCTAGTAGGAATTCTACTTGAATTAGGATACTTAGGGGCCAAGTAAGGCATCTCAAAGTCTATATAAACACCCAAGAGAGCAACTTGAAGGGGGAGTTCGACAGAAGCCTTCTACCAGGGCTTTTAGCTAGGCCAAGGAGCCGAGCCGAAAAGGCCAGATTTGTGGAGATCACTCGAAGATAGCCAGTTGATCCATCTCAAAAAGCCAGAATTCTACTCAAGACGGCGGATCTCTCTTTTAATTTCTTCAGGGGGTTTCAGGGATTTCTTATGTTTTGTTTTATCTTTTCTTCTGAGATGTTTTCTTTTATCGTTATGAACTAAACCCTTCAGATACCTGTAGGGGATGAAACCTAAGACGGATCTTGTTATTGTTTTCTGAACTATATGATAAATACTTGATTTGTTCTTAATTATGTGTGCTTAATTCTTGTGTTAATATTTCTGGGATATTGATTCAAGTTGAATGTGCTTAGGTGGAGGAGCAAAAGTCCCTGCTTAAGAGTAGATCTAGCATAATTAAGCGGAGTTGATCGCGCACTAGAGATTGGGTGACGAGATTTTGCCGGATTAGGGTGAAACCTTATATGGGAGTCCATAGATCGAGTTAATACAATTCTAAGGGTTTTAATTAGAAAGAGATTTCAATTAATCAACTTAGGGTTAGACATTATTCGCCTCAAGAGAGGGTTTAATATAAATTAGGGAATCTTACGGATTAAGTCAAGTGAATAAATCGTCTGGTTCAGTGTTAGATAACAAGTGAAGTCTAGGTGGATTCTTCCTAAGGGTATCGTCTTAATCAACTGAGTTTTTCCAACAGTATTTCCCCAATTCATTCTTTTTGTCTTTGCGTCTTTAGCTTAGTAGTTAGTTAAATTTAGATTAAACAAACAACTTCACTTATTTTAGGCTAGATAATAAAACGAAAGTTAGTATTAGTACTTTTAGTTCCTTTGGGTTCAACAATCTGGTTTTGCCTAAGCTATTCTACTGTTCGATAGGTGTGCTTGCCTCAACCATTGTCATAGTTAGTTTCCAGTTCAATCATTATAAATTTTAAGACTCTAAAATCAACGATCAGCTTGTTTTGCAACTTGGCTCTAATACCACTAAATGTAACACCCCAAATCAGGCCTAGACGTTATGGACGAATCTGATGATGTCACATGGAATGGAATTTTGAAAACTAATTTATTATGATAAAGCCGTGTTCATTTTATTACTCTTATTTATTCCAGAAATTGCTTACTCATCTATTCGATTGCATAAAACATAATTCATTGTGGAAGCTTTAGAAATTATTTATGTTATGAAAAACTGAGTTAATTAAGTAAATCCGTCCATTTTTGAGAAACCCCTTTGTTGTCGAGAAAACTGTCTAAGAGGTCGAGGGTTTAGAAAATACTTTAGCTTTTGAAAACCGAGTCTTCTTACGTCTAGCAGTTATGAATCCATAAAAACAATAAATAAAAACCATATTTAAGAAAAAGTCCCAAAAAATCCACGAGTTACATCAAAATAAACCAATAATCGTAAAATAGGATAAAAACCATGAAAGTCCAAAACTGTGGTTATCGCCGAGTCCTCCGCCGCACTGATCTGTCTAGGTTTGGAGATTACCTATGCACATTAAACAAAAGGTGCAGTTTAATTAAACTCAATGTGTAATCCCTCAGAAACAAACAATAGCAAGCACAGTGCACAGCCAAAATAGTCCTGGGCCTAAGCCCTTTCCAGAATCAATAACAGTTTGGGCCTTAGCCCATCTCAGTACAGTATTAAGTATGCAGTAGGGTCTTAGCCCATCACAGTATTAGTATCAGTCATAAATATTTAGTAGCAAATTCCGACCCAACTAGTCTCTACACACCATCTCCATCCAACCCTACACTCCATGTGGGGATTAAATCAACCCACCCATCCTTACACTCTAGGTAGTACCGAATGCGACACATAAACAGTAATTTGCAGCTGAGCTGCCAGATATTAGGCTTAAGAGCCTTTTAGTACACTTCTGCCAAATAATATAATCCCACCCTAATGTAATGCAACATATAATGGAATGTCATGCTATCACAGGTCTATTAGATGCACATACAGTTCAGTATACATGCTTATATATAACATGCTCAATACATAATTTACACAATCAATTTCACGTAGATGAGGGTCTAAGTAATGCTTACCGACCCTACGGAAGGTTCACAGTCGACTTGGGCGACCTGTGCAACATTACCAAACATTTCAGTAAAAATGGGCACACACGCCCATGTGGCCTACCCGTGTGGGCCCACACGAGCACGGCCCAAATTTACCTTGGCTGTGAGGATCACACGGCCTGGCCCAGAATCCCACATGCCAGTGTGGTGTACCCATATGGGCCCAGACGCCCGTGTGGCCCTCATGGCCCAAATCGATCGGCTAAATGCATGCGCACTACCGCTCGCCATCACACATGCCACCCGTGTCATGCTCAGACGCATGGCCTCGTAGAACACATGCCCGTGTTAGGGCACATGACCTACCACACGGGCAACCACACATCCGTGGGGCATCGATAGTGAGGTTTTTGGCTTTCACCAAAACCTTGTTTCCTGTGCGATCGAGTACACACCTGGTTTGTTTTTAATGCTATTGCAACCACGAGCACTCCAAACCCTAAATATCGGTATTCCAAGCCTAATTTTAGTGACACTAACGAAACTTGATAGAAAATCTAACGAGATGATCAACTTCCATCTAACAAAAACCTTACCTCTGACCGAGAACAGCGTTTCTACACCACTTCAATACTGATCGAAAAACTCCAGCCCTTAACCTTCTCCAAAAACAAAATGAAACCTATCAATCAATATCCCAAAATCCAAATAACTACACTTACTACTCTTACCGAAACTTACCAAACCCGCGTGAGTACAATTAACGTTGCAAATATGAAAGAAACGAATGGATTCGAAAAAACGGAGCAAAAATAAGAGGGGAAGAGACTGCCGAATTTTTGCAAAATGATAATCAAAAGAAACTTCTTATAACTCCCTATCTCAACTCCCTTTATTTTTCTCCAGCAAACTACCCACTACTCAGAATTCCTATTTGACTGAAACTCTCTCAGTCAAACAAGCAAAATAAACTCTCATGCTTGCGAAGGGATTCGAACTCCAGACCTCCCACACTCCAACACACAACTTAACCACCAGACCAGTGGGCTATTTTGATATGGTTTTACAAATACTTAAATATAAGTCCATTGCTCAAGTATAAGGCTTAGTTCCGAAAAATACCAAAATTTGCCAAAGCTAGGGCTTGAACTTGGGACCTCACACACACACCCAGAACACTTAACCACTGAAGCAGATACACATTCGTGCCACATTTTCATAATAAAAAGAATAAGAATTTTGGGCGTTACAACTCTACCCCCTAAAAGAAAATTTCGTTCTTGAAATTTACCTAATCAAAACAGATGAGGATACTGCTGACGCATCACATCCTCAGGCTCCCACGTGGCCTCTTCAGTACTATGATTCTGCCATAACACATTCATTAATGCAATAGATTTCCTCCTTAGAACCTTTACGTTGCGATCCAAAATCTAAATCGGATCCTCTTCAAAGGTCAAGTCTAGCCTAACCTCAATCGCCTCAATATGGATAAAATGAGTAGGATCAAAGCAATAGCGCCTCAGCATAGAGATGTGAAACACGTCATGGATACGATCCAACTTTGGAGGTAAGTCTAACTGATAAGCAACTGGTCCCATTCGCTTCAGAATATGGTAAGGTCAAATAAACCTAGGGCTCAGCTTTGCTTTACGACCAAACCTCAAGATCTTCTTTCATGGCGAGACCTTAAGAAAAATAAAGTCCCCCACAGAATACTCAATCTCGCGTCTTTTCAGATCTGCATAAGATTTCTATCTGTCCGATGTCGCTTTCAGTCGATCCCGAATCAGTCTGACCTTATCCTCAGTCTCAAAAACCAATTCAGGACCCGGAACTCGTCGCTCACCCAACTAGTCCAACAAAAAGGAGTACGACACTTACGACCATACAAAGCCTCGTAAGGTGCCATCTGAATGCTAGACTAGAAGCTGTTATTATAAGAAAACTCCACTTGTGGCAGATAATCCTCCCAATTGCCTCGGAAATCTATAACACAACTCCTCAACATGTCCTCTAGTATCTGAATCACCTTCTCTGACTGACCATCAATCTGAGGATGGAACATAGTACTGAAGTCCAATCTCGAACCCAGAGCCTCATGTAACTTTTTTCCAAAATCGAGATGTAAAGCGAGGATCCCTATAAGATATGATCTAAACCAGTACCCCATGCAGTCTCACTATCTCAGAAATATAAAGCTTCGCCAACTTCTACAGAGAATTATCTGTACGAACCGATTTGAAGTGCACTGACTTGAACAATTGATCCACAATGACCCAAACAAAATCCTACTTAGTGGGTGTCAAGGGTAACCCACTAACGAAGTCCATCGTCACACGTTCCCACTTCCAAAGAGGAATCTTAATCGGCTGTAGCAAACCCGAAGGCAACTGATGCTCAGCCTTAACCTGCTGACATGTCAGACATCTAGCCACAAAATCAGTAACCTCTCGCTTCAATCCTGGTCACCAATATAACTCTTGAAGATATCAGTACATCTTATTTTAACTAGGATGCATAACATAAGGGCTACTATGCGCCTCTCTCATTATAGACTGCCTCAGATCAGTATCGTTCAGTACACATATCTAGCCTTGGAAGCACAATACACCCTTAAAGTTCAACCCAAAGTCCATAGTGCTACGACTCTCAATATGTCGAAACCAAAGACCCAAAGACTTATCCTCTAATTGCTTACCCTTAATCTGCTCGATTCAAGTTGGTTTGACTTGCAACTCAACCAACAAACTCCTCTCACAAACATGCTAAGTTGAGCGAACATCGCTCTCAGATCAGTCATAGCCCTACGGCTCAAAGCATCGACCACCACATTGGCCTTGCCTGGATGATACTCAATGGTACAGTCGTAATCCTTAAGCAGCTCAATCCATCTATGCTGCCTAAGATTTAACTCCTTCTAAGAAAGAAGATACTTGAGGCTTTTGTGATCAGTGTAGATGATACACTTCTCACGGTACAGATAATGCCTTTAGATTTTCAGTGCAAATACCACGGCGGCACACTGTAAGTCATGCGTTGGGTAGTTCGCCTCATGCGTCTTAAGTTAATGAGACGCGTATGCTACCACCTTACCATCCTGTATCAACACACATCCCAAACCGACATGTGATGCATCACTATAAATCGTGAACTTTTTTCCAGGATCTGGTTGTATCAAAACAGGAGCCTCAGTCAGTACAGTCTTGAGCTTCTCGAAGCTCTCTTGCTGCGCATCAGACAAGATGAATGGTACACCCTTACGTAGCAATATTGTTAAGGGTGCTGCAATTAATGAAAAGCCTTCCACAAACTGTCAGTAATATCTTGCCAGCCCCTGAAAGCTACGGATCTCAAACACATTCTTAGGCTGCTTCCAATCCAACACTGCTTCAATCTTTTGAGGATCGACTCGAATCCTCTCTGCAGACACCACATGTCCCAGAAATGTTACTTCACGTAACCAAAACTCGCACTTGCTGAACTTAGCATAGAGCTATTTTTCCCTCAAAATCTGAAGAACAATCCTAAGGTGCTCGTCATGCTCATCCTCAGTCCTCGAATAAACCAATATGTCGTCAATGAACAGCACTACAACCGATCTAGGTAGGGCTAAAACACTTGGTTCATCAGGTCCATGAAAGCTGCCGGTGCATTAGTTAGTCCAAATGGCATCACTAGGAACTCATAGTGACTATAATGAGTCCTAAATGTCATCTTATATACATTAGCTTCTTTAACCCTCAACTGATGATACCCAGATCGTAAATCAATCTTGGAGAATACAAAAGCCCCTCGGAACTGGTCAAACAGACCATCAATCCTCGGTAATGGATACTTGTTTGTAATGGTCAGCTTATTCAGTTGCCGATAGTCAATACACATCCTCATGGATCCATCATTCTTCTTAACAAACAGTACCGGTGCTCCCCACAGAGACACACTAGGGCGGATGAACCAACGATCCAACAACTCCTAAATATGAGCCTTAAGCTCTGTAAGCTCTTTCGATTCCATTCGATAGGGAGCGATAGACACCGGAGCTGTACCAGGGAAAAGTTCAATCCCAAACTCCACTTCTCGATTCAGAGGTAAACCCGATAGCTCCTCAAGAAAGATGTCCAAAAAATCCATTACCGTTCTGATATCCTTAACTGTAGAATCCCCAGAATCGGAGACACTTACATAGGCCAAGTACGCCTCACATCCCTTACGAACCAGTTTTTTAGCCACCAGTGCAGAGATCACGTTAGCCAAATAATTCCAGCTTTCTCCTATCATGACCACCTCATTATCCTCCTCAATTCTCAATACGACCCTCTTGGTCGCACAATCCAAACTGACACAGTGCTTAACCGACCAATCAATTCCCAATATTATGTCAAACTCCCCAAAAGGAAGATCCATCAGATCAGCCAGAAAGGTTTCCCCTTGAACATCTAAAAGGATGTGTAACACCCCTTAACCCTAAACTTTCGTCGGAACATGGTTACGAAGCATTACTAGACATATCGGACAATTTACGAATAATTCACAGATAAAATAACATACATAGTATAATTTAATCATTAAGTCCCTATAACGGACCCTCGAGGCCCAAAACACGTATTAGAAATGAAACGAGACTTGTTCGAGTACTCCAATTTTTTTTATGAACTCAATATAACCCCTTTATATCTAACCTTCCCTGCAATTTCAAACCGAGGCCAAACCAAAACTAATATTACAACCAATGCAATGTCATATTTAATCATATTAAAATCATACCTATATCATTAATTTGATAATTTACTCTATAAACATTTATATTACTATTAAAAATTAACTTATAATTTCATTCATTCCATTCTAAATTTAGTACCAATTATACCATGCATATCAAATAAAATTTCGTACCATTTCATTAGTTTAAACACCAAAATTCCAAATACTATTCTTTACGACAAAAATCATGTAGCATTTTAAAGTGACCGAAATAACACCTATGTACATGCCACTTTTACCAAAGAGGACTACATCACCGACTTTTATATTGGAGTCGGGATTACTTTGGATGCTGAATCGGGACGCTGAATACCTATTAACCTGTGCACGGAAATAACCATACGCTGAGTATTTCATACTCAGTGGTATTACCATAATTCAAATTATAAACATAATAAGGATAGTTATTAAATTAGACAACTTAAACATACTAAAATCAAATCAAACATAACTTTCATTTCTTTAACATTCGTTACTTAATTTAAACTTTCCATCAATTGAAATCATATAATTTCATATTGAGCCAACCTTTTGTTCATGCTTTTTCATTCTCATTTCCAATTTCAATTCACAAATTCAATACACATTCCTTTTTCACATTTCTTCAATGGCTCAACCGATTCATTTCATTTAATTTAGCTTTTCATTTTTTTACCCCTATTAACAGACTCTGACTTTGGTGGATAAGCGAATCCAACCAAACACACCAGATTGACACCCATTGTCTCATCGACAGAGCTGAAGAAAGTTGGTACCTAGTACCTCATCAAAACTATCCAAAGAAATATAGTGACGCCCAGTGTCTCATCGACTCGAGGTCAAAATATCCCTGAACTCTTCCAATCCTATGGCATGCCAGCTATATCCGACTCAGCCTGACTAGTTAATAGGGTATTGGTTCAAATATCAATTTCTCTTTCTCTTCCATTTGATCACAAATCATCCAAATTCAATTCATACATATTATCAATTCAATCTCAATCTCAAATTCACAATTCAAATCACTTCCAATCCAATTTCACAATTTAATTCAATATACTTTTCATATCAATCACATGTAATTCAATTTATAATTCAATACTAACATGTAATTCAATTTATAATTCAATACTAACACATATTCATCATTTAATTCTATTTTTCCCAAGTTCATTCAATATAGTCACTTACCTCATTATTTACTTACCATTCACATAATTTAAATTTATCATAAAAAAAACTAAATAATTTGAATTATAGTAATACAAACCCGGATTTGTTTGATTATTCCTCGTCAATTTTTTCTTTTCCTTTTGATGTCGATGCCTCGGGTTCTTTGTTACCTACAAAAATAATAATAATTAAACTATTAATTACAGCACTAATTTATAACAATTAATTGAATTTCTATCCAATATATACTTTAATTCCAATTTGGTCTTAACTAGATTTATCTACTTTTCTAACTCAATACATACTTTATTTCTATCCAAATTTCAACCAAACTTATACATATCTATCAAAGTTTCATCATAAATACCTAATTTTGAAATTCTTACAATTAAGTCCCTACAACACAAAATTTATGGCTTCTTTTACAATTTAATCCCTTTATTAATTCTAACTTTAAATTCATTCAATTAAACCCCTACTTCAACTTTTTGTTCAATATAAACTATAGTTGAAAACCTATGAACTCTCAAAATATCAACTTAATTTCAATAAAACCTTGTTCTAAAGCTTTTAAAACATCAAAATTAAGAGAGAATGACTTAATTTAACTTACCAATTAAACTTCAAGCTTCAATTCCCTAGTTCCCCTTTTCTTTTTCTTTCTCTTTTTTCTTTCCCTATTTTCGTTGCTTCTTCTCTGTAACTATCTTCTTTTCTTTTTTTTTTCTTTGTTTCTTTTTACTTTATATCTTATATATATATATTAGTTAATAATAATAATAATAATCTACTTAATAACAAATACTTATTTTACAATTGGACAATTATATATTTTACACTTGTCTTTAATTAATTTGTTTATCACAATTAAATCTTATGATATAATTATTTAATTAATAAAAATCTATTTAATACCAATTATAAACAATACATTTGTATACATACTTTTTTTATGCCCGTGAATTTTGGGTTACTACAGAATGTCTCTAAAAAACCTGTTAACCCTTATAGACTACCCCAACGGACTCAATACAGTAACCTCACTCGTAGTGCTCCCAACCAATATCCCCATGTTTTCAGACACAATACAGGCTATATAGGAGTGAGTGGATCCTATATCTATCAATACAATAAAAGGTACATCATGCATAGGAACGTACCCGTGATGACGTCCGGAACATTTCCATCCTCTTGGCGACGTGTAACATATAATAGAGCTGACTGCCTCTCCCCAATCTGTCCAATAGCTCTGCCCACGGCCCATGCCATTACCACCCCTAGCCTGACCACAGCCTCTCGGTGGCTATTGTACCTTAAGCTGGCATCTGATCAGCCTTTAGTGGACACTCCCTGATACGGTGATCCAATGATCCACACCTCAGACACGGCTCAGTCCTTCTCCAACACTTTACCTAGTGGCGTCTACCACAATCAACACACGGCTGCTGTCCAGTAGCAACAACAAGGGACCCAGCTCTAACTGGCCCATTAGCTCTAGCCTTTTTTTAGGCCTCTGTACAAAACTCGGGGGCTCCGAGTCCCTCTTGTTCCTACCTCTCTCTCTATCACAGTTTTCATGCTCAAATCGCTTAACCTCCTCGGCGATCTTCGCCTTCTCAACCAGTAAAGAAAAATCATGCTCCTTCTGCGGAGCTATTAGGACTCTCAAATTATCCCTGAGGCCATCCTCAAAGCAGACACATCGCTCACACTCAGTCACCACCATATCTCGCGCATAGCGGCTCAGTCACAGGAATTTGGCCTCACACTCGGCTACAGATCGATCTCCCTGAGCAAGGTTCAGGAACTCCCTCCTATGGACATCCACGTAGCTCTCCCCCACATATTTCCCCTAGAAGGCAGTCTTAAAGAACTCCCAGGTCAGATGTTCGGGTTGAGTTCCCTCCTTAACAGTTAGCCACCACAGGTAGGCCTCATCCCGCAGTAGTGAGACTGCACCCATTAATTTCTACTCGGGGGTGCAATCTAGATTATCCATGATCCTCTCCGTGGCCTCAATCCAGTATTCAGCCACATTAGGGGCGACCTCAGTGAAACCCCTGAAGAGCTTAGCTCCATTGGACTGGAGTCATTTTATAATCGACCCACGACCCCCAGATATAGTATTAGGCCCAGCGACCCTCTCCAATATCCTTAGCATAGCCTGGGACAATGCATCGTCCCCAGCCATGCGATCTTGAGACCCAGTCTCAGTAGCAGGCGACACTACCATCTCACTTGTATCTAGATTTGGCATACTACCCAGAGAAGAAGACTTAACTCGAGCCCCTCTATGGCCTCTACCTCAGCCTCGGGTACTTCATCCGCAGATACCTCATGCGCTCATCGTAGATTCAGAATTTTATCCACATCAGTTTTATGAATCAATTACAGTTTCGATATTTATTAGTAGATGTTTTATGAAAACAGTTTCAGTATTTCAGTGTGGTTTTCACAAATCACAGTCTCTATCAGTTTTGCTACAGTCTCAGTTTCACTACAGTTTCAGTATACACTACCTAGAGTGTTTTCACATTATACTACCTACAGTAGTCTCAAAATATCATAACATTTTCAAAAACCAGTTTCAGAATACTTACAGGATCGGCACCGAAAACTCGGTGTACCACATACTCAGTCAATTATTTCTAAACATTTGAAAATCAATTCTTAAAAAACAAAATTTTAAACCCAAATACACAGCAAGTTTTGCAACTTGGCTCTGATACCACCAAATGTAACACCCCAAACCAGGCCTAGACATTATGGCCGAATCTAGCGATGTCATATAGAATGGAATTTTGAAAACTAATTTATTATGATAAAGCCGTGTTCATTTTATTACTCTTATTTATTCCAGAAATCGCTTACTCATTTAGTCGATTGCATAAAACATAATTCGTTGCGAAAGCTTTAGAAATCATTTATGTTATGGAAAAACTGAGTTAATTAAGTAAATTCGTCCATTTTTGAGAAACCCATTTGTTTTCGAGAAAATTGTCTAAGAGGTCGAGGTGTTAGAAAATACTTTAGCTTTTGAAAATCGAGTCTTCCTACGTCTAGCAGTTATGAATCCATAAAAATAATAAATAAAAACCACATTTAAGAAAAAGTCCCAAAAAATCCGCGAGTTACATCAAAATAAACCAATAATCGTAAAATAGGATAAAAACCATAAAAGTCCAAAACCGTGGTTACCGCCGAGTCTTCTGCCGCACCGATCCATCGAGGTCTGGGGATTACCTATGCACATTAAACAAAAGGGTGAGTTTAATTAAACTCAGTGTGTAATCCCTCAGAAACAAACAATAGCAAGCACAGTGCACAACCAAAACAGTCCTCGGCCTAAACCCTTTCCAGTATCAGTAACAGTTTGGGCCTTAGCCCATTTCAGTACAGTATTAAGTATGCAGTAGGGTCTTAGCCCATCACAATATCAGTATCAGTCATAAATATTCAATAGCAAATTCCTACCCAACTAGTCTCTACACACCATCTCCGTCCAACCCTACACTCCATGTGGGGATTAAATCAACCACACCCATCCCTACACTCTAGATAGTATCGAATGCGCCACATAAACAGTAATCTGCAGCTGAGCTGCCAAATATTAGGCTCAAGAGCCTTTCAGTACACATCCTCCAAATAATATCATCCCACTCCAATGTAATGCAACATATAATGGAATGTCATACTATCACAGGTCTATTAGATACACATACAATTCAGTATATATACTTATATATAACATGCCCAGTACAAAATTTAGACAATCAATTCCACACAGATGAGGGTATAAGTAATGCTTACTGACCGTACAGAAGGTTCACAGTCAACTTGGCTGACCCGTGCAACCTTAACAAACATTTCAGTAAAAATGGGCCTGCCCATGTGGCCTGCCCGTATGGGCCTACATGCCCGTGTAGCTCACACGGGCTGGCCCAAAATCCCACATGCCTGTGTAGTGTACCCGTGTAGCCCACACGGCCTAAATTAGTCCAGCTCGTGTATCGCACACGACCTATCTGGCCATCACACGGTCGTGTCATGCTCACACGGCATGGCCTCGTCGAACACATGCTCGTGTTAAGGCACACGGCCTATCGCACGGGCGACCACATGCCCATGTGGTGTCGACAGTGAGGCTTTCAGCTTTCACTAAAACTTCGTTTCCTGTACAATCGAGTACACACCTAGTTTGTTTTCAATGCTATCACAACCACGAGCACTCCAAAACCTAAAAATCAGTATTCCAAGCCCGATTTTAGTGACAGTAACGAAACTTGATTGAAAATCCAATGAGATGACCAACTTCCAACTAACAGAAACCTTACATCTGACTGAGAACAGCATTTTTACGCCACTTCAATACTGATCGAAAAACTCCAGCCCTTAACTTTCTCCAAAAACAAAATGAAACCCATCAATCAATATCCCAAAATCAAAATAACTACACTTACTACTCTTACCGAAACTTACCAAACCCGTGTGAGTACAATCAATATTGCAAATACGAAAGAAAGGAATAGATTCGGAAGAACGAATTAAAAAGGAAAGGGGAAGAGACTACCAAATTTTTGCAAAAAGATAATCAAAAGAAATTCTGATAACTCCCTATCCCAACTCTCCTTTTTTTTCAGCAAACTACCCACTACTCAAAATTTCTGTTTGACCGAAACTCTCTCGATCAAACAAGAAAAAATAAACCCCCACGCTCGCGCATGGATTTGAACTTCAGACCTCCCACAATCCAACACACACCTTAACCACCAGACCAGCAAGCCCATAATAATATGGTTTTACAAATACTTAAATATAAGCCCATTGCTCAAGTATAAGGCTTAGTTTCGAAAAATACCAAAATTTGCCAAAGCTAGGGCTTGAACTTGGAACCTCTCACACACAACCAGAGCACTTAACCACTGAAGCAGATACACAGTTGTGTCACATTTTCATAATAAAAAGAATAAGAATTTTGGGGCATTACACACTATGAATGTTACAAATGAATAAATCCATAAATGGATTCAGTATTTATTCTGCATGGGTCCTGTCCGATGTACTGACAGTCCAGTCATCGTATCTATGTCTCATTCTTTTAGGATATATCTGCTCTGATGCCCAAGACAAGGCATCTCCTCAATTGGACTTGATAGACGACATATTAGTCTTTCAATCAGTTTTCTTATTTTCGATTAGACTAAAGACATGTTTAGGTTCTTCTACTAATACAAGTTGCCTTTCTCTAATACGATTTAACCACGTAATACCGATTAGTATTGATTAAACATTAGACAACCAATGTGCAACATTTACTACCATTTTGCTTTGCATGCAAAAATAATGTGAGGACAATTATACAACATATATTAATGTAATCAATGAATTTGTTTTATTAAACAATCTATTCGAAAAAATTACAAGTGTATATTAACGAAAATACTACACTTAGGGTACCAGATCCAACAGTCTTCCGCTTGCCCTAGTGAAGTATATGAGTCATGTTTTTACATTATTTCTCCCCTCCATGTAATACCCTAAATTTTGGGCCTAGAAGAAATGAGCCTTGGGCTTGGAGAGCATTTGGAAGTTGGTAAATGAGTATTTGTTATGCAAGAGGTGACACAATTGATTGTTTGCTTCAGTGGTTAAGTGATTTAGTAGTGTTTGGGTGTGTCTGAGAAGTCCCGGGTTCAAACCTGGGCTTTAGCAAAATTTTGATTTTAAGTGAATAAAACCCTAAGTACTTGAAAATAGGCCTTATAATTAATTGAGTTTAAAGTGTGTTACAAAAAGAGCTTCTGGCTTGATGGTTGTGGCGTCACTAAGGTGGCAAGGGAGCTGGGGTTCGAATCACTCTTTACACAAAGGAATATTTATTTTACTCCTTGGCTGTAGGAGTGGTGGAGTTTGAATCAAACATTGCTGAAGAGATTGGAGTTTGAATTAGTCAAAGAGGATTTCAAGGAGGGATAAGGGGAGAGATATTTGGAGAAACTTGAGGAATTTGATATGGGAGAGAGTTGTGCCATTTTGGGGAACCCTAACTTTGAGAATTCAGCTAGGAGAGTGTTTTTTGGCAATTGGAACATTTGGAGGTTTTGAATTTGCTAAAAATTTTTCCTTCTTTTCATATCGGTATCTTTTCTACTTTCGGGATTTTTATTTTGAGTTCTTTGGCCCATTATGGTTCTTTTGGTCGATCCTGCCTTGCCGTGTGGGCGCTTTTGATTCTTCTAACTTTGCCGATTCTTTTCTTCCGCTCCATTTTTCTCTGTTTTCTGTTCCTTACCTTTGCCTAAGCCGAATACTCGCTCCTTTATTCACTTTTCATTTATTGTTTTTCCTCTTCTCCCTTTTCGACTGATTGACCGAATCTCAGTGCTCTTCCCCTCTTTTCAGTTTTGGTTCTCTCCTCCTGTTTTGAGTTAGCCGAATACTTCCCTTTTATTCTTTTTATTTTGTGTTCGGCTAGGGAGAGTCCTTTGGTGAATCGGTAAGTACTCATGGCTTATTCTTATTTCTCTCTACGGTTGCATTTTTCCTTCTAATATCTTCCTGTGTTACTGATTCCTGATAAAGGTACAATCTTTCTGGTTGGTCTCTGTTTCCTAAGTACCTTTGACCCTAGGGTGGTAGACTGATTGCATCTATCAACTATTCTTAGTTCTGCCTGGTAGTAAGATGTCGTTCGTTTGGTTTTAGTTACTTTGTTCATAGTGATAGTTAAAGATATTGGGATTCAATGCAGGTTGTGCTAATGATTTGGTGATCACTAGGTTAAGGAAGGATTAAACAGTATTTGCTTAATCAAGGTTGTTGTTCATGGAGATTTATGTTATTCGCTTAAACAGGTGTGTATTTGTATGCGGTATTCGATGATCGGCTGAAAAGCCAAAAGTATGTGTTGTTTATACTGCTATAACTGTAGATCGGCAAAATGTCGAAAAGCCAGAAATATGGCGTATAATGCCACACGAGCGTGCGATTGTGCGTGTGGTGAACCGAGACCATGAACATAGGCGTTAGTCTGTAGAGGCCACCACGAGCGCTCTCGTGGTCTTGGGTTGTTCTGGGCCTCGTTGGGTCGAAATGTGCTGTGTTGGCCCAGTGGGCCTGTGGGCCCACACGAGTAAAATGTATGTGATGTGGTAAGTGTTGTTTGGACTATGACGTTTGCATAACTATGACTATTTTTTGGCTAAATGGGCCATACGAGTGTGTGGGCCCACTTGGGCTGAGTAATGGGCCTTAGGCCCATTTACACCATTGTGACTGTTTAGGTTACTTAAGTCGCCCGAGGCGACGATGGACCTTCTATTGGGTCGCTGAGACCCCGATTTGCAAAATTACCGAAATACCCCCATATGGTAGAATGACCGAAATACCCCCATAGGGTGGAATGACCGTAATGCCCTTGTAGGGTAAATTGACCATAATACCCCTATAGGTTAAAATAACCATAATGCCCCTGTAGGGTAAATTGACCGTAATACCTCTGTAGGGTAAAATAACCGAAATACCCCCTAGGGTAGAATGACCGTAATGCCCTTGTAGGGTAAAATGACCGTAATACCCTTGTAGGGTAAAATGACCGTAATACCCTTATAGGGTAAAATGACTATTTTGCCCTTGTGGGTAAATGATTGACTTAGACTATGAATTTAACTGACTTGACTATGGTTGTGTGACTGATATGCTTTTAATATATGTTTAAATGACTATTACTGAGCATGGCCATTTTGTATACACGTGTAATGATTGAGCATGACATACACACATATTGCATAGGATTGGGACATTGATACGGAGAAGGGTCGCACGGGTCACATAAGACGACTGTGGATCTAGTATTGATCTGTTAAGGTCACACGATTCGCATGAGACGACTGTAGACCAACAGACGGCTTAAAGCCGCGTAATCTTGATTATGGTTTTGTGCCAATCATATTTACCCGTGGCTATGTGCCTAACATATATATTGATGACTCTATGTCGATCATAATTACCCGTGGCTGTGTGCCGATTATATTACAGTCGCTGATGGCTATGTTCCAAACTTATTACAGTTACTGATAGCTTTGTGCCATCCTGATTATGGCTCTGTGCTATCCTGATTATGGTTTATAACCATCCTGTTTATGGCTTTTAGCCGTTTTGTCCACAGCGCCGAGTCGTTCTGTTGACTTAGTGCCGCAACTGGTGCTAGGTTTGGTGTGTTGGCTTGGTGGGTCGATTTTATCCCCACGTAAGTGTAGGGTTGGTACAGGTGGTGTGTTGGCTGGATCGAGGTGGGATGCATCCTCCTACTGTTGCATATTTGCATCGTACTGATACTATATTGGGCTTTGGCCCACATATGCTCTAAAACCGAATCTGCATCATATCTTGTTAAAGAGCTTTGCCTGCATCGTTTTGATTTTAGTTTCAGATATCTTGATCGTTACTCTAGTAAGGAGATTACACACTAAGTTTTTGTAAACTCACCCTATTTTTAACTGTGCAGGTAATTCCCAGTGTTAGGAGGATCAGTACTGCTAGGGACTCAGAGGTGACTACACGACTACGGCTGTTATACTTTGGACTTTATATATGTTTTAAATTCCATTTCGAGTTTTAATTTCTGTCATAAGGCCTCTCGGGATTTAATTCTGAATTTGGGATTTTGTTACGATTGATATCTATTAGACGTACACGAGTTTTCAACCCAATTACTTTTTTTAAAAAACATAAGTTTTAAACTTCTTTACCTTAAATTAGCTTCCGTAACTAAAAGAGATTTCTAACAAAGTTAATAACAATTTTAAAAGTGATTAAATTTTCAATGAACCACGTTTTGAAATTGAACGAACACAAACTGAGACTTTAGTTTTTAAATATTTAGGAGGGTTTTCAACGAAAACATGGTTTTCGAAAAACACTTCAATATGACACGCCAGATTCAGCCATAACGTTTGGGCCGGGTTTGGGGTGTTACACTCCATATGTTTCTCAAAGAGCTCTCTAGCTGTAAGAGTCTTGGCTAAACAAATCCCCAAGGTTTGTCTTTAGATGCGATTTTTTACTACATCTACTATTCCGTCGAACACTCCCGTTTCCCTTAATGTGTTTTGTTCTTATGTGGTTTATTTTAGGTTTAGCTATAACTGTTATAGTGCCATAGCTTTTCCATACCTCATATTTTGTCCTTTTACAGTGAAGTTAGCAATGTAACCCTACTTGACACTTATTTACACTATGGACCCGCCGTTTAGGACAAAAGAATAGCTCGATGTCAATTTCCTCGAATCTCAACATGTTTGGAAGTTAGAATCAATATATCCAATAGGAGTAAGGTATCTTGCAAAATACACAAGCATATAATCCTTCGTACTCTATAAATTCTTGAATATATGCTTAACTACTTGCCAGTGTCTTATACTTGGATTCACCTGATATCGACTTACCAACCCCACTGAAAAAAAATATCTAGATGTGTGCATAGTATAGCATACATGAGACTTCCTACTACTGAAGCATAAGGAACCTTCCTCATGTTTTCTCTTTCTTTCATTGTCCTACGAAATCCCGATTATAGAGATTGATTTTCCTTCTTCAAATCGGTCATTGCATAATGCTCCAATATCTTATCTATGTATGAAGCTTGAAATAGTGTTATCATTTTATTCTTTCGATCCCTTAAGATTCGAATACCTAGAAAAAAATTAGTTTATCTCAAGTCCTTCATGCTAAATTGTTGGGTTAACCACAGTTTAACCGATGACAATATCCCTACATCATTTCCAATGAGTAGAATATCATTAACATGTAGAATGAGAAAGACCACATTTCCATCCCCTAAATGTTTGTAAACACAAAGTTCATCTATGTTTTGCTCAAATCCAAAAGTCTTGATCACTTGATCAAAGCTTTGATTCCATGACCTGAATGCTTGCTTAACTCGATATATTAATCTAAGTAGTTTGCAAACTTTATACTCGTTTCCTTTAGCTATATATCTAATGGGTTGCATCATGTAGATGCTCTCTTCAAGATAGTTATTCAAAAACACTGTTTTGACATCCATTTGCCAGATCTCGTACTCGAGAGCCGCCACAATGGATAGTAATATGCAGATTAACTTGAGCATGACAATTAGAAGAAGGTTTCTTCATAACTGATACCTTCTTTCTGAGTATAACCTTTTGCTACAAGTCTAGCCTTATAAGTTTCCACTTTTCCATTCACATTTATTTTCCTTTTGTAGATCCACTTACAACTTATAGGTTTTATCCCTTTTGGTAAGTTTAAAAGTTGCCACAGTAAGTTGGAATATATAGAGTCCATCTTAGCTTTCATAGCTATTTCCTAAAGCTTAGAATTAGCTCTTTACATCGCTTCATCATATGTGACTGGGTCATCATCTTCCTGTTCGGTAGATTCAATGTTAAAACACTTCTGCTAGATTAGAAGAACTCAGGCTTACGAGAGACCCTCCCATTGTGATGAAGCTCCCTATGCTGCTAATCATTTGCAAGTCTACTATTAGGATTTGGTTCTAGAACCATTTTCATAAGGTTTTATATATTTCTCGAAAGCTCCTCAAGTACCCCTTTACTCTGAGGTTCGAAGTCATTCATGTAGCTTTCTCCAATAAAAATAGCATAAGTTAAGACTATAATAGTTTGCTCTTTCGATTTATAAAAAAAAAAAACAATCTTTGTTCCCTTTGGATATCGTACAACATGCACAATTTTTTCTGTGAGTCCAACTTCCTCACATCTTTATCCAGTGCGTGGGCCAAGCATCCCCAAATCCTAAAATGATTAAGATTCAGCTTTTTGCCATGCCATAATTCGTATGGGGTTTTCAATGTTACCTTAGTAGGAAAATCTATAGCAAGTCATTTCTACAGCGAATCCCCAAAAAGAGATTGGTAGCTTTGAATAATTTAACATCGAATGTACCATGTCTAACAACGTTCAATTTCTTCTCTTTGCCACACTATTCTATTGTGAGTGCCCGACACGATTAACTGTGATAGAATCCCATTCTCTATAAGGTACCCTAAAACCTCATCAGATAAATATTTCCCACCTCGATCAGACTGAAATGCCTTTATAGGTAAACCTAGTTGTTTCTCCACTTCTGCACAAAACTCTTTAAATTTATCAAAGGTTTCACTCTTACGGTGCATTAGGTATACATAACCATATCTGGAATAGTCATCAATAAATGTTACATAATTGATACACCATAAAATTAACACATTTTACTCCTACGCTTAGCGTTTTTTTGGATGTTTTATTATACAATTTTGTGAATTCGATGCTCCTAATCCTTTAAATTCAAGTTTCTATACTTAGGTGAGCATACAGAAGCAAAAGGAGCGAAAAATAAGCCAAAATCGAACAAAATGGGTTGTCTTAAGGATCCACACGGCCAAGCCAATACCACACGGGCTAAGCACATGCCCGTGTGAACCACACCAGCTGGACACACGTCCGTGTGCCTGCCCGTGTCGATCACGAAACATGTCAGATTTGCACACGGCCTGGGCATTCTTACACGGGCTGATCACACGCCCGTGTCCCTGTCGCACCCTGTTTCATTTTCACGCGGAAAAAGCCAATTTTTAGGTATTTTGAGCACTCTAAAGTCTACAAATACACACTAGAAGAGGACCTAAAAGGGAGATGTAGAGTAGAACAAAGAAATTGCTCGAAGGAAGCCGTCGGAATCATCTCGGAAGCATATCCACTCCAAGATTGAAGATCACCAGTCGAATTTCCTTTGAAGTTTTATTGGGTTTTTCATGTCTTGTTGTTATTCTTATTTTAAGATGTTTTCCTCTATTACTATGAACTAAACTCCCTAAATACCTAGGGAGGATGAAACCTATGATGAATCTTATTATTTAATTATCCGAATTACATGATAAACATTTGTTCTTGTTCTTAATTATGTGTTCTTAACCCTTGCTTTAATATTTTCAGGATATTAATCCAAGTTTGATGTGCTTAATCAGTGGAGTAGAAGTCCCTGTTTAAGAGTAGATCTAGCATAATTAAGCGGAGTTGATTGCAATCCTAGAAATAGGACGACATAAATCTGCTGGATTAGAGTCAAATCTAATAAGGGAATCCATAGATCGAGTTAATGCGACAATAGGGGTTTTAATTAGAAAGAGATTTCAATTAATCAACCTAGAGTCAGTTGTTCTTAGTCTCGAAAGAGATATTAACATAATTTAGGGATTTTTACGGATCAAGGCAAGTGAATAAATTGTTTAATTCAGAATCATAATAATAAGTGAAATCTAAGTGGATTTCTCCATGGGTATTGTCTCTTTCATTGGTTTTCTTCAAATATTTTCCCAATTTTATCTCTGTCGCGCTCATAGTAAATCAGTTAGTTAACTTTTAGATTAAAACATCCCTTTAATTACAAGGCTAAATAATAAAAAGATAGTAATTACTAGTACTTTTAGTCCTCGTGGATACAATATTCTGGACTCACCATAGCTATACTACTGTTTGATAGGTGCGCTTACCTTCGTCGAATTATTAGTTAGTTTTGAGACCATCAATAATAATCATAACCACTCTTACATTAACATTTATTGGGCCACATATGTCAACATGCACAAGTTTTAGGGGTTTTTCGGCCATCGTTCCTTTTGCATTAAAAGATCGCTTAGTTATATTACCTTCCAAGCAAGATTCACATTGTGGAAGATTAACTTTTTTAAGCAATCTTTAGATGTCGTCTTTCGCAAGTCTAGTGATTCATTCTCAGTTAATATGACCAAGTCTCAAATGCCAAAGGTACGCCTCATTAGAGTGAGAAGTTTTAAGTCTTTTACTCGATATTTCATTCTCACGCAGTGTCTACATCTTTGGTTTGATAATAGATTATTTGACATCCACCCATTACAGATAAGGTTGCGGTTTCTAAATATTGCAATTCCATTATTAAAAGTCACGGTCAAGCCGTCTTTATATAAATATGCAATAGAAATTAAGTTTCTTTTGAAACTTGGTACATAGAAAATGTCTTTTAAAATAATCTTCCTAAAATTTTCAAAATAAATATCTACATCGCCCACTACTTCAACTACCACACTTGTCCCATTCTCATTCCACAATGATAAGCTCTTATCTCTAAGATCTTTTGTCTTCTCGAACCCCTTTAGAGAAGTACACACATGATTAGTGTCTTTTGAATCAATGACCCAGTGGTTTATTAAGTTTTCCACTAAACAAGCTTCTATCATCAAGGGTTTCATACCTTTGCCTTTAGTAGCTAGGCATTTCTTCCACCCTTTACAGTTAGCCTTAAAGTGCCCTTTCTTGCTGCAGAAGAAGCATTTAGACTTAGATAAGTCTAGGTCTTCTTGTTCTTTTCTTTTCCACTTGAGGTGGCCTACAAACCTTAGCCTTGCATTTCTCAGTATGCTTTCCCTTCCCTTTTGAGAAGGAAGTGATGACTACATTCGCTTCTACTTTTCAGACTGACTAGCCGTCTTTTAACATTAACTCATTATTGTAACTCCTTCATGAGTTGTGTAAGCATCAGGTTTTTGTTTCCAAGATTATATGCAACCCGAAAACCAGTAAAATCATTTCACAAGATTTTGAACACCATATCAATTTGGGTGTTTTGCTCCAAATTTGCCTCATTGTCTACAGCCTCGGCAAAGTAACCCATAAGAGTGATCATATGATCTTTGACTGGAATGTCGGGCTTTTGCTGGGCATTCATCAAGCTAGTTATGGCAAACTGTCGAGCTAAGGTAGCTTGGCCTCTGAACATGTCTTCTAGCTTATCTAGAATCACTTTAGCAGTCTTACAGCTCTCTAGTTGCTTATATAGAGAAATGGTCACACTTGCCAGCATATAGCAACGAGCTATCTCATCAGACTCTTCCTAACATTTTCTAGCCATAGCTTGAGTGGCCGTAAGGGCACTTAGTATCAAGAACTATTTTAAGTTCCTTTTTCCATTCCTTATAGTTATTTCCATTCAGTTTGTTTTCAGTGAGTATGTTCAATAAGGGAGTTGGTGTCATTTTCAAACTGAAAATAAAACATTCATATTTTAATATCTTTATATTAAGCAAATGTTTGAAAATGTTTTGCAACATTATGATATGCACTAAAATGATGCATGTGTCTTACATTAAACCTTGAAAACATTTGTAAGCCGTTGCAACGACAATTCCTGCACCCATTGTGTCAAGTCACCTTGGGGTGATCATGATCAATAAGTAAGAACATGAATTTCCATCCAATTAGTACATGAACCTAATTCCTTAGGCATTCACACGTACTAATAATCGTGTAACGTTTAGCCATCATTCTAACTTAAGCATAGCTCATTGGAGAGTTACTTAACTAAATGATCTTGAGTTTATAACCATCAACTTAATACCTATCGCATCATGCACCACAAAAAAGTCATCTTGGCACAATCTCACCGTGTAGCATGCTATGACTAGTTATCCTCTTTGAAAACGAAATTTCTTAATGTATCATATGATAATACCTACCATAAGGGCCAATCCAACTATCATATGATCATACAAAAAATCTGTTTAATACCTACCACAAGGGCCAATCCAACTATCATATGATCATATGAAAATTCTGTTTACTTTCAAGAAACCTTCTCAGTTAAATCCACATGACAACATCTACCTTGGGCAGATCCATTTCATGCCATCATAAGAGACCATTGATGGAGGCCGTAGGTCTTGTTTACAGACCTTCTCCCACTCAATATTTAAAAAACATGCAAGGTTTTTAATTTTTTATTTGAATCATGTATGATCAATATATGCATGACAAGTACATGTGGCATTCTTTCCTAAACTATATGGCATGCTTATCTCATGTATGCATGACATGCTTTGGTAATTTTATAAAATTCACATTCAGTTATTCACAAGAGTCAATCAAACAATTTTGATTCTCCACAGTTTTTCTTTTAAGGGAAAATTTGAATAAGTGAATATAAACCGTGCACCAAGTAGGTTCTTAGGAAAGAGAGGTGAATTGTATTTCACCACATAAAAACCAAGTCTTTCCTTGTCAGATCCAATCCTAAACATGCACGTTCTCATTACCACACTTCTTACAATCCAAAAACATCAAAAAAAAAAAAAACTATGATCGATTGATTTATTTTCATTTTTGGGCTTCAAACAATCCAAAGACATAAACTCATTCTTTTATCATTTTTTAAGTAATCTTATATAGGATTTTGAAAATTTCTATTTTCATTTTTATTTCCATTTTTAGAAACCTACATTTATTTCCAAATGATTCCATTTCTCCATTTTGGAGAAAAGCATAATCATTCTTGACTGTTTTCCATTTCTCTTTTTCTATTCATTTCGTTCATTTCTATTCATTTCTAGTTTCAACAAGCTAGTAAAGAGACCGATTAGACATATGTACTTGGGGCTCAAATGATTTATAATTAAGTTTTGACTTTTTGCCTATTAATTATAAACTCATTTAGTCACGAATTCATTCAACTATAGTATCGTGACTAAGCTCTCCCCAACAACATGCCATTACGAAAGAAACTATTTAGTGCTCATCCAATGAACTTGTCATTAGTGTGTTACCCTCATATGATATCCTTGATCTCTTTGGGATAACATCCGCTCTCCCAATATGATCCTATTTTATCTTATAGGATATCCTTGATCTCTTTGGGATAATATCTTCTTTCATGACAAGTTAATCACTATTAAATAATGATCAAGTCATCCATCACAAAGACAGATAACCCATGGCCATGTTTACTTTTCATCAACCATACAATGCCAATAAGAGGATATCATTTACTCATGTTTTGGGCTATGAATTCCACTATTGTGAATGACGTTACATACTACATAAGTCATACACACAACGCACTAGCTTTCAATTCCTTGTAATTTGAAATCAGGCTTTTACTTACATTAAAGTATACAAGTCACGCACACATAGTTCACCATCCACTCAAGATTTAGGTACGTCACACTATGAATGTTACAGGTGAATAAATCCATAAACGGATTCAGGATCTATTCTTCTTGGGTCCTGTTGATCGCCTCCGGACATATGAACATCCAGAGTGTGAATACTACAGTAAAAGATATATAAATAAGGTGGTATCTGCAAGTATACTGGTCCAATTATAATATAGTTAAAACGAAGTAGATGAGTACTCTGAGGATTGTACCCAATGGAGGCTAGTACTAGATTAATTTTAACCTAAACACCAAAAGATCTAATTAGTACTTGAAATAAGTTATAGTACAAAAATATAAATAAAACGGATTTGTGGAATTTTTATAATAATAAAATATAATAAAGAAACAAATATCAAGAGATTGAAAATTGGAATTAATCAAATCTAGTTATGAGTGATTAGCTTGCTTCAGCAATCTTCATCAACTGTCGCTTCGAGTTCCTTGTCAATCAACTAGTTGATAACCTAGTAGGATCTTTCGATACGTCTACTGGGATAATGAGCCTGTAAGGAGTACTTATCTTTTGACCTCACGATCCAGACTGGCTTGGGGTGAAGGTGTTCACGGATAGGCCATACCAATTTTGGGTTAATCCCTACCTTGTTGACTTCCTAGGGTTATCAAGCTTAGGGTTTAAGTTCTTCCTTCCCCAAACAGCTGATCCATTGAATAGCCCTACAAAACAATTAATAGATCATACCTCCACTCGCTAATGCCCCATAGAGGGATTAGTTCCTCATGGTTTTCATAAATAATATAAAATCGATATAATGAGTAAACATGTTAAATGAATCAAAAGTATAGATTTTAATAAAAATTCTGATTTGTATTAAGAATGGAAGCGAATCCACAAAGTTTGCTTGTATCCACAAATAAGGTCTCTCAAGATAAAACAAAGAACAAATGAAAGTAAATCTAAAATCTAAGAAAAGAGAAAAACTAAACTGAAATTAAAAGAGAAACTCTAAGCTAAGTAATTCTGTGCTTAATGTGTGACAAATGAGTCTAATTATAGATTTTAGGTGGTCGTAGTCCTTAACCTTAGGTTAGATGAATTCTCGAGCTTTAAGTTTGATTGTGCAAACCAAAATGCCCCCTAGCTCGTGTTAATTCCAGTCCAGAGTCGATGTCGCGACATATCAGGACCTGTGTCGCGACATAGAAATTATTATACTCTTCTTGGGATGTCTTTAGGGGTATGTCGCGACACTCATAGGCTATGTCGTGACATCGAAAGTAGTCTCGAAATTTCTTCATTTTGTTCCTTATGTTGTGACATCAAACCATTCGTGTTGAAACATAGTGACCAGTATCGATTTAGCACACCTTCTAATGGTCTCCTACACACTTACAAAGTTCATTAACTCACCCTTGGGCCTCATTCGTCCCCTAAGGTCAATAAAAGACTCAATTTGCACATGTTATTATCTTTAAGAAAACTTATTAAAACATAATTAAAACCTAATGATAATGCTTGTTTTCAAGCTCCTAAAGTGCGAAAATTAGTTTAATTTGCTATATTGAATTACGATAGATCACCTGTCTGGTGTACTAATAGTCCAATCAGTCACATCTATGACTCTATCTTCTGGGAGTCATCTACTCCAATGCCCAAGACAAGACATCTCCCCAATTGGACTTGATAGATGACATATTAGTCTTTTAATCGGTTTGCTCATATCCAATTACATTAAGGACATGTTTAGGTTTGTCTAATAATACAAGCTGTCTTTCTGTACTACGACCCGACCACTTAATATCGCTTAGTATTAGTTAAACATTAGACAACCAATTAGCAACACTTTCTTCCATTTTTCTTTGCGTGTAAAGTGAGGAAAGTTATACAAAGCATGTTAATATGATAAATGAATTTGTTTTATTAATCAATTTGTCCAGAAAAATTACAAGTGTATATTGACGAAAATTACACTTAGAGCGCCAGATCCAACAAGAACTACCCGAAAGAGAGTGTAGTTGAGAAATTGCCGAGGCATCGAGAAAGTTCCTAGGTAAACCAAAACAATTTGATTCTGAGGATGCAACGAGGGTGTTGTGAGAACTAATGGGGAGAATGTCACGAGCTGTAGATCAAAGCCTGTGACTAATGCATAAAAAGCATCCCATGAAGGTCAATTGATCCAATGGGGCTTATTCGGCCCACTTGAACCAGACTGATTCATGGAACATATAAAGAAGCTCATCTACTTAAAGCCTTGGTAGCTTAGTGAAGCACTTAAGGGAAATTAGGGCTACCTTGGTAAATATGGAAAGTAATCTTAGAATATGTGTAATATTTTATTTTGTAATCTTAGAGGATTGTGTAAATCTTTTAAGAATCTCGATTGTAGGTGGGTTTTAATCTTGACCGTTGATGTAAATTAACCTGTATCGTTGGATCTAGGGGAGCTCAACTATAAATAGAGGCATTCCCCCTCATTTTGATCATCTTATTCTTTACTTCATTCTTGAGTAATAGAATACTTTGAGAGCACTTACTCAAACACCTTGCGAGCTTTGCTTTCTTATGGCTTTTTTGTTATTCTTTGCTTTTTTTTTTCTTTGAGTTGCTTCCACTTTATTTTTGATGCATTGGATAATTTCTATCGAGAATGCTCACTTTACGAGAGTTAGACTGACTTAGGTGAAGTTGAACCAAAGAAATCTCGTCAGGCTGAATGGACAGTGAGACTAAAGTTCTAACCACGTAATACTAAAGAGTGTTTTTACTTGAAATCGAACCTTGTATCTTGGTATAGTAAGAAACAAGCATCCATTTCCTTATCAACTATAGAAGCAGAGTACATTGTTGTAGAGAGTTCCATTTTACTTCTTTAGATGAAGAAAATGATGGAATATGTTAGAGTGACTTTACTAGTGGCCACTACCTATTGTGACACTTTGATTTTCCCTGAAATACACTATCAGTTACATCCTTTTTACATATAACTTAGCTTGTTTAATAGTTAAATCAAAGCATCTTAATAAATATTTAGGTTTTCATGCTTAAGGTAGTAATTTATACTTTTTAGTAATTTTTATTAAATTATATATATCTAAATAAGGTTACATGGTCTTGTAGGACAAATCGGGAGCAAAAGATGTATATTTGAGCCAAAATTGATATTTATGTCGTGACATCAAGATACTAATGTATCAGCATCGAAGATAGAAGCTAAAAACAACTTCTGGAGTAAAATTTCCCTTGATGTTGCGACTTGGCCCTTCAATGTCACAACATACCCCCTGTGATTGGTTGCAACATTGCATGCAAGTGTTGCAACCAAGCCCCTGCGCAACATAAAAACTCCTGCATGTTTTAATTACGTTTTTTAGGGAAATTAAAAGTATCTGTCCTAGTCAAACTTTAAGGACTTCAAGAGTATTTTAGGCACTGTAATATTTTGAGTTTAGCCTATATAAAGGCTATTGTAATCAGTTTAAAGACACAATTTGGAGGGAGACAGAAAATATGCTTAGGATTTTTATTTCATTCTTAGTTTCTACTTAGGGTATTTCATGTTCTTGTAATCGAAAGATCCTATTCTGAAGTGAGACTCTCTTGGGTAAAAAGTGTTACGGAGCCACGCTTTCATCGATAAATCCATGAGCATTTCTTTTCCTTTATTCTATTCTTTATATCTCTTTCTTTAACATTGTTTAATTGAATGTTTGTGTAAAGATTGAACCAATTTTTGCTTTATACATATCTCACATGTTTCAACTGTTCTAATCTTATTAATTGATTGAAGGATAGAGTTTCTTAACAAGTCAGCTGTTTGAGAGAGGAAGAGCTTAAACCCTAGGCTTGACAACCTTAGGAATTCATTTAGGTGGGAATTAACCCAAAATTTGTATGGCCTATCCATGAACACTTTAACCCTGAACCAGTCTAGACTATGAGGTCGGAAGATAAGTAGTTCTTGTTGACTCGTTATTTTAGTGGAAGATCAGAATATCCTACTAGGATAGTGACTAGTTGATTAATTAGAACCCTACATTAATAATTAATTAGGTAAAAAAATTGCATCTAGGCTAAAGGAACTTTCGTAGTCGAAACAAGAGATAGAAGAAGCCAATACATGAACTTAAGAGTAGATTTAGGTTTAAATTCAATTTATTTAGTTTATCATTATCATCATCATCTTGCTTCCATATTAGCATTACTAATTCGTGACTCAAGTAGATTAGTAATTATTTTCGGTAATTACTTTGATAATAATTTTCCCCAAACTGTAATCCCTTGGCTACATTCCTCGGAGTACTTACCTACTTCTTTGTAACTATATTACAACCTGACTAGTATACTTGCGGACACTGCCTCATTTATATATCTTTTGTTGCAGTATTCACACTCTGGGCATTAGTACGTTCGGAGGCGGTCGCAATTCAAGTGTCATAATTTCAAAGAAACCAATGATGCACTCGAGAAAAAAACATATTATGTTAGACATAATTTCATTAGAGAATTGGTGAAAAATGACATTGTGGAGCGAAGGTATGTGCCCATAGAAAATCAACTAGCTGATCTATTCATTAAAGTTTTAGATTCAACTAGATTTGAAGCCTTAAGAAAGTGTTGTTGGACTATGTCGAGTCTAATACTTGGCATGAGTAGTGGTTGGCATCCAAATGCTTTTCTTGATGCCATTTTGATTATTTTTTTGTTACTAAATAATTTTGGTAAATTTTTACATGAAATCATTTTATTTTTTAAAGGTAAATTTTCTTGATTTTTTATCTTCATTTCTTACAGGGAAAGGCAATAAATGCAGTATTGATCTTTTTAGGGTTTAAATACTTATGTTGACTTGTAACTAATCTCTACATCTACTTACTAACCCTTCTAAAATTCTATGAGTTGTAAAAAGTCTTTCTTAATTCTATTTACCAAGCAAGGTTTGTCTGTTTGATAAATGGCTTGCATTAAGTGTACATATCAAGAGTAATTTGAGTAATCTCAAAAAGAAAGAAAATTAATTGATAAAGGTTTTTTAAGTTTTAAAAGCCCTACTAATGTGAATCAATAAATAGAAACTACTGAGGAAACTATCACAATGACAGACCCAATGGTCATTCCATCTATCACTACTCTTTGGGGTAACAATCAAGGGGCTTCTACTATTTTTGTGCCCTATCCTCTGTTTAATAAGTCTGATCCATCTAAAGACAAAGATGGGAAGATGAAAGGAGTGAAAAAGGGAGAAGTTACATCTGGAGCAATGGATGTAGAAGCAATTAAAGTACAATAATTTGCTGAGAGGTAGAAACAATGATAAAGATTGATCAACTTTTGCATAACCTACTATTTCCAAAACATACTCTAATGCCACAAGACAAGTTGGAAGCTTTGATTAATGACAAGTGCTAAAAGTAACATGTTTTAACCTCATTTTTAATGCATTTTTAGCTGATTATTTGATTTTAATTATGAATTTTATGCTCCCAATCTTTTAAATTAATGTTTGATGCTTAATAGAGTACTTGGGAGCAAAAGAAGTGAAAATCGAAAAATCGAAGCAAGTTATAGGATCCACACAGGCTGACCCATTCTACAAAACCTGGCCACACAGACGTGTAGTAGGCCATGTTGTTTTCATGGAATTACACACCAAATAGCGAAAAATTGGGATTTTTAGGTTTTTTGGGCATTCTAAGACATATATATATGAAAAAAAATAATAAGAAAATAGGAGGGAGTCGTCACAGGATATTGAAGAAAACAACGTGAAAAATACCATTGAAGCCGATTAAGAAGTAGATTTTCGTCAAGATTGACGATTCTCATTTTATTTCTTAGAAGATTATCATTAGTTTCTTTATTTCTTTCAGTTGTACTGTCTCTTGGATGTTTTTACTTTCAAACATGAACTAATTTTCTAAATACCTAGGGAGATGAACCTTATGATGGATTCTATCGTTTGATTTTATTTTACGAAATAAATACTTAGTTTCTTGTTCTCAATTATGTGTGCTTAATTCTTCGTTTAATATTTCTAGACTATTGATCCATGTTTGATGTGCTTAAATCGTTGGTTGAATAGAACCTATTTTAGAGTAGACATTGCTTAATTGAGTGGAGTTGCATGCAATCCTAGAAATAGGATAACATAAATCTACCGGATTAGAGTCAAATCTAATAGTGGAATTCATAGCACAAGTTAATGCAATAATAGGAGTTTTAACTAGAAAGGAATTTCAATTAATCAACCTAAAGTCAGTTGCACTTATGCTCGAAAGAGATATTTTTGTAATTTAGATTGATAGTGTCAGATGAAATGTAGGTGAATTCTTTCCTGGGTATTATTTCGCTTCTTGGTTGTTTATCGATTATTTTCTTGATTTATTATTTGAGGTATCATTAGTAATTAATTTTGTTAATTTTATTTTTAATTAATTACTTGTAACGACCCGAATTTGGGCCTAGTAGAATTGGGCTTATTGGGCCTTGACCAGAGGAGCGTTTAAAATTTTTTAGAATAAGAGAACGACACTAATGCAAGTTGGACCTATTAGGTGAGTGACTTTGGAAGGTTAGGGGGCTTTCATGAAGTCCCGGGATCAAACTTGAGCTTTAGGAAAATTTTGGTTTTAGGTGAATAAAACCCTGGGAGTTAGTAAGTAGGCTTTAAGAATAAAATATGGAGAAAAATGACACAAAAGGAGTTGTGGTCTAGTGGCAAATGGTGCCACATAAGAGACAAGGGAATGATGCCATACAAGGAACCAAGGGGTCCAAGGTTCAAGTCTTGGCGCTTGCATTTCATTTTGATTTATTTTTTAAATGAACTTAGACTTTGGCCAATAGACTTATATTTAGTTGCGCATGATTTTAGACACAAGAGGAGCTTGTGGCCTAGTGGCTAGCGGCGTGGATTAAGTTACAGGGGAGCCTGAGTTCGAATCCCATCGCAAGTAAAAAGGGATATTTATTTTGCTAAGTTGGGACACAGAGTGTGTGTTGGAATTAAACTCACTGAGGAGGATCCCACATCGGAAGCTAGCAAGAGGGAAGGTGAGAAGCTGACTTTAAATAGAGCAATCTATGAGGAGAGTAAGCATACCTGGGTTGACGTTTGGGCATAGGAGTGTTTGGAGCACGGATCAACCCCAAATTCCTATCAGGTGTGTGTTTCGCACTACTCTAGCTGTAGAGCGGTAAATGCCGAAATACCAGTCACACTGCGATGGTTGCCACACGAGCGTGGGAGCGCACGTGTGGGAGCTTCGACGCGGTAGTTGAGGCCATCATGAGTGTACTTATGAGTCTAGGCTACCATGGGCCAAGTGAGCCCAATGGGCCCGTGGGCCCATATGAATAACTTGTATGATTGTATAGTAAATAGTGAACTGGTCTATGTGAATCTCATATTTGTGGCTATATTTGGGCTAAATGGGCCACATAAGCGTGTGGGCCCATTTGGGCCGAGAATGGGCCTTAGGCTCATTCACATCGTTATCTCTGCTTAGCATACTCCTGACTTGTGAAATTATCGAAATACCCCTGATTTGTGAAATTACCGAAAGACCCCTGATTTGCAAAATTATCAAAATACCCTTGGTGGGTAAATTACCGAAATACCGTTGGTGGGTAAAATAATAGAAATGCCCATAGATGGTAAAATAATGAAATGCCCTTAGTGGTTGAATTACCGAAGTACCCTCGATGAGTAAAATACCGAAATACCCCTAAATGGGTGAAAATTACCGTTATACCTTTAGGTGACAAAATGACCGTTATACCCTCAATTGTGGTTAAATATCGTGTATGTGATTTTATTTACACTGTTTATACTTATAATACATTGCATTCATTTCATGTTGCATGGGTTGGGTTTGACAATTGGAGGAAGTACCGTTTTTGGTGGCTCTGCCACATATCGTATTAGTGGCTCAGCCACATACCATTTTTAGTGGCTCAGCCACATATTCCGTGATTAGCAGCTTGACTGCAATATTGGTGTGGATTGGCGGGGTGGGTTGACATGATCCCCACATGGTGCGATTGGTTGGTACAGGTGGAGAGTTAGACGACTGGTAAGATTGGGGTGGGCACATATTCACATACATTGAGATGACTTTGGGGCTCAGGCCCAGCTTGTTACCGAATAGGGCTTAGGCCCAGACCGATACCGTAAGGGCTCAGGCCCAGATAGTGAACGATTTAGGGGATTACACACTGAGTTCTCGTATCACCCCTTTCTTTTAACCGTGCAGGTAATCCCCAATTTTAGAGGGTTTAGAGCCGTGGAGGACTCGGAGGTGGCCATGCATCGGATTTGCTTCTTAACGAAACTTAAAAATTTGGTTTTAATTTATTTTATATTATTATTTTTGGGTTCATATTTTGTGTAATAAGGCCATTGGCTTTTATTTTTCTTTCTAAACTTTCTTTTCGACTAGTTATAAATTGTTAAACGATAAAAACACTGGTTTTTAAAACGATAATAACCGCTTTCAAAATATCATGTTTCCGCAATTCTTTAAGTCAAACTTCTACAACGAACAAAGTTTTCAAAAATAAAACATCTTTACAAGAATACTCTTTAAGCAAAATCTTGTTTTTTTTTTACAAACAACGAAATTCAGAGTTTCAAAAAGGATACAAGGTTTACAACGAACGCATAGCTTTTACACAACCTTTTGATGTGACACGCTAGATGCGATAATAACGTCTAGGCTGGGTTTGAGGTGTTATATTTTATGGTATCAGAGCCTGGTTGTAAAACTCGACTGTGGAATGGGTTTAAAAAGTTTTCCAAAATCTGTTTAACCTTTGGTTTAGAAAAGTGGTAGTGTTATTGGAAGTATGGCACACCGAGTCTCCGGCACCAAATCTGTAAGTTTCTTGATCTTAAACTCTGTTATATGCTGAAATGATTGTAAATTTTGTATTTATTTTGTGTTTGTTTTGTTTGGATGTGATGTTTGAATATAGAAATTGTATGCATATGTGATAAATACCTGTTTGTTTCTGTGGTTAGATGGTTGATTGTGTGTAAGAGGTTTCAAGATTAAGTTAGAAGTGTTGTAGTGTTATTGGGATGGGAGTGCACAGCGGAAGTGTAGTGGGGTAACCTATGTTATGCGGCTATTACATAGTTGGAAATTTCGAGGATGAAATTTTTTTAAAGGGGTAGATTTATAACGACCCGGATTTGGGCCTAGTAGAATTGGGCTTATTAGGCCTTGACCAAGGGAGCGTTTAAAATTTTTGAGAACAAGAGAACGGCACCAATGCAAGTTGGACCTATTAGCTGAGTAATTTCGGAAGGTTAGGGGGCTTCCTTGAAGTCCCGGGATCAAACTTAGGCTTTAGGAAAATTTTGGTTTTAGGTGAATAAAACCCTAGGAGTTAGTAAGTAGGCTTTAAGAATAAAATGTGGAG